>CM026289.1:4793438-5993438 GCA_014851415.1 Cnaphalocrocis medinalis | reverse complement strand
GAACCAGGGGGTCTACTCCGCCGAACGATAAACGATATATCGTGCCAATAATCGTGTCGGAGCCTACTCTAAGTGCCATCGTATCGACTGTCGTTGATACGAATCTACGAACGATATTGCTTTGACAGTTCTTACAAAAACCCTACTCTAATACACCATAAAACGATACGAATAATTGAATTTGACAGCGTCACAAACGTCAAATCGACGAACATTCCTACGACATCTCCGATGGTGTCGTAAAGATTATCGTTTCGTTGTGATTTTGCATTTAAAGACCCATATTACTGTTCTCCGGACTAGTATCTTCCTTTACCATTGACCCCCAGCTCTGTTCAATAGATTTCGGTTGTGATGACGATTGGATTTGATTTACATAAATCAAAGTATTTTTGGCGCGAACCCTCGAGTGTGTTCTATGTGTTTTCGCTGCTTTACCCCTGTTTTCTTTATAATTTTTGACCCGAACTGCCTAAGGACTCTTGCTTTCGCCACTTATAATACAACTCGGACTGTGATATTGATTTTGGGATGGGAATTGATGAATAGTGCTGCAGTTGCCGTGCTTTCTTAGACAATGTCTTAGTTATTGAGGATGATGAAGAATGATAATAAAAGCACCTATTGTTAAATTATATCTTGTTGTTTTCAATGTTTTCTCTACCTTATCCACACAATAAAGGGCTATGGGTTATGAAACCCAAGCGCTGCCTGCATTTGGAATGAGTTTTTGTTGTTGTTGCGCAAAATAATATGGTTAATAAAGGCATAACCTGTTAAACCTTCTATGTAAAATTACTCCAAAACCTAGCCTACTTGGAATTACGATTTTATTTTCTATTAATCGCATTACATTCTCTTTTAATCAACGTATATTTCATTCATTATATTTTTGAATAAAATGTGGAAGCAAAACGGTAGTGATTATATTCTCTTTGGTGGAAGCATATAATACAATGTACTCTGTGGTGAAGCTGTCATAGCTCTTTAGTGTCATTTTTTTTTAGCCATTTATGGTCCACATGAAGAATAATAAACCAAACAGCCAAATTTTTTTTAATTTTACAATCATTCGTTCACGAACATCCGAATAAAACAAAAGTAAATTGTCTATACTTACGATAATCGACATGATTACGAACATTTCTTATAGTAGGGTACCTGCGAATAATTCGAACCAATGTCGTATCGTTACGAATAATTCGTTGTCGTTTGGCGGAGTAGACCCCCTGTATCCATATCTTTTGTTCTATCTCTATCATTACAAACTGGACACTATTTTAGAATTCTTACGTACCAATTGTGAGTAAAAAGTCTCATAAGAATTATTTCCACCTCAGAGGGGTATAAATACACTGATAGGTGGAACATCCTAAACCTAAATATACCTAGGTACTGCGTGGGCGGAAATTTTATGGCTGTTGTAGGCGCCATGGTCACTCTTAGGTTACTCTACTGACGTGGGCTCTTAATCTGGCTGGTGATGCGAGCGTAAAATTATAAATATGCTAGTTGAATCATCAGCTTCAGCGTCAGCCCGCGAGTTTGGCACAAATGCAACGCGTAAACTTAAAGGTCTTTGAATATATAGAGAAAACGAAACCACGTCCGTCAGAAGATAAATGGTTCCTTTATCTGTAATACCAAATTCACTCTAGAAAAAATAAGAAACAACCTATGTAATGACCTTATATCTTAAAAATAAGTTAAGCAGAACCACAACGAAAAAAATGGGAGTTTAGATATATATTCCTTAATTGAAAGCTTTTATAGAGATGAAATACCCCTATCCTTGGCACAGTCATTTTCAATATAATACGCAGTATTTGTAACATCTTGAAGATGTTTTTAACTCTATTAAATAAATCTAATTGGAAATGTGAACAATAATTTTAATCAGTATTATTTAAATAAATAAATTGACTGAATAAGGTGCATATTCCTGAAGTAATGATTATGGAAAGGCTTTGAGGCGTTGGCCGGTGGCTTGGCTTGGTGCACGTCATATCTCAGGCCACGCAGGCGTGTCGGGTGCGCGCGCGCCGCACACACGCGCACGACGCCTCGCCGACTGTCCACCGGCCGAACAATCGATCGTAAATCAGCTTCGATAAAATTATAGGAGGGAACACAATGGATCTCGACGTGACCCATCTGCGCCCGATACGCGACCCTCCGCCCACCGCACAGAGTCCGCTTTCACACGCCACCTGCCGATCCTGCCACGTAACTCTCACACTCCGAGATAAAGTCTACATTCGCACGTGTACAGACAAGAAGTGTTTATTTTGAGAAACGCCATCCCGTGCAACTATAACCTCTGGAGGCTGTAATCTTTGAGATGATTATCCTATAGCTGCTACTCGGCTCACGTAATTGCGAAATTCACGCTTCGCGGTGCGGTACAAAAATAAGATTATGGATTCTGGTGAGCACCGGCGTTATTGTGATTCGAGGATCCGTCCGTAGGTATGTCTGCGGAGTTTACGAGCACTATTCCCGGAGGAATAAACCGGCGGTTATTGAATATTGCGGTTATTTGCGGAGGACAGCGCCATTGTCCGAGCTAACCCTGCGTGAGCGAGCTGAATGTCAACCTCACTATTTTATTTTCCTGGAAAACTTATTTCGCCTTCCTACCTAATGTGAACCAACCTTCGGTAACATTCAAGTACCTACCTATTATTCAGTCAGATAAGTAATTGGCAATAATAATACCAACTTAATTATAGGACGTAGTTCTTTGATTGCTAAAGTCATTTTTAGTTGTAAAAGGTTCAATAGGCACTTACTACGGCAAACCGTACGCTTGATTCACGCCGATATTGCTTAGAAAAACAGTAGACTGTAGCTTTTAAAAAGGTTTAACTTACATTTTAATATACATTTTTATTTCAGTTTACAAATCCAAATGCATTAACATAAACTAACAAACGTTTAAATTCAGATACGATTAAGATTCCAGGCACACAAACACTGCTACCTACCTATTTGCCACTGCAAACCAATCAACGTCAGTTTATAGCAGATCATTACAATCCTAAGCACCGGAGCCAGCATCATACCCTCAGCACATAAGCACAGCACATAAAGCCATTTGATACGACAATCCTCCGAGATATCTCGTTCTACACAAACTTGGACTTTAATTCCACGCGATAGAGTCGAGTAGAGTTGGGAACACAATAAGAAGTTCATGACAAAGGGCGAGATCGAATTTCCCGACACTTGGATGGAGGCTGAGGCTTTACGAGGGTCGTAAAGACGTGGCCAGATATTGAACGAGCCTGTGACACCGTAGCTATACTTACGAACAGACATTCTCTCAGACTCTGGAATTCAATAATACCAACGACCAATACTAAATTATGCAGCCCTGTGCTGTGTTTCGCCGAGTGAGTGAGGGTACCGGAGGCCCACTTGGGGGGGAGGGGGATAAAAGGTTGGCAGCGCACTTGTAACTCCACTGGTGTTGCAAGTGTCCATGGGCGGCGGCAATTGCTTACCATCAGGTGATCCGCCTGCTCGCCTGCTACCTATCACATAAAAAAAAATGAAAACTATCAAATGTTGGTAGTAACTAACAAAATTAAGATTTGGTAAAGTTTCACGATCCAGTGATTTGGTGCATGACTTTTTTTTGTGTTTTTGTTGTATCAAAATGTATTTATGCAAATAAAATTATTGTTTGTTTGTTTGTTCATAAAAACCAAGTAACTACATAAGTACTTTGCTACCCATAACATGCCCAAGTTTGATAAAAGATTCGATACTTACTACAAACGTCATCAATTTATGAAGCACTTTTTAATAGACACGTGTAGATCACACTAGGTCAGTCAGACATTCTCGGCTGGGATCGTTACGAAACCATAAGCTTGAAAACTAAAAAAATATTCTTAGTCAACATTTACATCTCTCTCGTAGAAAAGAAGAAAGTTGATAATTTGTTGTTTTCTGTAAAAAGCGAAAAGACCGTCTTCTTTAAGTACCTACTCTCGTCTAAGTATTGTAGCCTATACGAGTAGTTCTGTATATTATTTTATGCTATCAATTTGTTATTAATTCCTTTCTTCTTTCCTTCTCTTGTCTTTTTTGCCTAAAACACCTAGGAGTGTGTTCAGGATACCTTAAAATTGCTTCTTTAGTTAAAAGTATGTCTTGTTGTTCTAATTATCCTACTATTAACTTTTACTGTCTAGTACTTCTGATACCTAAATAGCAAAAATTTGTACCAATCCAAATCTGAAGATGTAATCCTTTCTTAAGTCTGTAGAATGCATTTCTCGTTGCATTCATGCGTTATAAAAACTGGATATAAACGCGCGGCAGCCGTTTCGAAACGTTGCTATTCATGTTACAGTTTAATGACACACGATAAAGCCAGATATGGACGCTGTATCAATATAATCTTTATGTTTCACCGTTGCATGCGGAGACGTGGCCGTAGGTTGCACTTGCATTCAGCGGAAACAAATATTTTAGATCACGGAGAAATGCAATGCGCTTTGTGCTGGCGCGATACGTGGTTTGAACCAAAGAGTACTATGTATATTAGTTTAGAGCCAAGTAGGAAATCTATTTTCTCCATAGATATACATGTACAGTAAAACACGTAATAAATAAATAAATATAGGATGCCGCTTGGCTAAAAAACCGACAAAGTCTGAGAAAGGGAAGACGCCATCTTTTATGGATTCTGCTTACCTATGCTAAAAAAGCGAGATGTTTTTTTGTCTCTACGATTAAGAAGATGCTGCGAATCGTCAGGCATGGTTAGCTGGGCCATTGTTTACTTATGTTTGTGTTTAGTAGCACAAAATTTATCATCACCTATCACCACGGCCTGAAATTCGTGAAGCCTTATTTTGTAAAATAATTGTCCTATTACAGATATTTCTTTTTTTTTATTATTTGCATATATTCTGCTACCTATCACATTAAAAAAAAATATTAGTTTACTATGTTCGCAAGTAAGTGACTGTAATCTGTCTTTCATGAGAATAAATTTCTGTAACTAGATTTTAGAAAATCCTCTTAATATATTATTTAGTTTCAGTATAATATATTTTAGGATCAACATCAATTTTGTT
This sequence comes from Cnaphalocrocis medinalis, assembly GCA_014851415.1. NCBI lineage: Eukaryota > Metazoa > Arthropoda > Insecta > Lepidoptera > Crambidae > Cnaphalocrocis > Cnaphalocrocis medinalis. The sequence goes on along the minus strand of CM026289.1, from coordinate 5,988,345 downwards.
GGATCAACATCAACCACTCAGGTTATGACATGTCGAAATAATCCAAGTAAGGCTTCTTCTGGGAAAGCACGCTACATCTTAGACCTTATTGTCACTCTCCATCAGGTGGGATGAGGTCAAGTGATTTGCACTTCACCTCATTTATATATAAAAAATAAGAACTTCTTCACGCACACATGTAAGTTTTGACTACTTCACGCACACATGTACGAGTAGGTACGTTCCGTTAAAACTAGCGCCTATGGAAAGCCATTGCTCTTCTTTTACCTACTTTCTTTCTGATTCTTTGGTTTTCCCTGTCCTTCTATATAAGACATCACTGTAAAATGGAATAAAGTAGGTAGGTACTAAGTTATATTATTACCAAATAACATGCGAGGTTGTAATCTCTTTTTGACCGTGGAAGAGCCACACTTCGGAGTGATCGAAATAAGTAACCTAAAAAAAATATTTTTGCTATAGACTCAATCAGCAGTAAATAACGCAGTTAAATAAATCTCGAAGGAAGAGGGATTGAACCCACATATCGGATGGTTGTTCTACAATCAATAAAACTAACCAAACCATGTACTAAGCCGACTAATTTAAGTAAGTGCTTAATTCGCTATTATCTGACTATAGTCTCATCAACATTGTGGTATACACTACAATATTCAGTGGAAATACCCTTTAACTTTTTCTACCAACCATTATGAGCAAAATTTGTTCTACCTCTTTTGGAAACCCGTAGAAAAATTTTTCACCTCCCCATACAAAATGACCAAGTCACGTGACCAACTTTGTATGAAAAGTTGAAAAAGTTTGAAATAAGTTTTTGAAGCTTATTTCAAAAAGTCATTAAACAAATTTTGTTCAAAATTGTTAGTACAACACGTGGTTAAAGGGATGTAATGTTAAGGGCCCCAGCGGCGGACGGGTATGCGTAACGCATTTCTTCCGTCATCAAAAAAAAAGGAGGTACACATATACATCCTGTATTATTAAAAATATTTGACCAGCTCGTAAAGACTCACAGCCGGTAAGTGTGTGGAAGGTTGTGGGTTTGAACCCACCTGAACCTTTATTTACCTAAGTAAAATAAACTTAAGTATTTTAAATCAAATTGTATTGACAGAATCTTAAATCAGTAAGTATGTACAAACCGAAACCAAAATATCCAGTGTTTTATTTTGATATACCTACTTAATAATACTTATTATGATTTTTCCACGAAAAAAGCTATAAACAAATAGAATCAAGTAAGAAAACAATAAACAACAAACAAAACACTTTAGACAAACTTATCATACAGTTTTCATGAAATACCTACTGAAGACAAAGGCGGATGTCACTCCGCACTATACATAATGAAAGTAAATAATGAAAAGCTTCCGAGCGCATCCAATGACAAATGACAGCGGAGGGACATCCCTCCCAAACACCTCCCATTAGAACCTCGACTCTACGCGCACGCGTTAAACTACACTATCGCTTGGCAGCAAGAAGAGGATGCCCCGACTATCTTGTCAGGCGGGGGAGGCGTCGACCAATCGGCGAGCGCGCCGAGCGCATCACACTGTCCTTATCTTCCATACCTATTGCGCATTTGACGTAAACGGCGAACGTTTCCGAACGTTCAAAAGTTTAAATTCGGAAAGCTACAAATTCGCTGGTCAGTATGCGCAGTTTTTTCTGACTTTTGTCTACCTTTTGTGATCGTCTTTTGTTTTGCCGGCCAGTTTACTTTGCGAATTTCGAATTCCGAACTTTCTCGGCGCTTCTCGATGGTAACCTGAAAGAGCTACATTGTCCCGCTAAGTGTGGAGCTGTCATTGTTTTCCTGTCATCGTTTGTCATTCTCTTAGTTGTCTAAGACTTATCTCTAGGCTTAGTGTAGACTCACCTTGCGCCCGAAGCCGCCTCGCCACCGCCTTCGACCGCATCGCCTCCACGACGGCGTGTAAACAAGACAGCGTCAATAATTCACCGCGATCGATGATGACACGTTATTTGGGCAAGTTTGAGAGTGACGCGGGGGGAGTCGGTCGTGTCAGGACAGGTGGCGCGGCGTGTCTGGCGAGCGGCCGACGGGACACTGGCACACGTGCTCGCGAGGCGGGGAAAGCGATTTCCACGCGGGAAACGCGAGTGACCGCGCTGTCTGGAGCCGCGGCCGCAACTGTCAGTGACGCGGCCCGCGGCCGTCAACCAACATCGCCTCGGATCTAGCGAGCACGACTTTTTTCAGTTCTTTAGTCACTTGAACTTGCGTCGAGCTAACCTATATCGCAGGACGCGCGGATAACGCCCCTGATGTTTGACTACCTGGGTTACATTCGCCATAAGCCTGAGGTGATAAGCGTAGAATTAGGTGGGTAGGTATCAATAGTTGTAGGTAGAGACAGCTATCATTGGGTCTTGTTGACCATATTATGTATAATTAGTAAGTTACTATCACTATTTGCGTTTTCTATGCTCACTGCCTCACTTGCTCGTATAATTTTCAGCCCTATTGGATTCGAAACTAAGTACAAACTTAATTTAACTCTTGGCTTCGCACATGAATGAAAAAAAAATCACGATTTTTTAGCTGGTCACTGTTTAATCTTATCCTAACCAATACTTTTTGTTTCACAGACTTTTTGGTGGGGCTAAGTCGCAACACTGACCAGCTAAAAATCTTGAAATTCCTGCTCGAGTTGCCCCCTAAGCGTCGTCATGAACATCAGTTTTTCCTTCAAAAAGTTTTTAAAAGAAAAAAAGCATAAATACTTAAACGTGAAATGAGGCGCAATTCTAAGCGTGGTTAACTTTTCCGGTTTTGTTTTAATTTTAGCAAACCACTGAACAAGTTGGCGTTTCGACTAAAATCGCTGCTAACCTCCCCCCAATTGGGCCTTCCTTCACTCACACAACGAAACACATGTCAGGCACTGCTTCACTCCAGTCTTCTGTGAGGCCGTGGTATCACTCCGGTTGAGTCGACCCTTCATGCCGAAGCGTGTTCACGGTTAAAGGTAAAGGTAATAAGGCGCGCAGTGGCGACATTTTATTAGGTACCCACGGAAGACCAGCGTTGGGGTGTTCCTCGAAACACTTCGACATAAAGCTAAGTGGAGGCCTTTTTAGTACTTGTTTATTTTTGTGTTGCGATCTTTTTATTTAATCTAATTAGATGTAAGACTGATCTGTAACATTATTGTAAATGTTTACAACAAGTACTGAATAAATTATTTCTATTTCTATAAACTACAGTATGCCTATACATAAAATAAATACATCCTCCAACCTATGTTCGGCTACGGCGGCCAATCTTAACGATCAGCCACGTACGCAGGATAATATATATAGTATAATATACTATAGAGATCAAGTGTGTGCGCAAACACAGGTGCACTCTCTATTCCTTTGCCCTCTTGTTATACCTACTATACCTACCTATACTATATCTGAATACATATTATGGTAGCTGGGTATACCTCAAGAAGGTCATTGAACAGAGCATGGACGCTCACAGCAAACTCGAGCATTGTTATTTATTTTATTACGTGCTCCAACTTAAACAAATAATAAATAGTATAGGAATAGAGTATTAGCCTCGCAAGCTTCGCTATTCTCATCCAGTTTTCTTGAGAAAGGTAAGTACTGAAATTAGTTTTATGGACAAAAAGGAAGGAAGGAAGGTCAAGTCTATACAGGGTGTATCTGTAAACATTTACATCCCTTTAACCAAGTGTTCTATCAACCATTCTGAACAACATTTGTTCTACAACTTTTCTAAATTCTTCGTAAAATTTTTCGACTCCCCTTACAAAATGACCAAGTCACGTGATTGACTTTGTATGGAAAGATGGAATTTTTTTATGCGAATTTTCAAAAGTCATATAACAAAATTTGTTTAGAATAGCTGGTAGAACACGTGATTAAACGGATGTAAATGTTCACAGATACACCCTATAGATACCTATTATAACTTACTCGTACTTAGTCGCTGGCCCTCACTTAGTTTCGAGACCTAATTTTGCTAAAAATCCCAATCTTCGCCAATAGATGGCGCTGGATGTCAATTACATCGATCGATGTTTTCGAGTTCCCTATAAGCCTTATTTAATCTCTTTATAAATAGTATAGAAGATTTGCATAATGTTATGTTATAGTCTACGATGAATGAACATTAAAGCTGTCACATCTCAGCATATTCTACCTGGTTTTATTTACCTATATCAGTGGTTCTTAACCGGTGGTCCGCGGACCACTGGTGGTCCCTGGAGGCATTCCAAGTGGTCCGCAAAGACATCGTAATAAACAAGTGACGTGACGTGATGAGTCAAGTCAACACAACGCAAACGGCGCCGCGACGCATGTCCGAAGTGTGTGGTCCTTGACACGATAGAATTTTGGCAAAATGGTCCCTCATGACTTAAAGGTTAAGAACCACTGACCTATAATGATAGATGTCAAACGAACGAGGGATCACAATCGTAGGTAGGTAAATCATTGCCGACGCCCTTACCTCTTAATTGGGCCTATTAGCCTCACACATCCAGCAAAATACAGGGCAAGCGCTGCTTCACACTGGTATTCACTCCATTCGAGTCGGATTCAAGCTAAAGCGCGATTCTCTCACGAAACAAAAATCAAATGGCGGCGCCACCGAACGAGCAGCCTTAAAAATTGAAACACTACATACATACATACGTACATCAAACTATGCTTGTAACGAAGATGAACATGCTTAAATAAATAATGAAACATGGGAGCTAAAAGATAAGGTTCCACTCTATTGCTGTGAGGGGGCGTGTTGGTCTAAGGCACAGCACTAGCCGCAGGCCGGATGTGCCACAGCACTATTCGTCAACTGTCATTCTCTCTTTCGGATCGATAATGGCTCCGCGGTAATTTCAAAATGTCGGCTGTTGTAACAAATAAACCATCTCAGTAAATAGGCAACCTACGTTATTATTTCAATCCTACAAAAATAACCCAAGCCCCGATGTAACCAGACACTATCGACTGGGGGCAGGGGGTCAGGCGACACCGACCCGTAAATATGATTATCAGGGGGAGGCGGCGTCCACTAATCATATTCTCAACAATTTACATAAATATTAGCGTGTTCCGTGACACGGCAGTCATTAGGTGCGAGTCTTTAATGAAGCCTGCGGCTTAGTGACGGGGCAAGTTGAGTTGCTTAATCTAGCAAGGTTTTACTAGCTCGAGGTGACTATCTGGCGTGAGTTTTAAGGTACCTGTCTGTAACGGACCTAGTTATTCACCGTTACTTGAGCGAGGCTTTACCCATTTTGATTACTGGGGACGAGGACTTCAAAACAGGACAAATTGCAAAGGTTTTTGGTTAATTATCATAGATAAAGGAAAAGACAACCACGACTTTCTGGCGCGCTACAAGCCGTAACTAGTAAAAAAAGATAAAAAAAAAATTCATTTTTATGCTGAAATAAATAAATAATTTTTATTTATTTATTTTATTTATTTAAGTAAGGCATGCAAACAGATTACAGTCAATGAGGTCATCACATTCAAATTAAAAATTAATAAGCTAGACAGTAATCCTAAAATAGCATACACAGCATTGTCAAAATATGTATAAATTCGCTACTTACTAAGTTATATTACATACATTTACATAAAAATTAGATAAAAAAATTTATGGCGTAAGTAGCTTAAATTAAACTTAATTTTTTTTTCTGCATTACAAAAATTGGTTCCAAAAACGTGGTTCTAAATGCAAGCCGAGTTAACTCAAGACCAGTTAACTCCAGTCGAGTTTATCCCTAGCCGGCGTCGGCGCATCTCTACCGCGGCTGAGGCCGATGGTAGATAGCGCTGCGGTCGCTTTGTCTTTTTTATGAGTGATTAATGTTGGCCAGCCTGTGTTTGCATATTCAAAACGATGTCGATTTTTTAAGATTGCCCGAACAGATTTTGGACAGTTAGCTAAGCTTATAGATCCTTGCCCCCTTATTACAAAACGTGGTCTGATCTACCTTTGGTTTAGTGACAGCATAATTTTTAAACCAAGCCTAACTTAAGTCTCCGTTTTGTAATAAGGGGGTTTGAGTTTTCAGGTTTATTTCAGAATGATAGATAGGTATGTATGGGCATGCATATTCAAAACGATGTCGATTTTTTAAGATTGCCCGAACAGACTTACCTAAGCTTAGACATCCTTGGAGTTTTCAGGTTTATAAAAGACTAAAAATTATAGAAGAGGCCACACAATTGATACTGAAACTGAACAATGAAAATGATAGAAGAGAATAAGAAATACTTACCAAAAAAAAATCTGTAATTAACAAACCTACATTGAAAAGTTTTCTTAATAGGTAGGTATAACCTAATAAAGACTTTCAAAGGGAAACTCTTTTCTTAATAATTCAATTCAACATCTTTTTTAATGTGATATTTAGGTGGCAGACGAGCAGAAGGATCACCTGCAGACGTCACACAGTACCTAAGTACTTAATGTCGGTAGAGCTCTATTGCATATTGTCATTTGGAAAATATAATCTATACTATTTATAAAGAGATAACTTTTATAAACAACGACAAGGCTTAGGTAAACCGAAAACACGAAACGTTTGCGCGATGTAATTGGACACAGCGCCATCTATTGGTTCATTTCTGAATTACGGTCCCGAAGCGAAGTGAGGGCGGGCCATATTAAATAAAATCAAACACACAAGAAATTAGCCCTTGACCGTGGGAGAACCACGTTTCCACATCAATCCTCCGGCTCGGCCGGAATAACACCACGGCCTCACAGAAGACCGGCGCCTGTTCTGTGTTTCGCAGAGTGAGTGAGGGTACCGGAGACCAAATGGAGGAAAGGGGGTTAAAGGTTGATAGCGCACCCGTATCTCCATTGGTGTTTCGGGTGCCTATGGGCGGCGGCAATTGCTTACTATCAGGTGATCCATCTGCTCGTCAGCCACCTATCTTATAAAAAAAAAGCTGAAACACACACGACACACGCACACACATTGACACATTCACACGTTTGTTCGCGCACTCACTCTCATTCATAAGTTCCTTTGTCCTTATACTTAAGCATTTCATAAGTTAAAGTTACATAATATCTGAGAAATTGTTACCTTTTGAGTGTAGTACTAACTGTTTATCTCTAAATTTTGTTTATGTGTTTCGATCTTATAAATCTGCTAATTACAATAAAGTGATTGTAGTCTGGCCTTCGCAAACCCTTGAACTAGACCAACTGAATCATACGTTTCAGAACCTATCCGAAACGCGCACGTTTCCTCACGATGTTTTTCTCACCGCCGAGCTAATGTTGGAAATGCGCACATAGAATTTGACAAATCCAGAGGTGCATACTCGGATTCGAACCACGACTCCCGAATGGAAAGCGCGTTCTTATCCCTAAGCTACTACCATCGCTCACAAGCGAGCAAGCAATGACTAAGGATTTTCGAATTAAATAATAAATAATTTATTCTAGAGGCGGCAATCGAGCAAGCGGGTCACCTGCTAATAAGTAATCACCGCCACCCATAAACATCTGCGAGCTCAGAGAGGTCGCTGATGCGTTGCGGGCCTTTGTACCTACAAAGGCCCGCAACGCATCAGCGGGCTTGGCCTCATAAGTACAGGTACCTTTATGACGCCAAGCCCGCTCTGTGTGCTTAGATCTACACATATTCTGTGAAGTGTGAAGCTCGTTTGCATCTATTTTTTATAAATGAAATCTATTTGAACTCATTAGGCGAACCACAGCGAAGCCCGTACACGTCAGTTCAATCAAAAACCATCAATATCTAATCATAACCCTGGTACACACCTCAGTCTCATCCAACCACCCTTGAACAGCAAATTATTAATTACAACACCTCCGAACCAACCCTTCCATAAATTACAGGCAGATGCTTGAACCAGCCGAACATACCCCAAGTAGTGTCGGCAAGCAACTCGCAACCACCCGCAGTCCCACCGCAAACTTTGAAAACATCCATTCTCCCCACACAAGCCACAATACACCCAAACCTTAAACACCATAAGAGCGACATTACAGCTACAGGTCAAGTCTTTTTGTCTTTATCGCATCGGGAAACTGTTTCTTCCTTATATTATATCGCTGGAAGATGCCCTTACAACAACCAAAAGACGCAAGTCTCACTCAATCCCAAACCAAACTCAACCTTATGTCATTAAAATCAAAATTCAAATTTAGAAACGTTACGTTCGAAGTTAAGACGTTGGGGCTAAAAGAAACATGTGATATGATATCAAGCCGAGACAGAAAGGGACAGTAGAGCGCAGGCTCCTCGGCAGACGTCGCGGTCGCCATGGCAACGCATCGATTCGCCGTCTGCCCCCTCCCCCCACAGCCTCACCACGGTATCCAGGTCATCCGAAGGCAGCATCTGAAAACCGATGTTTTAGATTTAATTAGGTTCGGCTGTGTGTGGGAGCTGGAAGCGAGTCTAACTGAGAACTTCAATTTGTCCCTAATAAATTGGTATTTTATAAACCTGTGTTTTAATATCCTGGCGCATTTTGGTAGTGACCCTGCCTCATTTATTGTTTTTTTTTTCTGTGAATGGCAGACATGCAGAAGGGTCATATGATGGTAGCAAGCGATTGCCGCCACCCATAGTCACATCCAACACCAGTAGAGTCAAAGTCTGATACCAACTTTCAACTGCCTCCGGTACACTCACTCGACGAAACACAGCACAGTCGCTGCTTCACACCGGTCTTCTGTGAGACCCTGGTATCACACCGGTCGAGCCAGCCCATTCATGCCGAAGCTTGGCTCTTCCACTGTATTTTTTTAAAGACAGAGAGAACAGGCTACTTCTGGGTCAACCTGATCCATCGTAGGCTTCTTCTCATCTCTAGGGCTTAGTAGAAGCCAAGAGAAAGCCCATTTTCTACAACAAATAACAAAAGAAAATATAACACTCGTATTGACCTAAGTGATAAAAAAAATCACATTCATCAAAGACGTAGGATGTGTGGTATATTAATATACCAAAGAGGGGCATCTACAAAAGCCTACATCTGTTTTTTTTTGTCAGATGTTCAAAAAAGTAGATAATATTTCTTTGCTTACAAAATCCATACTATAATCCATGCTAATATTATAAATGGGAAAGTGTGTCTGTCTGTATGTTTGACTTTCTTTCACGGCAACTTTCTTTTACGTGATTTTTATGTGGAGATAGTTGAAGGGATGGAGAGTAACCCCTATTTTAGGGAAGTGGAGGGCGCGAAGCCACGGGGAAAAGCTTGTATCTCAATAATAGGTCTTATTACTTAGAATTCTTATTATATCCACAAGTATGTAACATTTCCAATGTAGGTACCTTTTCTCTTTCCCAGACGCATGCGCGACCTTTTTCATAAAAAATATACCTACTATCCTCAAGAATTCTGCGAGCCTGAAAAGAAACATCATGGCTTATTACCAAATTGCCTCCCATTCTTTGATGTCGGCGCCCAATCTGTGTCAGACTCTACAAAGGCAAGACGCGCGGCCGTAATAAGCCCTCTTAAGGTTCGCCCTTTGCCCTTCTGGAATGAAGGCAATTTAAAAAGGTGAGTGGCGACTGACGTCTTTCTGCGCTTGTGATCGATAGCTGAGATAATGTGGCTTGGATGTAGAGGAACGGCCGTTTTCAATATTCAGTATGAGGTTTTGTATTACTAGAGCATTTTCAAAAAAACGTGCACCCCTTCATTTTTAAGCTGTCAATTTAAATTGATGTCTGGCTCACTATTTTGAAGATAATAACAGTATGATTTAAACCACAACACTCAAAATAGTGTCGTACACATTACAACTAAGAGGTAGTAGATCAGTAGAGAAGAACACGCCATCCATACGGGAAGTCGTAGGTTTGAAATCCGAAAACCTCAGGGTTTTTCAAATCTATGGCGTATTTACTTTTAGCCCAAAGAAACGGACATAGCCCAAAGAATTGCGTGGCTGAAGTGGCAGTGGGCAGGGCACATTGCGAGGAGAACAGACGGCCGTTGGGGTGGAAAGGTTCTTGAGTGGAGGCCACGTGCAGGAGGCCGCAGCCGTGGCAGGCCTCCCACCAGGTGGACCGACGATCTGGTAAAGGTCGCGGGAGACCATTGGATGCGGGTGGCACAGGACCTATCTGTATGGAGAACTTTGGGGGAGGCCTATGTCCAGCAGTGGACGTCTATTGGCTGAAATGATGATGATGATTTACTTTTAGTTTTACGATGATTACGGTAACGTAGTGGAGGACTACGACGTACTACGTACTCTAACTACGAGCATTATCCGCTTAGACATTCAACTGGAGGAGTGACCAAATTATTTAGGTACTCAGATGTACTTGGTACTTAGAAACATTTACCATCTCAAGATAACAGACAATTCATATACTTACTTACCTAATAAGATGAAATAAAAAGATAAAAACAGAATAATGAATGAATGGCACAATAAATCAAGAGGTAACTAAACAGGCTCAGACTCAGCTTGATGTCTATTACGAGTAATATCACAAATACTTAATATTACGTACCTAATACAAAGAGCGCGACCCGCACTTGATAAGTAAGTTTAGGTACCTACTTTAGTTTGAGATTTTTGTCACCTATTCTATTGTACAGTCAAGTTCAAAAATACATATTTTTGAACTCGACTGTAAGATCTATAGTATATCTTACATACATAGGTACAACCTACATTAGACTGGCTATCTAGCACGCAGTGTTCAATCTTTGTTCACTTCGCCTGAAACATAAAGTAAGGAACAATTGTGGGAGAGCCACGCTTCGGCATGAATGGGCCGGCTCGACCGGAGTGATACCACTGCCTCACAGAAAACCGGCGTGAAGCAGCTCCTAAATAAGGAACACCACGCCATATTGGTGTGGAAATTACTAAAGATCCGTTCTCACATTTAGTTTTTATTGCTCATCCTGTCTAAAGGTGTCTTCAGACTATAACGCAGCGTGAAATTGAGCACAGCGAGTTTCACCATAATACCATAACTCTCTTGTTAGTGACGGCCGTAAATATAATATTGGAAACATATGCAAAGACTCTTTACGGCGCATTATAGGTGTCAGTTTTGTGAGGGGGTTCGACTGGAAAGCGAAACTTAGGATGATATTGTCCTTAAGCATTTTATACGAGAGCACAGAATACTTAATAGTACAAGTACAGAAAGCCCACTCCTAAAAACCGTTTATAGAAAATAAAGACTTAGGCTACCATAACATAAAGTTGAAAATTACAACCGCCCAGCGTTCAATGACTCTTTCTATCGCAAGCAATTTAACTGTCGCGCATTCGTCGCCACTCGCTCGTGATTTTCTACTAATTGGCCCCTCCGGAGGGGCCGCCGCATGTACCTGCAAGTTCGATACCTACACGCGGAGTGGGACAGGCCTGACGAAAGGCAGATAAGGTAAGACAAGATACATTTGTTGGCCACATAAACATAAGTACCTACAACAAGTTACAGTCCGCGTTATACTTAAATACGTTATACCTAAATAACGTATTTAAGTATAACGTCGAAAGTAAGTGGCTAAATGCGCAACCTCAGCGATTACTGAGCGCTGATTTTCAGGCTAAGCCCTGAAGCGACATACGATCACACATACAAAAATATAACAATCATGAGGAAGAAACTACTCTTTAAACCTAACGCTATAGGAATACCTAAAAATGCATATAATTATTTAGGTACATACCTACTATAATATCTGTGATATAAATGTACATGGTGTCATTATATTCAAGTATAAGCCGGATCCATAGGGATGGAGAGTCTGGACATGGTCATAGCTTCTTCAAGAAAAATAAGAAATAAAATCTACCCACTTTTTTACACCCTTTATTTTTTTTTATGTGATAGGTAGCAGACGAACAGGCGGATCACCTGATGGTAAGCATTGCCGCCGCTCATGGACATTTGCAACACCAGTGGAGTTACAAGTGCGCTGCCAACCTTTTATCCCTTACCTACCTTACCTTGTTACCTTTTTATGAAATTTTAAATTACCACGACCGCAAGTTTTCAAATGTAATTTTTTTACGCTTACTTTTGCTGTTAAGCGTAAAAAGCGCTTACGTTTACAGCTGGCGCGATGGCGGCACGAAAGTAGGTATGGTGATGACCATTATTTTGCGCACTTGTAAAAAATAAGACTTTCTATAAAAATTGGTTTCTGCGCACTCAAGGTCATAACCGCTGTTTCGTGCCGTAGACTACCTAAGGATATATTTTTTTCTGTATCGGCAAGCTAAGCAATACTTACTTACATAACAACAAGGAGTACTAGGACCTAGGACTGCCCCGGTGGTGCAGTAGGGTGGGTCGCGCCTCTTGGGGTCGATGGGTGCTGCTGCTGATCTCCGAGTCGGGCCTTTGTACCTGATAAAAAAATTTCAGTGTGACCCTAAGTCTGAAAGATGGGCGGCAGTCTCTGATTAAAAATCCGCTTATCAGAATTTTCATACCACGATTTCTATGGTAGTCCAGTATCGCGTCCTTACCATGGAGAAACGCAGGGTAAAATATAATAAATTATAAAAAAAAAACAATAAAATCCCTTATGCGACCCATTGTAACTCAACTCAAAACCAAGACGTGATATGAAAATCCACAACATACTCATTCAATTGATGAGACATTGAATAGGAGAACAAAAAGAAAAAAAATAATGTCGACAAACTGTACTAACATAATTTTTTAACAAAGTTTGAAATACCGCCATCTGTGTATTGTAAACATTACTATTAGATACAAACAAAAAGCACGTACACTGCCCTCTAGTACAGAGACATAGAACCACATACTTGAGGCAAACTTATCGTTTCTAATCAAACTTCACTAGGTGGCGCTAGTACTCACAGCTGCTTTGCCGACTAGGGTTGTGACACTTAAGTATATTTTAACACTGGTAAGTCATTTTTAAAAACACGATTTAGGCTCTATGTAAATCAAATACTTTGTTAATAAGACAAAATAATAGTAATAATTTTATTTTATTATTAATAACGGAAGAGAGAATAATATTCATGAAATTTTATAAAAGCTATCAACAAATTCGTGAAAATAAATGATGGCATTCCTATCGCTTAGGACATCATAAAGTATGGTAAGCAGCACCACAACATTCATCTGTCACCACAACTTTCTGGACGCATTATAAAAATCAGTTTACTTAATATGTTTTTATGCAAAATAATAAATTAAATCGATTGTGACTTCATGATTACTCAGTGACACCCATCATTATTATTGACGAAAAATAAAACTGCAACTGTTTTACCGACAAATTATTATTGAACGCATGCGCGTCGGACACATTTTGTTTCGTCTCTTTTTCTATTGGTTGGTTTGTTTTGTGATTTGTGTCATGCCCCGGACCCCTGCTTGTAAAATTCCGCTTGTGTATTTTATGTTATTATATTAAATTGCAGCAATATTATAATTATATTTCAATGGTAGACTTAGTTGTTAAACTATTTATAGTATTGTGATGATAAGTGCTGTGAGTAACTGTAATCAGCGCTGGGAAACTAAGGCGGCACCGTGGAGTCACGAAAACGAAGGTAAAAAATGTTTTCATTGTTTCTGCAGATGCTTTAGATACTCAGAAAATCGATGATAATGGTTGTATAGACTCGAAGAAGTATCCGATGGGTTTTAAATAAGACCTACGTAATGAATTTCGGAACTATTTGAAACCATTAAATGGTAGTATGAGCTCGTTTTTTTCTTTCTCTGGCCGTACGCCGCGCACATGGGTCGATAATAATAATTTGAAACGGTTTAACAGTATAATTATGCACGATATTACATATACAAGCGGTTCTTTCTCGCACCAGGAAATAACTATGTAGTTCGTAGCTTTGTTTCTACGAATGTCCGAAAATAGTAAAAAGTAAACAAAAGCCTCACGCTATGACGAGTTTGTAAAGTCGCGTCGTCATGATGTTGAAATTGTTATGGATGTTCGGCCCTTGCACGGGATATTTGATAAAAAAAACTAAATTACAGTAAGTATTTATTTAAAGCAGGGTACATTCAAACAATATTTTCACCCGGCTTTAAAAGAGAATGTCATGGGATCTTGGTGTCGAAAATCCCCAATAAAATATCTAATTACAACATCAACCTATTTATGTGTAGTCCAGGTAGTTAATGCTACCTACAGATATAACACAACTGTAATAAAATAATGTTTATTCCATTATGTTCTAGCTAATAAATGAATGCATGCACTAAATTTGAGTTTTAGTTATTAATTTAATTTATTGTTAACTATTACATTGATTAATTTAAAATAAACTTGAACATATTAAGTAAGTTGTGAATATTACATTTTGTGATAGTGAATCACCAACACCATAACATAACAATAAGGCACAGTTTTACTATTTTAAAATTAGTATTAAACTTGTTATATAATATGGTCTGGTTCTGGTATAATTAGTATAAAATTAATCTAATACCTATTTTGTAATAGTACCTATAGTCAGCAACACATCAGGTTACCACAACCTGTCAAATTTCCTCAAATGATATTCAACATAATGGTTATGACAATAAGTTGAGAGTCAATTGAAGAAATTTGACAGTTTTTTATACTTTGATATGTTGCTGTACATACAATAATAATTATGCACTGCACTATGCACTTACCAACCTACTTGCAAGTTATCAAAACTACTTGATTGACATTTTAGGACCCAGATGTTGAGGCCTCAAGGTGACTCAGTAACATGTTAGTCTCCTTTTTCCAAATATTATAAACAAGTTGGATATTATTATGTACAAACATAATTTTGAACCTGTTAAAGTGCACTGTCATAAACTTTTGCAACTCGCATTGTTGTTCACAATTTACAAAACAGCTTCTTCATCTTACCTTATTGTAAGTGACAATAAAGCCAAAATTGAAAACACCCTTTACATAGAATTAATGAATATAGGTACTTTTATTGCACACAAAAAACTTAAGATTTTAATACGCTAAGAACCTAGTTGTGTGTGTGACATGTGTGATGTGATTGTCGTTACAGTTATGTCAAAAGGTTAACAATGAATGAGTAGTAACAGAAAGTATTATGTATATCTAGGTATTTTCATAATAATCTAATCAATAATTACCTAACGAAAAAAATTCAAATGTACAATTAAAAGTAGGAATACAACATAAGGGACAAGAAACATTTTGCGATGTTGAAATACCAACCGGTAACCTAGAGACACACTGTCTCAAAAATTTTTGAATTAAAGCTTCTATTCTACATTGTATTATTTATCAATGTGCAGCTTAATCTACAGGCAGTAAAATGCTATCCTAATTTCAACTCGAGCGCTGTAGTGAGTGAGCTAAGAGATGATACTTGGACATTCTAATCTCAACATAAGAAAAACTAAACTAATGTAGATTGGTATAATATTATTTTTAGTCAAATATTTAAACATGGTTGGGTTGACATACCAGTGATTTGGTAAATTGATGTAATGCGTTTTTTTTAATTTGTAATTACAAGCGATAATGTTTAAAAATTGAAAAAGACGCATTTTTATACCACCCATAATAATGACTATTTCCCAAATTTATGGGAAATAGTCAAAATACATTTTGGCTTTAAGGGTGGCATAATGTGTCAAGGAAGAAAATTGAGGGCGGTCTTCCGCCCCTGGTGTCCGATACCCTCGCTAGGCCACGTCATGGAGGGACTGGTGTGGTAGCATAAATACAAGGGTTGATCCAGCATTCATGTTGAGGGTTAAAGTCAAGCAACTGCTGAGTGAATTAGGTATGTTGATAAACTTATTGATAACTCAACAAAAAAGTCAAATTTCAATTTAGGGATATGTTACAGTATTATTTTTTTGGATATACCTGGATTTTTTATTTAAAATATTAAGTTTATAGTAACTCGACATAAACACAAACACCATAATTCAAACGCGACCGATACGAACCATGAACGCACTTGAAATATAACAATAAGACATAAGGGCAACCATTATATGGCAAGTATTATACTCCCTAGCCACACGTGTCGTATGTCCGTCCAGTGTTTACCATTTTAAGTTTACCTACAATACCTACTTTGTATCGTTGACTGACGCAAACTGCTAGGAATTACGTTGCAGTGTGATTTGCGGTTGTTTGGGTTATCAAGCTTAGTGATGATAATAAATATGTATTACAAAATAAGTATTTTGTACTGCTATAATTATCTCTTGTCCATTAATCAGAAACCAGCTTCAGTAACATTTAATAATCTACTAAATTGGCAACCAAAAAAATTTTAGATATTTCTCTTTTAGGATAGACCAAGTGATAGAGAATACCGATCCCTTCTCCAAAACTTAACCGATTTAACCCTTAATAGGATATAAGTTAACGAAAAATATCATTGGTTTTCGCTCTTATGTCATGATAGACAAGGTTCAAAATCAGTTAAGAACTATTTTCCCTTTCTTCTCTTTTGGGCGTTAGAAGAACACGGGAAAACTGGCCGCGATTTTAAGGTTTTAAAGAGTTTGTATCTTATTTACTTAATAATTAGGTAATTTAAAATAAAAAAGAAAACGTACAAAAATGCTTAGGTACAGTAGCCATAGATAATCAAGGAAAAAAATATTCTCCCGGCAGTATCCAGTGGGCGATCAGGGTTCTCTTTTTGTATTGGAGACCGGCTGCACTATAGACTCTTAAGGGTGATGGTTGCTCAGTAGATAACGCACCTTCCGAACGGAATGTGGTAGGTACGAGTCCACGCTGCCATCATACGAGCATGCACCTCTGGATTTTTCGAATTTATGTTCATAAGTATTTCTACCAATAGACTTGACGTGCTGGGAGAACATCGTGAGGGCCTACACGCTTCAAATAGTTTCTCCAAATTTATATGACCCTATTATGTATCATCTATTTATGTGGTGATGATTTTGAATTAACAGGGGATTGTTTACAAAAGATAGATGGCAGTCGCTTCATTGTAATTATAAGACTGATCCAGTCCCGAATTAAGTTCCAAACATATTCTGGGCTCCAAAGCAACAGCTATGGACGCAACCAGTAATAACACGCTGAGATAAGATAAGACCTTATTTATTTTCCAAATGACACCAACTTGAAACGAGATAATTAGTATTTTCGATTGGCTTAAGCCAACCATGGCTCGTCGTTACCCCGTGTATGAAACTGTATGCTTCTAAGATCTAGTTCTATCTCCATTTATACGCAACCAACTTCATTTGAATGCCTTTGTTTTGTTAAAACACAGTCAAACGTCCAAGCACTAGCTCTAATGTTTGTCTAGTTAAATCAAATTTCAGGTTTGACTTTGTCAAAACAAAGGCCAATCCCATAGCTTATCCTTTCACTTTACACAAAATACACTCGCGAACATTAGTTTAGAATAAAGACCCAATTTTCATACAAATATAAAAGTATCAACGCTTTAGTAACAATGTAATTTAAATCTATGTCAGAAATGTTAGCTTTTTGAACAAGCATTTTAGATGAGCCCAGAAACATTCAGATTTCCCAAAAATTTGGGAATTGTAATTTGTTGTTCCTACCCGTAACGTACCCTCATAAAATACTATGTTCAATATTAACGTTATTACCCCTAAAGAATGCTCATTTCCTTTAGTTGCTGCCCGTGTGGATTTTCTTTGACTCATGGTGCGATGTCACCGTCCACGTATTAATCTTCATATTTTTGTGCCATCACGTTACTATTCTGTGTCATATCCTTTCTTTTAGCCGTAATGTTGCTCGTTTGGAATAATAAATCTGGTTATTGTCCATTCCGAATAAGTCCATCCTACACATTTGACATTAAGGCGTATTCTTTCTATGTGTAACAGTAATTTTGGTAAAAAGTAGAATTTCCGCCTTTATATTTCATTAAATTAAAAAGTTTGTATTTAATATGAAAAGTTATAGTACTCGCTTACCTTAACGTCGACAAACAACAGCCATATACATACATAAGAGTGTAGGAACGTTATTATATTCAAAAGTCTACCTGTTATGGCGGTCGCTTCGGGAGCGACTCAGCAAAAAGTAAAAAGATAATTTTTCGTGGAGCCGGTCCTCGGACGAGAAAGAACAAAGGTTTTACGCTTTTACCTAGTTATAGCTAGTTATTCGGGCTCCCTGCAGGTGTAACTTGTTATCTCTTCCCGAGAATTTCTTTATTTTATTTTTCGTGAGGATCACGAAAGAGAAAATTTCTATGGTGTGAAAGTATCGTCGTAAAGCGCTTTATACTGGAATTCTAGTTGCTAAGTTGTGGACTACAAACATTTTTGTTTATAGCAATCGAAAAATAAAGGTTTAAGCTGTTTTAATTCAGTTTACCATCCTTAAAACAGTTTACGATTAGGGTTTCACTTATCAGATGCATTATTGAGTTTATTGATAGTTATTTATGTGTTTCGTTATGCACGCAAGGAGTTATTCAAATTCAACCGATACGAAACTATACTTTGAAGTTAGTTATTAGCGTCGCTCGGTGTTCATCCGGCTCGGGTAAGACCAGTCATCACGTAAGCGAATGGTGTTGGTAAAAAACTTGACTGGTGGCATTCACCCGATGCCCTTGAACCGCCGTTCGCCGGTTCACCACGGCTTGGAAGGACCAGCTGTTCTAGGCCTTGAGCCTAGGCCGTTCAACCTACAGCTCTGAAGTCTCTTGCAACTGCGACAGATATTTCAACAACGGGTACTATCCACTAGCTTTATATTATGTGACGGTCATTAATCTTTATTATTCCTCTCTCAAGATGGCGCTCGTTAGAACATTTACGGTAGAGGTGTTTACTGCTCGTAAATTTTGTCTTCGTCTATGAAAATACTGCGTCATATAAAACGTCATTAATGGGTAATAAGAATAAAAAAATAAAGTTAGTATATCCTGTTTAAAAGTACAACACATCAGGTTACTAGGTACAAACTATCAAATTTCCTCAATTGATATTGAACCAACCTTAAAAATTATGTTTAATATAGTGAGCTTCGAATGAAGTTTGATAGATTTAGGAACTCAACGTGTGAATTTGTGTATTTCTGTATGTTTTTCTAAAACTTACGATGTTTCAGTTTGTTAAATTATTCGGCCTTCAACTTTTTGATCGTATCTTTATTCTTTACGAACAAGTATTTATTATCGTTTCCTGCGAGTTTCTCGATTGACGACTTCGGACTGTATCTTCAGAAGATCTTAGTGCCTGTGTCTCAGCACAAAGGCTTACTGTCTGCAGATTTCTATCTGCTCCATTCCTAAAAGATTTAGTGCATTATTTAGGAGCATTGCCTTTGTAGACTTTTCTGGGCTTTATTTAAAAGTATTTTTATTACTTGGTATGGTACAATTTTCAATTATGAATACTTTAAGGTAGATACTGTTGCACAAAAAGCTACAAAACTTAATGCATGTTCGTCATTATAATGTGAATACAAGCTCCAAGGTTTAGAATTAATATACTTATCAAAAGCAGATGTTGGCTATACAGATTTTCAAGTTTAGACCAACATTCATATGGTATTTGGACATACCTACTCATTACTCCTTCCATATTAATGTTTTCGAATCTTGTTTCTTAATACCCCTACCCTTACGTACCGGGTGTACTCGAGACTCTTTTCATTTCGTGTGTTATTAGCGCTCACAAACAAAAATAAATTCACAGAGTACAATGTACAGCCGTTCCCAAAGCCAAGCTTTCACGACGGAACGTTGTCGATCAGAAAATGTCCTTTGTCTCGGTAGCTTTAAAACAAATTATTGGTGGGGCGACTTGAGTCGCATTCGAATAACATTTAAATAGTCACTCAAGACTCAAGTGAAAACATTCTTCAGTTGAATTTTGAGTGAAAATCTCAGTTTCCCGAAATTGTGTTTGTGTGCCGGGATAATTTTTTTTTTTCAACTGCGTTGGTACCAAGCCAATATGCCTCCTTCCATATCTTTCATCTGTTTTTGGCTAATATTTGGATCCAGCTTGTGCTTACCTTGCCACTTCGTCCTTTCAATGCATCTGTGGTCTTTCGACAGGTTTCTATCAATCCCATGGTCTTCATTCCAGGACTATTCTGTACTAAGAATAACTTAACTCAACTAACTTGACCATCCAAGTGATATCGAACGAATCTATAAAAATACTAGTCGCTTCGCTACTTGTTATTGGGCTTCATAATTTGTCCGGTGCTGCCGCTCTACACTATTATTACATTAATCAACGACGCTAACTAGCTGTTAATTGACTTATATTACATAGGACTGTTATAAACAACGGAATATTTTCTGAATGAATACCCAGCCCATTATTTACTTGAACAAGTTTAATGTTGGTAACATTTTTTTTGTTTGATCAACGATGTCTCTATTGCTAGAGTATATTTAATGGTGTTTGTAAAACTAATCCTATCCCAATCCACCGCTGGATGTAGAACTCATTAATCCTTTCTTTCATACATTCATTGTGAGCAGGACGTCTCCTATGTATGAACAACTATTGTATAGGTAAATAAATCTCAGGAATTAAAACACCACAATTCAAACTAAGTGTAGTGTTTTCCAAAACATAAATAGATATTGACAGGATATTTCCACTTCTAATTGTATTTATCCGTTTTACTCTGAATATCCTCAGTCTAAAACGGATCGAGGCTGGAAGTAATTAAACAATCTCATTAACATGCCTATTGGGTACTAGAGTAGTTAAGTATCGTGATTTAGAGCCAGAGGTGCCAGTACCAGTAATATCTGAACTTATTAATCACCGACGAGACAGCTTATTAATGAATAATTGTAACAAAGGCCGGTAAACAATGATATTGAGGTATAGATATTTAATAAGATTCCGCAACACGATTCCTGCGGGCATTGGGCCTATCAAGGCGGTTTGACGAAGATTAATTAAGTTACCGAATGAAAGGCACGACCTATGCTTGTACTTGTTTAACAAGGTGCTGTATTGCTCTGCTTCCTTGCTTTATTTGTTAGATGTCTAATTTGTTTACCCAGTACAAATTGACATTAAAAAAAGTGAAAACCTTTTTCATAGGTACTTATGAAATGGCGATAACGTTTGGCATTCTAGAAACCAAACAACGGAATAATATTGAGTAAACGCATGTTACCGAGCGTGCCGAATACATAGCCAGCAATAAAAGAAAGAATGTTACAGGTATACCCATACAGTTGTTCATAGGCCTATGCGTTACGCCATCCACCTAAAGCATTTCTGTTCAACGTTCATTTATTTGCTTGCGAACGTAATTTGCTATTTGTGTACGTACCCGAGTGGGTTGTAATATCGCATTGTTACCAGCAAACCTATTAACAATCGTCAAGAATCGAAACCAGCCGACTATAATTGTCGGTACACAATTGATTTGGTTCTTATGATGTCATCAGTTGAGGCAAAATAATTAGATTTGCTAGAGGTAGAGCCCTTTTGTCGAAGGTCTCACTGTATTGCCTCGATGAATATTTATAGGATATTTTCGAAATTTTGCAGAAACAAAGTTCAAGATGAAGTAGGTATTCAAACCTACTTTTTGAAATCAAGTTTCTAGGAATAATATAAAACATTTTTCCTTAAATAAACTACATTGCTAACTCTCCGACTGTCCTTGATTAACACAATACATACAGAAAACGTACCGGTAAATTATAATACCTATAATTCAGCTTGTCAATCAAAGTATATAACAACTTATAAACATATTTTATACGTTTCTCACTGCCGAGCATTGTAAAAACACAGGACTCGTTGAAAGTGAGCGGTCTCACGAGTTTACTCAAGAATTGTAACTGAGATGCAAAGCGTGGACGATGGACAACAACGGGCCGAATCCTGTGTTGTGTACCCGTCTCACGTACTAGCTGTCAACTTTCGCAATGCCACCACAAACAGTGAGCAGTCTCGAAGGCTAAATAACACTCGACGATGTGAAGACACTAAACACCTACTTACAGGGAATTATAAAGTTAGTAATGTAAAGAATTTTCCAGGTATATTTTCCCCAACTAATTTCACAAAATTCTGTACAATATAGCAACTTAAAATATTTGTACACGTATTTTAAATTTTTTACCAGAACAAATTGCGTGAAACAGCATAAAAAAAGTTGAAGTCTACAATACATATTTACAAATTGTATTAGAAAAGGCGTCGCGTTTACATTATCGAATGTAAATCCCATTCACGAATCTGTAAATTTTGGTTACATCTGAATAAGTTGCATCTAACATTCAAGATTTCTTCATTTTCCTTTACCATTCACGAATAGTCAATGGCCTGTTACATATTCTAGCATCAGGTACAATATGAACAACAGCGGTTGCGCAACGTGGTGGGGACACCACAAGGTTTCGCGGGTCGCGTACGTCCTTTATCATCCTTATTTTGGTTAGCCATTCACTCGTGAATTTCACCTTGCGCATACTGTGCTGTGGTAAATAGGTGAGGTCGCATACGCATCGTTTTTATATTACAAATCGTGTATTTTTTATCTCTTGTCATTTATCAACATTTATGTCGCTTGTATCAGCAATTCTCAATTCAATATAATCAATTTTAATGTCTATCTGTGACGACTCCAAAGGAAATGATCATAATTCCGATTGACTGTTACGAGGTTTTGTAATCTCAATACAAAAGTAGGTATCTCCTTTTACTTTGTTCGTTGAGTACTTAGTATATTGTCTTTTTACGTTTCACCGAGTTTACCATATTTTGATACTTTGTTGGAGTAATAAAAATATTAATGTTTTAGTATAATGGTAAAATTTTGTAGTTTCACTTTTGAAAGTTATCAACACTATCAACTGTATACAAATTGTAGATAGTAACCTGAAATATGGCTGCTTCAGTTGTAAATAGGTTTGTAATTGAAAGCGTCTTTTAACTCTTCCAATAAATTGTAATCACTGATAACCGTATTTTTTTCCTTTCGTTTTGAATCTCAAGATTTTTTCCCGTGGACTTAATTATAAAATAACGTGTATCACGATAAGTTTAGCATCTTATCATTACCATCCTTGACTTACTCTGGGCGTTTCCCGCGATACTTGAGGTACCTAATTGATTCAGATTAAGGTGCGACGGGCGTGACCGATTAAAAATCACAGTATTACCATAATAATAACCTCTCTCGACATAACTGCAAAATTAAACTAGGGCAATGCTTTTCTCAAGATTTGTCGAGAATAAATCCAAGATTCATACTTTGTCGTCAATCTCGGACTGCAATGTACGTGGTTTCTGTTCTGCCCAATATTTTATTAATAAGACCGAGTCTGGAATAAAATCCTTCACGTAATACAAGCTGGTCTTATGAAATCGTAATAAGCGATTTGAAGAACGACTTGGGAGTTCCTTAGGAACGTTCGCAGGCATCAGTAGTAATTTCCTTCGACGCCCCAGCAACGATATTCGTCAGTTTTTTGCCGGATGCAGACAGAAATAGAGCAATTTGTCGATCCCTCGGCGGCGAATGAGGAATATCTCGAACAAACAGGAATTTTTGTCCTAAAATTCTGAAGCTGTCTTTGATAGTAGCGCGCAAATTATGGACTCTTTGATTTATTAATTTAGCTACTGGCTAATTATGGGAATTGATTTTCAAAATTTCATTGTATACTTTTTTAGAAGTGTTTTTGAAATCAAGAGCAGTAAAGTCTTCCTTGTTACCTTTGAATTATCTTTCTTTATGATGATTTCGTGTTTATAATATTTTGAAATATGTTTCTGAAACCATCACGAACTTCTATAAGTAATTAATTTTACTTGCATATTGGCTACTGTTACTTGAATGTAGGGTAGTCGTAACGTTTATTGCATTTCCTTTACTGATGAAACGAAAGTGTTTGCAATCTAACAACGTTAATTAATCAATCGAAATGGTGTTTACATTCTCCGAGTATCTTTGTTCTAGTTCAGAGATACTCAAACTTTGTGGACCTGCGCCTGTTATTTAATGTAGGTGGAGAAGTGACCTCATTGATCAGTCACAGTAGAGCTACCACTGCCGAGAATAAGTCTTCAAGAAAATAACTCAAAATTATCTATTTTTAACAGACACTCTTCATACGTAACAAAACAATGAACAATAAACTCACTAAAAACTTTACTTGAGATTATATACCAAATAGTGGTATTGTAGTCGAACCGATAGATGCCTGCTTAGGGAAGGACGGCTTTGCCTATCTATATAGGAGATTTTGGTAAACCAGAGATTTGTAGATTACAATTCCCGCCCCATTCTTCACTCGTGGTCTTTCTAAGTAATCATTCTCTCTCTTTCGCACTTCTCACATAAAAAATAAAGGATTCGTAGAAAAATGTGAAAAGTTTGAGCAACTTGGTTTTAAGCCGAGCAGTTCTCTCGGGCTCGTCTCCGTAAAGCAAACGGTTCGCCTTTGACGTTCGATATCGGAATGGTTTATGTGCAATGTCGTAAGTACGTGCCGGGGTTGGGGAATGCGGAAGCCTGCCAGACAAGAGATGTGTTCTGAGACTAGTGAGCATAGCGCATCGGAAGACTGAGAATTTCCTACATTTTTAGTAAAGTTTAAATAGGTTTCGCTGCATCGCAATTGGGGTTAACCTAATTCCGTTCTGTAAAAGAACCTTAAGAACATTAAGTTGTCTCTTGTTTTCTAAAAAGCCCCTAATGGCTGCTTATCTTAAACATGATTGAACAATAACAAGAATTTATTTTTAGATGTAACTTGGCGTCTATTGAATGACTTCTTCATATTAATTTGTATTGTATCCTTTTCTTTCTTATTATGTCATAATAATTATGACCGCTGTACGATACATAATTTTATACAAAGACAATAAGTTATTTTGCTTTATTCAAGTCCACGTCTTGGCCAAATTGACGTCACAGCGAGAAGTGTGCATACTTGACCTTAGATACTGATAGATTAACTATAAACTACATTGCTTAAGAAAATATGCACTCAATACAAGCTATAAGTTTGCAGTATAAGTTATAACTTATACTGCAAACTTATAGTTATTATAATATACCTAAGTTATAACTTCAAGTTTAAGACTCAAGTCTGTTGATATTATCAAATAATAATTCGTTATATTCAATTGGTTGTATGTATACCTTGCGTGGTAGACTATTTATATGTTTCGAAATCAGATTATAATTTTTTAACCCTTTGTAAAGGGTGAACTTTTTGTATGTTATTAACAAGCTAGATAGGGTGTTGGTGGATAACAACTTATATAGCTATTTTATTTTATATTTCTTTTATTACTTGCTTATTATTAGCCTGAAGTCTATAAATAGGCGGTCTTGTTGTACTACCGTGCCCAGACACACACTTTAAGACGTTGGTCCCTTTCCCATGCATTGGGTTGTGTTACTCTGATCTCCCATCAATAATATATTATAATAATATATAGGAATTTTATCACTCTATATTTGCACTCTAAGATTGCCTCTATTTAGTGTTCAGTATTTAGTGATTTAGTGTTCTGCTATTTATTTATATATTTGGCTCATTATTAAGTTAATAGTAATGGTCAGAATTATTAATATTTTGTGATATAACAGGCTTAATTAAGTTAATGTTTTCATTCTCTACGTATCTGTACATCATCGTCTTGTTGGAAGATTATGTCTCACGTTCACATTTCGCTCTTATCCGTCCGAAGCCATTAACTAGGCTCTGCAAGAAAAAATATATTCGATCAGCGTCGCGGAAACCTTTCATGTCATGATGAATTTTGTCAGATTACGGCGTCTCGGCGCTGGGCTGGGAAGCGGCGTTGAGGTACATTATCATAGGGTGGGTCGCCGAGCAGTGCTGCCAGATAATTGTTTGATTCACCCATCTAGATAAGTACTCGAATATAAACAACAACGAACATAACTAAATATATATAAACACGTCTATTAATGATGATTTAATTGCTTAGCAAAATTTTTCCATAACTCAAAAATTGTTATGTTCGAACCCTATTATGCTCTCTCATTCTAGACTCTTAAATAGTGTCGTAGATCGGTACTCTTGTTAAAAAATAAAATACCCGCTTTTACCCACATTAATGTAAACCACAAGAAAAGTGCCCAATGTTTGCGAGTGTTACCCGTGAATTGGGGGCTGGGTCGCGGGCACATGGCGCGCGGGGGCGGGCTCGCCGCGGCGCTAGCGGCCGCCGCGCGCCCGCCAGCCGTCAGTTCCAACCCGAGCGACACACGGACCGAGCGCCCGCCTCGCGCTGCCGCGCCTCGCGAACATAACCTCATGCCGCGAGCGCCCGACCGACTCGTAAATCGACAACCCCACAGTACCACGATACGAAGGTATCCCGAAATCGACCTCCCTAGACCCCATACAAAAAAAAGTTTATCGACCCTAACACTGCCGCCATAACAACCCTTATTCACTTCACTCGCAGTCGCTCCCTCTAATTATTGACTCCCCTAAACTTTGTTGAAAAATCCGGTCGCTCTCGATTCGCTTTATTGCTGTAATATTTTTATTACTTCGCCTCTTTCCACTGTCAGCGACCGTCCATCTCGACAACAGTCGGAGCTTCCTCCTTCGCCCATTTCCTCGATTGACTCAATTAACTTATAGAGGAGACAATTATTTTTTTCTAGATTTCATTAGCAGGAAAGTTTCTCGTTGGAGGCTGTTGGTAGTGTAAGACGGTGTTGCCAAACGGTTTTGCGTCACCGTTATCTGTAATCGGGTCAATTAAGGCGCGCTGAACCATGACACTGCGTTGACATTGACGTATTCGGTTTCCCCCGTGTGAACAGTGGATGTGACAGTGGTGCGGAGTGAGTGGTGGCCCTGCGGGGGGCCCATGGTGGCGTAGCCGCCGCAGCGGATGTGCACACCGCTGCCCTCCTGGTGGTTCGTGCCGGGTGGAATGCCAGCTGCTCTTGACCTAACTAGGTAACGTTTTAACAATCATCTATCAATCCTCACATCAACACGCAACCTACAATAATCGACCCGATGAAAAGCAATAAATGCCCCTTCCCCCCAGCTGTTTTCCAACACAAACACATTACATTTTTAATCCTGTTTATGTGCACGCACTTTTATTTAGAATTAGATCAATATTCGTTTGCCTCTCTTGATTTACAATACGTCCGAATTAATAACGGAATAGACATTGAGAATTTACTAACCCTCTGTAACTGAATGGATTTAAAAACAAACGTTATATTTATCAAAAGTATTAAATTTGCGTTAGTACATTAATAGACGCATACGGATGTGGTACACGTAGTCTGACAATACGTGATATGAATCCTGAAGATACATTGCCAAAGATGTTACACTTTATGGCTACATCAGTCTCCATAAAGTAAAACTACCAGCTACTGGTTTGGCTCTAAGATATTGCATTGAAATCTCGCATCATTAATGGGTGACGTAGTTAGTGCTGCTGATAACATAATGCATTTGCCTCCGACTAAGTATTTCTAGATGTTGTGTGGTCAATTTACAAATGGCAAAGCGTTGAAAAGTGTTTCCAGCGAAACCATTGTTGATAGTTCGGCGGTTATATCATTAACAAACATTTGTGTTGAGCGGCGACGATAACAATAACAAATGCTTCTGATTTCATTTTGTTATGAAAGAAAGCGATAATAAACTACATTACTAAAACATAATATTGCGTTCGAATGCGTGATGATGTTATGTCAACGTAAAACATTTTTTGAAACTGCACCGTTACGTGCTCGGTCGGCCTTTAAGAAATTTATTTTGGATGCACATTTTCAGACCGAAATTTTAAAATCGCCTTTGCTGAAGTTTTAAAGCCCATTATGGCTATACGCGAATGGTTCGCTTCATCGATATTTAACTGTATCATGCTTATTGGATCAGTTTATATAGCAAAACTGGTTGTATTATAATACAAAATAATCTACTAGATCTTTCTATGAATAAATCGTCATCGCTGCTCGTTTTCTTTGGTAGCTATCCTATTTCAAAAGGAAGGAAGTCATTCCTTGTTGTGCCTAGTGCCTAGTACCAATTACCTAAAAAAAAAATTATTCACATATTTTCTACAAATCTATATTTTTTGGGTCATGTAAACAGGACCGTATTTTAAAATATTTAAGACCGTCTAGAAATATTTGTATCATTTCGTAGCATTATAACACGACAGGTTCTTGTAGCATTATCCTCGTAACCTTCATCGACTTTAATCACTTCTAGTCGAGAGAACGTTTACGAACGCTTTAGTCACCATTCGAACTGAGGCAACCATGTAACATTTACTGGGCGTTTATATTCAGCGTACCACCCGCGTCGTTGCTCACGTCCACGACGAAATCGGAGACGCCTTGTTGGTGGCAAACATACATGAATTAGCTACGAAACGCTGCTCACTTGGTTACGGCGTCGCCCGGTAAAGCTCTGACAATTTTTATCTTCATGTAGTTGTAAGACAAATAGTTGTGGCTCTAACCTGTCTCCTCGGAACAACGCTCCACAATGGCAATCTATCTCGGCTCCCGCAGGAGTTGTCCCGCGCGACCGGAGCGCTCACGATTCTAACGAAAATATGGCATTTTCTCGTTGCCCATGTTCGATAGATAGCTGCAAAAATAAAAATGTAGCTCTGCAGTCACTTTATTGGGCACCTTTCGCTGTCTAGATTATATTGTTTGTTATAGCCTGCCTTATCGGATCTATATAGGTATAGCGATAGTGTTAGACTATTAGTTACTGGGCTAGTAAATTGGGATAACATGCTTAACCTATATTCCCCAAGGCACTATGAATATTTTAGCTGGAATAACTACCATAGAACATTATCAATAAAAGCATGGAATCATTTTCATAACTATTTATTTGTAAATTGGTTGTTTTTTCATTTGGAGATGAGATATTGTAGTAATTGCGACCCATATTCCTTTCCCATACAGGCAGGTTTTTCGATAAGCTTTACGGTCTCGTGTCGTAAGTAAAACACGCAACTCTTATTGGGTCCACCACCCATTGTAGCGAGATAATCTACTTTTTGACTGAGTAATCGCTTGGAAAATTTAATATTGCGTAATTTTGTTGCCTTTATTTCCCCTTTTTTGGGCTATCAAGAAACGTGAAAAACTTGACATAGATCCGTGCTTATAAATTTTTGGGTTCACTGGAGTTGGAATTGTATATTTCTCGGCTGTCGTGAATCACAATATGTAATAATGCTGTGCTTCAAGTTGAAGCGTGCTACTTTTTGTGAGTGTATTTGGCCCGCACAGGCCTAAATTCTGGTTCTTAAATGTAATTCGTTCGTAATTAACATGAATGTGTCATTTCAGTCAATGGACTGGTTTGGAAAAATGCTAATATGTGGTTTAACGCTTACATTAAACGCGCACCTAAAGGAGCGGCGTCCGCTCACGTCCCGTTTCCTCGAAGCGACAACATTTTATCAGAGTTCAGTGTACCGGAGTGAGCTTGTAAACATGTGTGGGGGAGTGCCAAGCGGCGAGCGCGCTCTCGCTCGCCTGCACGCGCACTCCGCGCCGCGCCGCGCCGTGCCATCTAACGTGGCCCTTTGATCTACGACCATCACACTGCCTTTCAAATGTAATTCCATCCGTATGTGTAGTTACTACTAACTGCTGCATTCGAAAATCTGTATTCAGCCTAATATTTTATTAAAAATGTTTAATGGAGCAACACATAGGAGTATGGTTACCAGATATATTAACGAGTTTATAAATGTTAATGGCGTCTATTACTAATCACTAGTATTTATTAAACTATCATAATGTTGCAAAACTAGACACGAATAGGTATTTGATTTAGATAGTTAAATTTAAAAACCTATGAATTTGTCTTCCGGTTTTAAATCAACAAGGTTTCGCACTCAATAAAATTTGACCATAAACTTTATGATGTCAATTATTCCTAGTTTTACTGACATGTTTGATAGAACGTTTAATAAACTAAAAAAACTAAACTTGAAACTGTAATTTTCCATTCCACCCATGTCTTAACGATACCAAATAAATATCAATATTTTTTGTATACTGACTAAAACTTCAATGCCATTAGGCATTAAGTTGCCCTTCAAATCACTACTTAGACGGAATGCATAATCAATGTCAATAAAAAATTGTATCGTCATAACATAATTTTAGTTTGGATATCAGAAAAAAAATGATTTTTTGTCTCTATTCTTGGTACTTTGAAATATCTACAATCCAATTTAGAAATTATTATTGTATAAAATATGCTAGTTTGAAATCAAATTCAAAATGCAATGTCTAGCGCATGAAACCTGTTATAATTTAGTTTTGTTGATATGTTATGCCGAGTATGAATACTTAGTTTGGCTTTATTATACCGTTTCTGAATTTAAATTAAACATAAGTATTGTACCTATATGTGCATTTATCACAAACTACATATTTGTTCTAAAATGTCAAAATAAGTTTGCTTTGCCCCAATATTGAGGTTATCTAGTCTGGTATTCTAATTTATGTTCATTATTATCACAATATTATGCATTAATAATACATACGCATTGTTGTTCACGCTTTCAGACCTACCTCGAAATACTATGTAGTATATTACATAAAACAACCATTGTCAATATTAGATCTTATATTCGAGTAAAGTTTCTATTGAACGAATCAAATAGCCTTGTTCCAGAAGACAGGTCCTTATTTTAGTGAAGATCGTGTCTACCTCATGGGCACAGAAGGGACATGGGCCACATACATCACACGGGTAATCATACGTCATGTCGTTTGTCACGCAGAACTAGGTCCTAGGCTATTATCTACGGATAACAATCCCTCTTGACATGGGTCGGGAGTTCCACAAAATCCAACTCCCTAAAATGTAATTCGCAAAGTTACTAAATACTTTCACTGTCACATTGCTCCTCGTAATGTTGGATTCAGCCGGTGTAAAATTTGATTTATTTTAGCTTTTGAGAATATGTGCTTTTCTCCTAATTTATTAAGAGACTTAACTCGTAGTCGTTGTTCTGCCGCAGGAATGAACTTTTCCTTAGTTAAAAAGTATAAGTAATATATTACTATTAGAAATTGTGAAGGAATTTTCAAAATATGTACAGGAGCTTTCATGTTTATTCTCCTGTATATACGATATCCAAAAAAACTTCCTAAATAGAACTCTACTTCCTTCTAGAGATATGTACTTCAAATAGGCCTTGATGTGCTGTCTCACATTTATTAACCTTTGTTATTTACGTATAAGTGCAAAGGACAATCACTTAACCTAACGTAATAAAATCCCATTCGACTGTGAACCTTATTGCATTTGAATAAGAGTTGAGGCATAAACATCTGATTGCGCGCGATTGTACAAACAACTCATCAAACTTCCGTCCTCAGCGCAACATCGTCCAAGAAAACAACATCTTATGTTGTCGATGGTAAATCTTTACCAATCCTAATGTCATATTTGCATAGATAGAATCAAGGATAATATAAATGATGGCGGGGTAATTTCGGGCGATCTACATCAACTCGAATTCGACATTTATAGTGTTCCAAAAAAGGCGGATGTCGATACTAAGTTGAATTTTTGTTTCTCAGAATAGTGTCTGCCTAGTTTATATTTGCATAGACAATACCCAAGATATTAAGAGAACACGAAAACGACTTTGGGGCCACTCTCGCGTCTTATACATTCAAACTCAATTCAAAATGTCACAAGAGAAATAATAATGCACTTAATTTCGAGATCAGAGGAGTCGTTGAGCGTATCCGGCATTTTAGGAAGGAGTAAGCTAGTTATGACTTCAAGGAGAGCCTTGAAGCCATAACCGTCAGGAAAGAACCGCTGCAACCAAACTGTTCAACAAAACTGAGGGTAGGGTATAAACTCCCAATTTGTTCTATTTCCTTATTGTCGACACTGGCTATCTATTGTCTGTAAGGTCTGCTTCAACATTACCTCAATCGAGGTTCAGCCTCCAGTGTGGCTTGGCAATGGTCGGTGGGCTTAAGCGCGCTCCATGCGTACCAGTACAATCAACTTGAGCAACATCGTGGCACTATTTAAGGGCGCGCACACTCGCAATCGCGTGATTCGGATCGGAATCGGATTATAAAAAAAATTCGTGGTCTAATGTAGAGAAAACAAAAATCGTGGCTTGTTCGATACGCAAGCGTCTGTCTTACGTGATTTAAGTATTAAATTAGTATTATATCGTTTACGGCTGCAGGGTAAAATAATGATTCTTAAAATACCAATCATTGAGTTCAGTTACATTCAAAGCCGTCGCTTCTGAGCCCGACTAAGCTTAGATCACGGTTTAAAATTATAAAACTTGGTCAAATCAGACGACCTGCTCAACCTAAGGGTTGTGACAGGAGAGCCAGACCACCCGGATCGTGGTTACACGTTTAGAACCATTAACATGATATAAATCAACCGAACAGCCTATCGCCGTTCACTGCTGAACGTAGCCCTAACCCCATCATCCCAACCAGAACAGTCTGCATCCAACTCACACCAGGTATCTTTTTCAAATCATCAGTCCATTGTACCACAGGGCGTCCTACACACGTTTCCGTACAAAGTGACCATTCCATTCTAGATACATAATATACTACATAGCATTTTCCTAGAGTTTGCCCCCTTAATTCGTGAAGCTCGTAGGCGGCGGTTGGGCTTCCGCGTTCGTCAGCCTTATGTCGGAGCGGCACACGCCGACAAGGTCGTGCGAACCTCTTTGTCTCTATTTTGATGTGAGTAACATAAAAAAAACGTCGGTTATTCACACAAGAACGATTTGCACGAATACGTGTCAGTCGTCCTGCCAGAAGGTGACGTCACTATCTTAATGAGCAATTGAAGCAGGCCAACCGTATATTTTTAACTATTTTATTTATATTTTGGTGTAAATCTTGTTAAAGCTTGAATGCTATTTTAGTTTAGAATAACCTACTTTTAATATTCATTATACCTAAAAAGCCAAAGCTGACGTTTTGAAGTCCAGGGTACGCTTAGTTAGACCATCATTCAAATTGAGGAAGTCTGATAATTAAAATGAAGCGACTTCACAACTCTTAATCAGGCAAACCAGACCAACTGAATCATGGTTACCCGTTTTAGAAACTACCTGAAACATGCAGGTTTCCTCACAATGTCCCTCAACGCAGAGCTAATGGTAGAAATACGCACATACGTTTGCAAAATCTAGTTGCGCATGCTAGGATTCGAACCACGGCATCCCGTATAAAAGGCGCATTCTTATACACTGAGCTACCATCACTCGCTCAAGTTTAGCTGAGAGTGTTTCGTTGGATTGAATACAATATCGTTTGCCCAATAATTGAAATCATTGAGAAATGCAAGTTCAATTCTTTAAAATTGAGTTTATTGTCTAACCCCAAGTCATATTTTGGTTATTAGATATCAATTAGCCGTAATTTTCTTTTCCATACTCTTCCCAATACGTTTCTCGAGCATTATTTAGTTAACAACCACATTGCACGAACGTTTTTTTAATTAACGAAATTGGATTCTCGAAAACACCGCGGTAATTGAGCCGCGAAACAAAGCGTTCGGTACAATGTACAAAATGAAAAAAGTTAAACTCTATGCCCATTTCACGGAGTATTCGTTCATTAGCGGCGTCGCAAGTTGTTCACTCTTCCGTAGATACTGCAAACTGCAACTTGCTCCGTTGCAGCATCATACTTCTCGCAGGTAGTTGTAACTTCCAAAACGTCTGGACATTGTGAAACGACATGAACATCGGGTTTGCTTCAACTTTTCTTGCTTACTCGGATTAACTTGCTCTACATCAATACTTGCCGTCTCAACAACGCAATTCAACGCAAACGAGACGAACGATTAATAAATTCTATTGTGTTCAAATTGCAATGAAAAGGTTAAGTCTCAATA
The DNA here is from genome assembly GCA_014851415.1 of Cnaphalocrocis medinalis. Classification (NCBI taxonomy): domain Eukaryota; kingdom Metazoa; phylum Arthropoda; class Insecta; order Lepidoptera; family Crambidae; genus Cnaphalocrocis; species Cnaphalocrocis medinalis. Next base: position 5,954,447 of record CM026289.1, on the reverse strand, counting down.
AGATAATGCTAACTTGCCTATTAATTGCAACAAAACCTTTGTTCTTCAGGAAACCGGAGTCGATGTAATGTTTCGTAAAGTGAACAATTCTGAGATCAATCGAGTACACAGCGTCATGTCCGGGGTACTTCTTTCGGACGGAGATCGATTTAAAAGTGATGCTGCTCTCGATTGCTGTATTACGCTTGTTGTTGATTCGTTCTACTTGTTTATCTGCGAGCGTTGAGAACTCCATTACATGTGGACTACATACAATAATATTATTGTTGTCCATTAGACAGAGTCTTATGTCATGCGTTTAATTCGATTGCATCTGCTGTTGGTTTATCATTAAAAGTATGTTATTTATAATATTATATATATTTAGTAACATATTGTCGGTTTCGTGTAAAAAATCATAAATATTTTGTGCATGTACTAAGTAATTTCGGTAAATTAGAGTGAAAGTTCTTTAATTTTTACACGCTTACGCTGATTTCGTAGCATTTTGTTAATGTGCGTAGTTGTAGGTTAGCCGGACGCGTTGCGCCCCCCTCGTGCGTTGAACCGCTAGTTATATTTAACTGCGGCAACACGTGTGCGTCGGCGTCGCGACACACCACACTCCAACATCGAGGCCGTTTTTAACATGAAAATCATTCAGACTCCCGCGACAGACAAAAAGAACAAGATTAAACAATTTAGAACTGAACTGCTAGCAAGACCATACAGATCTCTCTACGAAGCCATTCATACGCGAGCCCAGCCAGCCAAGTTTTCTAAAGCGAGTACGGGAAGCTTTTAAAATTTGCATTCTCCCGTAGTTTTTAGACGGCATTCAGTCGCGACAAGTACATTGTCGTTAAGCCTTCTATGAAAGTTCCTTTCTGTAGGGTAATGTATATTGTAGGGAACAAGGTGAAGGCATTCTGAGAGTACCTGAAGATTCACAATGGCGAGCAATGAACCCGCTGAGACGCCCACCCAGTCCGTCATTGTGACGTTCGCCGGCGTACACCATTGTAGCTTCCTGAGCGCACGATGCGTTGCGTCGCAATCGCAATAGATTCCACATTGTTATGAATACATTTAGCCATACTTCACTTCGCATGCCAGATACCTGTTTTGAGGCGAATGTCTGCCTTGACTTGTCCTTTCGCCATGTCCTTTTTGGTGTCATTCGGACTTAATGCTGTCACATTTCTCTCTGTCTCCGGCACTTTCTACACATTCTTTTTATTTCATTTTACTTAATTTCACATGTTTTGTATGTACTATTAAAGTTTAATATGAGCAATGTTTTGTGATATTCGCAAACGTGTTATTTTCAACGCATTATGCTTGCATTTTATTGTACGTAGGAAGGAACAGGTTAGTTTTATTAAAGCATCTTCATATTGACTGACATTTCGGCATTAAAGGTCAAAATTATCATCAATCATAAAACCGTTTATCACAGTTCAAAAGAATCGTTACTATATACCCCAAAACACGACGGTTACATTACACGATATATGCAGTAACACTAGGTACAAACATTCAAAGCAAAACCTATTAGGTAAAAAAAAAACAATTTCGCCGATAACCCATAGTTAATTTAATTCAAACGCCACAAACAATTTATTGTTCAAATGGCTCGGCAAGTTATCTCGCATAGGTTGCAGCAATAATTTGACTAGATTGATCGGTTATCCCGCATGCTATTCGTACTGAGAATAATTGGGATCACAATCAACTTCGATGGAGGCATTTTCAACGTTGGCTGAAATCGATGCGTTAACTTTTCCATTATGCCGGAATGCTCGTGCGAGTTGGACGTGCTGTTTGTGCTTTAGGAATTTAATTACGGTTTAATGTTGCCGTAATTGACCTACATGCAAATTGTGAAGGGCTGTAGGGCGTAGTATTAAAAGTCAAGTAACGATGAATATAAACTTTCTCTGGGGTTCCCCATGACACACAGAAATTCACACGCATACTTACTAAGTAGTACACATACAGGGTGGTTACCTTACTTTGAGCTGGTCGATGTAGATAGTCTGGCGCATTTATTAAATATTTAGGTTTATTTCAACATTTTGCAAATGAGAGATGTCATTTGAATAAAAGTCTTTAATGATTTTAAGAGTAAGGAAGCTATTCTACTTATTCACGTCTGGAACGAATCTTGACCTATACCAGTAGAATTTATTAAAAAAACAGTAACGGTTTAAATTGAACAGATTTTGGTCACCGACCTGAATTAATATTCGGATTAGTTATGACAGTAATATTATACAGCTCCATATAAATCAACGCCGATTAAACCTTTCACAAATTCCAATTGTATGATGATAACACGTGCATTTGCGGCAATAATAACGCGACACTCGAAAAAGCGAAACGTCATCGAACAACAATGGAATGCAAAACGAAGTAAATTGCCGCACATTTGTATCATTTACATTGAATTATCCACTAATGAATCGCTTTATTATCCGTTAAATCCAGCGCCCAATTTTAGATACATACCTACATTTCAACATTTTCGTATTGTTTGTACTTTGCTTTAAGGTGTCAATTTGATCCTGTTTTTGTAGCAGCATTACAACTACTACTACTTTTTATCAGGCAGTAACCATAGGTACAGCCGTAGGTGTAAGTAACCAAGTACACGTGCCAGCTAGTAAAAACTGTGGAACAGGTTTTTGTCGTGTTTTGAGCCTACCATAGCTATAGCCGTGTCGTAGATTTTAAACTTAGGAGGACTTAGCATAAAGTGAAGCCAATCATTTAATCATATTATTATATCACGTGGATGAATTAATTCTGGGGATGCTGGGAGCCGCTGGGTATAATTTGTTATAAGACTAGGATAGGTGTAATAAAATTTTCTGACGCGTTTAGTTATTTATTATTATTATCTTTTAGTTTGCACTCCACTGTTTGCTTATGACTCCTTCACATTCAAGAAAGCAGTAGATTCTGAAAGGTCCTTACGATATTACATTCTACTTATACGTAAGAAATTGTAAATAACTCCTTGTACGGGACCCACAAGGAGCGTGGCCACATTGTCACCAAGCTTAAGTAGGGATATCGATTTGGACGATGTCCTCGTAAGTATTTAAGCTTTTTAAATGAGGGTCCCTGCTCTCATACTCAACGTTAAGACGCGTTTAGACCGCGCACACGACGCGAAATTTCCGCCGTAAATAAGTTTTCCGGCCGACATCGAAAACTTCTCGATGTTCGGTCAGCAGAAAATTGTTTTCGTCGCTTCAGCGAGGACTCTAAGTTGGATTTTCATTAAAATTATTCAGTTAATGCACCGCAAAAAATAGGCACACGAATTTAGAGGCCCTGTGGTGCGAACTCGAAGCGGTCGGGGGGTATTGATCGGTGTGCGCGCGCAGCGTCTGCCCCACTGTGCACACAGACGGCCGCTGGAGCGTTTCGTCGGCGTGCCACAACTGAAGTGAACACTTAGTCACATCAAAGTACCATTGACTGATGAGATTCCACGGCAACAACAATCCGCTTGTTGATAACACTCCTCCGTTTTATATTTACACCGTAGCCGTTTTATGGTGCTACAAAGTTTACGCGTATCCAGGTATCAGCGCGAACAGATACAGTTACGGAACGTGTTGCTCTCGCCACGTGACACGACTGTAATTCATCGTGCATGGTTTATGGCTCCATAAAAGAACTATATTTTTAAATCAAAAAATTATTGATGGGCAGTTTAATTTCTAAATTCTTGATTGGAACACATTTGGTGCCTCTACATTACAAAATATTTAGTTTCACTTGCTGCGTTCCAAGGTTTAATATTTTTTAGAAATTCACCTAAACCAATACTTTAGTAAAAGCGATTACAAAATTCCAATGACATTTCTATACGTCAACCCGCATGATCTTGAACGGTTTTCTCTCTGACCCTTGGCCTACTACTTGCAACGATTATACCATATTAGTTCCAGAACCTTTGGAGACTAACGTACTATGAAATTGGGGTAGCTTTTGTGGTAAAATAATCGGAAACTGAGATAAGCACATCAAGAACGCGCCACTGTAGGATATATAAATTTTAGTTCGCCCATAAAACTGCTGAAACATTAATGCAACTGTGTAGAGACAGAGTAAAGCTTATTTTGTGGAATATCCTAATTGGGATGCAAGTTGTTGTGGTTCGGGTGCTATCAGCTGGCTTATCTAACGGCGTTCCCGCGTGATTAATTGGGCTCTCCAAGGCTCCCGTTCCCGCTCCTCTTCTCGGGTACTGTCTCCCTTTCAGCCTGAATATCGGATTTACTTAACAGATAGCTTTGACTCAGATTCGTACAGATAGAGTTTGCAAGGGTCAGTGGCCCAGTTTGAGACTCGCAGTTGCTTTGAATTCGATCAGCTGTCGGACGGCATCGATTGCCGGCGGCGCTTATCTGACGCCCTCCGTGTGATTAATCGCCCGTTTCATGAGTCCCTCGGTTGGGTTCTGTCGGTCCTTTCACTACCAGCATCGATGTCGCAGTTTGCTTCAGCATTAAGTTAAATCCAAAAAGAAGCACACTATCGTCTACATTGGCTGTAATGTAAATGTTAAAGTTAAATTTTACTTTAATCGTAAGTTGCATTGATAGTCAACCTTGGTCAGCTTTACTATTGTACTTATTTCATTTATCCCTTCGAGTCCCCTTGAGCCGGATTAAACCCTTCTGGACTCTTAACTTTGTCTACAAATACGAACTACATCGTGATATTAAGGCGCGTTGAAAAATTGGTCGAATTAGATGCAAAACAAGTTGCTTTCGGTTGATACGATCAGCTGTGGTATCCGATAAGCTTCCACTGTATCAGTAGACTCGACGTACTGATATAGTCAAAGCTTATCGGATGCCCTCTCCCTCATGCGATAAATCGTCTGATCCTTGGGTAGGGTCCGTTGTCCTTTCCTATATCTTAGGAAACATTATCTTCCTATAATACATATTATTATTTAGATTTACTCACTATTTTATTTTTTCAATTTAAATTGCAATTTTTTAAACCCAGACGCTGATCCCTATATATTTTTATTTAGATGATGAAGTGATGGTGTATTTGATTTATATGTGACAATTTGCTCAAATTTAGTCAAATTACTGTACCTATCTACCCATGCGACTATGGGGTCGCTTATCCGTCTTACCCTCCCTCTATGTGATTAATAGCCATTTCTACGTGCCTGTGAATTTTGCCTTATATCGGTCCGATAGATCCGGTCACCCTTTGATTGAATGTATACCTTCAATATCTCCAACAATTCATCAGGTTACGTCCGTTATTTATATAATATAGGTATAAGTGTAGCTTCTACTAATCAATCCAAATAGCATCAAAGTTGTGATTCAAAATATGTCTTCATTTGACAACAATGAAGATCTAAGATCTTTAAATATAATGTCAAATCTTTTATTAATTGAAATGAAAGCTAGCTAGGAGTTAATCTTTTAAATTGAATGGCCTCCGAAGAGTACCAACTCGAATTAATGCCAACGGTGTTGATTAAAGCGGATCGTATTTAATTAAACAATATTTAATATGAAGCTGAGATCAAAACCCTTACTTGGCCCTTAGGGAGGCGAGATATCGAATTGCCAAATATCTCGGGAGTCCCCCCGAGGTCGCCGGGACTCGGGATAAACTGCTAGCTAGGTTTTTGCGAAAACGAGATACAAGCCAGATCTTTTGGGAGTAATATCTTGGAATGAAACTTACTTTTGGTAGTGTTTTTATTATTCGAATGTTTTATAGTCTGCTATAGCGAACAACGCCCAGTTTACATTCATCTAGTAATTTGAATCTATAAAATATAACCCTGTTGTTACAAAACGTACTCTAAAGTTATTCTTGGCATAATCAGTATTATTACTTTATCCTTCCGATTTGTATTAATATAATTATATAAACTCAATATTTCCATGCACAAATTGACTGACCACAAACCTTCTGCAAACGGAACAAATACAAACACAAAATGTAAATGGTGTTTACAAAATGTTCTCATAAGGATAATGGTTTGCGTAGACTAATACGTAAGCATATTAGTGAATAAACATAAGATACGTAAATAAACATAAGATATGTTGTAGCAAATGGTGCTGCAAAAATGTGCTTTATCTTATTACTGTAGCATCTAAACAAGTATTACTTGACGATTGTATATAATTATGAAATTGTAAAACTTTGCAGTGATATTTATTTTCCCTTTATCGGGCCGAATTTTGTTCCTATAAAAATAAAATGATTTTAATATTTAAAAAAGTACTTACTTATTGGAAAAAAATAATTTGATTTTACACGCTCGCGGCAGAGTCGTTGATGTTTAATTTTGATACGCTTTATTTTAAAAGAAAAATATAACATCGGAAGCGAGGTGGCCAATTCATCCCAGTTAATTGATGTCACGGCAATGACCGTCTTATTAGCCTATCAGCGGCAATGAAGAGCGGACATCATGGCTGCATTGTGCATTACGCGAATGGCGGGATACTAGCATTTACTAACATTGTTGCCGGGGTGGCACTGGCTAGAAGAACTTATGAGCGACAACTGCTTTAGCGGGCCTGGGTTCGCGTTCCGGTTTGAGCCTGCCTTTTTTGTTATGAAATTCTCAGTATCATTTCGGAGTCCCAAAAATAGAGAGTGCATTTCTTGCACGCACCACACTTGTCCGTTGTAATGTCTTGTGTACTTCGCGCGTTGATCGTTGAAATTGTTTGTTGTAGCCCGTCGGTTCGGTAGTTATTATTAACTTAAGCAGCAACACGCCCAAATAAAGAAGCTTCCAAATCACAATGACTTTTTAATTAGGGGTTTTCGCAAATTAAAAATGGCGTGACGTATGTAAGCGTTACGTCGTAACTCTAAAAGTGGATTGGTTATTTTTCGATGTGTCATATTCAAATGACAAAGCTAAAAGCACGGTAAGACACACATCAACGTACATCCATCAAACACGGCTCATTTATTTATTGGGGAAATTTTACAGATGATTGTTACCTGATGTTTGGCTGTCTGTACACTTAAGTAACGCCATCTAATGGATTTTTCAATTCCAAAAAGCCCTTATTGGCTGTAACTTTGAATTCTTTATGTCACAGTGGTTTATGAAAATTTATCGTAAGTAATTATTTTCTACCACGAATAAACGTTGAATTAGTAAATATATATTGATTATTTAATAACAGTTTACTTCCATTGGCCGGTGGTTTTACTTAACAAGTTATTTTTACCTAAATGCCGACAATTTACTGTACAATTAATGAAAATAATATTATTATTCGTAGTCATAAAGGTAGTCAATACATACTCATAATTATGTTGTCTAAAGCAATATAAAATAACCGATCTATAATCTGTATTTAATCGAAATAGTATTTTTCCTCAACATTATACAACCGTATTAGAGATAAAGGAAAAATATATAGATAAACTCAATTGCGTTCTTCTATATGTCTTGTAGTAAACAGTAGATGTAATTTAACTGTCGCTTAATTCTGTGTGAAGCCTGCACAAAAACTCTTAAGGAAACTACCGCGTGGGTGTTTCGTGTGCACGACGAGAAGGTTAAGTTTGTCGAGTACTGTTGCTAGGACACGAAGTTTTAAGGATGCAAATCTATGTACAAACAGCAACACAAACTGTCCAATTTCCTCATTTGATATTTAACCAAAGGTATACGACATTAAGATGAAAATCGAAGAAAGACATTTATGTGTCGCTGTCTGCACAGTAAAGTGAGGGACGTCTTCTATCTGCCAAAATGTTCATATCGTGCTCAAACTGCAGTTTAAAAAAAAACGAGGATACTGCCATGACATATATTCACCATCATGAATAGAACGTGTTGCATTAATACTAATAGTGCTTCAGTAAAGTATACTGCTAGTTATTCTAAAGCTACCAGATAACATTGACCAAAATACCCAGAAAGATATCTAAATGTAAATCATGGGAGAAGAACCTATCGCATAAACATCATCTGAGGGCCGTTCGCGGCTGCGTCTCATTGAGTAGTTGCTAATTTATTGCCATCTGGTGTAATCGCCGATGACGTCCGATATCCGATATTCGTTTCGAATGCTACCAATGGCCGTCATACGTACACTTGACTGGTAACCTTGTTCCGTCCGCCATCGGCAAACGTTGCCGGCCACTACTTAGTGCTAGTACTTACCGCCTCATCTACTCGATGCCGCTCTCGAGGTCACAGGTACAGGTTTGACACTCAATTGTTAATTCTCAAGTTCATCGGTGTCACTGATTTCGCAATGTTTAGATCCTTGTGATGAACAGTTTTCAAGTTCAATTACCTAATAACCGGAACAAACAGATCTGTGTTGCTACCTTATATAGCGTTACGCGTCATTTTTGCTGTCGGTTTCGAAACTAAAATCCACCATGAATATTCTGGATATTAGATTTTCTATTATATGCTAATGCAAATTCTTTAAAATATTTAGATAATCTCTTTTCATTATCAGATGTCATAAGCAATGATCTTTAAATGCGATTGAAATTCAATATTGGTCCGTACAGTATCAAATGGTTGCTTAAATGTTTTAGTGCCAAGCAATGTATGTGTTATTTATATTATAGGTTCGGATGTACTAAATTCATTGTTCATTATTATTCATGGCACAGCCTAAGATGTCGTAATCCCCCATTCATTGTGGTGATATCCTCGTCGCCCGCTGTGCATCGATCCGGGTTATGGGTGTTGCCAATAAGTCAGTCCCCATATACCTTCTTCTACAAAGACTATGATAAATGTATGAAAAATTTGGACACATATTGCATTTTCGTTCGTGGCTTCTAAAATTATAATGTCTGAATAGAAACAACAGCCTACCGTATTGTCAAATTGGTAAACTCCTATCGGATATTTCGTTTGCAACAGTGATTTTATTGTCAGTATGGCTTACATATGCATTCGGAGCTTTTTGCTCAATAATAATTTTTATTTATTTTATAACGATCCGACCATGACCTTATAGATAAAGCTGTACCAGTAGTATAATAATAATGAGTATTGCGGACTCTACCTACTCACGTTTTTGTGACTTTAAGCAGTCTGATATTAATATTATGTTTACGTACTGTTAACGAAGTTAAGTAGGATAATATTGTAAAATAAAATTCTTAGAGATTTGTCCCGGTTGCGTCCTAAGCTATCGCTTCGGAGCCGGTCCGCTGTATAAAATATAATACGACCCGAGTAAATGTAAACTTATATGGATGCACGCACAGGTTGCCAAACATTATATTTCTTCGCGCCTGTCCCTATATATTATTTACTAAATATAAATGTAATGGGAAAAGGTTAATAAAATCCTAACCAGAATGAATTGCGGAAAACCGCGCGAGAAAAGTGTTTACCTGCCTATTTATCTCTCGTACGCCACTTACGAATATTGCAGGTAATGTTTCTGTTAGTTTCCTCACACAGTCCAAGGTACTCCTATTGTGTGTTCTTATCTCACCTTTCACTTGTCTTGTTTCAGGTACTTAATACAACTTTACAACAGGGAATGGAATGAGCGTTGCTTTTTTGTAAGTTCCTGTCTTTGCCATTCTATTATCTGCTAATGTAAAACCTTGAAAATGGTTGACACCAAAATGGGTGGGAAGAAGGTAGTGACGACGTGATTATCCATATTTTTTTAAATTTATACGTAAATTGTGATCTCGACCTTTGCCAAACTGATTACGCCGCAACTTTCAAAGTTATAAATTTTGTTATACAGGCGCCGAGGCTGGTTTGACTTGAAGGTTCTTTCGCACATTAAAATAATGTTTTTATGATAGTCTAAAGCTCGCTCCGCCGACGCCGCTAATAATCTCTAGCTTTTAAAACTTATATTAAAAACGGACGGATCCTGGACACGGGCGCTGCCAAAAATCTGTCTGGAATGAGTTCGGGTTCGACAGTTTGATTGGATCTCTCGATTGAGTCTAAGCGGATATGGTGTGCGCCTAAGGGCATTGTTCGAAGATATTATCTGCTCTGCCAATGAGTTTCGTACGAAGTTCGATCAGCGCGTAGAACGCGGTGCACCAACATTAGTGATAAAATAGTAAAATGGGAAAGTAGCGTTTGAAAACTGAGATTGTAGCTCTGTGAAGATAACTACGACACCTGACTCGACACTGGTGAATAACGGCCTCACCATGTACTCCGTTCCGAATGCAAGGAAAAAGTTGAACGCGTAGCGGTGCATCTCTGCTGCACATCACGCCTTGCCGTCATTTGACACACATTCCGATACCAGTCACACTGATTTATGTTCTTGGTTATAAATCATCCGCATCGACAAATGCAAAAGCACCATGCAATGCTTTAATTTTATCTTCAACTAGAGCGAAATGGTTTGCTTTAATCAAAATTTCGATTCCAACCAAAAATTTTAAATCTAATAGAATGACGATAACCATGAATTTATGACGTTTTCAACGGTCGACGTCGTTTAATAAATGACCTTTTAAAGAGCAGTTGGAAAGTGAAAAGTCCATTCCATACCAGGGAGGCTAAAATAACGTTTCATAAAATCAGCGTCTATTACGTACAGGTACTATGTTTTCGTTCATTAGGTTTTTAATTTTTCCGGAGATGTAGCAATTTATTTCTTTCTACATTTAAAATCATGTCGCTTACAGATGTTAGGCCAGTAAAGATTATTTTATACAACTTATCTACGTATGTCTTATAGAACAAGACGACCAATATTTTTTTCTTGCGGTAATTTATAGCAATGCATATAGTTTTTTATTCAATACGTATTTTATTTATCTTAGGCATGCTTTACGGCACTGTTTTTCCTACTTTAAACAAACGTATTAATGATAACTTAATGAGCCTTGTTTATTTTAGTATTAAATCGAGTGATATAAATTATGATGATACAACATCGTAACTTAATAGTAAGTCCGTAAATGTACCGTGCCAAAACCGTATATTCTCGTTAATTTTATTAGGAATTCCCGTAGCACACAACCAGTTTTCAAGGAAATAGTAAGAAACACACTTATCGATACGACAAAATATCTAACGGAGCGAGTTGCGTGGGGGAAATGGACCGAGAGCCTGTTCACGCGCAGCGCTATAATAGATCGTCATCCGTCCCAGTTGGTTTCGGCGCGTTGCACCGAGCACGTGTATTTACAATATTTGGTGTTGCATTGCAACACATCACTGACAATACCGCTTGTTAACTCGTTCGCACAGTGTCAACAAAGTGAAACATACCGTTTGTGATAATGCCAGTGCCTCCGACAGCGAGAACGATGCCTCTCATCCTAATTTGCCGTAATTGAGGTACGTTGATACTGTTATCAATTGTCACGTACCGTTTGTGCCCGAGTAGTACTATGTCTTATCATAGGTTTTGAGTGTTAATTATTGTTATTCAGAAGTTACCTCAATTTGGTTTTCGTGTATCAGTCGTGGTGTAGTGAAAATTACCACGTGAGATGGACGCGACTTCATCTACAACAACAGTGGTTTGCGTTTGATTAAGTATAGGATATTAAGTTAATCTTCAAGTAAATGCTTATTGTAAGTTAAGATTATAGAAACTCGAGTAACTCAAATGTGACTTATAAATCTGATAACTCAACTTTCGGCAAATTTCAGTGTATTTATCAATCATGACAACCTAAACCTTTTCATATCGTGGGAGTAAAGATCTTGTTCGTGTAAATTGTCACCTCTTAGTACCTATCGAGGTAATGCTTTGGCCTTAGTACTCATGTAGCTTGACCGCAGAATAATAACACCTAACCTACACACAGTATTTAGATAGTTAGATATCGAGTTACTCTGATGCATTGGCGATCATAATACTGAGCCGAGGCTACTCGTCTGGCGGTGCCCCGGATAGCTTAAGTGGCATTGGTCATGCTATTCCAAATGTAAAACGAGATTTGGGTCACAGAGAACATAACAGAACTATATTGGGTAAAAGCAAATGCTAATAAATGATACAACTGACTAACTTGCCGAGTCAACTATTCTCTAACTTCTATTCTGATGGCAGTTGCTTTACATAAAACAGGATGTAAAGCTACAACTGCCATTGGTACAGTAAATGCAGCATACATAATAAAGTTAGCTATTGTTGATTTTATCTTGCTTGCACATTAATATCTTGCGCAACTGATGCGTTTAGTGAAATAAGCTTTTACTTCATCCGCTACCATCACACGTTTGAATGTATTATATGTAGCAACATAAGCCTATTAGCCTAATCGATCCAATTAAACACTACATTATAGTACTTACAAGAACTAGATCGTCTGACATGCGGCGTTATCACTGACCCTCGTCTCTAAGTTTAACTAATAACAGTCTCGCGATGTACCCAACACTCCCAGAAATACGCAAGAGCCAGTTCGTTATCAGTACGGATGTAATATGTTGCGGTGACCCGGCTTAGGGTCGCATGACGTTTGTGCGATTTCGTACACAATTTATCGGACATAAAGAAACATTCCGTCTACGTATTTTGTAAGCTTTGTTTTTCTTATGTTTCTTGAGCAACATTCGAATTTTCCAAATAGTATCCAACTCGGTCACGCCTTGCATTGTGACAAATGCCAACGTGAATGTATGTTAGTAGCGTGTCTTAAGTAGCATATGAATCAAGATGTTATTTACGGAAATCGGAGCGGCAAAACACATTTTATGTTAATTTGAAATCACTCCAATAAGCCCTTCTGGTTACTTCTATTTTTACACATAATGAAAATCCTCTAACGATGCACTGGAACTTCCGGATGATACCGATTCAAACGCTGAAATACATTAGCGTTCGATGGTTTTGTTCAAGCTAACGTAATTCAAAATGTATGGTACAATACATACATAATTATGTGTGTATTCTTATCAGACGAACGCTCATGGTTGCGACCTGTAAATGTGTTTTATTGTAGACTTAAAATTTGCCTTTCAATACGTGGCATGTTGCGATTTGCGACGTCAACATAGTTACTGAAAGTGGAAAGCCTTGGTATTATCGAGTAGGGAGCACGAGTGTATGCTTATTTGCAGCACTGACGGCCGTTCTACGTGATTGCGCAAATATTTAAGCTGTTGCCGATTCGTTTTCATGCATGATTCGCACGTCGAGTTCGCTTCGATAACGGGATATCTGACCTAAAAAAGGTAATTTGTCTCCATTGAGGTGTCGGTTACTCGGTGGGCTGTCAGCGCGCAACACATGACGTGATGTATCCCGTAATGAGGGCACGTACGCGCCTGACAAGGAACAAATACAGAGGGTGTGTGCGAGCGGCGTCTGGAAGATTTTACGCTACCTTCCGCACCTTTGAGATTTCAGCTTTCGTGTGCTTAGGTGTGTTTTCCTTTCAACAAATGGAAACGTTTGGCGTGTACTCGACGAGTATTTCGTTACTTATGTTCAACTGACCCGGATCATGTTAAAGTCAACACTTTATACAGCAGATTGGTGTATTTTACTACCGTAATTTGCTTGCTAATTCTCTCCAACCAACAAACGTTTGCTGGAATTTAAGTGAACTAACGTAGAAATGCAATTATTTTAAACAGTCAAAACTCCCTAATGATTTTCCAAAGTTAAATAGCTTTGTCTAAATGACACCATAACGAGACTTTAATGACAATTTAGCATGTACCTATTGAAATCAATATTTCGGCATGGAGTTCATTATTTGTGCTAATTCTAAAGAACCAACGATGGCTATAAATTGTTAACTTTTTGGTAAATGTTCCAAATGGTGAAGTTACCGCCTTCATATCTATATCGGGACCTACTAAATACGCGTAACAGCGGAGTGATGAATAATTTATGAAGTAGGTATGTGATATGTTGGAAGACTGTTGTATTAGAATCCCAAGTCTGTCCTGTATTTTCCTATCTTGCGAATTTGGGATTACCTTTGTCAGTCCCGGATCATTGTACATTATTAATATTGCACGGTTTTAAGTCCTAAAACTTTGGTTTGCTTATCGATTTCTGTGGAAGCAAACAATCAAATATCTTATCTGCTTTGGTCGCATTTTCAGCTTGCCAAACTAAAAAAATCTATACTTTCCCAGGCATATTCTTGGTCGTAAATATAGGTTACGATATAACTTCCTCTATCTTTTTGAAGAAGATAAGGAACGGGGTCAGACGATTGTAAATATTGCGATAGTTTTAAAATATTTTTTTAGAAAATAAGAAATTGACAAAAATGTCGTTCTCAAATAAACATCCAATTCTTTACTATAGAATGTTCCTTAATAAAAGTAAGGGCCACTAAAAAGTTTGTGGAACAACATAAAGAAATGACTACTATTTCAGAAATACCGAATCTTAAAACAACAAACAACATAAATTGCCTCATATGTGGGAATAACGGCGACTAGGTGGGGTCTGTAATCTCCCACTGTGACAACCTGTAACATTTTCGGATGGAAAAAAACTATTAGATAAACTTTTAAAGATTCGAATAGACCTAGTGAAAGAAAAAACATATTTTTCACGTATGCTCACTCATCCTTCTAATAAAGAACTTCAAATTGAACCCACAAAATTATAAATACAGAACGCCGACTGCCTAGATCTATGATGATGTGTTAAACAGGCCACGCACACATACTACAGTGATCACAATTGTGCTACAGTGATCTCAGTAGTTCGGCATATATGATGACATGACATAGATGATGGCAGAGATAGACTAGAAACGTAACACGTAGGTCAATGAACTTTTCGGTATTATATCAGCTAGATCCGACTTTTTATGGACAACTGTTTACTTTCTTAAGCAAAGATCTAGTTGTCACTTTATTAATCATTAGGTATGAATAAAATAAAGCTGTCTTATTGACTTATTCCTGCTTAAAAATTAATTGATAAATTCCGAGTAAACAGTTTTAATGACATTATAACGATGTTGTCTTTGTCCTTATCAGACAACTATTTTGGAAATGAAAAGGTAATTATGTAAGTGCAAAGGTTTATTGTACAAGTAATCAATCAACACTACTTACTCCACTGCTGGACGTAAACCTCCTGGCTGTGCCATAGATATGTCCCAGGTTTATTGTGTGAGTATACATAGTTTACTTCCCAGAATTACACGCGATCATAATATAATTCTTGCACATAATTGCTATCTGTTTCAGATTAAATGAATGTGTCAAATCCCACGGCAATAGAATGTGCTTAATAACTAGACGTTAATTAGAACCAACACCACCCCTATGATTATTGCTGAACTAAGTGACAACATTGCAAAATTATTTTACCTACAACTGAGCGACTAACATACACACAGACAAAGTTTAATGAGGGCCAGTTTCATTCCAGATCCTTTTAAACTTTGTTTTAAAAAAGTAGATAAAAAATAGATTGGACTAGCGCGCGTCCATTGTTCAAACAAGCATTGGCGCTCTAACGAAGCCCCGGCTTTTCTCAAATCCTTTATCCGCAGCATTGAAATTTGTTTGAAATATCAATAAAATTCGAAAATTTTTATCACTTGCTGCTGTTCAATTCGAGAGTTGCTGTCGAGGTTGGTACAGTTTGTTTAATTACTTTAGAATATAGGTACTGCAAGTTTTGGTGCCTCAAAGAAAAAGATAAAGATATACTCCTACTACTGTACAGATTTTGCTCAAAATTTTTACAAAAGTTCTCTACATGACGAGTGTACTGCTGTTAAAATATCTAAGCAGGAGGTTTATGTGTTCCAAATAATCCTGTTGTGATCAATTTCAATGTAAATTGTGGTCAATTAGTATTGACACATCTTTAAAAAAAACTTTAGTCAAATAATAAAATTGTGAAGTAGGTAACTCATGTTTTTCCTCTTTGTTGTATTTTCTCAGACTCAGACCGTAATGCATTTGTGACTGGTTTTGTATGTATGTTGTATATTATTTTCGAATTTAAAGTGACTTTAGTCTCCTGATCAGTAAATAACTTTAATACTGACTTTATTATGAGGAAAATAAGCTCTTCTTGTTTTCCACAAAATTCCATTTATGATGATAATGATGATGTAAATTTTAATTTCCATTGTCTATTCCATGTTAGTTATACCAAGTTTCACGTTTTAATGTAAAACGTAGCTTTATCTTATTTTAATAAAAAATATCTCGTGATTCGTGGCTTATCGTAACCTACACTTTTAGCGTCTGTCCTGTTTAAAAACATAAAAACCAAACATCGAATTAAAATTGTATGTCTCATATGGTTCGTTAACGGCCGAGCCAAATTTGTATACAAAATCACCTGTTTAATTAATATGACAAGAATGTAGTATTATCTAAGAATATTTGTTATTTTGCCTTGATATTTAGAGGACCAGTTTATTTATGTTTACATTATCTTGGTTATATTATTTGAGGTGGTATGTTTAACTCAAATAGATTTAAGATTCCAATCTTAAATTGTTTTCCCTGGTATAAGAAGCCAGTCATATTAAATAAGTTTCCAGGAAAAGCCACGAATCTATTTATCTATTCTAAAGGCTGAGCAACCTCGTGGCTAAGTTAGTTAAGAATAAAGTTCCCGGCGATACCAGGCAGGCTAACTACTTATGATAGTTAGTGAAAACGTTCGCATTGAACGTGTATAGTGTGCCTATGTCTAGCCCCTTTAAATAACAGGCGTATACTTGTACATGTCGACCTAATTAAATTGTTGCCTGTTTCAAGACGGTACAGTGTTTTCACTTGCGCGGGGCTTACTTCAGTTTCAAGTTGTAGAGTTATAGTGGCCCTAGCTACAGACTTCCTAATACTGCGTCTAGGGCTTCTGAAAGTAGGTACCTGCAAGTAGTTATAGTTCTAGAGTCGCAATCAAGTCATCGCAAATATTGCGATGAATTCATTTCTACTGATAGAGGCCTTTGCCCTGCAGTTGCAGCGGGACAGGCTGTCATAGACTGATACTTTTTATTTTAACTAAAATATTAGAATTTTCTACTATGAATTAAACATGAATCAATTTAATACAACTAAAATTACAATCAATCTGAGAATTTTATTGCATTGGAAATTTGTTAAAATTTGGTGCCGCACGATAATTATTTTATTAATGAGGGTTTTTGAAAATGCAGAATCCGATAGATGGCGTTACGTTGACGTCCGGTCCAACTTTAACAACATTGATTGTTTCATAACATAACTTCATAATTTTGACATGATACGTCAAAATGTAACCAATCCACTCGTTTGGACCGACTGGTGGGCGACTGCCCACTAACACCATCTAGCGTATTTTTCATTCGCAAAAACCCTCATTGAAGGAGGTAGCAAATGTATACGAAATATAACGAACAAATATTGCAAAAGATAAGCGTATAAGGTCAATATTATACTCAAGATATCCCAATAGTTGACCGCGCTTGTTTGGTTTTCGTCAACTGGGTAAGTTTTTGCTAAGCCACCGCGACCTTAGTTGCGTAAGACGCATCAGTTCCTCTTCCTACTTGGTTCTTGAATCACAATGACGGAGCCCCGTTTCCGCCGGTCAACTGCTTTATTGGTCGTTTTTCGGAGAAAACTTTTTACCAATAAAATAATTGTATTATTTTCTAGCGGTTCATCTACCTAAGCAAGAAAGTATTGAATGAAACGTCTGTAACAAAATTGTAGCTTTAAATTATAAATGTCAACAATATTTAGTATCTTTATATTGCAAATGTTTAAGAGGAAACAAAGATTAAAGAGAGACAAATGAGCTCATTTTAGTAGGTAACCAACCGTGTGATAGTGCATTAATCAAACATGCACATTCTGTTATACGATAAAATCCTTTTAACCGTCCATTCAAATTATTAATGTTTCCATTTGTCATAAATAAAAACTGGAATGTTTTCGCATTAGATAGAAGGCGGAACCGAAAAATTTATACTTTTTTACCAAGCGCGAATTCAGTAACGTTTGCAAGCTTTCATTTGGTGAAAAGCGCAATTTTCCCCATTCACTATAGCCGCCCAGTGGAATCGTTATCATCTGTGTGCTACGGCTTCTATTTCCTAATGGCGGTCTCGCGTGCATTTAGCTTTTTATTACAGTTCTCTAGGTATACTGCCAAATACATCCTAAGCACTGCATTTCACCGTAATCCTTTAAGTGCTCATTGAGATAAGTCAATATTATTATCTAACTCAAGTGTTTGATTTGCACCATGCATTTAACAATATCGATGTATATTATTTTAAACATTAGTGGTTTGGTTTACATGTGCCTCGTCGTAAAAGAAGGGCATTTAAGGTTGTAAGTCTGACCTTTGTCTGGCTCACTTAAATTCTAAATGCTAAACGGTAGGCCTTATCATAACATTTAAGGATTATATTTAGACTACAATTGTTTAGTTAGATTTAGGTGTTCCAGAATGTTTTTTTATTAATTTTATTTCATTCAGACCTTAATCAATGATCTTCTTTTATACTTCAAATATATTTCCGTTATGTGAGAGTATAATTCTAATATTGCAACTAAATAGTTATACATTCTAGTAGAAACCGACATAAACATGATTGTATTTGTCATTCCCTAGGGTCATTTACTAAACTATCAATTTCGGCAATAGATACGAGTGTAACGACGTGTAATCCAGCTACAGGCACTTCATATTACTATCCTTACCTTAAAATGGTGTTAGACATTGAGGTGAAAATAGAATGGAGAAATTGTATAAATTGTACAGTTGTATGTACATAATTTTACAAGTATCTTGTTTGACAGAGACATTATATTGTAAAACAATCTCCGATCGCAGAGTAGCAATTGATATAGGTACTTCCGCGATCTATCAAATCAATCTGTTTCGTCGTCCATCACCGTAACATTCCTAGCCGCTTGGTTATTTTTATTTCCTCCGTAACGGCATCAAAATGTTGTGTTCGTTATTTTGCGAGTGCATTTTCAATATCCATAAATATCGTATTCATGATGGGGTATCGATTCTGGCGGTGGCGCTATCTGCGTCTGGAATACCGGCCGCTAGCGCTGGGTGGGGGTTTATCTCGCCCGCCGCCTCATCGTCTGCGATTGCCTGGGTTATTCATTTACTGAAAGTACTGAAACGTGTCACTATCAATATAATCCTCTATGTACGTTAAGTATTCGTTTCGATAGATTATGCTCTATTATTCTGTAATGAAATGTTTTGTTTGTTGTACCTTGTTTCATTCTTGACGATTTGTTGTGTTGATAAGCCTGATGGCGCAGTAGTGACCCTGCCTCATGCACTAAAGTTCGTGGATTCGATTCTCAATCTGAACAGACATTGGTGTGGTGAGCACTTGGGTTTGATTAATTTATGGGTGTACTATACGTGTTTAAGTATTATATTTGTTTTTTTTTATTATTTTGGTTTATTAACTCTAAGTTAAGATCAATTACATTATAGACTTGCGCAAAACAATCGTAGAGTAAAATGATGGTATCTTATTGAAATGAACGAAGGATCTTTTTTTACAGACAGTTTTCAGGGTTATAGAAGACTAGAATGCACCTGTCACTTTCTATCATGTACAAATTAATGTTGTGAAGTACATCTAGGTCTTTATTTTCGTAATGTCAGCCATATAATTGCCTAATTGTTATTTTTTATTAACTATAATGCTATATATTTCACTTTGTATCTCCTAAGGACAACAACAACAAGGGCTTTTTTCCATGCATCTGTGATGTTTGGAGATGCATTTGACCTGTATTGAGGTCCAATCATTTATTGCATACCACAATTTGAATTAAGATGGTGAACAATAACTAGATCATTATGGACCCTGACGGCCACGTAATACTCGTATAGGGGCGGAGGCCCCTGATGATGGAGATCATGGCAGATATTAAGTGAAAAATTACCAGGAAAAGTACTAACTCTACATTAAAGAAGCCCAGCGTTATTGATTAGGTAATACCTACTTATTAGTTATTTCCCTCCCCAAATGTTGAGTATCATTTCACAGTTTTAAGATATTTAAAATAGAAAATATATTTTTGATCAGAAAATAACCAGATGATAATGAATATTTAACTGCATATTGAGATAAGGACTCTAAAAACCATCTTAGTAGATTACCCTGTTTAAAATGCGTAAATGTCTAGTCCGGCACCCGCCCGCCCAGTTCTGACTTTCGGACAATAAACTAAATTACTCCGAGAACAACGATGCGAGCGGGCAACAATGATATTTCGGTAGCTGGGAAAAAAACAAGAGGGTCGTTTCGGGACCCGCCGGGAATTCTCCCGAGCGCTTTGTGCGCCGACGAAAAGAGGCTAAGTAGACATCGCAGGAAGCGCTCAGGATACTACTATTTCATGCTATTTACATCGCCACGCCATTGTGGATGTCCGCTTTTAGATACATTTTACTCGCTTTGGAATTGGAATTTTAGAACAATTTTGTAAAAGGCAACCCACAGATACGCATTTCTTTACACGTAACAAATTAACAGTTAAATTTAATCTTCTTGACAAATACAGAACATGTACTTATGTTTTTTACTTCATTCAATATTTATGACGTGTGTAGCTGCGATGCTAATGTTATCATTATCAAGTTTGATAGACACACGACTGAGACAGCAGACAGAATACATTACAAAACAATTCAGATAAGCTGGATTAGATAATCTTAATTCTGATGTAACCACAATACCGGTAATGATGATAAGAATAATGCCAAATCACTTGACAACTCGGTCAGTGACTCTTCGCACTGTGGTTGTTAGGGTGGCTTGGCATCCCATAAGACGAATTGCCGGTCACAAGACAGGTGAAGGAACTTTGTGACGTCACTTGTGTTTGCATGCAGGTGAGCCCTTTGAATTCAACTTTCGACAGACTAACGCAGGTAGTTTCTCTTGTCCTTACAAAAAGTAAGGGTTCCAATCCAAAATGCTGGTAGGATAATATTACTACCAGTTCTTATCTAGATTTTAGTATTTGGTTCAAGTAAAAATGTTGACGTTTATTAACCTTGGCTTAGTTTATGTGTATAGCAGTCGTTAAATTTCTTTAGTAGTCACCGCAATTCTTCGTTGGAACTAATGCTAGTTGAAAATTGTTATTTTGTCCAAAAAAAGAAAAAAGATATTTGCATATTCCTAACTCACATTTAACGGATAAGTTTCTGATATTAACGCCCTTTACCATCAAAATAACACGCAAGCAATGAACTGCCTCTGTTTGAATGGAATCTTTGTCTTTCGAAAATATCTCCTCCACAAAGAATCACTGGTACATACAATATGAGTTGGGTTAATTGTTCAGGCACGAGTAATGGTGAAAGTTGGCCGAGCCTTCGGAAATGAGTCATATTTGAACAAACAATATGCACATTATGTAAATTAGGACATTCGTCCGTAACTCCGATTTTAGTTTCTCCAATACCAACATTATGGTCTACCGTCTACATGTTGCGTTTGCTCTAGTTATAATTACTATCATCATTTTCGGCATTGTGGAATCTAAACAAACAGACATTCAAACTTCTTGCAATATTCCATAAATACGGACTAATGAATTCAATTTAGCTGTTCAATTTAATGAACAAATGTTGGTGCAATTGATAAATATAATGTTAACAATAATGAAATGCGTTACTTAAGTTACATGAAATAATACAGTTCTTTGTAGTCAAATATCGTTGTTTGAGAAACAAGATCCTTTAGGAGTTTGTGGGGACCGGATCCCTAGCGTGGTGGGGGAGGCAATGGGATTGTTTTGACTGGCTGAAGGGTCTTGGGCTCGTGCAGGCTGCGGCGGGCCGGCGGAGAGCGGCCGGCCGCCCCCCCGGCGCGTACCTGCGCGTGCGCCGCGGCCTGCGATGCGCACCTCCGCTTCACCGCGCCGCGGAAACGGCAGGTACCTCGCGCTCCGCCCGACCACAGCTCAGTGCGCGCGCTCTCTCGCCGCCAGTGGTAGTGTACGTAGTGCGCGGACGCACGCGCGCGAACCGCGAGCATGGTGGTGGCTAGCTGGTGAAGTGGTTTTATCAGTGCACCGGTTGACAGACGACATGTCCTGTGACAGGAGAACGAGGGCCGCGCGTTTGCTCGATCTGCGGTGAGTTCGCAACGGAGCACCATGCTTCCTGTCACGACCGACCGATCCTTTGTTGAATCCTCGCGTGGAGTGATGTGTCCGTCTCTTTTCAACGCGTTGTATCTGCTGAGCAGGCAGATATTGGTGTTTGTGTTGTAACTGAATGTTTATTGTCAATTGACTGTTTGTGAAGTTATAATCAACTTTAAACAAATATGTATGATGTTACAAAAATGCAAGTGTTCTAACTGGTATGAGAAATCCATTGTTTAGTAATATTATTTGATGTTGTACTTCTAATAAAACATGTTAAAAGGTAATATTTCAAGTACAAAGTCATTAATGTTACGACCTTGACAGACTAAGTTACGAAACCAGCGACCTGAGCACACGTAATCTTAACGAAATTGGCGGTCACGATTTTCTCTTCAAGCCTTCACGAGGCTCTCAACCTTCAGAATTCTTTATCAGATCCCATTAAACCTAAAATGTGTACAAAATCATGGTGGCCTAATTCACCATAAGGGCCATAATAACATTTTAAAGCGTCTTACAACAATGGGTTCATTAGCAACAAGTCGTTATTCTGGGTTGCACCATCGATGCTATAAACGGTCAACAGTGCACTTATGCGGCTGCGATTGCAAGAGCGACTTCTTTCTGGTGGAATGCAGAGTGTATGCGACGAGAGCGGCCGGCCCAGGCGCAGAATCGCAGATGTGGGGCGAGACACACTCCCCGCCTCGCCTCCCGGCCTTGAAAGGCTCTTGACCAAGCCACCGCCGTCGATGTCGTATTTATTGCAACCTCCACGATCCGTACCGACGAGGTTATTGACGCCTCGTTGCTTACCCCCCTCTCAGCATCTTTTTCATGGGAACACTAATAAAAACAAACGCGACTCAGCTAATGCTCGCCTTCTCCTTGAAGCAATTGTTCTCACGTCGATCTCGTTATAATGAATAACTACAATACTTATTACGTCATTGCTAAGCAAGTTTCCGCCTTCAAAGTTTGGTAGTTAACTATGTGAGTCACGCAACTGACACGCTTCATAATAAATCTATATTTTATGAAGTACAAAGCGTCTAAAAATTATGAACTTTAGTGGTGCATTGTCCTGTTTGTGACCCAAACTCGTATCGCAGAAGTCACGAGTACATAGTAGACAGGCCAGTACAATCTATAAATACACTCGTCAGGCGGGCACCTACACAGGATCGATGCCCAGCCGGTCCTAGGTGAAGGACGATTGTTCGGTTCTTCGCCCCTACGGACACAGCATCTCATGACAAAGCGCTCTGTGATTAATAGCTGCAAACGAAAACTTCAAAGTCTTCATTAAGATCTAAAGTTTATTCTTCGTTTTCAGAAACCATCATCAAGATCATATTATAATCTCAAACAATAACGTGAATATAGGTAAATCTAAATTTAACCCACAAAATTGCCTGTATTGTATTTATTACCGAGTTGAATCAGCTGTCTGTGTACCATATGGCGCCGAGATCCTCACTTCATAAAGTGAATGAGGCCGGCATATGTTACCGCTTTCACTCCCTACATCACAATCGGCGTTTCGTACAAATGTTTATAATACATGCGTAACCACGAAATGTAACGAAAAAACTTAGTTTATTCTTTTTTATGACATATGATACCAGGATAAGTTAAAGCAGAATAAGGAAAGTTGGCGATTCCGAATATAATAACGTCATGGGAGGCGTGCGTGCCACAAGGGCATAAATCCTCCCGCCTTGATAGCGCCGCCATTACTCCACATGTAAAATCGTTTACTCATATCTACCTTGATGATATTATACAGAAAGTAACTACCTCTCCAGACATCCAGTCTTGAGGTACTTGTTTTATTTGAGTATATTGGAGTCAGTGAACGATTGATTGAACATTGCACCTTTCCATTTTATAAAGCAGTCGATACAAGTGAGCTGTGCTCAGTTGATTGTAATTTAAAATAAAGAGCGGCGCATGCAGCACCACGCGTGGCTCCATTGAAAGCAAGGGTAGTTTTTGCCGACAGCAGCTGGTAACCCCAAGAGTGACTCACGTCCTGTGTCTGTGCCCCACTGTAGGGCGGGGTGCGTGTCATTGACCCCACTCGCAGCCCTGTACCGACACATACATACGCTACACAATCCATTGCCCTTTGTACTCTCTATTATTTATAGCATTTTTGCTCATATAATACATCCCTGCGCTTTTTTCGTCGCCACGCATCTGAATCCATTTTGCATGGACAAGTGATATTTTTTGTTTAATTTTTAACATGTCCATATTTTGCCTTGTTGCTGCACACGGCGAGCGTCGCATTGCGCGCTACCCTTTTACCTGTAGACGTACCCTGCAGACGTTGTTATTAACTACTCAAATAATTTTACTTACCTTAAATTCTGAGAACGCAGACTGGTAATTATAGCGCTCCATAATATCTATCTTGTTTATAAGTCTACAGTATATTTCATGCAGTGTATAATTATTTAAGAATACAGAGTGCAGACTACTTAGTATACGGCTTATCATTCTAAAACTTAGATTAGTAAACGATTCCGGGAATGACATTGAAGCTATGGTCGATAGCCGCAAGGCGTTTGATCCGACCACAACCGCGTTTCATACCGGTTTCCTCCAAGCCGAGACGCATCGCATTGTTGATCCTTCCACAGAAAAACAAATGAAACAATCTCCTTTTTTTCTCTTGCTTGCTGTGCGATGTAGTCGGCTAACTTTGCTCCGTAGCTTGTTTTTAATTTTTTCCTTTATACTTGATGTTTATAATGTTGCAAAGTAGTATGCACCTCTCACTATTAAGAGCATGGTCTTAAGAACGGAACACAAGCAATTCATTGACTCCAATGTGCTCACCACGGAAGTATCCAAACCTCGTCGCCAACGTAGGTCACGCGTCATTGACGCGATTTGCTTAGCAAATAACACTGTTTCCTGTCAACCCTGCGACGCTTCTGTGCATGTTTCCCAAGCATAGGTTTATTTAAATTCTGTACTATGATTAACATGAAATCTACATCATAAGCTGTTCATAGAAGCGATTACCTCATTCAATGCCAATAGGCAAAACTTTAAAATGACCGAACAGAGCGATCTGGCATAATATAAACCGCCTGCGCAGACTTTTGTTGAAGAAAACATAATCTTTATAATGGCATAGTTTGTTTTATTCTACCGCTAAAATTCAAAGAAACAACTACTTTTGCGATAGCATCTTTCGACAGAAACCAACCTCTCATAACCAAGATTTAAAGTACCAGGAACCTGTGAAATGTACATACTTGTGTAACACTTGTAGTTGAAATTTAACGAGTATAATGCAAATTCCTGTGTAATTTTGCAATTTGTATGCGAAAACACTAAAATTTTCGTGCCTCTAAAACACTTATTAGTATTATCAAACTTAAGGCTACTCTCCCTGATGGAGGTACCGCCGTAGTCGCGCATTACGACGAGCTGACGGCTGAGGTACGAGTGCATGAATAATTCAGATCGCCGGCACCCTTCGTTGGCTCGTCCCGCGCCAGAGCCCGGAGGCCCAAGAATTTCAGTACACCTACCGCGGATACTAGCTCGCAAAGTAACTGATCATATTTCGCTAACAAGTTCTATCATCCTCTTGTAAGTGATTTGATGAGAGCTACAGTTAGCTTCTGCCGCGTATTACAATAATTTTAATAAGTGCTGTCAAGTACAAAAAGTCGTCTACGTACAGTTTATTTTCTTTCGTTTTCTTAGTTATTACGTCTACAATCTTTCGAATCAAAAGAAAAACCCAGTATTTTTATACCGTATCAAAGCTGACATTAAATAAACCCGATTGAAGGTTTAAGTCTGTGCCATCAAATAAAAGAAAGGAGCTTGTAACCTTTCTAAAGTGTAATGTAGCTCTAGTTCAAAGACCGCCGCCTGTTTGCTCACACTATTCGAAAAGCTTTCGTCGGAGTTTTATGTATGTGCCAAAACGTTTCTAACTTTTAGTTGGGAATACAAAACGACTTTGGACGTGGGAATGCTGAGAATCTTTTGCTCAGAGATTTATGGATTCGAGAATAGCGTTCAATCAATGAAATTCTATTGGAGTAAAATACTATTATGGATTGTTTGGAAACGCACTAACAAATTAATAATAGTGGAATTTTATCGGTATTCCATGAATCACTGGTTCCAATAAACGTTTAAACGTGGTCAAATTTGGTACATTTTGTACTTCAGTGTGAAATATGTGTTTTTCACGTCGCGGCCGTCCAATTTACTTTGTATCAGGAACATGAATGAATATAGGCTCAATATTATGTTATTCATCCTTATTAGATATACATTAGGGATGTTTCCTGAAGAAGATATTGCTAAGTTTCCCATTCGGCTCGTAGACGCGGGCTCATTCAGCGGTGCTAAAGGCATTTAGAGGTGGCGGAGGGTGTGCTTATCTGCCGGGGAGCGGGCGAGGGAGGGCTTTGTTCTCACACCGGCCGGCCTCTCCAACCACTTAGAAGATTGCTCCGCTTTGTCTTCGCCTTATACTTCTTTGTAACAGAGATCCCGTCTTCAATTTGGTTTTTGCATTTACAGCAGTCCGTTCTCTCAGACCAACTTCTTTTCTGATAAGCATTTTATACCTCAATTATATTGTTTGACAAATTGCCGATGACATCATTTGAATTCTAGCGCTAATCATTATTTGCTTTGCTACTGCGATGAACAACAGTAGATATAGGTAATTCATACGACACGTTAAGGCCTACTCAACTCCTACCACGAAGGCCGTGTGTAAATTGATTTTGCCTTCATTGTATTGTTATAATCTATTTGTTATCAACGTTGAAACTGAACTTACTGACCCAGTTTCATCTTGTTGCTATGCATTTCCTACATTGAAATCGGTTTCCCAAAACAATTCTCACCGGCAATTAAATTAGTGGTTGACACTTGGTATTTGTTTATGGTTTTCGAAACCTTATACGGCGTTTTTCATCGACTCCAGCAGATCTATCTAGGCCCGAGTCAGGCGTGGCGGCGAAAGCAGCGCTCCCTTGACACGCTACGGCGCTCGCGCATTGCAGTCAAGGCCCGCGGCTACCGGCGCATGCGCGACCCGGCTCCGCGCTGCACCGCGCTAATGAACAAACAATATCAATCGAATACATAAACATGCCCTATTACTCACCGTTCTAATCGATACTACTGATCTTCCCGCCGATACGCTGGAATAACTCACCGTGAATGCACTGCTAAATGTTTATCTACGCATTTTGTTTACGTCACTTTTCATTTGTAAACGGACATGTTTGCTTGTGGATTTTCCAATGATTAATTGATCTTGTAGATAGTTCAAAGTATGAATATCTTAATTTTTTTTTAATTTCCTCGTATGGCTATGTAATTCGAAACTTAGTTCAGAAACGTGAACGTCACATCATTTTACGATGTTAGTTATATGTATTATACGAGTGTACAATAAAACATTTCTATTTGTTTGCTAAATTGCTATTGACAAAGATGGAAAAAACTATTTGACTTTGAACCAATTTTTTATTAATATTGTTATGTTATTTGAAATCAGCTCTAATTAATGTCTCTTAAAAATTATTCATTGCTTTGTCTATTCCCCGTCATTATTCTTGCGTATGTTCTTCTTCTACGTTGTATGAGATGACAATACTGATTAATCTTCCATGAATCCTCATAATACTGGTTGATGCTAATTAATATTCAAAAACAATCTGTCGAAACCGAACCAAGCAAGTGCAGGTGACCGTGGCACAATAGCTTCGTTAAATAATGCCGGAGTCAACACATCCTTGACATGACGAATGCAGCCAGCAACATGCGCACGCGGCGTCACTCCGCGCTTGTTATGTAATCATCACCCACCGGTATCATTATCCAACGCCTCTTATATCATTCAATGTACAAAGGATCCTCTTTATCTCTCAGCTAATACACTGAATATAAACTCTTGTAACAACGGCTAATACCCAACACACCATTAGCAGGATTTCGTTACTTTTACGAGCTTCTTAACTGACTCTTAAAAGACAAAGTGTCAACATTTCAATATGTACTTTACGACGTCTTGCATATTGTTGTAACCAAACATGTGTATCAACAATATATCCAGTGTATATTTTCGTGGAATTGTAAAGTGCCATTTACGTTTATCACACAATTCCGGTAGAACTGGTGTTGAATTCCCGCCTTCCCATAAACATCGAGTTACTAATGGCGAAATTGTAATTGAAGTTATGATTTATTAATGTATCAAATTATTAACTCCAGTAACATAGTCAACTTAATTCAATAGGTCTAATGATTGCTTCATTAGCTTTAACCGCAATGTAGATAATAACAAGTCTTATTAGCTATCAGTAGAATTGTTCGAAACAGTTGTAGTAGACATAGGAAAAATCGTTTCTCGGTACGCATGCGAACTTCAAGTTAGCGGCGTTCGGGGCCAGGGAAACTGTTAAGTGGGTTTTTCCTTGACACGAGTTGCAACACGGCAAGACGCAAGGTTGCCACGACACGCCCTGCCGATTATTTAATTGTTATTTAAACCAGAGACAGTGCATCGCCGCGGTGTCGAGGTCTGCGCCCAATACCGACGCAGACTGGATTAAACTCGGATCACCTAATTAATATTACCAACCATTCTGCGCTTCAGCTTCCAAATGCATGGCAAATAAAATGTGTTTATAATAACCGCTGTGCAACTTAACTTGCAATTTAATCAATAATTAGATACATTAACTGCTTGTTGGAATACAACATTATGATACTTGAAGTTAGGACGACTTGTAATTAACAAAGAATCTCCGTTAATTAAATAGTAATTCTCAAACGACTAATATTTTCCATTAATTGTAACCTCGTCCCTGTTTCTTTGCATTCAGAGTGTTATACCTGATGTAGTTTCTAAATATACACGTGTTTTTATCTTTGGCAGATTAAGAACCCCATCAGACGAATAAATATTTAATATTTGTCATTAGATAAGTAAACCTTCCCCACGAGGCTTATCTGTTCGCGAAAGAGATTACCAAGTTTAACTATCAATTTCGACAAACTTTCGAGAGTTTTGATTTGGAGCGTGATAAAGGAGTTAGCGGCGATCCAAGTGTTAAGTTCCTAGTGACGCGACTCTAGCGAAGATTGTCTCTGTAACTGTAAAGCTCGGTGGAAACGGCATTTAAATACATTAAGTTATTTAAGCATCCTTATATGGCACGGTCGAGACGTTTCGCAAGATGACCCTTACCATTAATGCTGAAAGTGGCAGCTCGCTTTCTGCATTCAAGTAAAGAGATATTAAATGCTCGGCGCGGGCCTCGGCTCGTCACATTAACTTAATACGATACCGACATGCACAATTATCTCGCTATTTATTTTCGCAACAACTCTCATTTACTAAATCCCCATCATTTCTCCAATTAAGCACTATTTGACATTGTAGCGTTTTAAATTCGTTTAAATAATAAATGTACGTGCTGTGATCCAATTAACAATTAATCCGCCCTCCGCAAGCTCGTTCAGTATTCAATTCAGTTTCAGGACAACGTTTCAATTTCGCTCGTAGATTTCGTTTTTATTTGTTTACCGAATTAAACGTTGCCAATCAGTATTTTGTTTAATTTACTACCTTGACCTTTCATTATTTTGCAAATAACGACTTTAAACAATTACGCCGCCAACGCTGATGATAAAAAAGTTTAAGTTTGACATTCGTCTCTTTCTTACCCAATATATTCGTAAATAATGTGTTGCTTGATATGTGATTCGGAGTAACAAAGAACATACATATTACATAAACAATTTGGAGTCACATTTCAGATTTAATCGAAACGAATCGTCCGATATTGCCAATTTGAGCACAAGTCGTTGACTCGCATGACATGGATTGGATTGCACGCTGTACGCTGAGGGATATAATATTTACAATGGTGACGTCCAGCCAGCGTACGTCATTCGACTAGTTCATTGTTCGGGCGCGTTGGCTGGCGCAAGCTAATGTTGTCGGCCTAGCAACGTTAGCCTGTTCCATTCACCTCTCACCGAGCGTGAACGGTGCTGCGAACAACCGCACCCGAGCTTTACATTTACTCATTCCGTTTAAAAAACAACCACCTCTATTTCTATATTTCAGTGAATTGGTATACCTACCTGAGCGCTAGGTTTTCCCACGGCAAGCCATCGCGATGAGGCAATTGCTGTGATATCACTTATCTGCCAACTCAGTTGCTAGCCTTTCTCGATCTCGTTCTACTGTAAGTAAGTACACGTAAACTGGTATGTTTCAAACGATTGCACATCGCCAAAATGTAAATGTGAGAAGATTTTAAGCTGCAAAAAAAGGAATAATCCTCTTCTGTCCAGGGTATGCGTACATTAATGGTTAAATCCACGTGAAACAACTGGAGCCGGCGCATGTTGACGTCACGGCGGCGACGACTATCACGTGTCCTATCTGTTTGTTTACTAGCGGCCACGTGAACTCCCCAGATTATATCCCAGTATCCGTCGAATATTCAACTATGACCCGAGCTTCTGTACACATTGGCAAACAATCTTGTAGTATTATAAAAGGGACGCACAATCACACGTCAATATACTCTTAAATGATTTGACAACGTACACGCGGATGGTTGTTTTAAAAGTATTTTAGTGTCGTAAGTTCCGCTGTCTGTCAGGATCAATGAACTGCTCAAGCTATTTACAGTCACATTCTTTTGTGGCCGTGATACCTACATTAATGATTGCTTTTGTAATATTTATAGTTCAACTTCCTGCGAATGTTAGTGAATTCAAAAATAATTGTTGACTTACAATACCTACGAATTAAAAGAACACACCCACTCGATTAAAGTGCATGCATGTCTCACAATAATTATGGCAAGCCTGCTCAAGTTCAACGTTTATCAAGTGTGTCAAGCCGGTCGCCATTCTAGGAACACAGCCGTTTAACAATGATGTTGGTGTGTTGTAGCGCGACGCGACGGGAGGGGACACATTCACTGCCTTTCACTTCCCGCTTTTGTTATGGAGCCGCTCTAGGCAACGGAAAGGCAGACGGCCTTGTAGCTTGCGTGCCTTCTAGGCGTCCCTTCCCATCCAACACGCCATCTATGCAGCCGCTGCCCAAATCCTCGTAACGCCGATGACATCATCTCTAATTTGCAAACGTTTCCTCTCGACCGATCAATTGTACACCCGTCTAATAATGATATATGGCCACTTCGATATTATATGGAAGCCGATACAGACAAATCGCCGGTAAACAATTCGGCGTCTCTATAATCAAAGATTTGCTGTGCAATTACATGACATCATGGTCAAGGATAAAAATAAATAGCAATTAAGGCATCGGTCATAGAACATTCGCATGTGTCGGTGGAGCGAGGCTCCAGGGCCGTGTTAACCTTGGCTGTTGAGCGGTGACTTTCACGGTTAGACGGCCGGCGGTTACATAAGATGCGCGGCGCGGGCTCCTCCACCGGCGCCGCGGCATCTGCTGTGACGACACACACTCACTAACACTCGAACCGGTTCCTCGGATGTCCACAATAGAATTAAGTAATAATTACAAATTGAATCAGTAATTGACTGTCGTGGATTCTTGACAACCCCGGCGGCCTTTAAACACTTATCTATGTTTTCATACAACTTTATTACTGTAATTGCGAGTCCGCGCCAAGGATGGAAATGGAAATTTGCCACTTTAGACTCTTATCACGGAGGTCGAACGTTCCTTTGTTGCTGTTTTTGCAGACAACTTAAAGGTCAAAATCGTTAAAGTTTTAGGTGTTTTACCGTCGTTGGGAGAAAAACTACATCGACGATAACCAAGGTGCAATTGCAATGCAATATTCAATAAAATAATGCTTTCAAACCTCATTCCCTGGTTTCATGGGGTTTTCTTTAATGATCATTGACTTCATTCACTCTGCAAAACACAGCTCAGGCGTTGCTTCACGCTGGTTTTCTGTAACGCCTTAGTATCAGTCCGGTCGAGCCCATTCATACCGGAACATGACTCTCCGATGGTCAAGATTTTTATAAAGCAAGACTAACATAATGTCGTTTGTTGATTTCCAGGTACAAGAGCGGGGTGCGCTCAGTGAGGGGCGGGGGCGGCGGCGGCGCAGAAGAGGCGCGGCGCAGCGGCCTCAAGGCGCTGCCGAAGCGCGCCCGCACTCGCTGTAGGGGCATGAACATGGGTCAAAAGTTGTCCGGCGGAGTCAAGTCGGTGTCGCGGGAGTGCACGGCGCCGTTCAAGGCGGTGGTCGCGCGGGAGCTCGCGCCGGAGCCGCCGCGGCCCGCGCGCCTCGACGCGCTGTTGGACGCGCCGCCCGCGCACCCCGACCAGCAGCTGAAGCACGCGTGGAATCCAGATGACAGGTAACTATCTATCCAGATGACAGGTTCTTCATAAATATTTTGTGGTCTTCCTGAGATCATAATGACCTCTTATGGCATATCAGCCGATATACTGGTGCCGATCATTCACGCTGTTACATCTACCGTAAATTCAATCATTGTCACTCATCAAACACGTTTTCTCCACAGTTGAAGTGGAAAAATGTTTGTGCAGTTCCCAAAGTTAATTTAGTTGTATAACCAAGACATTCCCTTAAGAAACCCATACCATTCACACTCTATTGGACTTCGGGTTACCTATATGGAAATCGGGCGTATTCAAGTTGAGTATCTATAATGGCTCTCCCTATTCGAGCAGTCTGCCTGTACTGCAAGTTTGAAGTCTTAAGATTATATAAGCTCACTAAACGTAACTTCCCAACCGACAATCTTGCGACAAAGCAAAACAACTTCCAAAAATTAAAGAGGCGCCATTTAAAACCAAACGAGAGTCAATTGGTGCAACTAATCTAGACAAATCGAATTTGTATTTTCACCAGCTTTCACTAGAAACTTACGACCATGTTCTTCTAACTAGTATCACTTCCTAGAGCGATGTTTTCAACTAACACGACATGAATGGCTCCAGAAAAGGAGTCTTTCTCGACGCCCACCTACGCTGATGGATGAGTCGAACTCAACATAATGTAATGAGATAGCAAATAATTCGATATACCAAAGCTACATCACTTTACATGATCCGGATGTATTTTGTTAAGAATGATAAAGGGCCTTGAAAGTTAGTAGGTTGGATAGAAATTGGACTTTTATGGTATTGCAATTTTCTGTAGTTGAATTCCCTGCATTGTCCCTAATCATTGTCATATTGTACAGGTAAGATATTGGACGAAGACGTATTTTAGGTGCATAAGCACTAAGCACATACATTAGGTACTTTGTCTAAAGGCCTAGGTTTAAAATAAATTCGTTTGATAATTTTCATGATCCCTCCAGTTGGAAGTTGAATAATAGCAAAATAATTTAGTGCTATAGAGAATGTTATCATCACTCAGGATGGCTGCTTGTAATGTTTTTGTATACATTTAATTTGGTAATAAGTTAAATAATTCAATTCAACAGTAAATTAATACGCCATGCACATGAAAATAATACATGATACGATTTATTGTATATCATTAAAAGGCATACAATTTAATATCCATTCAGCAGGGGGATAGTAACGATAGACACAAAAGATAATAAAGAACTGTTGTTAATTGGACGAGGGAAGCTCGATAACTACAAATAGTAAAAGTCTTGCGAATAGGGCATGGTCGATGAAATTTATGCGCTTTTTTGTACCTATATTGTTAAAGCAGTCAAAACGTTGTAATTTACATTAAAGAAAATGAAAATCCCGTACCAATAAGAAGGGTCTCATGATAAAATTTACATAATGTATGTTATATTATTTTGTTTACATTTCATTTGAATGATCAAATTGAACATCACTCGAGCCGGTGGTGATATTAACTGACCATCAGGAGTGAAACCAATTTGCCAACAGATGAAAATATTCTATGTCAAACGCTTTGCTAGTTAGATCCTTTCTCAATATCTAAAAGGTTAATCACTCCCATCAGTAACACTCGACGCGTTGGAGCGGAATAGTGAAGATTGTTGTTCTAAACGTCTGTTTCGCCAGCCGCTAATTGCCCCATCGATAAGACAATTACTGCCGTGTTGGCTCGTCCGGGCTGATGACCCAATCGGCTACCGGAAAATATGTCGACAGACGCTCGTCTATCGCGGCCATGTCATCAGTCCGCGTAATGCGAGCAACGCTTGCACTTTGCTTGAGATAATGACGAGTGCGCTTCAACGTTTGCTGAATCTGAGAAGCATCTAAAATGCATTTACACGTAAATTATAATAAGGTGATGAAAATCAAATGAAAACGCTGCTTAGGCAAAAATGGTCGCACGTGTTTCTACACGTGTGACCATTTTTCCAACACATTGATCCAAATGTTCTAAAGAACCTGCTTATTTCTTCAACGTTGACATAACTGTATGGTTATATGTATATAATTTAGGCCAGATCTAGGCTTTTCTAATACTACTTAATTTATAGGCAATAGTCAAACAACAATGCAATAGTAAAACTTGCAAGACCTGGACCTGTTTCATTAGAAATATTAGTGTAATAAAGTTAGTAATAGTGAGTAGATAATGAGACTAATATTATTTAAGAAACATGCCGCTGAATTTATCGAATAGTTAGAATAACCCTGTGACTATTGTAGTTTTCAACGATTTGGTCACCAAGAGCAATATTAGGGCTGTTTCCTTAAATGTGTCTAGAGTTTGACCAAACCTAATTTGTCAATTTATAATTTCCAGATCATTAAACATATTCGTAAAAGAAGAGGACGCGTTAACGTTCCACCGGCACCCAGTGGCGCAGAGCACGGACTGCATCCGGGGGCGCGTGGGGTACTCGCGCGGGCTGCACTGCTGGGAGGTGGTGTGGCCGGCGCGCCAGCGCGGCACGCACGCCGTCGTGGGCGTCGCCACGGCGCACGCGCCGCTCCACTCCGTCGGCTACCAGAGCCTAGTCGGCGCTACAGACCAGAGCTGGGGCTGGGACCTCGGCAGAAATAAGGTAATTATAAAAATTACAATATCATTCAGCAATATGCATGATACTTATCATTAAAGACCGTCAAGTGGAGGAGCAGAATCGGGCAAAAGGACCCCTGACTCCAAAGCGACTGCTTTAGTCGCAACTGGGATAACACGCTGACATGATTATGATAAAACATATACAATAGTAGGTAGTAGTAATGTATATTAATCGGTATCTATTCTGAGCTGGGCGCAGGCTTCCTTCTTGCTGCGACATAAATCTTGCCCAGGCTTTTTTCAATCAGACAATAACAACACAATATTTAAATAAATAAACTACCCAAATCTACGAAACATTCTGTTTTGAAATGGAGTGCAAAGAATAAGAATACATTAGAAAACCAAAATGTAAAAGAAGTTAAATAAGCCAAATTACTCTTAGGTACTATGGGTATAGCAATAATGAAAGTCGATCTCCCTCCAACCACAGTTACTTCAAAGGCTCTGAACATTATTATCAAAGATATTAAGAATGCTTAGGTACAACTCGACCATTCATCAATCAAAACAACTTAGATGAAGTGTGGCACGTGTACATTGTATAATACTTAATCAAGAAACGTAAATGCAGAATCTCTAACAATTGCTTGAGTTTGCCCTTCAGTTTCTCTAACGGCTACTGTTAATATTATGCACTTTTAAATACCACAGTTATGTGTTATTGAATCTTGCTTAGTTCCGTACGTGCGTACATAGTACACATCGTTTTAGGTAATATCTAGATCCACAACTGTAAGCGGTTGAAAAAGTGATCTAAGAGTGCTTTCATTAGTAGTTTTGCCGAAAGTAAACCGAAAGACGAAACACTGCGATGATTCCCAAAGCTATCTAGTGGTACTGATCTAAGTTATAGTCCCGAAGCTAAGTGATGGGGGAAGTCTTTTGTAATTTGCTATACTCTCAAAACTTTACCTATTTGAATCTAGGTTTACGTATAATTTATTTCCATTTATTGTCGTCAAGCGGAACTATCAAATTGTTCTATGGTCCGGTGGACGTTACCTTTTTACGCGTTTGTAGAAGGGTTATAATTGTAAGATGGAAAGAAACTCTTGGAAACTTTAGGAAATACCTAATTATTGTCATTGCTTGAATTTCCTGTCTTTTTTGCACACATGTACCTAAATAACGTTGTTATTAACATCTATATTTTCGTTTACCTATTGTTTTGAATTTTTATGTTTACTCACAAGTTCGTGTTAATTATTATCCGAAACTTTCATTTGTACTGTTGTTTTTACAGTTTATTTTCTCAAGTGTGAGTCTGCAATGTGACGCACATATGTCTGTGCACAGCGCTAAAAATTACATTGATAGGGGGGCGTTGTATTGCAAATATATGCCATGAATCTTCTTTATTTGGGGGCACACCTCATACTCGTACTGTCTTCTTAGACTCAGTAACACGGTTTTTGCCACTTCTCTATATAACATTTGCAGTAGAAAACCACACTAGTCATATATTTTTCTCTCAAAATAACCATGCCGAGCTGTATTCTAAAAAATATGACCGTTTTTCTTCATTGATTACTCAATCTATCACATTTCATTGCGAGAAAAATAATTTAAATTCTAAATGAAAATATATTTGTCAACGTGCGCGGACTGCAAGCAGTAATTTTTCCCGTCGACTATGGTCTAACCCTGAGATTAAAAGATCCACGCTCTAATGCTAAACGCCCTCACGTTCCAGGTATACCATAATGCAAAAGGCACTGGCGGCACGGGCACGACGTACCCCTCGCTGCTGCGGCCCGACGAGCAGTTCCTAGTCCCCGACAGACTGCTGGTGGTCCTGGACATGGATGAAGGCACGCTCGCATTCTGCGCGGACGGGCGCTACCTCGGCGTGGCGGCGCGCGGCCTGCGCGGCAAGACGCTCTACCCCATCGTGTCCGCGGTGTGGGGGCACGCGGAGATCACGATGAAATACATCGGCGGGCTCGATCGTGAGTATACACTAAAGCTACAAGCATAAATACAAGCAGTATTGCATGCTTGAAGATCTTTACTGGCGGTAAAGATCTTCTTGATCGTTGGATTAAGTTCATCTCGTGCCTTTTCAAAGTTGATTTAATCTTCGTACTTTACAAATAGTGTCGTCTTCAGTGTACACGTAAATGGATCAGGATCCAACTACATGTTTATACCCAAAACTGGAATTCAAGACCATAAAAACTACATTGTTACTACTGCAATAAAATGATCGTACCATAGTATACCCCTTTTTTCTAAAAACACTCGCTGATGTAATTTATTTATTGGTAATTTTGAATCTATAATTAAAAAAAAATATTTTATTTACTTTTTTTCACGTAAATACAAGACACATTAGTAAAAACTTAACCATCCGTAATTTTAGTTTTCAAATATGGTATTGCGCTTGTAACACTTCAGGTGTTAATAACATTTGGTACCTACCCACAACATTTCAACAATGTATGGAAACTTGATAGTTTAGTTTTAGTCTACTTAATAAGAAAAATAATGCCAAAAAGGATGGCGAAACTTAAAAATGTCACTTGAAAATGACATAAGTGACTTTGACAGTGACGTATCTGTCGTAGATTTTTTGGTCTTGAATTCCAATTTTGAGTATAGTGTACTGTGATTTTATATTCTACGTATATCAATTTATCCGTCATCAAAGTTATATTAATATTATGAATGGGAAAGTGTGTCTGTCTGTATGTTCGTCTTTCTTTCACGGCAAAACGGTGCGACCAATTGACGTGATTTTTAAGTGGAGATAGTTGAAGGAATGAAGAGTAACATAGGCTACTTTTTGCCCCTTTCTAACCCCCCATGTTGTGTTTTGTCGATTGAGGGTACCAGAGGTCCAATCGAGGGGTAAGGGGGTTAAAGGTTGGCAGCGCACTTATGGCTATGCTTATCATCAGGTGATCCGTCTGCCACCTATTACATAAGAAAAAATCCGAGTTTAGTTAAAAGTCTTCCATCAGCGTTTCTATTTCCTCACTCGTAACAACCGTGTTTTGCCTGCAGCCGAACCCCTCCCGCTGATGGAGCTGTGCCGGCGCGTGATCCGGCAGCGCGTGGGCCGGCCGCGCCTGCGCGCCGCCGCCTCGCGCCTGGCGCTGCCGCCCGCGCTCACCGCCTACCTGCTCTACCGCGCGCCCTAGCGACCGCGCCGCCCGCCCGCCACACTACATAAGGTAGGGACTGCGCGTTCCGATCAAAATGCACGGTGATTTTTTTATTATTTGTGAAACTTTTCAAAGGCATTGTACTAATGGAAATAAACATCACTTAAAAGGTCGTTTCTTGCAGAAATGTCATTACCGTGGCAGTCTTCAAACCTATACCGACCTCCGACATGATATCAGAATCTTAAATTACCGATCACTCTTCCATTTAAAATGTTATATTTATAAATTCCGATGTAAATTTTAGAGAAATATAAGTAATGTATTTAAAGACTACCACGGTACTGACATCTTGGTGAGAATAACCCTAAAGTGAAATGTAATTATTACTTCCTGGGACATCTGAAGACATGTATGTTTATGAAATAAGAAATTAATTGTATTGTAATGTATTATCAATTTTGTATCTGTAAACATTTTGTCCCCAAGAAACGTAAGGCCTTATCTCAAAAAAAAATTCGCTTTCCCATTAAAATTGCGTCACTTTTGAGATTAGACTATATGCTCCTTGGGGAATAAACTTTGTTTTCATTAGTATAATGACTTAAAGAAGTTTCTATGGTAGTTAAAAAATCACAGTGCATAGAGACGCGCAGTCTTTAGTCTGCCCGTCGTAGTCGTTGTTCGCGCGTATACTGAGGCGTAGTCGCAGCAGTTCGATTATCCACGAGTGGTAGCGATTTAATGCCATGACAGACTCGATCGTTCCACCTTCCGCAGTAGAGGAAACACCGAAAAATCTTGGCTACGCGTGCGTTCACCGAACGTTCCGACTAAACCTTACGCTTGCGGAACGTACAGCGTTAGATTTGACAAACATTTGCTTGCGAAGGCAGTGGATGCGGTCGGGGCGGATCGAAAGATCAATGGGGCGGAGTGGGCGCTACCTACGCGAGTGATTGTTTCCTCGAAATCGGTGAAATATTTAGGAGACTAGACGCTTGTTTCACGTAGCGAGTCGCTGAACCAGCCACCTGCCGCCATGTGCGTTGAGTAGCTAACTTTTGGACTAGTCGGGTTACATCCGTTAGCGACAGGCGACCGAGTCTTGCGGCGAAAGAGTGAACTATCAGACAGTCGTCTTACATAATGATAAGGACACGAGTCTCAAGTACCCTAGTTAAAATTGGAACGTTGAGCCTTGAAAATAACAAACATAATGTACAAAAGTTAAATGAACTCAAAAGAGAAAGTAACTCGCAACCTCAGCGTTCAAAAAGGCCGATGCACTTATATGCGTCCATTTTATACTTTGAAGCTCACTTTCCTGTTTTTGCTTCGGCCGCTCGCTCGTCGCAGCCTCGCTCGCCCGTCGGATCCGTCCGCCCGACGGCTGCCAAGTGGAAATCTCCTCAAACTCATCCCGTAAACAAAGCAATAATGTCCGCGAGTAGGATCCCCCGCGCAGGTGTATCGGCGCGCGGAATTACAATTTATAAGAATTTCTATGATAGATCCACATGGCACGAACTTGTATAGCGCCTAGATGTTTCATACAAAAAGTGAAGTTATACGCGAGTGGTATTGCAACTTGTCCATGCCCAGAGACGTTTGTAACAAAGAATGTGAGCGGATCTTTTCTGCAGGTGCGTTTTATATTTTTAGCAGGGTGAAAGTTTTGAAGTCGTATGAGTAAGCACTTCTTATGCATTTTTATTTTTTAAAAAGTGCTGTCATAGTATTTTATAGCGTTTCTCGCCCGCAGAAAAGATTCGCGGTTTTTTTTAAACACTGACACCGGTCCGCGAACCCACGCCGAGCGGACCACGACCGATCGGCACCGAAAGAGCAACGAGAGCTCCGAATGTTAACGGACGCCATTTTAGATATAATTATTATTATTTTGATACAAACTGCTACAATTCCAGCATAAATACCTTAATTTTATTTTAATGTTATCTGTGATAATTATTCTTTAATGACAATTTGAACTCGGCAAAACATTACTGACTTCAATGCATTATTCTCCTGTCTTACTGTTGCGTTGGACTCATTCTTCCTCACGTTGTCGCGTGGCGCAGTGGCGGGCGAGTGGTACTGTTCGGTTACCGATTAAATCAATATATGGACAATTATAAGCTATAATAATAAGTTAGCTGTGGCAATCGATTATTTGTGTTAACATTGATCAACTTTAATGCAAACCGCACGTGTTATAAAGCCATATTGATCTCTTAAAATACGATCTCTGCTCGGACGCGCGTCGGTGCGGAGAAGCGTATTTTACTTGTTAAGAAGTAATGTAGAAGGAACAACAGCAAATAATAACTCACGAGCCTCGGCAATTACTAATAACTATTCTAGGATGTGATTGTTCTTACAACAATAGCATTAGCCGGGCCGCGGCCCGCGCACTAGGCCAGTGTATCGTTGGCTAACTTACATACTATATTATAGCTCATTAAGTGACTGGTTTATTTTTTTTAGTTTAGTATCCTTAATTCCTATTGTAAAAACGTGTGAGTGTGTAATGTATATATTTACGACTATACGCATTGTATCCACATGAAGTGAATGTGTCACCCAGGGATTATTTTAGCTGTACATTTCTGAAACTTAGTATATTTAGATTGGTATATTGCGAATTAATCTCTTCTCGTTATGTCTTCTTTTGCGACTCTTAGACTAATAGGTATAATGCAATAAATTAATGAAAATAGTATTTTCAAAGCACTGTACTAATCGAATCGTCAGCCATTTTTGACCCAAATTAGTTGTATTGTAACATTATAAAGATGTGTAAGTACTTCCATTTTAATAAGATTTTTTCATATGTAGAGTGTACGGCAAAGTAGACATCCCATGTGGAGCTCACTTGTGTAAACGCGG
Organism: Cnaphalocrocis medinalis; assembly: GCA_014851415.1. Taxonomy (NCBI): domain Eukaryota; kingdom Metazoa; phylum Arthropoda; class Insecta; order Lepidoptera; family Crambidae; genus Cnaphalocrocis; species Cnaphalocrocis medinalis. The sequence continues at coordinate 5,913,348 of CM026289.1, read as the reverse complement.
GCACTCGCGCGACGCCGCCTCGAGTTTTGTATCACGTAGTGTAGATCTGTTTACCGCAAACGCTGCGTCGTGTATGCGGGGCGCGCGAGTGCCGCGGAGGTGAACTATGATAAACTGCCAAATGCGACGTGTGCGAGTGAGAGAGGTGCTGTGCGAGCGAGAGGAGGCGTGAGTGCGGACGCGTGCGAGGTGTATGCGGAGTACGATAGAGGGATATTTTCATTGTGTAAGAGATATAATCATGATAATATACAATACACCAAGCTCGATGTACTGTTGACGCGGTCCTTTACGATAAACCCCTTGCAAGGACCAAACGCTCTAGTTTTTAAACACCCATCATTTTAGTTATTGTTTTAATGCGAAACTTAACTTTGTCTCCCGCACTTCTCTCTATATCCTCAAGAACGGGGGTTTACTGTAAAGGATTCATTTAGCAAAAAGTAACCATTTGAATTTTATGAACCGTCAAATTTAGTCCTGTATATATAAAATATTATCATTTTTGCGGTGTTTAATGACTTTATTATAAGTGGAAATGCATTTTAGTTTTATAAGTTGTAGGCAATATTATTAAAAGGTCATTTCTAACGGATCACTGCGATCGACAGTCGAATCTCTTAGATACAATGATTTAAAAAAAATAGGAAAAACGATTGGAATAAATATAACTGGTTAAGAAAATAATAAATAATATGAATATAAATTGCTTTTTATTTTGTTTTTACTTACTTTACGAAGACACTTAGGGACGGAGTTTCAAAATTAGAGTTCAAATAAATAAGATACAGATTAAAATACATTTCACCAGCCTTCATAATTATTGTTTTTGTCATAGAATACACTGAATACATGTAGAATACACACTTAAGGATAATATTTCATGTTCATCACTATCACATTATGTAAATCAAACAAAACCAAATTCAACTTGATACAACTAAAATTATCACATTCAAACAGGCTTTTCATACTAATTTAAATAATATAAGTAACAATTTAAACTTAATCTAGAGTTAATTAAAATTAAAATGACATTGACTGTCACACTTCCCAATGTCGGATTTTTTTTAGTACACGCAGGAATGTTATGGAACTCTGAAACCGAAACTATCGAATATCCGATTATTCACAAATATCCGTAACCGAATTCGAAATAAAAGTTTCGGATTATATCGGATAGAGGCGATCCAAATGAGACACTTTATAACAACTTGTCAAATTACTATCCGTCACCGAAATTATCCGAAACTAACGGATAATCATAAAGTATTCCTGTATCCGTATCAGAAATGTTTCATATCCATAACATCCCTGCACATTAGTATGAAAGGCCAATTTGTTATATACTTTGAAGCGAATACCGTATCCTAGTCGCAAAGCGTGTGGTGTTCCAACACCGTGTCGTCTGTGATGAGGATGGTGTTTTCATCGGCGAAGTCCTGAGGCAAGTCGATCTGCGCCGTCAGCTCCTGCAGCCCGCCGATCAGCTCGTTCAGTGACGCCTATGATAAGAAACTTTACGTGAGTATTCCTGGTAAATATTAATTAAAAGAATCTACCAGCCAAAGTTCAAGATAGCCACAGACGTTTAGGTATCAGCCTATATACTGTCCCACTGCAGGGCAAAGGCCTACACATAGAAATCAAGTCATCGCTACTATGATAGGTTTAGGCTTAATCACTCACATTGGAATGACACCATCGCTTTGGGAAAACACAAGACTCTTCTTTTTGTCATCTCGAGAGTAAATCTAAAATACGAATGGTGTAATCATCATACATCAGCAAAGAGACATCCACTGCTGATCTTAGGCCACTTCCAATCCCATTGACTTCCAGAGTCCGGCAGCCTGCATCCAGCGCGATCCCGGCTGATTCTCAGGTCGTCTGTCCATCGTGAGGGGCGTCCCACGCTGCATATTTTATAAGGTTTCCAGCCCCTGAATTTACTGCCCCAACATCCATCAGTTCTTTGTGCTTTTATAACGTTACATACTTATGTGCTATTAATTTTTCTCACAACTTATAAGGATACAAAATATTACCTTGGTTTCTTTATAATCAGCAATGTGTTCGTCCATGGTCTTGTCTTCACCCTCGAACTGGCCCGCCAGCCCTTGCAGGTGATCCGGCAGTAGGGAAGTATCCAGCTCCCCGTTACTTTCGTCCTTCAACACCCTAAAATTTATAAATAAGAATAATTACCATGGGACGCTGACCAAACTAGAAGAATACGATTTCAACTTTGAACTAGAATACTGTTTATATTAGTAGTGTATCTTCTCAGGTTTCAAACCAAAAAACCTTGGGGTATCGACACTTATTACAATCAGAAAAACTATGTTGATATTTGTGTTTATTAGACTAAGCAGAATACTAGTTTAGTAAAAAATGATTTAATAAAGTTTATTGAATGACTACATTTAACACTTCGTACATTTAGTTAGAAGTTTGGACAGTCAGCCTCCAAATGTAATTTTCAAGATTTTCTCATGTCATGAAAAGAAAATGAAAAATAATTGAATCGCAATTGAACTTTTCGATTACTCACGACCGACACTATTTTTGTATTACGATAACGCGACAACCCGCCAACTGTCAGTTGATATACATGATTATAAATCAGAGTATAGATACCAAATTTTATTACACTGTGTCTTATATTTCGTGAAAAAAAAGTATATAAATGTATTTTTTAAATTATAGAATCAAAATTACCAATAAATAAATTACATTAGCGAGTGTTTTAGAAAAAAAGGGGTATACTATGGTACGATCGTTTTATTGCATTAGCAACTGACTAGTTTTATGTTTTTTGACATAATCACTAATGCGTAAGTATAGAGTACCTTATATAACACCATCTGCAATGATGTTAGGTTTCCATCATTATTATCAAAGAAACTAGGGAATCATTCGTTTTCTAACCTAACCTGCTGGGCTTTCCCCATTCTTCGTACGGAGAAGATGTGGACAGACATTTTATTTTATTTGTGTCACTGTCCACTCAGGGTTATAATATGAGAAGAAGCCTCGATCCAGTCCACAAAGAAAGTCCAGAAAGTTCAACACAGTAGCCAGCCAAGATTTACCACTTAATGAATCTATATCTACACTATGAAAGGAAAAAAGATATTGAGTATTGGCTATTTCCACTTTCATCTTAGTTTAACCGGTTGGTACTTTTGGCGACAAATCGTCGTCAAAATTTACTACTGTCCACTAGTAAATAAGCAAGCAGATAGTAATAAACATACTTGAGTATCCTCCTCCTGGTGTACTCGGCGCCGGTGAGCACGGTGAGCGTGGCGAGCGCGCTGGGCCCGGGCGCCAGGCGCGCGCGGCGCTCCACGCGCGCCCAGTCCAGCGCCAGCGACACGCCGTGCCGCGCGCGCGCGCCCACCACGTGCCGCCCGCCGCCCACGCGCGCGCTCTCCGCCACGCAGCGCCATTGCACTGGGACGATACATTTATTCCTTTTTCATTAGTTCACGTATCTCACCGACACCCGGCGCGTGCTCATCATCAATCATTAGCAGTATCAGTAGTCTAAGTTATCATCAGCAATAAACTCTCTTCTCCCTATATCAAATCTATCATTTAAAGGTGTCCCTTACATAGACTGAGTCAGTATTAGAGTCCCCGCAGACTACAGACTTACTATCGGCATTTAATTTAGTCGGGTTGGCCGGTTCGTACGCATCAAACTTTTTTATCGGCCGATACTGAATCACTGTAATGTGCGCACCTGCATACATCTTCATACTGGTTGAGAAGCCGTCCAAACTATCGGCCGATTAAAAGTTTGTAGTCTGCGCGGAGTCTAGCCTTAAGATTATGAGACATAGGGTGCGTTTCCGTAGAAGCGGAGCTGCGTGGAGTTGAGCGGGGACTTGTAAAAATTAAAGCTCCGCTTCTGTGGAAACGCACCTTTAGCCTTATGATTATGAGACTTACGCACTGCCCGCTGTGCTACCGAGGCTATACATACACGCAGCGCCATTGCAATGGGGCAATACAACGTGTAAGTATCCTGTAGCACTGCAAGGCACAGAAACCTCCATCATACAAATCCAGGCATCGCTACTATGATGTGAGTAGGCTTAGATACCACGCTTGCCTAATGCGGATTGTTGATCACAAACCCGAACTAAGTTTGAAAAATTCGTAACATTCGTTTTGCTCGACCCAACAATCGAACCCTGAACCCTGATATGACCAATATAGACCTACGGGACCTAAACAGGGCACAAATGCACAACTTTTTTGTTGAACCTTGAACCAAACTAAACTAGAGTCCACGTTTGGCTCACCACTTACCACTATCGATGCCACGATATGGTAAGCTGCCAGAACAAAACTCATTCCGTCCACTTTTTGAATCACTTTTTGGAATAGGATGGTATAAGCTTCAACAGACATAGCCTTTTTAATAAAGCGATGTGAGTGTGTGTTTGGGTTAGCAAGGGACCGATTTGTGTGGAGAACATTGGGGGAGGCCTATGTCCAGCAGGGGACGTCTATTAGCTGAAAGGATGATGATGGATATAGTTTTTTTATTTTCATTCTACGACAGACAAGCATTTGACCTCGATTACACCTGATGTTAACTTACAGTTATAATGCACTGTGACGTAGACGAAGGCCGGCGCGCGCGCGCGGTTGTAGAGCGTGAGCACGACGGGCGCGCGGCCGGCGGCGCGCACCAGCGCCGTCTCGCCGTACGTCACCAGCCCCGACCAGCGCATCGCCTCGCCGCTTGCGCATCCATACAGTTTCACCTGTATTACCAATCATAATAGAGGTAAATAAATACCGCACAGTACAAACATTTGTGTGCATGAACATGTTTGTTTGTATTGGTCTGGGTGTTTTCTATGTATCCATATACTAATATTATAAATGCGAAAGTAACTCTGTCTGTCTGTCTGTTACTCTTTCACGCCAAAACTACTCAACGGATTTAAATGAAATTTCGTATACAGATAATCTAGACCCTGAGAAAGAACATAGGCTTCTTTTTATTGCGAAAAGGGGGTTGTAAGGGGTTGAAAGGGGGGTAAAAAGTTACTTTTCCACGCGGACGAAGTCGCGGGCGGCCGCTAGTTATATATAAGTATGTATTTACAAAAGTATTGTTATTAATATGGCAATGTTTATTATTATATTTAAGTTGGCTACATGTAAAGAATGAACGTCATTCAAATGTCAATGTTGGTTGTTGTATTGACTTACCTACTAACTACTTCCGGTCTGTGTAATTTTAAAAATGGCTGTACGCGGTGTGTAAAAGAGACGCTAATTAGAATAAATACGGAGTGTGTTGTTAATAAACTGCGGACGTTTTATTTCAAAAACATCAGGTTATGGGCCCAGGCACATATACCTGTTTGTTATAGATTCGCGTTAGTTACGGCAGCTAAATCGGCGAGAAGGATAAAGCGAGGTTATCTTTGCGGCGTGGTGCTCAGGCTCGAGCACTGCAGAACATCGTCGAGGAATATCTGTTCTTAGTTAGAATAGGGCAAGATTACAATGGAGGGCAACAACAATAACGTCAATGTGATCAAACTAGAAGGAGCCAGAAATTGGAATATCTGGAAGTTCCAAACAACAGTTCAGTTACGGGGCAATGGCTGGTTAAACATTGTGGAGGGAAAACAAGTAAAGCCTGAAGTTACCAGTGAGATACCTGCATGGGAAGCTAAAGATGCCAAAGCGCAAACGTTACTGGTTACACGGATGTCGGAAGAAGCAATGTTACATATCATTACATGTACAAGTTCTGCCGAGATGTGGCGTAAACTTCACAGTGTATATGAACAGAAAACTGAGACTAGTGTGCACATCATACAGCAGAGATTCTTTCAATATAAGTTCGAAAGAGGCATAGACATGTCAGTTTTCTTATCGAAGATACAAGAAATACAAAACCAATTGAAACAGATGGGTGAAGAAATTTCGGATAAATTTGTAATTACGAAAGTATTGATGTCATTACCAGACGAATATAAACATTTCGTCTCGGCTTGGGAGTCTGCGCCCGACGACAAACAAACATTTGATAATTGGTGGCCAGACTACTGATCGAAGAAGAGAGAGTAAAAGGAAAGAACGAAGAAGCACAACAAGCATCACCTTCTGCGTTCTTTGTGAAAAATAAAAGAACTGTAAAATGTTTCAAATGTGGTAAAAATGGACATTATCAAACTGAGTGCAAAAGTACAAATAAAATGAATACTACAGAGAACATGAGTAATAATAATAACTGCTTTTATTGTGGGAAGTTTGGACACTACAAGTCACAGTGCCGTTTTCGAAAACAAAGAATATCAAGAAATGATAACAAAACAAACAGTAACGCGTTTGTGGTGTCTGATTCGTCGCATCAACTGCAAAAATCCAAGTGGCTAGTGGATTCTGGCGCAAGCGAACACATGTGCCGGAATCGCGCATTGTTTACATCATTTACAAATACTTCGCCAAAACCAATTATCATCGGTAATGGTGCAGTGATTAGTGCGCTTGGTTACGGACAGATGGCAGTTCAAGTATCAAACGGAAATGAATGGGTTGATACAGTCATAGATAACGTGTTGTACGTTCCTGAACTGAAAACAAACTTGTTTTCGGTAAATCGCGCCACAGATAAGGGTTACGTCATGGTGACAGATGACAGTTCATGCAAATTTTACAAGTCAAACAAAATCTGTGCAATTGCGGAAAGAATTGGGAATTCCTTTTATTTGGATTTACGCTATAATAATAATTGTGAGATAGCGAGTACTGCAAAATTAGCTCCAAACGACTTGAATGAGTGGCACAGAAGATTGGCACATCAAAACTTCACATACGTAAAAGACATCTTACGGAAAAACAACATAGAAGTTAAACAAACAACCAACCCCGTGTGTGAGAGTTGTTTGGTGGGAAAAATTCACAGATTGCCATTTAATAGAAGTGAACACAAGAGCACTAGGACATGTGAGCTGATTCATGTCGATACCTGTGGCCCCATGGAAGAACCGTCAGTTGGCGGGTCAAAGTACTTTGTTGTTATAAAAGATGATTATTCGAACTTTAGAAGTGTGCATTTTGTGAAAACAAAAGATCAGATCAAGCATGTCATTGAGGATTTCATAAATAAGGCTGAGAACAATACTGGAAATAAAGTGAAAATAATCAGGAGTGATAATGGCCTGGAATTTGTGAACAGGGATGTGAAGGAAATATTTAGAAAACGAGGAATAACACACCAAACTACAGTACCGTACACCCCCGAACAGAACGGGAAGGCTGAGAGAGAAAACAGAACATTGGTGGAAGCGGCCAGAACAATGATACATGAGAGAAATTTACCAAAGAAACTTTGGGCCGAAGCTATAAATACAGCAGTGTTCGTATTGAACAGGACTGGAAAGAGCCATGAGGATGGAAAATCCCCATTTGAGGTATGGACTGGGAAGAAATATGATATCCATGGATTGAGAGCTTTCGGTACAGAAGTTTATGCACACATTCCAAAGGAAAAGAGGAAAAAATGGGATCCGAAGGGAGAAAAGGGAATGATGGTCGGGTATGAGGAGGATGTGAAAGGATACCGCATTTACTACCCTGAGAAGAATGTTGTGGAAACAAAAAGGGACATTGTATTCTTACAGGAGGAAGAAAAAGAAAAACCTCTAGCGAAGGGAGGTGAAAGTGAAACTGTAGTGTCGCTTAACTTTGAAGAGGAGACAGTGCAAGAGAGTAGTCCCGAGATAGATATTGATGATATACCTACCCCTGACCCCAATGAGATAGAGTCAACCCACACAAGTAGTACCCTGGAAGAAAACTCAGAAAATGACAGTGATTACTTGCCATGTAGTGAAGAAGAGCACTTGTTGGAAGAAATTAGTTCACCCACAGGTGAAAGGAGTAAGCGTAAGCGTCAACAAACGGTTTTCTACAAGTGTAATAATGTGCAAAGTGAGTGTTACCCCATTACATACAGTGATGCTATGAGCCGACATGACTCTGGTAAGTGGAGTGCAGCTATTGCTAAGGAACTTGAGACTCTGAGTGACAATAATACGTGGGAGTTTTGTGAATTACCTGTGAATGCAAAGCCTATAAGTAGCAAATGGGTTTTTAAGATTAAAGATGTAAATAATGTCAAACAGTATAAGGCTAGGCTTGTTGCTAGGGGGTTTGAGCAACAAGATATAATAAATTTAAGTGACATTTATGCCCCAGTTGCTAAGCTAACAACTTTTCGGTTATTTGTAATAATTGCAACAAAATATAACTTACCTATCTACCAGATGGATGTCACAGGGGCTTTCTTATATGGTGAAATTAATGAAAATGTTTATGTAAGCTTACCAGAAGGAGCCTATTCAGGTGATAATAATATTGTAAAGTTAAAGAAGTCATTGTACGGGTTAAAAAGTTCACCAAAATCCTGGAATAATAAAGTTAATTCTGTAATAATTCGAGAAGGTTTTATAAGATCCAAATGTGATCCATGCTTGTATAAAAAGTGTAGTGGTGAAAGTAAAATATTTATTTTAATATATGTAGACGATTTGTTAATTTTTGGAACTAATGAATGTGAGGTCACTAACATGAAAAATATATTACACAAAGAATTTAAGATGAAAGATTTAGGATTAATTTCAGACTTTTTAGGAATAAATGTGAAACAAAATTTTGAAAATGGTATAACTGTATTATCACAAAGAAATTACCTAGAAAATGTACTAAAAAGGTTCAATATGGAGAACTGCAAACCCATGTTGACACCTCTGGATATAAACTTTAATACTAAGATTTTTGATGTAAATATTGAATGTGATAAAGACATTGAAGGAATCTGTAGGCAGATTATTGGCTGCCTCATGTATGCTGTCTCAGGCACTAGGCCTGACTTATGTTTTGCAGTCTCTTTATTAAGTAGGTATCAGAAATGTTCTAATAGTGCGCTACTAAGTGCCCTTAAGAGAGTATTGCGCTATGTAAAACATACCTTAGATTATAAATTAGTTTATAAGTGTAATAATAGTGTATTGCAAGGTTACTGCGATGCTGACTGGGGGGGTGATCATAGGGATAGAAAGTCTACATCTGGCTATTTGTTTACTTTTGCAAATTGTTTAATCATGTGGTGCTCAAAGAAGCAATCCTCTGTAAGTTTATCCTCTACTGAGGCCGAATATGTTTCCATGAGTATGGCAGCAAGTGAAGCGTGCTGGCTTATTAATCTATTAAAAGATCTTGATTTCAAAAATAATAGCCCAGTACAGTTATATTGTGATAACCAATCAGCAATTTTGAATGCCAGTACTGACTCAGTCAAGCGTCTGAAGCATGTAGATATCAGGTATCATTTCATTAAAGACTTAATTAAAAATAACAAAATTTGTATTAAGTACATAAGTACATGTGAACAACTGGCTGATATGCTTACGAAACCGCTAAGTAAAGATATGTTAATTAAGCTTCTCACACAGTGTAATGTCAAAGTATAAGCAAAGAGGTAGATATATATTTATACTTAATTAGTAATGTTTCTAATATGTATAAACATTGAAAAGGGGTGTTATTAATATGGCAATGTTTATTATTATATTTAAGTTGGCTACATGTAAAGAATGAACGTCATTCAAATGTCAATGTTGGTTGTTGTATTGACTTACCTACTAACTACTTCCGGTCTGTGTAATTTTAAAAATGGCTGTACGCGGTGTGTAAAAGAGACGCTAATTAGAATAAATACGGAGTGTGTTGTTAATAAACTGCGGACGTTTTATTTCAAAAACATCAAGTATTATACGTATATATTTGTAATTCCACTCTTGGTTCTGATATCTGTAACACAGGTGCTTGAGCTACCTATCTCAGAGTCAGACCAATGTATGTGATGTAGTGAAATATTATAATAAATTGAGACATCATAAATTTCAGTTGTCTATCCATAGCGTGCAACGAAACAGAATTTACAGAATCGTTATTCCCGTCCCTTTCAAACGCGCTGTGTCTCTCTCGCACACGTATCTTTTGTGTGGATGCGATAGGTATAACGATGGTGATAGGTGGAACGATTTTCTTGTAGGGAATGTTTTTATTTGTGCCAAAATGAGATTTGCCCTTGATCTATGGAAACAACTGAGCCACCACCTTTAAACAAAACTATCTTCATCATCATCCCAGTTGCGTCCAAAGCTGTCGCATCGTATTCATTTGAACCATATCCACAAGATAGATAGTATTTATAGCACAAAAAATTACAGAACTTAATGCGTATATGGTAGGTAATTTACAAATACAATATCGGCGGTCTTATCGCTAGTAGCGATCATTTCCAGACAACCTTGGATTAGAGGAATAATACAGCGAATTTCAAGGGGTAAGGCAGTGCAGATCTGTTATGTAGATAATAAATAAATAAATAAATTGAGACAACATCACATACATTGTCCTGGTCCCAAACTAAGGTTTTCCCTTGTACTATGGAAACCAAAAACAACGAAGGAACCACAAACACCCAGACCCAACACAAATATCTGTTTCATCAACAAACATTTGTGTCGGTGCGGGAATCGAACCCGCGACCCTTACGTCTCAACCGGCGCTAAAACCATTGCGCTAAACGGGTCGTCAACCTAGTTTTTACATATGAATATTAAACTATAACTTACCCTCCTTGTAACGTCGCTATTCTTGTCGAAAACCAAATGCAGCGTCGCAGTTTGGGGCATATAAGTGTTAGGCGAAAAGACTATCGGTAAGGTTCTGCACTCGCACGGGCCAAAAGGCACTAGGTACGTCCCTCGAGACTCGCCAGGTAAGTCTATTGAAAACCCTTCGCCTACTATCTGGCATTTAATATGCACTTTCTTATCAGAGGTATTCTTTAGGCTGATCTCTTTTCTTCCCTGCCGGACCCACGATAGGCTGTTGTGATTTGTCTTGATGGGGAATGTCTTTGGTTTCTCAGCACCACCTATAATATCGATCGTCGTTTTCGCTCCAGTTGTGATTTCCTCGAATATGAGCGTTCTGTCAATAAGAATATCAAAGAATTTTAACAACTGTTTTTTAAACCAAACAAACATTTAATTTGATCTTAGTTGTAACGACTAGGAACATTTTACTATACTTACGATTCATAGGAATCCTCAAATCCGGTATACGACATGTTAATAGTTTTGGATCCTCCAGGGCGTACGTCAAATTTCGCTGGAGTAATATTGAACGGAAACTTATTTTGGCCCGGAGCGTGTTTGAACATAACATTCCAAACACCCTGTATGGTTCCAGTATTCGTCACCATTACGTTTGTTGATTCTGAAATTAATATGATGAATGTAAGATATTACATTTTAAAGGTACTATGTTATATGTTAAACGTCGTAAGGCCCAGACAGCAGACGCAATAGAAATCAATTGTTTTATGCCTTTTAAAAGGCTTTTCGGTCTTACGACGTTAAAAAATATAAAACTCTTACCATGTGTGAGATGTATTTTACTGTCCGGTACGTTGATTACAAGATTGACAGACCCAGTGATAGCAATGAGTTCAACTTTTCTCATAATAGTTTTTACTCCAATCAAGTTCACGTTTAAAATACCAGTGAATGACGCTAATTTGTCTTCTGAAATTGGAAACATAGTTATATCAGAGAAAGAATATAATAATAACTTTTATTTGCATTCATTTGGTAGGTTCAACAAAACTTACCTAATTTCAGATCCGATAACTTAGGTGAATTAAACACAATTACGACTTTGATTGCGTTGCCACTCGACAATCTGCACAGCTGCTTGTTCATCACCTTATTCTTACCCTTTCCAGGGTGCTGCTCTTCTGTGGATCCCTGGCGCTCCATCAGCACCTTATTGACGTCACTTTTCTTCATTTCCTGTACACTCTTTATAGCGAACATGCTTTCACCTTCGCTGATCGACAGATCTAGCTGTAAATCCACAGGACAGTCGCTCATAAGTACGAATGATTTCGTCACGGAAGTTTTCTCCGAAATCGGCGGGAAAGCACAGTTTGTTGACTCCATCGCACGATATAGCTTGTATTCCAGGCATTTTTACGTTAATATCGATACTACTCGACTGTTCAACGTCGCCGTCTATACAAGCATCTTTGAATACCATTATGAATGGCAATTTAGTGTTCATTTCTACGCTCGACGTTAAATGTATTGTGAATTGTTCAGATTTGCCCGGAGATAGTAGTATCGGGAATCGGGGTAGTTCTACAGTAAGATTTTGACCGTTGTCGGGCAAGTGTTGGAATTGAAATTTAGCGGTCAGCCAGCTATCGGTCAGTGTGGTAACGGTGATTGTGACGGGGCAGCTCACGCCTATAAAACAATGAAATTTATTGAAGTTAGAATACCTTTAAGGGCTGATTTGTAGAGAAATTACTCCGTAAATCAAATCATCAAACTTATTTCGATTCAAATTACTCACCTACAAATCCATTTGCCGCTGTTGCCGCAATATCTGCCCATTGCTCTGAAAATAATATATAACGATAACTACTTATATGTATGTGTTGCATATAAAAGAAGTGTTATAACAAAAACATTACATGAGTTAACTTGCTGGATACCTCATCCCACGTCTATTTCGTTGTGATTAAGAACTACTCCCGCACTCGGAGACGTCATTTAACCATATTGTTCATTATCTTAATTATCGCTATGTTGCTGTTCTTTATGCGTATTGAAACAAGTGTTAAATTTTTTTCTTATGCTACAACTAAAATTAATTGACGTCTCTGAGTACGGTAGTCAGTTTACAGTTTATAATATCTAAGTCATAATAAGTTATTGGGTTATTTTGTTAAACATAATATGGTATTAGCCAGTCCTAACGCCCGGAACTGCAACTCAGCGTGGTTACGAAAATGATTAGAATGGAAATGAACTTCATACATGAGAGTAGGCATGTTATTTGCAAATTATTGTTGTTAAAGTGTGCTTTTCCCGGCAATGTGTGCCCCACAAACCTTTAGCTAAGCCTTCTTGTTTCATACGCTTCTGTTGTAACACCTCCTGCCAATCTACAGACTTATCTAACTCTTTGTACTCTACGTTGGGAGAGGGTACATGGGATGTTCTAGTCTCGCCTGAAATCGTAACTATTATAAAGAATGGTGACTGATATTTGTAAGACCTATTTCATCTTTGTAATTACATGATCAAAACTTTTCACACTATCGTAATGTTAAAGGCTTCAGGAAATAAATTTCTTAAAATAAATAAAAGCAAAATTACCTATATATTACATCTAGAACTGTGTTATAATAGAGAGGTACAGAACTAATTTATATTCCCATGCAAATAACTAAATTTAAATTATTCACGATAGTTCATTATTTAGAAACTATTATTACCTTTACTAGTTTGCAACGGGCTATCCCCAGACTTGAAACTTGTGAAATTTTCGTGCACAGTACTAAGCGTAGACTGACTTTTACTGGAAGGAGACTTTGATCTTGTTGTCCTCTTAGTCTGAGCATCTTCCTCGGACAATTCATTTGCTACTGTATACTGTGTTACTACAACAGCCGGTACTTCCTTCTGGTCTTCCTGTATTTTCAACTTATCCAGTGATATGACAGTGTTCATGCTACCAGCGGAGCTGGCAGATTGGCATTTCTTTGAATCTTTCAGGGTTGCCACCTTAATGTCCTGATTACCGACAAGCTCTTGTGTATTCATGGATAGTTCAGTTAATGGCTGTTTCCTATTGAGAGGTCTTTTGGAGTGGCCTAGCTGAAGCATATCCGTAACACTAACATTTGACTGCTTACCTGAAAGAATATTATGATCAATGTCATTAGTCCCAAATGCTCTTAGGAAGTTTTTATGCCAATTAAATATTTAAAAAACTTACCAAGATAGTCAGCAATTTTTGAAATACTAAATGAATTTTCTACTGAGCAATCAGTGTCTTCTGTTATCAAACGCAAAGAAGACTGCAGGTTCCTCAGCAACACGTCTGTAGGTTTCGACGACGAAGGATTCATAAAAGTTTTCTGACTAGCTGTTACTGGGTTCAGATTAGATGAAGAGCCATATTTCTGATCCACTTTGAAGGAAGGATTTTCTACTTTGGTTGGCAGTTTGCTGCTGACCTGGTCGTGGCTCACAGCAGCTAATTCACAGTTGTTAGGTTTCTCAATAATTGTAGTTAATTTGTTGATTATTCTATTCTCTGGTGCCTTTTCGATAGGATTGCGAGGTTGTTTTACTGGAACGCTATCTAGTGACTGATCCATTTTGTACATGTTTGTCTCTTTCCCAATATTTGAAATTTCTAATGCAGCATTTGTTGAAACTAAAATTTAAGACAAATACTTATGACTACAACTTATTAGGACTCATAATGTATTTGAATGGGAATCAACTATTTACCTTCCGTAATACTGGGTCTCAGGGACCTATCAGGACTGTCAGTTTGGCCAAGCATTCTCCCAAACTCTGGGCATCTATTTTTGAAGTATGCCCCAACAGAGACATTTGAATTATTCATTCTGAAATAAAATTACAACAAATAATACTAGGTATAATATTAAGTAGGTATGTAGTTTTATGTTATAAGAATATTAGATAGCTATACTTTATTGCACAAAAATCACAACTTAAGAACTAGACAATATTACAGACATTTAGTGTACAATTTCGGCGGTCTTATCGCGTAAAGCGATTTTGACCAGACAATCTTTGAGCAAAGGACATTTGATAAACAGAAGAATATGTAAAAGAAAACAACACTTACGTAATACTTTCAGCAAAATTAGTTTGTGTGCTGGGATGCACAGGAAGAGGTGCTTCTCTAATGACTAACGAAGCCTCATCAGCAGTCAAGTCTCTCTGAAAAGCATTTTTGGAAGTTAGATCTTACTAGTTCAGTTATGAAGGAGGGAGGCGGGGAGTAGGCATCCCACCCCCCAATTATTTGTCCATGTGAACAGTATATTACATACCTTGGAGTGAAAAGAATAGTTTGTAGCAATGGAATGTCTCATAATATCATGAACTTCAGATGTCTGCTTATCCATTTGACTGGTAATGCTGTCAAGGACCAGAGAATGCCTGCCCATTTCATTGAATGTTCGAGTTGTCCCCAAGTCCACCAATGGCTTCACTTCTTCCGCACCGGTTGATCGGCCAGTCATCTCACCAGGATGAAATGCAGTCTAGATAAGATTGATAGAAATGTAAATAATTACATTATCATGGATCTTATTAACATTGTAAGGCCCAGACAGTAGCAGACACAATAGAAAATCAATTGTACTATGCCTTTTAAAAGGCTTTTGGGTCTTACGAAGTTAAAGATGCAAAAAAAAAATGTTCTTTCTTTCAAGGGTAACACATAAAGTATTATGTGTAATACTGTACTCATAATTATAAAATTCTGTTTGATATTAATCTTACCGATTTACTCAAAGAGATATCATCAATGCCAGATTCCCCGAAAGCTGAAAAAATAAAAAAATTACATCAGGTAAACAAGCTTATAATGTATGTTTAGGTTTAATTAAGGGGAATGTAATGTAAAGTGGACTCTATTTTTCGCACTTAGAGTTTGAGAATTTATTATAGGTACATTTAAAGTTTGAGAAATGTTTACATACCTTCTACTCTTTCCAAATCTAGAATGCCCGAGGATGATTCATAGTTGGTATTT
Source organism: Cnaphalocrocis medinalis (assembly GCA_014851415.1). Taxonomy (NCBI): domain Eukaryota; kingdom Metazoa; phylum Arthropoda; class Insecta; order Lepidoptera; family Crambidae; genus Cnaphalocrocis; species Cnaphalocrocis medinalis. The sequence continues at coordinate 5,897,643 of CM026289.1, read as the reverse complement.
GTCTTATTTAATGCAGCTTGTGCAGTTAGCCTGGAAAATAATACATTATTTACGTATACACCACAATTTAGGTACACATCTAGTAACTGTCAATTTAGAAAAATGTGAACAGCTTGGCGCTGGTGGGCGCTTGTTCAGGAAGAAAATATTATGTAGTTTGCCTATATATTAGTCTTCCCTCGGAATAGCCTTAAGACTAATACAGGTACGGTTGAAGCCTCCATGTAGTGCCTACAACTTAACTAATTACTACCAAAGTACCTTTTTTATAACTTTAAAAAGTATACCTTTAGCAGTGCTTTTTTACATAATCCATAGGCACTAGTAAAACTTTTTATCTGAATTGGCGGTTGCCTTCGGTATGAAAACCATATGAACCGCACTTACCGTTTCAAATCTTCATCATTGAGCAAATATCTTCGAGCCGATAGATTGAAAGACTTATCTTCTGCTAAGTGTATGAGCCTCTGAATCTTATTTGGAGTAAGCGGATTATCCATTTCAAAAAAGTATAACACAACACAAAGTAAATCAAGTGAATAAAATTCAGTTCGCCAACTTTCGTTAAATTTCAAATTTGTTGACCAGCTGTCTTATTTTGTTGACGTCCTGTCAGACAGATTGACTTTATTTGTTTTTTCGAAACGTAACCATAAGTTCTCGATTGCTTTTCGATAGCCAAACTTACGGAGCGGAAGTCTGTTTTTTTTTTTGCAATAAATTATGTTTAGATTGCGTCATGAAAGTCTTGAAAACGGATATTGAGGAATTAACACAGTTCCCATCAATAGTCCTGTTTCCCAAGTTTTACAGGTATCCAATAAGCCTAGCCTAAAGCTTAGGCTGTAGCGGCAATAGTGCCATAAATTAATTTAATGACTGTTGAGTCAATAACAATGACAACGAAAAGAAAGTCACGTAAAAATAAATGATGGCGCCACTGCCGCTGACATCTTCTATGTATGGTAGCCCTATTAGTTATAAAACATGTGGACTTGTTAGTTCCTCAAACATCTGTTTGCCGCGTGTCTAGATACTGTTCACATTCAGGTGCGGGCGGCTCCTGGCAATCGCAATAATATTTTTAAGCCAAGACGGGAATCGAACCTAGAGATCACTGCTCGGTTCTTATAACTACATACCACTAAAGATCCGAGCCCATAGCTCGCATAGCATGGTGGCTCAGTAGCTGACATCACTCAAAAAAGTTGTGGGCGAGTGGGATACTAGTCCCATAAAATGAAAAATACGAAAACTTGATGGATGTATGTTTTAATAGTTTATTACAATTAGCATATATAAGAGAGATTGCAAGACATTATTTTCAACAACCTTTACCAATACATTTTTTATTTACTATAACTATAAGTAAATAAAAAGCAATTTCATTACAACATATTTTTTGTTACAGCAATATTCCATAACTATGAAATAAAAAATTACATTAACAATAAAATATCTTAAATATAAGGTAAGTTAAGTTTGCTTTAATTAACTTGAATTAGGACCTGTCAAAGGTAAAGCATTTATTTCTTTATTGAGTCTGATTTGCTCATTGATGGCTTTCCAAGCATCATCCTTTTCTTTCTTAGTTATGGGCCTCTTCTTTTGTTTAGCTGCTACCATCTTTTTATAAATATCAATGCACTCCATATCAACTTGGTCCAGCTGTTTCTTCAGGTTTAGCCTGATCATCTCTTGCTTACACATTCCAATGAGATTCTTAAGATTACGACAGTTGTCTTTCCTTACTGCAGTCAATTCAGTTTGGCACTTTTTAATTTCTGCTAAGATCTCATCATCTGCTGGGTTTGTTAGTGGTGGTAAGTCCTCAGGATCTAAAATGCCTTGTTCCACCAATTCTTTTCGAAGGCACTTTTCTAAAGTAAGAGAGTTCTTGTAACTGTTCTTAGTATTTGGGATTTGTTTCACTTTGATATCAGGTACTTCATAGGGCATAACATTTTCTTCCATCAAAGCTGATACAAGCCTTTGAGTCAGTGGCCCAGTGATCATATTTTCATTTGACTTTTCCAACTTTTTACGAATGTTTGATGCTTCGGGGGACATTCCAGACTTCTGTCGATTAGGGTTAGAGGCATTCTGGTCTTCAGCTAAATGTTCATCAGCCCAAACTTCTGAATAGTGTCTCCCAAGAGGTGGTATAGGAGGGAGCGTAGTGTTGCTGCTTTGCGCCAACAGAGACTCCAAAAATTTTATATCATCCAGTGTAATTGGAGCACAATAAGGTTCAACTGAATTCCAGAATTTATAAGGAATGTTGTTCTTTGGCAATGCAAACTGGGACATTTCCAATTTGACAGAATTGTCAGAGTTCAATTGGTCATTTGGGTAACTGTGAGATGCTCCTGAAGCATTTGAAAAGTTTTTGAACTTCGGCACTTTTGGTTGATTGGACAGCTTAGTATAATCTTTGGTCTTTACTAACTTATCTTCCATAAATTTCCTTTTAACAGGGTATTGTAGTTGTTTTCCTGCAGCTTTTCCTTTCTTTTCTCTTTTAGATTCATTTGTGTCAATGCTTTCAATTTCAGTTTGGAAATATCGTACCCGGAGGGCTGTGTTGCACAAAAGAGATTCCAGCTCTAATTGCAAGGCGTCCAGCTCATCCATGCCGATAGGTTCGTCCGATGATCTTGCTGCAATGGCCGTAAACCGAGGCAGATGGACACTGTTGTCTTGAATCTTTATGTATGGTATTGAACATGATTCCACTTTGGTTTTGCCAGCAGAAACGACCCCTGGTATTTTAGCAGGCTTATTGTAGGGCGAAATACCTGGGCTCGACGGTTTTCCGTTATCGTGGCCTTTACTTCCAAGCCTTCCTTTGCTGTTATGGTGCATTCTCTTTCCCAACATTATGCTTCAATAATCAAATTCACCCGCGTAAATCCGACAAATATGCACATAAACGCAGTGACATTACATGCGTCACAATACTCCACCCCGAGAATTATTACAGTAATAATATGACGCCTTTTCCTTAGCAATCAAGAATGATTGGCAGCGAATGAATTCAGTATTAAAACTTTAACTTCATTATGTTCACTGATGAACACGACACATTAATCCAAAATCCCAAATAAAAATACCACGACAAAACAATATGGCGGCTGAACAGGATATTTGCGATGTTGCCATGCGATTTAAAGATATGTTTCCCAAAATGGTAATATTTTTTTAATCATCGACAAAAGACCAATAGGGTGGTATTATCCGTACCTATTCCGATTCGGTAAAAAACCGATTATAAAGAAGGAGTCCATTATACAAAACTCGTGAAAATTCTTGGGGAACTTATAAGAGATAAATAAATTGTGTATTGAGTTAATCTTTAAATTAAAGGGATTTTATGATTTTTTTAATCAAAACTATGTTTGCGTTTGAAATTTTATTATTATTTGGAACATGAAATGGACGAAAATTTATTATTTATAACATTGACTACTAGTGTTAAATAACTTTTTATGTTTTTATATTATTTTGTATTATCAAAAAGTTGAAGTTTTATTGATGTTCTTTGTCGCCTTTGGTCCAAGGCCAGGGAGATGAAAAATGAAGTATATCTATAGCAACTTGGTAACACTGTCAAAACTGTCAAAAGAATGTCAAATATCTAGCTAAAAAAACCTTTCTTGCAGTCCTCCCAATAAAACGTTTCGGTGCTTTCTTCATGTTACTACCAAATTAGTGTGAAGTTCTTGTGATTTAAAATGATTTTGTGTTGAGAATTTAGATACAAACTGAATGTAGCAGTTGGGTAACCGTATGGAAGTGATTTTGTTTACAAGATTCTGGTCACTCAGTTGTTTCACACCTTGTTCCTGCTTGAATGAAATGAAGTAAACGTATGCTGTAACTTCACCATGGGAGACCTAATGTTAAAATGTCCCCTCTGTTGCGATAAAACTTTTGAGACAAAAATATCATTGATTGAACATTTGGCCCATATATTATCTAATTTAACTTGTCCTATTTGTGAGAACAAGTGGTCTTCATTAGCTCATTTAATAGAACACTTGAACCTTGATGAATGCCAGCCTGAGTATATAATTGAAACCCTAGATGAAGATAACGACGATTCTATCGACAATTCAATAACACATATCGAACACAGTGATGATGGTAAGGATTTGTATAAAATATTAAAAATACCCTTGTAAGACCTACTAGGCATACAACTTATTTATATGGAAGTATGAATTTTCCTAGCAAACACATAATATTAAAACAAATAAGTTTTCTTTTACTTAGGGCAAAAAATATGGTTTAATACCTGTTGTCATATTATGGTATGTTACCCTGTCCAAGATTATTTAGCTGAAACTTCTTTTAAAGTGGTTTTTATCTTTTTAGTTACAGAGAAAATCACTAAAACTGAATATGACCTACCTGAATCATCTAATAGTCAGGAGATGATGAATGAGGAAAATGTATTAAATGATGGCAAAATGTACATGACGTTGCTTGACGAAAAGACAAAGGCATGCCTGGAGACCCAGGAGCTGAAGTTAGTGAATGAGAATGGGGAAATGGAGCAGTTTGTGTTTATTACCTGAAGAGGGGGCGCAGCTAGGGCTTGAGAGTGCGGTAGTTACGAAACAGAATAATGATGGAACTATATCTTTGACAACAGTTAAAGGTAATGAAATCCAAATCTGTATTGTTATTGTTTTTTTTAAGCTTGTTTGATCTTCCAAATAACTCTTAATATTTGAATTACAGATTTGAAATCAAAATCTGAAACGGTGATAGCTCCATCTGAAAGCGAAGTGATGGACACTGAAGAGTTTTACAGCTGTAATACCTGTGGTGTTTCCTTCTCATCCGTCATTGAACACATACAGAACTATCATAATGACCAGGAAGTGGTAGTAGAGGTGAGATTTTATACTGGGGTGCAATTCTTGCGTAGTAATAATAACTTGAGGGTTTTAATGTGGCCCTTTTGTGATCTGGTGAGTTTACTATTGAAAGAGGGACATTATTACCAAGTATGCATTCTATTTTGTATTAAAAAAAACTTTTTGTCAACAAATCACAAATATTCTAAACACTTCTTATTAGACTCATGGTCTCAAAACACTGATATTTCACTCTATGGAAACTGAATTTTATTTATTCAAGGGTTCACCTTCCTATCATTTAAAAGCTTTTTCACCACCAGAGGATGACTTATAATTAAAAGTATAGTGTTGAAATGTATTTATTAAACAAAATTGGTTTTCTACATCAGAATTATATCAATTTCAGGAGCCTGTTGAAGATGATGACAATAGATTTATTGATCCAAATATCCAATATGAAACTTTGCTTAATGAAGAATCTGGAGAAAAGCAAGAGCCAACTCGTCGAATGATCACCAGCAATGGGAACATAGTTGAAACAGCATTGGTCATAAAGAATGTTGAAACCATATCTGATGAATTTATAGGTAATAAGTTTATGATTTTACATTAAGTATATCTGTATCATAAATATTAGAGGGAGCAAAGTTAAGTTGTATGAAGTATTTGTACCCAAATTGTTTATAATTTAATTTATACTTCTACATATGTCTTTAAAGAGGAAATATATAGATTTATGGATGGTTTTTCATGGAAAAACTCAAAATGTACTGATCATATTTTGAAAATTATCTACCAGTAGAAAACTATTATTAAAAAACGTAACTTTATTACGTGAAATGAGACGTTTTCGCGTAATAAACTCCTATAGAAAACATCATTTGGTTAGTCTATTCATAATCTCACTCTCATCTATGTCTCGGCCACTATGTCGGCCTAGCCTCATTGAGACTTTCGTCTGATGATAATGCTTATAGGGTGAAAATTATGTAGATTACCTTTCTAATTTCTTTTTTAGTTCCAACAATGATGAAAGACACGCCAAAACCTGAAAAACAAAATAGCTTACAACCAATTAAGCGATTTGTTCAAATTGATGAATTCTGTGATAGTATTGTGAAGAATATAAAAGATGGTAAGCCTAATACTTAATACTACAATATCATATTGCTAAATAGATCCTAAACAATAGCTATAATTTAAAGAGATGATATTTTTTTGTATCAATTATGTGTTTCATATACCCCAATGTTGAAGTCCTCAAAATGTATAAATTTTATTCCTGGTACCAATATTATTTAAGTACTTGTCTACATCTTTTAATTTTATCCTTTAGAAAAAGATGGTCCATATCACAAAGTTATAGTAAAGCAAGTCCAGACCCTTGGTGGCAACAAAGTTAAATCATACTATTGTATGTCTTGTAACATATATGTTACCAATTTAAAAGATTTTAAACTGCACCCATGCAAAATTCGTAAGTATTTTACATATTTGTTTTTGTCATATTTCATTTAATTTTTATTTTTAATTTTTTCTAATTTATAAAAGTCTTTATATATTGTAATTTTTAATAAGTATTGCATTTTTGAGTTTTTGAATTTTATTTTATTATTTTGGCTTAGTTCTAAACTTTTAGTGACATTAATTAATACATTGTAGGTAACAGTACATTGTTTTTGTTTCAGTAAAATTCCCTTGTCCACATTGTCCAGTTTCATATGAAAACTCCAAATCGTTATGTGGACATATGAAAGTACACAAACAAGCACAAAAAGCTGGTAAACATTTTAGCTGCCAACTCTAGTCTAACGTATTTCTATTTACATTTTAACCTTCAGGTAAAGGTTAATGATTGTTTTTATTGTATACAGAAGAGGAAGCCTACCGAGTTGCCGAATTGCCTGCAACTTACGAATGTGGGATTTGTAACACAATATTTCCTACGAATAAATCATTGAAACTTCATAAAAGGATGCACGACCCAATAAAGTAAGCCTATAATAAGATATAGATATAGGAGATAGAAAGCAACTGAGTTATATAATAAACCCGGATTACTGATTCGCTTTTTAACTTAAGCTTCCAGAATCTGGGGTCACGGTAGTGCCTCCGCCAAGTCGAGCAATAAAAACGGCACAATAAGAAATATTCGGATATATATTTTCATACCAGCTTTATGCGCGATATTGACCGTGAAGAGAAGGGATTGGTTTTTGAATGTCAATTTGAATACCAAAACCTTTGAAATTGGACCATACGCCATCTATCGGATTTTATTTGCGTATTAAAATAAGGGCCAATATATTTTTCTTAAGTGTCAAGTTTCAATGTGATAGGTGGCTGACGAGCTGACGGATCATATAGACACCTTCAATACCAGTAGAGTCACAAGTGCGCTGCCAACCTTTAACCCCCAATTGGCCGGTACTCTCACTCACTCGGCGAAACACAGCACAGGCGCTGCTTCACGCCGGTCTTCTGTGAGGTAGTGGAATCACTCCGCTCAAGCTGGCCCGCATTCATGCCTTCAGCATGGCTAAGTTGTCTCTTCTACGGTTAATTTGACGTCTTTGAGTTTGGTTGTCAATTGTGGTTTTTCACACAGGGCACGTCCTATAGAACCTCCAGTGGAGACCTCAGACGGCGCGGAGGGCAGCTCGGACAAGTACCAGTGTACCATCTGCGAGAAGATGATCCCGAGCGACTACCGCGCCATACACCAGAACTCGCACAACTCAAACGAGCTCAACTGTGCTATTTGTAATAGGAAATTCCAATCCAGTGAATATCTGGAGATGCATATGAGTGTACATAATTTAGATAAGGTAAGGATGGTTTCAGTTGGGTTTAGTAACTTATTCTTAAGTAAATGATGTATTTAAAAATCTACAGGACAGGCTTTGCCTAGTGTGGAGGTCATGGTCATATTATATCCTGTGTATATGTTATATCTGGTAATAAATATATTTTAATTTTCATTCATTTTTCAAAAATCTTCGAGTTGTCTTCTACTCAAAGATTGGCGCAAGTGAGTTTGGCATAGAGATGGGATTCTACCCGGGTAAATTCCCAACTGTGGGTATTTACCCGGGTAAATTCCCTGAAAGCACCCGATCGGGTAAATATGAGGGTATTTTCATTTTAGTGATTGTTTTGAATATAATTTAATCCCAGTGATCTCCTATTGTATCTAAACCCGCTAAACATCGTTTGTCCAATAAACTGTGTCTGTAAAAAAGGTACAACTTTCGAGATATTATAGAGTAATTGTTTCCAGAGCTTGCTGACTAAGCTGAAAACAGAAAATGGCAGGATCGTCACGTCACGCCATGAGCTCTTGGCCGAGATTGAAAACTTTTATCACCCAAGCCGTTGATAAAAGAGCCAAATTAACCCGGCACTACACCGAAGATATCCCGGACGTCAACCTGTACGAGATCAGCATAGCTCTCAAACAGCTTAAGAACGGCAAGGCACCGGGTGATGACGGAGTCACAGCGGAACTTCTGAAAGCAGGTGGACAAACGGTCCTAAAAGCCCTTCAGACGCTATTTACTTCGTCATCGTCGAGGAAATGACGCCCAAAGCGTGGCATACTGGCGTGGTGAGGCTTTTCTTCAAAAAGGGAGATAAATTCCAATTGAAGAACTACAGGCCCATCACGCTGCTGAGTCACATATACAAGCTGTTTTCGTGAGTTATGACGAACCGTCTCGCACGTAGGTTTGACGACTTTCAGACTCCCAAACAATTCGGATTCCGGAAAGGCTTGAGCAGCATAGACCACATTCATACGCTGCGGCAGGTTGTACCGAAGACCGAGGAGTACAATCTGCCATTGTGCTTAGCGTTTGTGGACTATGAGAAAGCTTGAGATGATGATTGATTCTGTCGAGATTTGGGCCGTGATACAGTCTCTCCAAAGGTGCATAGACTACCGGTACATACAAGTTTTGCAGTCCCTGTACGCAAACGCCTCCATGTCAGTCCGTCTTCAGGACCAGAAGTCTAAGCCTATATACCACGAGGCGAGGCGAGGGTGACGTCATATCGCCGAAACTGTTCACAACTTTGTTGGAGGACGTTTTTAAGGTTCTGGAATGGGATGAACTTGGCATCAATATGAATGGCGAGTACATGACGCACCTGTTCGATTTGCCGATGATATCGTAGTCATGGCTGAAACCTTGGAAGACCTAAGCAGAATGATAGACAACCTCAGTAGAGTCTCTCAACAAGTGGGTCTCAAAATGAACATGGACAAGACGAAAGTCATGTTGAACTCTCATGTCGTACCCACTCCTGTAAAAGTTGGAAGCTCTATACTGGAAGTTGTAGACGAATATTATTTACCTCGGACAAAAAGTGCAACTTGGTAAGTCCAACTTCCAGAAAGAGGTCCATCGGCGAATCAAACTCGGCTGGGCAGCGGTCGGGAAGCTACGCAGCATATTTTCGGCCCATTTACCACAGTGTCTGAAGACGAAAGTCTTTAATGCGTGCGTATTGCCAGTGATGACATACGGAACTGAAACGTGGCCGCTTACAATAGGCCGCTTAAGAAGGCTCAAAGACACTCAGAGGGCAATGGAGAGGGCTATGCTCGGAATCTCCTTGCGTGATCGTGTCAGAAATGATGAGATCCGCAGGAGATCTAAGGTCACAGACATAGCCCAAAGAATTGCGTGGCTGAAGTGGCAATGGGCAGGGCAGATTGCGAGGAGAACAGACGGCCGTTGGGGTGGAAAGGTCCTTGAGTGGAGGCCTGCACGTGGCCACGTGCAGGAGGCCGCAGCCGTGGCAGGCCTCCCACCAGGTGGACCGACGATCTGGTGAAGGTCGCGAGAGTCTCTTGTATGCGGGTGGCACAGGACCGATCTGTGTGGAGAACTTTGGGGGAGGCCTCTATGCCCAGCAGTGGACGTCTATTGGCTGAAATGATGATGATGAATTGTTTCCAAGAAAAAAGTTTTGAGGGATGAACACCGTCGCCCGCGCAGCTACTGTGTATTTCGCGTCGCTACCCCCGCCAATTCCGCGTTACCATTCCCGCGCGTCGTGTCGCCACCCCCGCGCGTCCCGCATTTCCACCCCCGTCCGTCCGCGCGTGGCGAAACAAAGGATTGAGCAGCAGTCGTGTCTCGACATCGTATGAAACGCACCTGTGTCTTTGCTTTGTTTTGAATTTGATAGACGACGACTTGGATAGTGTGTTTTTTACGGAATTCTGGACTATTTCGTTATTAAAAGACGTTACTACTTTTTTTTTGTTTAAAATGTTACTATCGACCAGTTTAATGTTTGGATTTTCGATTGATGCAACAAAGACGAAACTACCCAGCATTCGGGAATTTACCCGGGTAAATACCCGATATTTACCCAAATGGGAATTTACCCGGGTTTTTACCTTTTGGGTATTTACCCGTCGCCCATCTCTAGTTGGCACTTGTGTCAAAAAGCACATACAAAAACTCGTCAAGTTACTAATGCTTCCTGCTGCATGCGCAACTTGACGAGTTTTTGACCACGTACACGACCAGTAGGTCGGGTGGTGGGATCACTAACCCGGTTAGATAAAGAATTAGGATCTCATCTGAAGATGCATCCCTAGTTAATCACACTCAACTATATAACTTTTTGTTGCAGGTACCTGTGAATAAAACATATAAATCTCTTCCGTACAGCTGTTTATATTGTAACCGAAGGTTCGCGAGACCTCACGAAAAAGTCAAACACGAAAGAATACACACAGGTAAGAAAATTACATTGTATGTGTTTGTTGCAGAGAATTTCGAAGGAAGGATTTCTGCCGGGCTAAGATGCGCACCGCGACAAAATTTTGTCGACTCTCGTTCGCGAGAGCGCATCCTTCTATCCCGCTCATCGCTCAGTCAGGTGAGCGAGAAGCAACTTGCGCCGACGCAATACGAGTGTCGACAAAATTATCTCGTGGTGCGCATCTTAGCCCGGCTGAAGCAATTCTCGTGCACTCGACATTGAAGTCGAATAAGAAATGTATGGAATATTGATTGTAGAGTGGACGAGAATGGCTTTCCTGAAGGTTTTTCGGAAAGTTTCGACTTATTACACTTGCACCGCATTTTGAAAATACCTATAACTTTCTTACCTGAAGACTAACCATATTTTCAAGGGAAATGTCTATTATGTAAATGACTTAAAAATTTCTTTGGAGGTGGCTCTATGACGCGTACTAAATGGTTGTGACTAGTGATGCGCCGAATAGTGGTTTTACCGAATAACCGAATACCGAATAATATTCGGTTCAATCTTTACCGAACCGGATATTCGGCCGAATTATTCGGTTTACTATTTTCTATTTTGTTTCCGATCTCTCTTCTATACTAGATACGGTGACCATAAAGCACTTAAGTCAATTCGTACTGAGATATAACTAAAGTGTTTATTCCTTCCGTGTCAGAAATTTTCTTAACGTATCTCTGTTATAGTGTCTTTTAAGTAAATAATGCACTTAATAAAATCACCGCAGGATTCAAGTGGGACTCAAACCCACAACCCTCTACATACCGGGTGGCTGTTCTGGTATGCAGTGGGTGGTGGTATGTGAAAGGTCGAGTACCACCTGGACTCTTGGATGATTTTTTAAGAGCACCTACTTAAGAATAAATTGCAAAGAATATAAAAAAGTAACAAAAATGTAATTGTTTATCATTCAACAACTTATAATAAAATTATTTATTGTTGATTCATATTTTTATTTTAATAATTTGCCACATACATACGTGAGTGTTTTTATTAAAAAATTAATAAATTATAATTTTGATCTGAGTTCGAAAACAAAGCTTTGTAATTAATATTTATTTAAATTTAAAAAAAGGCCAGATATTTTTAAGTATAAAAATAAATAGTAAAATTAATATTGATTGATCTGGCTTAAAAATAAATGAATTAGGTATTTTTTTAAAGTTAATGTTAGCTACATATTATATACTAATAGGGCAGGAAATAAATATGTGGACTCTAGATGTTAACATACACGTTGATTTCAAGATTAATTGATTTCATTTATTAGCTTTCTAGCACATTCCTCGCCAGTTTTATTTAATTTACAAAAACATAAATATTAAAGAAACTTTCATAAAGAAACTTGTCCTTTTAAATTCCATGTTATATAGCCAGGTAAATAGAAATACTCTAACCGAATACTCTAACCGAATACCAGCACTAAAACCGAATAATTCGGCCGAATACGAATAGTGAAAAAAGTGCCGAATATGCCGAATACCGAATACCAACCGAATATTCGGCGCATCTCTAGTTGTGACCCTGGCAGGGACATAAGTATGACACTAAGTCACAAGTCTTGTGTTTGTTCAGTGGGTGTTATTGTATTTAAGTAAAATATATTTGTGATTCCTCTGTTGACTGATATCCGTAACCCAAGTGCTAGAGCTACTTAGTACGGAGTCAGGTCAATGTATGATGTGTGCGAATTTATTTTCTTACCATCTCTACATTACAATATTGGTATCCACAGGCGAGAAGCCGCACTCGTGCGAGATCTGCGGCAAGTCGTTCCGCGTGTCGTACTGCCTCACGCTGCACATGCGCACGCACACCGGCGCGAGACCCTACGGCTGCAAACACTGCGGGAAAAGGTATACATAGATAGATAGATAGATACTCTTTATTGCACAACACATTACAGAACTTAATGCTATAGTAATTTACAAATACAATATCGGCAGCCTTATCGCTAATAGCGATCTCTCCCAGACAACCTTTGGGTAGAGGAATAATGCAGCGAATTAACAAGGGGTAAGGCAGTACAGATCTTTATATTCAGATTTTTTTCTGCAGGTATAATATAGTTACTAGTGGCCCGCCTTCACTTTGTTTCAGGACGTTTTTAATAGTAATAATAAATGCGCCAGACAACCACACCAATCAGCCAGGTCTCAATCTAGAGCAACCCTTGTACTATAAGTACCAGGAGACGATACTGGGGGCGTCAACCCAGAACACCTAGACCCAAGACAACTTAGAAAATGTAGTTTTTCTAAATTGACTTGACCGGGAATCGAACCCTGGACCTTTCGGGCTTCGGACGAACAACTTAGCTACTGCGCCATCGAGGCCGTCGTCGCCATATGCTACTTATTTTTTAGGAGTTCTAATCGTTGCCAATCAAATGGATGCGCTGGGTGTCGATTAGATCGCGCGTTGAGTAAATTTATTTATTTTAAATCACAAACCGCTTCTAAAGACATAACAGTTAAGTACGTAACGGATATTGAATAAGTGATCAGTTTGTATGTTCAGCTATTGAGATCTAGTACTTTTGAAATAGCACTGGCTGGGACTATTATAGCCTATTTCTATTATACTATATTATAGTACATTCAGTACAGTGCAGTGCACTATAACATTTGTCTCTGTCGTTAAACCGCGCAAATTGTCTACGAGTATTTGTGGAAGTGAACTCAAACTTTCAACGCTGGGAATATTTAGCAAGTAATGAAACTGGCCCGTGAGACTCGTAAACCCACGTTACTGACCAAATGTCAATAAAATAGTAAAGCTATATCCATACTAATATTATAAATGCGAAAGTAAGTCTGTCTGTCTGTTACTCTTTCACGCCAAAACTACTGAACGGATTTAAATGAAATTTGGTATACAGATGGACGATGGTCTAGACCCTGAGAAAGGACATAGGCTACTTTTTATTGCGAAAAAGGGGTTGTAAGGGGTTAAAAGTGGGGTAAAAAGTTACTTTTCCACGCGGACGAAGTCGCGGGCGGCCGCTAGTATTATATATGTTATAGATCTAAGAGGTGTGGTATGAAAGTGGACGTTCTTGTTGCTAGGCTGGCCTGAATTTTGTATGAATAATATATGTTGCTCTGCCAAGAAACATTGGTTCCAACAAAGGTTCCAGTGCAGTAGGTATCCTTGGATTTACCGAACAGGGGTATCCTTGGATTTTTTCAAATCTAATTGCCTATTTTTAGTTCGTACATAGGTGGTAAGGGAAAACATCTTGACCGTTTTAAATGTTTATACTCAACGGTTTAAAACGGCTTATTTTAGGTTTTAATTAAGGATTTTGGTTTTAAATAGTTTTAAATTGTTGTCTTACATCACTAGGACGAAACCGATACATTTCGCATAGTTTCTCAAATTTGTGGAATCTGAACGTGTTACGTAAAAATGTTGTCTTTATTTGCTTACCTATTTATTTATTTATGCACTCTAGGTCATAATAATTTGCTTATATTATATTCAATTATAAAAAGTAATTCAATATACTAGTATAAAAACCCTGTATAACGTCGTAAGGCCCAGACAGCAGACACAATGGAAAATCAATTGCTTTACGGCTTTTAAAAGGCTTTTGGGTCTTAAGAAGATGTGCGAAGGTCTGTCTACAGTGGGTTTCCATTTTAATTGTCATTTCCTCTGTCAGGTTCAAAGCGCACAGTGTGTACAACCACCACCTGTTGACGCACTCGGAGGTGCGCGCGTACAAGTGCCCGTTCTGCCCGAAGGCGTTCAAGACGTCCGTGCAGCTCGCCGGACACAAGAACTCGCACACCAAGCCCTTCCTCTGCACACATTGCAACAGGTATGTGAATATTTAAAGTTTTCCAAACGTTTATAGTACTCTGCATCATAAGTAGCTTAACACTAATAGTAACTACTTATTCAGTTTCTAAGGTGTACCTATACTCTGATTCATAATCGTGTAAAGTAAACTGACAGATGTCAATGTGTCAACCCCATACTTTATCACTCAATTTGACACATGCAAAATGTCAAAATGCATAGAAACTTGTCATTTTCATCTGTCAGTTTACTTTACATGATTATGAATCAGAGTATACGTGTATTATCAATCAATCAATTCGATGATCTAGATAAAAAGGCTACAAATCGAAATTAGTCAACACATATTTTTTTGTATTTGACAAAGACAATCACATTTAGCATTTTCACGCATCGATGTCCCAAGAACAAAATCATACTCGTATCTGCCAAGTAAAAACATTGCAGATATAACATTCAGTCACTTGACTTGTTCATTTTGTAGGGGAGTCGAGTCGATGAAATTTTCGACGAACTTTCAGAACTCCTGGAACAAATGTTGTTCTGAATGGTCGACAGGAGGCGTGGCTAAAGAGGTGTAAATGTTCAGAGAAACACCCTGCATAAAATTTTGTAACCCGTTATGTAATATTAATATCTGTAACACAAGTGCTTATGCTACTTAGTACGGAGTCAGGTCAATGTATGAATTTATCATTATTATATATTTCACACACTATCGCGTCTTAAACAGAGAATTGGGTCTGTCGTCCCAATCCCCATCCTCCCCCATCCCAAACATTTTCGCGTTGCTAATTTGAACCTTATTCCCTAGGCCGTTCGCGTCTCTGTACGCGGTGCGCGTGCACACGGAGACGCACGCGCGGCAGAACAACCTCAAGTTCTCGTGCGCGCTGTGCGGCGCCAGCTACGCGCGCGCCTTCGCGCTCAAGGACCACGTCAAGCAGGTGCACCAGCAGGACATCGACAACCAACGACCTCACCATGGTAAGCTGCAGTGCTCAATTTCAGATACCCACTTTTTGAGTCATAAAGGGGTGTATCTGTGAACATTTACGTCCCTTTAAACAACGTGTTCGAGTCAGACCATGTCGTGACACATTTATTCAAACAACTTCAAATTCATCGGAAAGAATTTTCGACTCCCCTATAGGCAAAAGGACCAAGCCACATTATCGACTTGTTGGGTGAAAATGATTTTTTTTAGGCGAATGTTTTCCATTTTAATTGTCATTTCCTCTGTCAGGTTCAAAGCGCACAGTGTGTACAACCACCACCTGTTGACGCACTCGGAGGTGCGCGCGTACAAGTGCCCGTTCTGCCCGAAGGCGTTTAAGACGTCCGTGCAGCTCGCCGGACACAAGAACTCGCACACCAAGCCCTTCCTCTGCACACATTGCAACAGGTATGTGAATATTAAAGTTTTCCAAACGTTTATAGTACTCTGCATCATAAGTAGCTTAACACTTTATAGTAACAACCTATTCAGTTTCTAAGGTGTACCTATACTCTGATTCATAATCGTGTAAAGTAAACTGACAGATGTCAATGTGTCAACCCCATACTTTATCACTCAATTTGACACATGCAAAATGTCAAAATGCATAGAAACTTGTCATTTTCATCTGTCAGTTTACTTTACATGATTATGAATCAGAGTATACGTGTATTATCAATCAATCAATTCGATGATCTAGATAAAAAGGCTACAAATCGAAATTAGTCAACACATATTTTTTTGTATTTGACAAAGACAATCACATTTAGCATTTTCACGCATCGATGTCCCAAGAACAAAATCGTATCTGCCAAGTAAAAACATTGCAGATATAACATCAGTCACTTGACTTGTTCATTTTGAAGGGGAGTCGATGAAATTTTCGACGAACTTTCAGAACTCCTGGAACAAATGTTGTTCTGAATGGTCGACAGGAGGCGTGGCTAAAGAGGTGTAAATGTTCAGAGAAACACCCTGCATAAAATTTTGTAAACCCGTTATGTAATATCTGTAACACAAGTGCTTATGCTACTTAGTACGGAGTCAGGTCAATGTATGAATTTATCATTATTATATATTTCACACACTATCGCGTCTTAAACAGAGAATTGGGTCTGTCGTCCCAATCCCCATCCTCCCCCATCCCAAACATTTTCGCGTTGCTAATTTGAACCTTATTCCCTAGGCCGTTCGCGTCTCTGTACGCGGTGCGCGTGCACACGGAGACGCACGCGCGGCAGAACAACCTCAAGTTCTCGTGCGCGCTGTGCGGCGCCAGCTACGCGCGCGCCTTCGCGCTCAAGGACCACGTCAAGCAGGTGCACCAGCAGGACATCGACACCAACGACCTCACCATGGTAAGCTGCACTGCTCAATTCAGATACCCACTTTTTGAGTCATAAAGGGTGTATCTGTGAACATTTACTTCCCTTTAACAACGTGTTTAACAACGTATATCAAACATTCTGAACAACATTTATTCAACACCTTTCGAAATTCATCGAAAAATTTTTCGACTCCCCATACAATTTGTTTGGAAAAATGTTTTTTTTTATGCGAATTTTCAAAAGTAATTTCAAGTTGTTGTTCAGAATGATTAGTGGAACACGTGGTTAAAGGGATGTAAATGTTCACAGATACATCCTGTATGTGGCAGACGAGCGGATCACCTGATGGTATCCGATTGCCGCCGCTTCATAGGCACCTACAATGTCAGTCGAGTCACACCCGTGCTGCCAACCTTTAATCTCCTTTCCCTCCAATTAGGCCTGCGGTACCCTCACTCACTCGACGAAACACAACGCAGGCGCTGCTTCACTCCGGTCTTATTTGAGGTCGTGGTCACTCTGGTTGAACCGGCCCATTCGTGCCGAAGCATGACTCTCATATGATTAAACCTACTACTATACTGTTGACTGCTTCTGGGGCGCAGTGGGTCGCACGCACTATAAATCGGGTCGATTCCCGGGTAGGGTCAATATTTATACTTAACCCGGCGAGGCTGTGGTGGCAAAATGTAACAATGAGTATGTGGTGGGGTTTGACATACCCATTACCCACTTATTAAATTGGCCATAAATATCATAATATCGATAAATTGAGTTCTAATCTTATGTTTTGTGATATTAATATAAACAATAAACAGCTTTTAATGAAAAAACTTTATTATTCTAATATTTTTTTTATGATTATTTGGGAAAATAAAAGAAACTGAGTTTTTTTTAAACAAAAATAGGCATTATCTTCATAAACCTCTAATATAAACAAAAACAAAATTTTATTTAAATAACAATTACTAAATTAAGGAAAAAACATCAGTCTTTGGATTGGAACAGCTTAGGAAATAGGGTCATCATCACAACATTTTTTTCAGGAAAATATTGCATGCTCTATACATATGGCCTTCCCACATGTTGAGGAAGATTGCTTTGTTTTTCGATCTTTTTTTCTTGGACAGTCAGCACATTTCGTATATCGCCCAGTACTATTCTGTAATATGTTGTAAAACAAATAATAAGCTAATAAACCAAAAAAACAATTTTAAATTTTACCGAAATAACCACACACTAACTATGTGGCGGGGTATTACGTACCCGACATGAGTATGCGCACCTATATCTCAAGCGCCGGTTAGCGCAACACTGCGATCACGCCACTATCCCCTTCCGCAGCTCCTTAGCTCCAGCTATACGGCGAGACAAACCGTTACAGCAAAAATTTAAAACAAAACGATCGTTGGAGCAATGTGTGGGGTATGTCACACCCCACCACAGCTTCGCCGGGTTAAGAATCAGTGATGGAGTGAGTACGAGTATGTAAACGTACTTACACGGTTATACACGGTGATCTACGTTCATTCATTAATTATTTGTACTTGCGGTTTCCCGTCGGCTAATTTGTGAGCAAATTCATCTATTCCTGACAGATGTTCTCGTTAGAAATGTCTGCTTGATCATTTACAATTGTATTTTGGCCGTACTGCATGTGTGAGTGTACGACCTATTAATATAATACTCGGTCACAATTATATTATGAAAATGTTGTTGATTATTTGGAAGTTTTACTATAGAATATATATAATCGCGCGCGAGATAGAATAAAATATACTCTGATTTTTAATTATGTAATTTTTATGATACTTATACCCATTATGCATTTGACATTGACAGTTCACGTAATAAAAAAATCAGATTATAACGAATGTATTGATTACAGATGACACCTTCAAAAGCCAAGAATGAATGGAAAGTAGCTGAGGATGTGGTGGAAGCCGAAGTGGAAACGGTCCAGACGCTCAACAGCAAGGATTTGTCACAAGAGGTAAGTGTACGAAAAGCATTTTAGCATAGATTATTTTATTTGTGAGAAAGGAAAAAAAATCTGATGTAGAGAATTATACATTATAAAACCTAACTGATGATGAGAGCACAAATGTAAATAACCGTTGTCAACTTGACAGCGTAACTATAACATTAAAATATACCTAACATCGCATCTATGTCATTCTTTCCCAAAGTTTGGGTGACGCCCCCTTGTGGGCGCTGCCCCTAATAGGGCATAAGTCAACGAAAAAATTCATTGGTTTTCGCTCTTATGTTTTGTTAGATAAGGTTCATAATCAGGTGGTAACTATTTTGCCATTGCCTTATTGCGGGTTAATAAAGCCTCTCTTAAGCAACGAACATTTGAGAATTTCAATGCTGGAATTAATATTGTGCATATTCATTGGCGCTCCACGAAGGAGGCCTATGTTTAGCAGTGGACGAATACGCAATATAATAAATATGAGAATTATTCTATTAGAAATAAAAAAGGTTTCCGCTTGCCTACCTGATTGTACCTAATCGGTACCACAAATAACTTATGGGAGTAATTTAAACATACGAATGTTAATTAAAGCCAAATCGTCGTATAAGTCTTAATCGCAAACAAGCTTACTTATTCCTCTCTTTTCAATTTCACTAATGAAATTAAATTAATAAACGGCGTAAGATAGGTATGTCTTCTTTATTTTTATAAAAGTTATAAAATAAAATTCTAAACATATTTTTTCAGATAACGGAACTGGAATTAGCATCGAACGAATTAATAATTCCGTGACGTGAAGCTACCTGAATTAAATAATCTGTAAAAAACCTACCCTTTTGACTAAAGGGCCAAAATGCCACTGTTCCTTGGTAACGCTAAGTAGGTAGGTAAGTATGTTATCTATACATATAATAAAAATGTAAAAAAGCTGTGTCTGTACATTCAAGATATTTATCTCAAAATAACTTAGGACGACTAAAAAACAGTAACAGAACATGAATCAATGATTTTTAAAATTTTTGTCTGTCTGTTTGTCTGTTTGTCTGTTTGTCTGTTTGTCTGTTTATCTGTTTGTCTGTTTGTTCGCGCTAATCTCGGAAACTACTGAACCAATTCGAATGAAACTTTTTTTATTGTATAGCTGTAATATCAGGGCAACTTATAGGATATATTTTATTTTAAAGACCAGGCTCCTTGATGTAGAACCACAACAGCCCAGCTAAACTATAAGAGGTAGGTCAATGGCACTTTAACAAAAGTTGTTTAGATTGATGAGCATTTTATGATGCCATGAAAAAAATCAAAGATCATGGAACATCTGGTTTGGAACTCTAAGAGCCTAGCTCCACTATAACAAATATGGAATGAAATGGAATGGAAAATTGTCAAATGTGATGAGCATTTTTGGATGAGATCCTATAAGGAAGGATATTCCAAACTTAAACCCCTAATGGAGCAAAAAGGGGGTTCCAAGTTTGTTCATCTTTAAGCCAAGAGTCATAAAGTTCACGCAAACGAAGTTGCGGGCGGCCACTAGTTGTAAATAAAATAGTTCTAAATATCTTTTTGTAAATGAAAAATGGTTAAAACAAGCGATGTATTATTTTTTTACTTCTATTGTTGTGTATGAAATGTTATCATGAAGTCCTTTAAATGCATAATGCTACCTAGTTCCTAAGAGACACTACAATCGTTTTAAATGACTCTAAATGCTAAAGTAATTGTTGGACTAGGCAACTCTTTCGTATAAATTAGATGGAAATTTAAAAGTAATGAAAAACCTGTCACAGGCATTTATACTATTAAAAAAAATTGACAATACTTTCCGAGTATTTGATACGAACTTCCAAAAAATATTAATATAGATGAAATTTATGACTATTAGCGAAAATCTGCTTTTATGACGTACCTAACTAATAAAGCTTCGATTGCCACGTTTAAACTTATTTGAGTAATATTTCCAATTTTTCTCTAGTCATCATAACCTTACCATAAGAACACGTTACAATTTGGAAAATATTGTGCGTTTTGATCATCTTTCATCCAAACCAGGTTTCCTAACCTCAACCACCCGGTTTCTTAATCAGTCCACGGACCTCCAGGTACTCAGTTAAACCATTTATACTAGCAACAATTATAAGTAAATAAGTATTTAATTTTTATTTAATAAATACATTAAAAAACAAACATTGTAGCTAATGCTACGAACCTCTACGATACTTGCAAATGAAATTGAGATTTCCCAGGGATCTGTGGACTATAGGTAAAGAAACACTGACTTAAAGTATAAAAACTATAATTGTACCTACAAATAAATTATAGTCAACATCTTAATATATTTTTGAAATTTAATCGCTTTTTAGATAGAACATTCAATAGATTCAATAAAAAATAAATCGTGATAAGAAAAGTTTGTCTTAGCATATTTTTTCCCTTTTCTAGTGATGAAGTATAATGTAAAACAATATTCTTTTAATTAGGCTTTAATTTTAATGAGTATAATAATTCATATAAAATGAATGGGTACTATTTAAACGAGCTTCTTTTTAATAGCATTTTTAGCCTCAGGAAATATATGTTAGCTTCTAAATTACTAAGTCAGCCACAACCAATGCACGTCTGAATTATAGTATTTCAGCCACTAAATATCTTTGATGTAAGCCACTGTAATTATAACTCAGCATGGCAGTTATTTTTTAGCATCTAAATTTGTGGTATGCATTCAAACAGCAACCTTCTAAATTATTAATATATGACACCAAAAAAGTAATTATATTAGCTTCTAATTTCATAATTTAGTGTGAATAAAATGTAACTCATCCTCCATTTATTCGATCGTTAAATTTACCTAAAATTATCATTGAATATTATATTAAAGCCACTATTATTATTAAATATGAACTATTTAAGGCAACAACGCAACGATACTAACCGCCAATTGATTTATATTAATTGTGAGGATTATGAGAAACATCCAAAAAACAATCCAGCTATGAAAACAAAAAGGAAAGTATTAATATGTTTTTACTTATGTAATAAATTATTGTTGTTTGGCGCGTGTAAAAAATATTATAACGCATCTCAAAAAATTGTTAATGCATTCCTTTATGTTTTCATAGCTGGTTTTTTTTAAAATATATTTCATAATCCTCACAATTAAAATAAATCAGTTTTATTGGTATCGTTTTTAGTAAGTAACAAATTTAAATTAGCACGTATATTTATGTAATTCCGAAATTATAAGAGAAAGAAAATATGTATTACTGGCTTATTAATGCCGCTCGCGCTTAAGTTGACCTTCCACGCATTCTTTTCAATCCAAGCACTGTGCTTTTACCTCCAATGGCGCCATTTCGAATTTCAGTCTGATTGCTAGGCCGATCAGATGCTTGCCGGTCGCTGTCATGTCACGCACTGGCGCCAAATCGTAGGTACAGTGGCTATTTTCTCGATAAAAGAATATGAAGTATTATTTTAGATGCTAAGTTATAATATTTTGATGTTGAGTATTGAAGCTTGAATGTATTATTTTTGAGGACATTGTATTGAAGCTGTAAAAATTAATATGGTGATGAGTTACAAATTCCGTGGCTGAGTTAGTAAATTAGTTTGCAATATATAAATCAGAAGGACAAGTTAAATTAATTGTGGATATTCACTTGATGCTGTCTTTAACATTTTTAGTGGCCGTCGTAAAGAAGATGAATCAGTTAATTAAAGGCTAAGTAATTTTCCCGATGCTTAGTTATTAAATGAGAAGTTTGGGCGCGTGGCCAAATAAAAATTTTGTGGCCATGTTTATTATTTCTCAAAATGAATATGTATCGAAGCTCTAAAATAACCTTTTGTTAGATGTTATGCCTTCATTGCATAGGGATATTTGAACTGTCTATAAAATTATGTTCAATTTTTATTGCAAATACAAAATACAACATTACTGAGCATCACAACTAGCATTTTATCAATTAAAAAATATTTATGTTCCAATCACATTTTCTAGATATATTTGTTTTCGTTTTTATTGTTGTCCAACGAAAAAGCAATAACTTGATCGATTTTCAATGTAAATATTGAAGACTGTCTGAAAATATATGGTTTGTTCGCCGTTTTATTATTTTTTTAATGCAACGAAATCGAATTTAGTTGCGACCTGGTGGCTTCTAACGAAACCGTCTCGTAAAGAAGGAGAATATACCTGTCGCATCCAAATAAAGAGCACACGGCGCTTATGAAATTGGGTAATCGACAGTAGCAATCGATCGTAACTTCCGGTTCGTTTTAGACCCGTATCAGAAAAATATTGTACGGTGGCCAGCACATCAAGTTACTACAATCTGTCAAATTTCTTCAATCGAACCTCACTTTTATGTCAAACGTGTTTGGTTCAATATCAACTGAGGAAATTTGACAGATTGTAGTAACTTGATGTGCTGGCCACTGTACAAGTATTTTTTGCATTACGCTGGCAGACGCATTTATTTTCAGGCAGCCTTTATTTGATATATATTTTTATAGTAATTTTAAACTCGTGAAACCTGTTTTTTACTCAGTCCAGAACTAAAAATCTTGTTGTAGCAACTAATTATTAATTATCATCCTATTTATGGATGATAGTTACCTCATCCATAAAAATATTGCTTTAAGCAGTAATTTTGTACTTATTGATTGGTGGGCATTTCTAGGCAAAAAACTGAAGAAGTGATCATGACTTTTTTAGTATATTTTGTACATATTGTATTTTAATTGCAATCAGATGTGTAAAATATGTATTTACTTATGTACTTAGTCTTCAATATATCCATTTCTGTTTTATATGTGAATTTTATTATTATAACGATATCTTTTTGCCTCACATTACAAGATACAAGGGTTTGCACCAAACAAATTATTAGTTAACAGTTAATAAAATGCTGTTTTTAAGTTATGGATTTTATTAGAAACTAGTGGCCGCCCGCAACTTCGTTTGCGTGAACTTTATGACTCTTGACTTAAAGATGATTATTTGAATAGTAGATTTTTTTCATTGCATCATAAAATGCTCATTAATCTGAACAACTTTTGTTAAGGTGCCATTGACCTACCTCTTATAGTTTAGCTGGGCTGTTGTGGTTCTACATCAAGGAGCCTGGTCTTCAAAATATAATATATCCTATAAGTTGCCCTGATATTACAGCTATACAATAAAAAAAGTTTCATTCGAATTGGTTCAGTAGTTTCCGAGATTAGCGCGAACAAACAGACAAACAGACAGACAAAAATTTTAAAAATCATTGATTCATGTTCTGTTACTGTTTTTTAGTCGTCCTAAGTTATTTTGAGATAAATATCTTCAATGTACAGACACAGCTTTTTTACATTTTTATTATATGTATAGATGTATAACAATAACACTTACATTACACTAAAATATTTTTTATGTAAAATATAGATTGGATATCCAATTTGGTTTTGGTAGCTAGCCGTATGATGATTACTCTACAAAATCGGTTTCATAGAGCTCTTTAACACTAAGGATTCGACACTTGATTTATTTGTGGTGTCATGCACTTTACGATTTACTAAATTTACTATCACAAAACATCCTCATTTTCACCTTACTGAACTCAAATAAGCACTTAAACATATAAAAATGGAATATTTATAACTGTATGTCTTTTTAAACACTAAAGATTCGTAATTATCACAATTTGTCGTTTAGATCGTACATTTAGATCACGTTTGTCCGTTGGTCCAGTCGCCCTCCATCCGCCAGACGGAGAAGGCGTAGCTGAGCTTGTCCTGCGCGAGGTAGCGGCCGTGGTCGCTGCCCGCGTCGCTGCCGCTGTCGCTGGCCGTCTCGCCGCTCGACAGGATCTGGTACAGGAACTCGATGTAGCGCGTCGCCAGCTGCAGCGTCTGGATCTTGGACAGCTTGTCGCTCGGCAGCGACGGGATGATCTGGCGCAGGCTGGCGAACGCCTCGTTCAGGCTCTGCGTGCGCTGCCGCTCGCGCACGTTGGCCATCACGCGCTGCACTTGTATCTCCTCGAAGCTCTGCGACTTCTTCTTCGAAGATTTCGATCGCTTAATCGCCCTCCTCTGTTCCTCGTTCTCGATGTTCTGATCGTTCGTTGAATTGCGAAACACTTCTCCCAGTTTTGGAATTTCGTTCTCATAAAAGTTTCTTATTCGGTCCTCGTTATTGGATTCGTCGAAGTAGAAATTCCGTGTCAATTGCCTTTCTAGGGTATTTCTTTGGAATGGCTGCTCGTAGGGCGGATATGGCGGTTGTTGCTGGTAATCTCGGTCCGCGCTGTCGAACGCGACGTTGGCGGGCCACGACTGCTGCGGCGGCCGCTCGGAGCCGTTGCTCAGGTCCATGAGACGCGTCGGCGACGAGGGCGCGAAGGCGGATACCTCAGTTTGCCTCTCCACCGGCATATCGTACCTGTAGTACTGCTCGTCATCGTCGGGGTACTCCGCATCCTCCTCGCGTTTGATCGGCACTTGCACTACACAAGGTTCGTAGTTCATCCTGTGGACTGCCGCGTCGAGAGTGTTGCACTCGGTGGTAAGCGCAGACGGACTGCAGCTCCGCAGCGCGTAGTCCTGCGAGCGCCCGCCCCTACCCGTCCCTTCATTGACAAGACACAAAAAATAACCATTTCCATCGCTGCGTTGTGCCACCCTACGTTGTTTTACTCTTTCGCACGCGGATCCCATGCGTCAGACTGAGACGCAGCAATAAGAAATCATACTGAACGTTTCTGATCTTGTCCGTCATTATTTACCGCTCGCACATAATGACGTTGCGCGCGACTATGTGCGCCCGTGGTCGCCATGACCGATCGCTTCGTTGGTCTTGCATCCTGTGGGGTTCGACGTTACCTCCATATTATATTTCTTTTTATTCAGATACGGTTTCAATGGTATCGTTGTAATAGGTATAGAGTTTACAGTTACAAACACTTAATTTTTTTGCTAATGCTGTAATAAAATTCGAAATCTGCTCGAGTCATAAAATGCCAATGAAATCGAACCAGAAACGCTAATAAAATGTCCCTGTGCACGAAATTTGGCGCCAAGGGAGTTTTTGTGAGGCGCGTCGTCCTGTCGCTCCTCGCTCCTATAAATACCCGTGACGCAACGAGGACCGGTCCCACGGTCTGCGGCGCGGTGTGATCCTGTAATATAAATATTTTATGTTTATCTCGTTCTCAATAACAAAGATAGGTATAGCCGTATCTGTACAGTGTTATGTCCATCACCGGCAAATAGGTACATGTTTTTCTACGTCGTGTAATTGATTGATTTCGATTTTTCTCTTTTAGTCTTTATATTCTTTCATTGAAGAACATGTAATCACAGTAAGCTCGAACCTACGATATCCCGTTCCTAAGGTGCACGATCTAGCTACCATCGCTATGATGCTCTATTTTGAGATGATTCTATGAGAAGACAATAGAGCATTCAAAAGAGATTCAAAAGAGAGCCAAGCTTCGGCATGAATGGGCTGGCTCACCCGGAGTGATACCAGAGCCTCACAGAAGACCGGCGTGAAGCAGTGCCTGCACTGTGTTTCGTCGAGTAAGTGAGGGTACCGGAAGCCGCACTTAACTCTACTGGTGTTGCAGGTGCTTACCATCTTACCATCAGGTGATCCGTCTGCTTCTTTGACACTTATCACATAAAAAATAAAACTAAATTAAATGTATTAGTGAACAATCTATAAGTACGCCTTGTGTGTGAGTGTTACGAGTGACTACATATTTAAAAAAGTTTAAAACAAAACGTATAATTGTACGTAGGGATATATTGTTAATTTATGTGTTACTCTTTCATTACACTCTAATGTTCAACTGGAAAGCCGTTTTTAGTATATTTTTAGAACAGTTACCACAGCAGTGACTGAGCTGTTAATTTATTAATAGGTTCATTATCCATGCTCTTAAAATATCTTTTTCTATTATATTTTCAAATTTAAAGTTGCTCAACGGGCAAGAAAGATACGGAACGTAGCATTTTTTCTTTTTATATTTAGGTGGCAGATGAGCTAACGGGTCGCTTGATGGTTAGCGCCTGAGCGATTGCCGCCGCCCATGGTCAACAAATGATTGGCAGCGCACTTATGACGTTTACTGGTGTTGCAGGTGTCTATGGGCGGCGGCAATCGCTTACCATCAAGTGATCCGTCTGCTCGTCTGCCACCTCACATAAAATAAAAATCCTGGGATAGATTTTTGGCGCAGTATGAAGAGGACTATGTCAGGCAGAGGATTTGAGAGGTTTGTATCTTTGTCGGTGTTTTCAAATATTTCAACATCTGCCAGTTTATACACGAGGGATTTTTATAACGAGCCATTTCGCTTCATTCGTAAACGAACTACTTACCGTTATCGCGGACGGCTCGCTCCAACGACTAAATTAAAAAAATTAAAAAAATATATTAATATTATTACTTAGATAGTCCAGTTTTCGAGAGACGCACCACCTCTTGCATCTCTGTCAAAACTGCTGCTGCTGCTGCTGCTGGGAAAGCTTTGGCACGTAACTAACAGAACGATTTTAATTTCCAGATGTATTTATCGAATTCTCGGTCGTTCGAATGTTCAGGATTTAAATCTGTTCAAATTTTATCTGTCTCAAAAACACCTTTAAAATTTGAAAGAGTACCTAGAGTACTGGGATAATCTCATATGATGTAGTGAGATAAACGGCGTCATCCCCTCGGCGTACAGATGTTCAAGCGCGGGATTATCACCCTGGTTTATTTTGTTAAGGGTTTTACGACGCTGCGGTTTATTTTGTGACTTTTTTGTCGACTGTAAATGACACCTGCTTTAGATAACTATGTGCTTAAGTGGGTATAAAAAGTATACTGTTGAGTAAAAAAGGAAGTTAACAAACAGTGGGAGAGGTAGGTTCAGCATGTCGCTTTACTGAAGAAAGAAACCTCAAAGAGATGATACTTAGATAAAATAAATGTAAGTATAACATTCCTATTCCAGATTCAGATACTAAAGTCTAAGTCCCAGTTATACAGGGTATAACGACAACTTATTCCGTCTTAACTAATTATTATATTATACTAGCGGCCGCCCGCGACTTCGTCCGCGTGGAAAAGTAATTCTAATTTTTCTCGCCGTAAAAACCATCCTTGAACTTCAACTAACATTTTAAAAAAAGATTTGGCCAAATTGGTCCAGGCGTTGTTGAGTTATCCGCTTACCAACACATTTTGCGATTCATTTTTATATTATAGATGAGTATATTCTTTAATGTTTCAAATTTTGACATGCAATAACCAACCATACCTATTCAGTTAGTAAGTTCAAAGGTAGGTGAATCCGTTGCTGTGTGTGCTTAGTTATTTTTATATATTTGGTCAATAGATACTATGACTATGACCCGTAGTAAAACGTAGTGATTACTTGCTCAGTGACCCGTAGTTCCATATTCCTTATACTACCTACTTTGTGCTGCTTCACAATAAAATATAAAGTTGATGGAATCGTAGCTCCTCCTCTTATTAAAGCCGTTGCGAATCACGTAACTGCATTTTATTTATTACATCGGCCGCGCTCCGCCCCAAGCCTATTGTTAATTCAGGTAAGAACCTACCTACTAACATAATATTATACATTGTATACTTAGGTAACGATGATCTCACGTGCTGTGTGTCGATTAAAATATTTTATGCCTAATAATGAGCAAGCTGAAATCGATGATTGCGTGACTTTGACTGCACATTTTATTGACTAAAAATAAAATATTACCTAGGTACTACTTACTTACGTTGTATTATTTACTTTTTAAACACAGTCAATAACTTATTTTATTTACTTTTTCTCTTATTACAAAACGGTGACTAAAGTTAGTCATAGTTTAAAAATTATGCTTTATTTTATTTTTATTTATTTATCTGTTATAGGAATAGCTGTGACGAAGTTCCATCAGCCGCGCAGACAAGTGGCGGATGTGTTGTTAATTTAATTACGTTATCTCTGGAGAGAAATAATAGGTACCTACCTATTCGATTACTATCTATCAACCAGCTGATTAGTGATCAGTAAGTTATTTTGGGTAGGTACTAATAAGAATTAAAAAAAAATGGCACCTTCAAGAAAGTGGCCTAAAAATTTTAAACCGTACGACTATTTGATTTTCAATAGGTAGTCGTAAAAAAATAATTACCTCCTACAATAGAGTAATTTATCTTTATTGTCTTCAGGAAGCGTTCCTCTGACACCACAATTCTTAGGTCAAGCAATAAAACCCGAAGAAAGCAGTTTCCCACGAGCACATCTGCGGGCCGCATGCCGAAATATTGCGCCCGTTGATGACCAATATTTTTCTATTCTTTGGAACTTGCTTTGTTTTTGTGCACCATTGTGCAGTGGGAAAGGTCATACCTAATATCCTGTAGGAATAAAGACATCGGCTGTCATTGCAAAGTTTATTCCTACCTACTTAAAGATATGGTAGTTGATACATTTATCTGTTAAAGTAAAAGGTATTTAATTCAGATTGTTAAATTGTTTCGGTCGGGTCAAATTAGGAGACCAACTTTTCTAAAGTTAATCGAATCTGTGTGTGCTGGAAGTCTGGCAGACTACACGTCACTTTATCATGCCAGCTAGTAGGTAAATGCCCTTGTTTGAGACTAGCTGATCGGTTTGAATGTCTTGCGCATTTTTTATTTAGGTCAACCATAAATATACGGTATGATTAAGACAGGACTTTCCAGTTAGCAAGATTTTTACTACTACAGAGAGATTCAGTTTCCCACGAGATCGGCAACATCCGCAGCTGCGAGCCGCATGCCGAAAATACCCACGATGCCCATTGTTTCCCTAAATACATAATAAAACGGAGATTACCTCCTAATTTCCGTAATAAAAGAATCTTCAATAACATAAAACATTTACGGATATTGAGTATTTGGAACAGTAACGTCACACGTGTGCCGGATCTATAGTCCGGCTGCGGCCGTTACCTGCCGAACTGATAAGGCCCATTGTCCTTTCTAATGCACAAATCGCACTTCCAACCTATTAATAATCTTTTTTGAACACCTGCACTCTGAATAACTATGAACTTTCGGGAATTTCTTGTAGGTAAATCCCATTGATGCGAGCTAGTCTTTTTATCCTGTTGTTTAAATTCACAGAATTTTAAATGGACCTATGACTCATGAATTTACTTCAAAGTAACGGGTTTATTTTTAATTATGTATTGGTAGGTGTAGCTAGGTATTTACCTCTATAAGCAAGCAGGCAAAGATTTAAACCACAAGTAGGTACCTACAAGCAAAGTTGGTACTTACATGAAATTGCACGTTATTTAGGTAATTTAGTTCCCATAATTTGAAGTAGGCTATGTGTTTTATTAAAACTTTATATTGACTGCAACTGTATGTATTTCATCATCATCATTCATCATTTCAGCCAATAGACCTTCACTGCTGGCCTTACCCAAGACCGTCTTTTTGTACTTTTTTTGGACATAGCAACCCATAATAGAATTCATAATTACGTATGCTTTGTACATGTAACTGAGGCAATAAATTATTTGATTCATTGATTGTGTGTAATAATAAATTGAGTGTAGGTACGTATCTACCTAGATACGAAAGCACCCTTATTATTCCACCTGGAAATGAGTAAGAAGCGCACCTACAGCAATGAGCACTAACAGATTTCGTATTTAGCTTTATTTGAATTTTATCTGGTCGCCGGAGACAGGCTGTCGTTTAGTAACGGGCAATAACTCATCGCGCGATCGTAAATGCGGCTAAAGATAAACAGCCCGTCAGAGCTAAACACAAATAATGTACCATTATGCGTTTCAAAATACTTACTATTTGGTGGGGAAATACATGTCACATCTACTATTGTTTTTTCTTATAATTTGGGTACCTACTTAAAATTTCTAATATTGCGATAGATAAATTCTATTTCTGAAGACTCGATTGCTCTTCTACATACTCCATTTTAATAATAATAAATTATCATTTTAATTAAATTAAATGGATTAAAATAATATCTAATAATAAAATGAGACATCGTCACATTGCCCTTTTCCCATATTAAGTTTTTCTCTACTAACTATGGAAACCAGAAACAATTAAGGTACTACAAACACCCAGACCCAAAAAATATAATCTTTGTCATAAACAAACATTTGTGTCTCTGCGGGAATCGGACCTACGACCCTTGCGTCTCAACTAGCGCGCCGGTCAAACCACAGCGCTATTAGACGGGTCGGCAATAAATAGGCGGTTATGTCGTATTCGTTATTATAACATTGTTTTGATAGACGTAGGTATGTAGAGCGTTATTTATTTTTGTAGCAAAAATTTAAAATATTTTATAGAAATTTTTGAACAAATGTTTGTATTGGGAAACTCGATCCAATAAGACAGCACTGTGCACACCAACACTGGTAGGTGACGTAACGGGCCCGCCAGACGGCGAGATTTCATTACAGTTGCTATATTTCAGAAGCCCCCTGTGACAGTAACCATTGCCGATGCCAAATGATGTATGAGGTCATCATTCAATCTCTTTGTGCAATTCGGAATGAGTTGAAGTCATTTATGAACCAGCTTTAGCGATTCTATCAACCACTTAACATTCAGAAGTTTCAGAACTAGTAATTTAAATTCGTATTACCTATAGCTACTTATTGGCGTTCAGAAGTATACCTAACATATGTATAGACAGCCACACATCAGGTTACCACAATCTGTTAAATTTCCTCAACTGATTTTCAACCTAATGAGTTTGACACAAAGAAGAGATCGATTGAATAAATTTGACAGTTTTGTATACTTTCATGTGTGGCTGTACGTAGGTAGG
The DNA here is from genome assembly GCA_014851415.1 of Cnaphalocrocis medinalis. Lineage (NCBI taxonomy): Eukaryota > Metazoa > Arthropoda > Insecta > Lepidoptera > Crambidae > Cnaphalocrocis > Cnaphalocrocis medinalis. The sequence continues at coordinate 5,866,039 of CM026289.1, read as the reverse complement.
CATACAGCCACGCATAGGTAGGTATGCCTTGGTACTTTGGTAACCCTATTTAAGATTCTTATATGAGCCGAAAAGAGAAAGAATTTTAAAAATAAATTGAAGTCGTTTTCATACAGGATGGTGATTTTAAATCGAAGAGCATCTCAATGCGAAACGGAAGGAGCCACTAAAGTTATCAACGCGGCGAGCTTTCAAAGTAAATACGCTTATTTTCGCAACCGTGTCCAATCCCAGCGTTCGACGACGAGGGATAAATCCGCAGGGAATTTCTAAATTTTAATATTATTATACCTACTCGAGTGGGCCGTTACTGTCTTCTTGATATTATGGGTGGCTTTATTTCTGTCTAGATAATTTGCATTACGATGAAAACTTGCATGCGCTTTCCGAATAATATACTGGATTATCTTACTAGTGGCTTATGAGGAAATAACCAGTGGCAAAATATCGCGAAAACCAAGAATAGGGGGAAGATATCTAAGTACAGCTCTGAGAATGTAAATGCCAAATCAAGCATTAAAGGAATTAGATTTCGCACAGACTGCAGGTAAGGTACATCATTAGGATGACCAAAAATAATATTCGGAATGCATCATCAGCGTAAATATGGTAATCTAAACAGAATCACAATAGCGAAAAAAATAAACAAAATCAGCAAATTGTAAGATGAAAAGGAGAGTGTCCAATATAGAACCTTGTGGAACTCCACGGTCAGACAATGCAGTCTGAGCCCTTTTTAGGTCATCATTAATATCAGATATCTCGACTGGCTCGGTGCGTCCTTTGAGATAGCTAGCAAACGCAGTCGTGTTGTCTTTCGAAGCAAGGAAATGAAAATGACATGCATACACAAGGAATCAATACAGGAAACGTGCCTGTTTGCGCGGGACAGAATTAGCAAACTGTCCCCATCATGTGCGCAAACGCTGCAAAATGCATCGTAAAATAAAACCGTTGTGCATTGCTGTGCAATATAATGCATTATCTAGTACCGTATGTGTCATATCTAACACATTAATCTCATATCACAGAAGAAAATAGTGTATTTTTTTATTATTTCCAAAATGTATGTTTTTTTGTCTTCACATGACAAAAAAATAGAACCACTTTGCAAAAATATTAGGCAAATGCGTGCACAAAAAATGGCCCACTTCGTATTTTTTGTTAAATTTGAGCAAAAATGGTAATGAGAGAATGTCATATTAGAAAATTATTTAATTAATTGTTTTCAATCCCGCAACTAGTTGTGCACTCAAAGTGGAGTGGAGATGGGTAGAGGACTTGTCGCTTGCAGCGACCCATCTTTGTGCAAAAGTCTTAATGGAATCAGTGGAGAAATAAACACCCTCAGGTAGACCTCAGCTGCGCTGATAAGACGCGCGTGGTGAATTGGTGATGCAAAAAGCGCAATGCCGGATATAGTTGAAAATGCTGATGGACGCTTACACTTGTACACTAAAGCATTTGAAATGGGATAAAGATGAACTACAGGAATATTTAAAATCAACTTTTACCGGCAATATCCCTTCAGCTAATACCGATTTATGGATTTTCCTGCAACTGAGTGTTAGTACACTCGGTAGGAACGTGGTTAGAAAAATATCTGCTAAGGCTCACTAATCAGTGATCAAGCCTGGAATTATTTATTTTATGTCAATCAAAAATTAATTAACGATAAGCGATTAGTTTTGCTTTATTTATTTGAACAAATGCGATGTTTATACTGTCGGCGCGTAATTAGTTGGCATGGTTCCGAGTAGGTAGGGCCGGGTTACGTCGCCCGGGAGTCGAACCCGCTGAAACAAAACAGTTCGTGTGAACGCCACGCCGGACAATACCGGGATGGGTAGGGTGGCCATACGTCCTTTAGAGATAAATGAAATTATATAATTATTTATTGACAACATGCAATTTGGATACCTGCTAAATTCTAAATTAATATAAATTATTTTAACGAAAAACCATCTCGTCGAGAACTAAAAAATATCAGCTGGACAAGATGCATCGAGTCTTGCGGACAGCAGGGAAGCTTAGTCCATGTTTTCTGCATCACTTGTAAAACTACGAACCACCACCGATTTGAGAAATAATGTATCAATACAATATATTAACTATCAATGCCTACTATTAGCATTGTTACACTACTTCTGTGAGTAGGTAACTAGGAGTAGGACTAAATGAATGATTTCAAATTTTATATGATATTCGCGTCATTCCTTCACTATGTTTCAATTAAGTAGGTATTTAGAAAGTATTTATGATAATAATGATATGAGGATGGATTAAATACAGAAACTAAAATCATCATGCTATTGATGAACGGGATTATCCTGCAAGTGAGTTTGGTGATGCAGAGCTGAGGCGTCAGAGTCGGCGGCGCGGAGAAAACGCCACACATGGGCCGCATCTGCGCGCGCGCCGCTGGAGGTGTATGCCTCCCACATCTATAGTGAAGACATAACTGACGGAACTGGCGCGGATCCAGCCCTCTAAATGGGTTAAGTGCGAGTTATAACAAACCGATTAGAGTAATCATAACTTCAAAACTAAGTACTATTTGTTGGCATACCATATTATAGTCATCATTATTGACCCCAAAATTGTGACGGAAAATTCTTGTTTTCTTTGTGAATGCGTGATGTATTTATCTTGTCTATGATTTCTTTAGAATGTTTGCAGACAGACATAGGGGAGGGAACCGAGACAGTGATTGCCCAGGGTACAGTGATTGCCAGGTTTAAGGTTAACGTAGATTTTAACTTATTTTCAAAGGAGTAGTTTTGAATTAAATCCGTTAAATAACACTAGAGTACTCTGTATCAGAATTCTAAATAAGAAATTAGTCCAAATTTTAAAAAATCTATACATATAATAAAAATGTAAAAAAGCTGTGTCTGTACATTGAAGATATTTATCTCAAAATAACTTAGGACGACTAAAAAACAGTAGCAGAACATGAATCAATGATTTTTAAAATTTTTGTCTGTCTGTTTGTCTGTTTGTCTGTTTGTCTGTTTGTTCGCGCTAATCTCGGAAACTACTGAACCAATTCGAATGAAACTTTTTTTATTGTATAGCTGTAATATCAGGGCAACTTATAGGATATATTACATTTTGAAGACCAGGCTCCTTGATGTAGAACCACAACAGCCCAGCTAAACTATAAGAGGTAGGTCAATGGCACCTTAACAAAAAATGTTCATATTGATGAGCAGTTTATGATGCCATGAAAAAAAATCAAAGATCATGGAACATCTGGTTTGGACCTCTAAGAGCCCAGCTACACTATAACAAATATGGAATGAAATGGAATGGAAAATTGTCAAATGTGATGAGCATTTTTGGATGAGATCCTATAAGGAAGGATATTCCGAACTTAAACCCCTAATGGAGCGAAAAGGGGGTTCCAAGTTTGTTCATCTTTAAGCCAAGAGTCATAAAGTTCACGCAAACGAAGTTGCGGGCGGCCACTAGTATATAATAAAATGGCTGTTTTTGCACAGCAGGTGTTCGTCTCTTCAAAAAACTCGAATTCCTTAGGAGAATCGGATACTTTTATTTTATTTTTCGAATGTGAAAGCTAAACAACGAGCTAGTTTAAGCTTTGATGTATCATTTGAAGCAGTTATCATGGTATAAAAACATTCCATTTAGTATTTAGAGGGGGTGGGCAATCACTGAATTTTGAGTACAAATTTTGAGATTTTTTTTGCAAAACGTTATATTTACAAATATTCTTTAGATATTTGAATTGTTGCTAACTTATCTCAAAGCTAAACTACCAATGTTATATAAAAGTCGCACACTGCTACCCAATTGTTAAAATAAAGGATTTAATTCAAATAAAACTTTGCATAATTTTCTTAAGTGGGCAATCACTGTCTCGATCACCCTACCTACAATCCATCAAACACATAAACATGGACTAATCAGCTCCGGCTAGTACAGTGCGCAAACACACGTGCACTTTTAATTCCCTTACCCTCATGTTTCGGTGGCACACGACTTTTTTGTAGAACTGAAAGATTTACCAGAAGACACAGCGAGATTTCACTCTAATTGTGATATCAGGATCAAACCGTATCTAGTAAACTCTACTGAAAAGGAAGTCCTTAAAACTACCCAAACACTTAATACCATTATTTGAATTAACAGGCATACTTACAATGGGATAAATTCTGTGTAATGGGATTACCTCATTGATCAGATCAATAAGGATTACCTTCAACAAGTTGGGACTCGCTGGATATTCTACGCGCAGGTGTTACAAGTAGATTACAAATACTTTGTTTAACAGTGCTATTTGCGCATTGGAAGACAATAGCGTTATCGGGGCGGTGGTCGGCTGGCAGTTAACAGTCAGGGCTATAGATCGGGCACACGTGTGACGTATTTCTCCTGAACGCAGCTGCGAAGGCCTCCGCAGATGTTTTATGGCAAGGAACATTTCCAAGACGCTTTAGTTAGTACGATATTGCCGTTTAGGACCTAATCTCCGTTTTATTATACAGAAACAATGGTCATCGGTGGGCAGTTGGTTTTCGGCATACGGCGTGCAGCTGTGGACTGGACACGCTCGATCTCGTGGGAAAGAGAATTTTTACATTTCTAATGTTTTACTTGACCTTAGCATTTCCGTAAAATGGAGAATTGTTATCCCATTCTTTTGCATTATTTTTTAAAAGTAACGGCTTCCTACCTCACTCACTGCCTGAGAGAAGCATCACACGAGATGCATAACAGGACAGCTACTTACCTAATTAAAAGAGATTTTTCATCACTTTTTGATTAAGAAAGGTGCGTGAAAGTTGTATGTTGAGCCGTCGAGTGTTATACTGTTAACTTACTCTTTCCCATATTGTCATTCTGAGTTTCCTCGTTGGTACACCCGTGGCCGTAGGTACCCACACTTTACTTAATTAGGTTGGTAAGTAAGTACCTTACTTACAATTTAGAGAAAATGTTTAGTAAAAGAGTAAAATTAGTAAATTAGGTAGACCAAGAAATTAACTTTACAACTCAAAGTTTTTACCTAAATCAAAATTTACTTTAATTTAAATAAATCGAAATATTTGGTCATTCAAAATATTTGAATCCAATTTATTTACCTATGGCGGCGTTTGTACATAACCGCAATAAAAAATGGGCGGAGTCATTGCCCAGGTAGGTAAACCATGTAAATCGCTTTTGGATTTGGATGGGTGGAACTGAGATTTTGTTAATGATACCTACCTCAAAATTCAATTTAAAAATAACAATAACATAGGTTAATGGACTACCGCTACCTCTTCTAATCAATATACTTAGCTTATAAAATCCTTTCAAAATATACGACATTGAGGTTGTTCTGCCTTTTGAACATCTGTTAGAAGAAGCCGACCAGGGGTTGCAGACACTGTTATCTAATTTCTGACCTAATAGATTTACATTGTGGAAAACGCCTCGTTGGTTTAGTGGTTAAGTACCAGGCCGTGTGATCTCGGGGTCCCGGGTCGAGCAAAAAGTAGGACTTATGTTTTGAATTTTCCGAACTTACATAGCTTGGGTTGGTGATCACCAATCCGCATTAGGCAAGCGTGGTGATTAAGCCTAATCCCATCATGTAGTATCTAGCGATGAATTAATTTCTATGATGGAGGCCTTTGCCCTGCAGTGGGGCTGTATTATAGACTGATTGGTACTTTTACTTCACTTACATTTAGGAAAAAAACTACTTACACTGGACTATAGGTATAGAAGTGTAGATGAGTAAGGTAAATAGATTTCTTCATGGGACAAGACAAACAACAGATAATAGTATGTACCTAGAGAAAGGCGGGTTTGCCGCTTTTAATCAAGTAAGTAGGTAGCCAGACCTTTCTGTGTGACTACCGATATATTATCGGAATGAAATACCTAGGAAGGTTTTAATTTAGACGAACTTTAGTGTTAGGTCAGTGTCGTAACGTAAACCACACTTACCTAATGATGCATTGAATCTTAATTTTATTATGAAAATATTTTTTGTTCTCTTGACAGTCACAGGATGCGTGATCAACGTAGCGATCGGTCTACACGGCCCTGTTACGAAAAAACACTGCAACCCGGGTTACAGCGTTTTGTAATAATATGCACTAAATGTATCTACTTGATGTTAGCTTTGAAACTGACTGACAAACGCAATTCAACACAAGTTATGAACCGAAATATTCCATATAACATTCCGCTGCAACCTAAAACACGGAGGAAATATTTTTTCAAAACGCTGTAGGCTAAGTTTGCAGCGTTCTACCATGATAGAATATGGTCCGTCCGAGCGCTGTTAGTTAGCGTGCGCGAGACGGGTGCGCCTTGTTATTTCTGCAAAACACTGCAAGCTTACTTTGCCGCGTATTATAATATTCTTCTGTATACATGTTTTTTTATTATTATATTTACCAAGGTACATGCGAAGGGTCAAATTCATAAAAAATACTAAAATGAGTTTGAAACGTTGATTAGTTAAAACGCATGTAATGTTTAATATAACGTTATATTGCCTTTGTCAAATTCCTTATCCATAAACGTTCAATCTTGTTATAAATGTCAAAATTGATGATTTGACAAACTTATTTTAAACGTCATTATATCACCGTTAAAGCACATGAGTTAAATTTCATTAGTATGTCATAAGATCACTATTTTGACGTAATAAGATGTTAATGAATAAGAAATAAACGCTTTAATCACTATAACGGCGTTATACAGGGTGTATCTGTGAACATTTACATCCCTTTTACCGCGTGTTCTCCCAACCATTCTGAACGACATTTGTTTTATGACTTTTGAAAATTCGCATAAAAAAATTTCATCTTTTCATTCAAAGTCGGTCATGTGACTTGGTCATTTTGTATGGGGAGTCGAAAAAATTTTCGAAGAATTTGGAAAGTTGTTGACCAAATGTTGCTCAAAATGGTTGATAGAACACGTGGTTAAAGGGATGTAAATGTTCACAGATACACCCTGTATAGTGAGTTCGAATTTTTAAAGTAAATAGGTATTGCACTTAAAAAAATCATCGAAGGCTTCAGGTGGGACTCGAACCCACAATCTTTCACAGTCTAGGCGGAAGTACTTCCAGTTTATACGGTCCGAACCCCTTACTAAACCGACGAATTTCTTTTTTTATTAATTACTTAAGAATTTCACTTACTTACCGAGTGCAACTTATAAAAACTATCTATTCCATCGATATGCCAAGCTTGCACTAGATAAATATAGTTAAATTTATACTTAAAGTTCACACGACCTAAAATAAATTGTAGTCGTTATCAGTACAAAATGATGCAAACTAAGTTTACATCGTTTTGTCACAATAAATACGAATGTAGGCTAGCTATATACTATCACGACAAAACATGTTTTTTTAGTATAATTATTATAAATGAAATAATACTATAAAATAATGTTCTAGCGACGACCTGCGACTATTGTAAGTAATTGTTTAGTATAGAAATCATAATTTATATCTTTACTACATACAATTTGGTAACGAGCCAAAGATAAAAACTTTTAAACCAGTTTTTTGAAAATTGGCGTTTTACAGGTTAACGCGTTTTGTCATAACAGGGCCGTACAGCTACACATACTGGTACTCATACGCTATGGAAGGTATGTATTAGCGGCGGTAAATACGTTTCAGAAATGATGGACAAGATACAACGAAGCGATCAACACGGTTCCTCGTCTCTCTCTAACGCGGCGAGATGTGTGTGCGAGCAAGGAGGCGGCGCGCTGGGAGGCGCAAGCGCAGCGCAGCGATGGAAATGGTTATTTTTTGTGTCTTGTCAATGAAGGGACGGGTAGGGGCGGGCGCTCGCAGGACTACGCGCTGCGGAGCTTCAGTTCGATTAAGCTTAGCTTCGCGCGCAATACTCTCGACTACAATCGATGAACTGTGTTGTCAGTGCCGCAACAATCAACAGGATGAACTACGAATCCTGCGAAGTGCCAGTGCCGATTAAAAGGGAGAAGGAAACTGAGTATCCAGATGAAGATGAGCAGTATTATGGGTACGCGCCCGTGGAAGTGGAGCGACACACTGAGATGTCCGGCTTTGCACCCTCGTCACCGACGCATCTTATGGACCTAAGCAACGGCTCAGAGCGACCGCCGCAGCAACCGTGGACCAATGTCATGTTTGACGGTGAACCTCGGGATTACCAACAGCAATCACAATATCCACCCTATGAACAACAGTACCAAAGAAGCGCCCTAGAAAGACAGCAGTTTACAAGAAACATCTATTTCGATGATTCTAATTCCCAGGATAGGATAAGGAACTTTTATGAAAACAGCGAGCAGATATCGAAAATGGGTGAAGCATACCGCAACTCCACGGATGACCAAAGTGTCGAAAACGATGAACAGAAAAGGATAAAGAAGCGATCTAAATCGTCAAGGAAAAAGACACAGAGCTACGAAGAGATGCAAGTGCAGCGCGTGATGGCCAACGTGCGGGAGCGGCAGCGCACGCAGAGCCTGAACGAGGCGTTCGCCAGCCTGCGCCAGATCATCCCGTCGCTGCCGAGCGACAAGCTGTCCAAGATCCAGACGCTGCAGCTGGCGACGCGCTACATCGAGTTCCTGTACCAGATCCTGTCGAGCGGCGAGACGGCCAGCGACAGCGGCAGCGACGCGGGCAGCGACCACGGCCGCTACCTCGCGCAGGACAAGCTCAGCTACGCCTTCTCCGTCTGGCGGATGGAGGGCGATTGGACCAACGGACAAACGTGATTAACATGGAGACTGCGTCTATTGTTGTGCATTGAGCGAGATACACCACGATAGTTGTCAGGATGGACTATGAAACTTCCAAAATTACGGTTACATGCAAGGAAACAGTAACTGAAGACGCGTGGCAGAGAATATGCATGAATAAAATATTACGCTAGGTCAACAAGATAAAAAATAAGGTAGAAGATGAAAGAAAGTGAAAAATCTCATCCATTTCTTGCAGTAGGAATAAACTTTCAGTTTTGTTTTGTTACAATGAAGTTTGCATTTGGTGTCTTAATAATTATAAATGAAAAGCTATTAATTATTTTTCGAAGTCGGTTAACGAAGACTGTGTCCTAGTTAAAATGAAAGCAATTGAAAATTGTATTATAAGAAAAAAAAGACGTTTGAAAATTCCAATTTCACGTGTAGGTAATTTATCTACCTAACTAGAAATTAATAAAACATTGTGATATTTATTTTAGTTCTAATTTAGGTGATAATTGTAAGTATATAAGATAGTATATAAGTATGTAAGATAGATCTCTAAATATGACCTATGTAGGTACGTAGTGGTATATAGAATTAGGTATTAAGTATACATAGTACCCCATATTTGGATCTCACGGCCGCTTTCCATGAGGCGGGGTGAGGTCATCTTGATTGTCCTCAATAGAAACACACCTTGAGTCCTTATAATATAAAAGTACTCTGTGCTAGTACCTACCTACATAAATATGTAGGTACTTACCTACAGGGAGTACTCTGTAGGGGGTCGTGTAACATAATGAATGTAATAAATAAGTATATGCCATATTCAGTGCTTACTACCTACAATTACTTTTGTATTTTTGTTAAGTGTTCCACTTTATACTAAGTATAAGGTGAATTTTAAAATGTCTATGTATCAGTTAACTAGGCGTAGGTAATGACCCTTTCATAGCGTCAATTTAGATTATAATATGCCTATGGAAAGTAGGAAGATAGGTAACCTACCTAACCTTGTAATTCAGATGTAGGTAAATATTGTAACTACGGCTAGTATGACCAAAAATTTTAGATTAGCCAATGACCTAATTAGGTAAGTTATTTGAATATTTAAAAGCTGTGTAGATAACTTAGTAAGTGTTATTTTTTACATAACGTACCTACTTCTAATTCAAATAAATATTTTAATAAATTATGAAATATGTGGTTTTAATTTTCTTTAAAATAATTAATTATTTGAACAATCACCACCACCACTGCCTCACAGAAAACCGGCGTGAAGCAGCTCCTGTGCTGTGTTTCGCCGAGTGAGTGAGGGTACCGGAGGCCCATCGGGGGGAAGGGGATAAAAGGTGTCCACTGGTGTTGCAAGTGTCCATGGGCGGCGGCAATTGCTTACCATCAGGTGATCCGCCTGCTCGTCTGCTACCTATCACATAAAAAAAAAATCCGCACTCTTAGCTGCAACTTTAAAAAGCTATGTGAAGCCTGCCATTTGCTTTGTTTTGGACTTTGTTTGTTTGTTTATTTAATCCGTCGTAAGCCTGGCAAACCTTATTATTATATATTTTTATACGTGATTAGTTTTTACCTTAACGTCGCAGTAAGGCCTAGAAACAAAGGAAAATCATTTGTTTTATGCCTTTTTAAAGGATTTTGGGTCTAACGACGTTAAAGATTAATTAATACTTAGTCAATAAAGTCGTGAAAATTCTTGAGGAACTAGGACTCTATTGACAAAAGTTTTAACTGCACGCAGAATTCGTCGATTTAAGAAAAAAAAAGGAAACTTCACCGAGGTAAATCCAAAGCCATATATAAAAAAAAACAAACTGACTGACATTGACAATACATGCATGTTTTTTTTCTTGGTCTGTGCATGCATGCATGACGTTTGCGCTTGCGCTTAATTTTTTGCCAATTTTGCCGCGTTTCATACGTTACAATATTTTATTTTTCCAAAATATTCCTAGTTTATAAATGAAATAATAACTTATCTTAATCATGGAAGGTGGTGAATCATTTTTATCGTGTGCTGTGACTGTAGAATGGATGACACCGCAAGGCTCAATCATACGGAAAGTGAATTACAAAACTGCATCACTACGGCTAATTAGGAACGAATTTCGTGAAATGTTTATGGAGATTTCAAGTGATAAAAATGCTGCAATTAGATTGGCTTTGAAAGGTATTAATGTCTTCAAGAAATTCATGGCTGAAGGTAAAGCCAGCGTCAAGTTTCAGGAAGTAGGTTGCACTTTATTTATATCTAATGCACCTCCAACAAATCTTGTATCTTTCCTACGAACGATATTTGTTAAAATGACAGGCGATAAAGACCAATCTAGCAGCTCAAAGCAGAGTATGAGAGCTAAGTTATTGAGTGGCAAAGCGCAGGGATTTGAAGAAATAAGCCCAGTGACTGTCAGTGATATGGCCACTGCTAAAAGTAAAATACCAAAATCGACTTTGACGACTCCTTCACCACCCTCTAAAAAGCGAAAAGCAGATGATTCGTCGAGAGGCCCTGCACCCAAGAAATTATATTCTCCATCCCCATTGTCTACAACTAGCTCACTGAATGTGGAACAGCAGAGGGTGCTTGAAGCTTGTCTGCGTGGAAGTAACATCTTTTTCACTGGGTCTGCCGGGACTGGTAAAAGCTATCTACTAAAGAGGATTGTTGCAGCTCTACCACCAGATGTTACATTTGCTACAGCTTCAACTGGTGTTGCAGCTTGCCATGTTGGTGAGTAAAACTAATGCTCATGCAACTCTGTTTGATTGATTCATATTTTTTAATAATATTTTTCTGATTGCAGGTGGGACTACTCTCCATGCATTTGCTGGGATCGGAGATGGAAGTGGGACATTAGAGAACTTATGTGAGAGAGCCATGAAACTCCCATTAGTGGCCCAAAAGTGGAGAAAATGCAAACATCTTATTATAGATGAAATCTCAATGGTTGATGGATCTTATTTTGAGGTATAGTAATGTTTCAATTATGTATTGCTCTTTTACAAACAATTCAGGTAAACCACATTTTGTTTATAAAACATCTTTATTTGACTGTTTCAGAAACTGGAAGCAGTAGCAAGGTATGTCAGGAAAAATGATAAACCATTTGGAGGGATACAGCTCATACTTTGTGGTGATTTCTTACAATTACCACCTGTTGTTGACAAGAACAAAGTTGGAAAGAAGTTTTGCTTTCAATCTCCATCCTGGGATAAATGCATAGAACTATGCTTTGAACTTAAAGAGGTTCACAGACAAAAGGATCAAGAATTTATATCAATTCTTAATAATATTAGAATTGGACGAGTGACAAAAGAAATAAGTGACCGTCTTTTGGGGACAGCTAGACAAAAGATTGAAAGTGATGGGATTCTTGCTACCATACTCTGTTCTCACACAAATGATTCTAAGACAATCAATGACACTAAGTTGAAAGATTTGAATGGAGAAGCTAAAATATTTACCTCACAAGACAGTGATAACTCCACAAAAGTATTAGACATGCAAACAATAGCTCCATCAAAGTTAATTTTGAAAATAGGAGCTCAAGTAATGCTGTTGAAGAACATAAATGTAAATGCAGGTTTAGTCAATGGTGCACGGGGTGTGGTAGTCAAGTTTGAAGAAGGATTTCCTGTTGTAAGATTTAAAAACAAAAAAGAATATACTGCCAGAACAGAAAGATGGTATGTAAAGAATTCAAATGGAACATTACTGTGTCGTCGTCAAGTACCCCTGAATTTGGCTTGGGCATTTTCAATTCATAAATCTCAAGGCTTAACATTGGATTGTGTTGAAATGTCTCTCTCAAAAATATTTGAAGCGGGGCAAGCATATGTTGCATTAAGTCGGGCCCAAAGCTTAGATACTCTGAGAGTGCTTGATTTTGATTCTCGGCATGTTTGGGCTGATCCCAGTGTACTTGAATTTTACCAAAAGTTCAGGCGCCGCTTGCAACACATGGAAATAATACCACTCGGAAAACCATTGTCTGACAAAACAAACAAAAAACTTCATCTAAGAGAAATTTTGAAGAAACAACTTAATCGAAAATGAACTTGAATAAATATAGGTATAGAATAATTATTTTATAATGACATGTGATCTTTTTATATTAAGACTGAAATTTATTTGAATGTCCCATTTCCTAATTTAATTTCTAAATTATGACTTATGTTTCTAAATACTATGTTTTGCATTTAGTAGGAATAAATTATTTACATATAAAAAACATGTTATTTCCTTATTGAAAGTTTATTTAGTCCTTATTGTATTTAATAAAAGCAAGAGAATAAAGCAGAAAATGAAGTAAATACCTTTGCAAGGTATTATCTAGATTCAACTGCAGTCAATATTTCAATTTGTTCTTCAAGGGTAGCATGCTTTTCCTGAAGGCATTTGACTATATATTTCAAAGATTCAACATTTTGTTCCATTTCCTTCTTATATGACCTGGATTCTTCCATATTTTTCTGAAGAACTGCAACATGTTTCTTATGTTGGGAGACCTGTTCCATCAGTCTAGTAATCAAGTGGTCTTGCTTTTTGGCCAATAGCAGTAACTGGATTTCTTCGGGTGTATCGGGCTTACACTTGAGATCATCGTTAACATAGTTGTCCATGTTGTGTGGCTCTCTTATCCTGTTCATACAACTTTTAATGTCAATGATCAGCTCCGCTTGAGTTTGTTTGCTGATTGATCTGTCAATTCTGGATTTGGAACCATATTCTGAACTCTGGAATAAGAACGCAATTATTACAAGCTACATTTATTTTAAGTGCTTTCTGTGAGCTAAACGTCTAGTCTAATTTAAGTAGTAAATTATCTATTGGCAAACATTATTATTATCAGTAACAAGGGCTAAACCAATAATGAGAGAACCTTTTTGCAAAGTTATATAGGTTCATGCAATACTATTCCTTGAGTGCTAAATTGTAAACTATTCCTATTTCAACCTATTTACTATGTTTAATGAGAAATACTTGTAAAAGTGTATACCTTAACAACTTTATGCACAATTGCTGGGAACAAAGTGGGTATAGCATTATCTTTCAGTTTCCTTTGATTGTCAATGTACTTATTTTCAAAATGCTTAGAGCAAATCTTGCTCTTCGACCAGTCAAGCATACTGCATTTATTTTTGAGTAGCAGTAGCCATCGGTTTCTCATCTCGTGAGAGGAGGGACATCTGTAAAGAGAAATATACACAGTGTAAATTGGTAATTAAACTAAAATGCATGGTGAATTTTAAAAATACACAGTTTACTTACGGATAAAATGAGACTCCTGGTGGTTTATTATACATCGTCATTTTGCAACTAGTTATAGCGCAATGGATACTCATCTTGATAAGGTTACTCAAATGCACTGCTAAAATTAATTCAATTTTGTATGTCTTTGATACGAGACTTATACAAAATAGGTAATATAATAATTAATTTATATCCGCGCAACGCTGACCGGGCCCAAACAAAATTTTAATGAATGACAGATGTCAGTGTCACAGTGACGTTTTTATTATTTGTAGGCAAAGGCGTAGTAATAAAAATTCACATAACAACCCATAAAGAAGCTTTGTACCATAGAGTAAAATGTGTCAAAGAAAGTCTTGAAAATTTGAAAAAGTTTTCTCATGTTTTATAAACAATGGGGCTACCCTTAGAATATAGTTTTTTTAAGGGGTTACCATACCCCTACGACATAAGTGCAAAGATTTTACACTAACAAGATGGCGCACTTATTACTTACATTCGAGCCTCGCGAGATGTCTATATATTGGTTAACGTCCTACTCTAATAAGGTGACCACACGTTTTAGCGTTTCGATTACAATTATTGTTAGTCAAACTTAGTCCACCCACGTGGGAGTCGGACATCGCGTTCTCTAGGAAACTCGTGAAGCCCATTCAAACTAGAAGGGCTAGCACGAACGTTTCAAAGTATCGTTTGAGTATTTATGAGCAATTTTGCAGAAAAAACGCAAGTTCCAAATTAAAATTCCTTATTAAGTATGTATACGTACGATACGAAGAGACTACCGACTTTTCGAAAAAATTGTGCTAGCCCTATTAGATTTTCTATTTACCTACCTATAATAATACACTCTGCGGCACATTTAACCGGCCATAGCGTATTATTCATACAAACGTACATACTTTACTATTTGATAAATTAAAAATAGAATAGATTTATTGCTACGCTTTTTACGTTACATGACCTTTTTATGGTCGTCCATTATCATGCAAATTATTCGACCATGAAACCTTTCCGATTTGTCTAAAAAAGATAAAAAAGTAAATCCGTCTTTAGATTACAAGCGAAATGGACACCCTACCCAATCCAAAAAAGAACTTTGACTAAATAAATACTTACTCATGAAAATTACACCGCAACCTTTATAAGATTCACTTTTGCATCCTATCATACAACAAGTGAGAACCATTACAAATAAATAATCACAATTTTTACCCGTTATTTTTGTCGTCACAATAATACAAACTTTCAAATTATTTTTGTCGCCGCCATAATGGTGATGTCGAGACGCCAAGTGTTGCATATTGATTATAATTAAAACTACCATATCACCGACTTTTACATAAAAACAGTCGTTTATCATGGTTTAAAATAAAAAAAAATAAAAAAGACATTATTAATTCCAACGTATCATTACTTTAAATTATTAAATATTTTGAAAGTTCCCCAGAAGAAGAAATATAAAAATTGCTTAAGTTATACCACAAAGGTTTTTTTTTATGATGGCAACCCATTAGACAAGGACATCATCCTATATAGCGACATCTCGCTCGGCTCGATTTTCTGTAAAGCGATTTGGCATTTCAAAGTAATCTTTATTCCCACTGCATAGAATCGAAATTAACATTGCATTCATTTTCATAGTGCACCATCTTGTTTTATATCCAATATCTTTGCATAAGTGCCGCCATCATTTAAATTCATAACTTTCTTTATTCACATTACATATTTTATAGGTGTCTGAGACAGGATCAGTTGGTATGTAGATACCAAAGAGGTAAATTCTATAGACAACAACCAGGCTTTGAAGTAATCAGAAAAGACAAAACAAATGCGCGATATAATCGACGCCAAGCGCCATCTATTGATTAATGTGTGGAATTAAGAAATATCCCGTAACGAAGAGGTTAGCTATGCCTATATAAAATACAGTGAAATCATAAAGATATATAACAGTGGGTCGGTTTGGCATTAGGTACAGTCAACTCCAAAAATATGTATACACTTTAGGACCTTATCACAATACATATGTATAAGAAAGTAGAAGTCGTTCTTATAGATATATATTGTGACAAGGTCCTAAAGTGTATACATATTTTTGGAGTTGACTGTACGTGTATTTTTTTATAAATTAATCTTCAATGAATGTTGAGGAGGCGTTTAATAAATAAGCGATAGGTTGCCTATAAAAAAATAGTCGCAAAGAACTGTAATTATTATTTGAATATTTAATATGTCAATGAAATTAAACTCCTAAAATGAATAGGCTGTGACATGAGGTTATAATAATTATAATAATTTATTTCTTACAGATAATGACAACAATAATAATTTCGATTCAATATAAAAATAATACACAATAAATATATTTTAGTCTGTGACACTTATAGCTACGGGTGGAATGAACCTCCAGACGTGGCTGACCTCGCCAGCACACGGCTGGATCAGGGACACCTGGTCCGGCTCCTTGAGGAGCGGGATCTCTTCAAGCACTGGTTCTGTCGTGGAGCATTGGATGTCTATCTTGTAGTCCCCGGGGGTGAGGAAAACCACGGTGCACTCGTGGTACGCTTTCGCTGATTCGGCGAGTGATGTTAGCACGATTCTGAAAGTATCAAAAAAATTTATAAATTAACACATCACTTTTAAAAAATTGCCAATCATCTTGTGTTTAGTGACTCTGAGGCCCCGTTATAGAGATACAACATTATGAGGTCAAAGATTTAAATCATAGATATGCCCTCGCCATACTTTGACCGCGCCGATTTGAGTCGCACCTCAAATAACCTAGCTTAACTCAACTGAGATTAGCACGAATTAGTTGCCGTTTGCACTCGGTGACAGTTGGACGATACAGCTGCCTGGAATTTTGACAGGAAAAAGCACTCAAAATGCCTTCATGTGCCTTTTTATTGTGCAAGAAAAATACTACAAATTCAAATAAAGCGAATGGTGTAACATTTCACTCGTAAGTATTTATATTTCATCAATAATTTAATTTATTTTATTTTGTTGACAAAACATCAAAGTCTGATCGGCCAACGCGTGACAGAGAGAGTAGTATTGGCAATTACTGTGAGACAAAAAGAGACAACATCATTATCTCGCTGGCCAATATAATTAGACCCGCTGTAGTACTCAGAACTCAGTCGATAACAGCTCATTTGTTAATGGTTTACAATAACCGGGAAAAGTACGGTAGCGTCAGCAGTTTCGATAGGCATTGTTTTAATAGCGGTCAGATATAAAATAGCAATTTTGTTTCGACTAGAAATCAATAAACATGCAAATAATAATTACGTATTATTTTTAAGTGAACGTTTATTGTTTTAGATTTCCGCAAGATCCACGTTTAAAAGAAAAATTGATCAAAGTTATCCAGCGGGATCGAAGGGATGAATACTGGTTACCTGGGCAATTTAGTCGAATTTGCTCTTCTCGTTTCAAAGAAAATGATTTATATTTGACTCTCCTAGGTCGGCGTAAAGTTAAAGTATTATATTTGTGTTTCTTCTGTTGTCTTATTCTATAACACAAGTGCTTAAGCTACTTAGTACGGAGTCAGGACATTAAATATGGGGTTGTGTTAATTTATTAATTAATTATTAAATTATAGTAAATATTACTCATAATTTTTCTTAAGGAATGGTAGGGGCAAAGGCCTTTATCATAGAAATCAAGTCATAGCTACTATGATGGGATTAGGCATAATCACCACCCTTTATGCGGTTTGGTGATCAAACCCGATATTCGCTCTGTGATTAAAGTAATTTATTTGAATAAATAGATAAGTGTAATGTAACATTTAGAAATAAAATGTCCCATCAATAAAATTGCTTTTAAATTTAGGAATTGTTTTATTTTTAGTTCCCAGTATGAAAATTTTGCAGACCGTATTTTATCCTCATAGATAGTGACTTTCGATGACACGCACACGTCATGTCATCAAAATATTGCCTCGTTTTTAGGTGTCAGGGCATATCTATGATTTAAATCTTTGTATGAGGTAACACATCAATAGGGTTACCCAATTGGGTATTTGACTAAATTTTTTTATGTGTTTAATCAAAAGACGCCTCAATTTAAGAAACATCGTTGAAAGAATCACTTGATTCTCATTTGAATTACCTGAGATATCACAACTTTAAGAGCACATATTTTGGGCAAGCCCAAAAACGCTCTATACAAATGGCTATTGTATTGTGACGTCACAACGCAAACTCTTGTATGCGCGTCTAGTAAATTTTGTATGGTAGCTATATCAAATGTTTCGTTTAAGTAAATGGTTTTATAATAAAAGTTGGTGGAAAATGAACGGGTAGTTCAATGATATAATTATTATTTTTTAATTTTATACTTAAAAAATGGACTTGCCTATGAAACTTTGAATGCTCACAAAACCAGCTAGACGATACATTTTTAACTGAAAATGTTGGCCATTGGTTGTTATTTACCAATATTTTAATAGAGTATCAATATTTTTTACTAAATCGAGATTAGTCAAATACCCAATTGATAGGGTAATCTTCTTAATAGACTTTACTATGAAAATAGGTTTTTCGTTAAACGTCTGTGAAACATACAGTAGCATGACATGTGTAATGAGGGTGTTTGCAAATGCAAAATCCGATAGATGGCGTTACGTTGACGTGAGGTCCAACTTTGACGACATTGGTTGTTTTATAACATCACTTCATAATTTTGACATGAAACGTCAAATGAAATCAATTCACTCGTTGGACCTGCCGTCAACGTAACGCCATCTATCGGATTTTGCATTTGCAAACACACTCATTAAATAAATAAAAAATAGAGGACTAGGACTATAGAGGTTATATAGTTACTTGTTATTCCCAGCAGTAGCGACACGGTTGTCCAGCTTATAACTGAGAACGCCGTTGTTGTAGTCCTGGTAGAACTGCACGGAGAGGCACAGCTTGTGCAGCGGCCGCGCGAGGTGGTTCCACACGGCCACGCCCAGCGACAGGCACTCGCCCGCGGTGCAACTGAACTCCTCCTGCGGCTTGATGCACTGCTTGTTCACGCTCACCTCTGCAATGGACAACAGCTGTAGAACCATCGGCCACAACAGACTTGGAACAAGTCAAAGTATTAAAGCGAAAGTTTGTAAGTATGTATGGATGTTTGTTACTCTTTCACGTAAAAACTACTGAATGGATTTGAATGAAACTTTACCAAAATATAGCTTATACATCAGAATAACACATAGGCTACAATTTATAAAAATATATTGTGTGGATTGTCCAAAATATGACGGTAAATGTCAATAATTAACTCCACGCGTACGAAGTCGCGGGCGGCCGCTAGTGTTCTATATTTGCACAGACTCGAACAATTCTTTTATTTCTTTTAAAGGGAAAAAGCCTAGAGAAAGAAAAGCATACGTTGGCCGGAACAGGTGGCTTATAACGAAGACGTCCCGTAACGAATGAGAATATACCTGTCACTTTCAAACAAAAGCGCGCACAGCGCGTGTGAAAGAGAAAGCAACTCCGATTCGGTCGTAACGTCCACTTCTAATTAGGCCCTCAGATCCGCACTACTTTCGGATCCAAAATCAACACATCACATCGCCGCATATCGACACTAATGGCGGTCAATAATTAGGCAGAAGGTTCTACGAAAGAGAGTTCAAACGACAATTATTACAAAAGAGTGTCCTCCCTTTTGAAAAAGAAGAACGGAGTAGGTACCCATATTTTATCCCATCCCATGTAGTTCATCAAATAGTAACCTACGTTATTTTTCAGTGTCTAGTCTAGACCATCTGTATACCAAATTTCATTCAAATCCGTTCAGTAGTTTTGGCGTGAAAGAGTAACAGATAGACAGAGTTACTTTCGTATTCATAATATTAGTTAGGATACACGCACCCCAGTTGAGCGGCGACATGCGCACGATGTCCATCATGGCCTGCGAGAGCGTGATCCCGCGCACGGAGGCGCGGCCGCGCGCCTCGGACTGCAGCAGGTGCCAGCGCAGCTCCACCAGCCGGCTGATGTGCTCCGAGCACGTCGCCTCCAGGCTGCTCACGCTGCCCATAGCGCCCGTGCTGCTCGACTTGCACTCCAAGAGCTCTGCGACAAATGAATTTAAAAATGTAAACGTCCCGTTGGTCTTGAGGTTTTTTTAAATGAGGGTTTTTGCAAATGCAAAATCCGAAAGATGGTGTTACGTTGACGTCAGTTCCAAATGTGTTCCGATTTTGTAAAAGATAGTTATTTCATTGGGTTTGAGATCACAAATCCGCATTAGGCAAGCGTCGTGGGTGCTAATCCCACCATATCGTAGCGATGACTTGATTTCTATAATGGAAGGCTTTGCCCTGTAGTGGGACAATACATGGGCTTATCTTTTCTTTAATAAATAAATTAACACATCTCAAACATTAATCTGCTTCCGCACCGCGACGTCAGCTCCTTCTGAACTGGCGGCATTTCCACAGGAACAAAAAAAATAACGGTCCTAAATCCTAGAGCATGGTCCTGGGTGAGGTTTTGGACGCAACTTGGGACAAAACACGCGATAAGATTATAAATAAAATAATATTTTTTTACAAAATATTTTGCATTTGTTCCTATATTTTTTTCATTTTGCATTTGTCGAAACGGGTCAAAATGACTGAACTTGATATTAGCATGTCAATTTAGTACACCGTACGCACCATCATCGGCGGTCTTGGAGTGCGGCGCGGCGAACGGGCACCGGTCCAGCGGCACGGGCACGCGGCGCGACTCCTTGCTCTCGATGAGGATGTGCTTGCTGGGCGTGTAGTGGAAGTCCATCTCCTCGTTGGTCAGGTTCGTCACGTCCAGTACTAGGAACAGCTGCGATGGGCTGGGAACAAATTGTCACATCAGAATCGCCCGCTTTAAAGTATAAAAAATTCGCCACTAAGGTCACTAAAAAAGTACAATTCCAATTTTGGTCCATAAAGCGGGACAGTTTTTTTATGTAATAGGTGGCAGACGAACAGACGGATCACCTGATAGGATATAGTAGAGTCACAAGTGTGCTGCCAACCTTTAATCCCCTTTCCCCCTATTGGGCCTCCGGTGGCCTTTCTCACTCTACGAAACACAACGCAGGCTCTGCTATACGCCGCACGCATCTTCTGTGAGACCGTGGTATTACTCCGATCGAGTCCGCCCATTCATTCCGAAGGGTGGCTCTCCCAAGGTTCCCATACAACACACTCCTGCTCACGAGTCCCGCAAAACTGGACATTTGGCTAGGATATTAACTTTTTGTACTTATATCGATGTAAACAGTACTTACATTTCTGCAGGTAATACATCCCAATGCGTGATGGACACACTGGGCAACAACTCCAAGTTGATCTGTAGCGTAGACTGTCGGCAGTGGACTTCTTTGCCTGCACCTCCTGAGTATCTTATTATGATCTGAAATAAAAAAAACTTTTTGAATTTTTGCCCATTGTTAACAAAAAAAAAAAACTGTAAAGAAAGATGCCATGCCATACAATGGGTGGCTACCAAATCACGTAAACAGCAATTTCACGACTTTATTAACAAAATCTAACGATCTTTTTGGGAGTAAGAATTATTTTATCATACCTGAGTTTCAATTTGTCTACCCCTGGATGGTGGCATAACAGAGATGGGAGCTGACCAGCTTGTTGTATGCGAGTTCGTTGATCTGCAAAATGACAATAATATAAACTTAAAAATGCAAATCAGAGTTTAGTCTAGTAACTGACAGATGCAAATGTCAATTTACCATTTAATGTGCATTAGACCAAAGATTTAAATCATAGATATGCCCTCGCCATACTTTGACCGCGCCGATTTGAGTCGCACTTCAAATAACCTAGTTTTGCTCAACTGGGATTAGCTCGAATTAGTTGCCGATTGCACTCGGTGACAGTTGGACGATACAGCTGCCTGGATTCTTGACAGGAAAAAGCACTCAAAATGCCTTCATGTGCCTTTTTATTGTGCAAGAAAAATACTACAAATTCAAATAAAGCGAATGGTGTAACATTTCACTCGTAAGTATTTATATTTCAGCAATAATTTAGTTTATTTTATTTTGTTGACAAAACATCAAACTCTGATCGGCCAGCGCGTGACAGAGAGAGTAGTATTGGCAATAACTGTGAGACAAAACGAGACAACATCATTATCTCGGTGGCCAATATACTTAGACCCGGAGTAGTCCTCAGAACTCAGTTGATAACAGATCATTTGTTAATGGTTTACAATAACCGGGAAAAGTACGGTAGCGTCAGCAGTTTCGATAGGCATTGTTTTAATAGCGGTTAAATATAAAATAGCAATTTTATTTTGACTTGAAATCAATAAACATGCAAATAATAATTACGTTTTATTTTTAAGTGAACGTTTATTGTTTTAGATTTCCGCAAGATCCGCGTTTAAAAGAAAAATTGATCAAAGTTATCCAGCGGGATCGAAGGGATGAATACTGGTTACCTGGACAATTTAGTCGAATTTTCTCTTCTCATTTCAAAGAAAATAATTTATATTTGACTCCCCTAGGTCGGCGTAAAGTAAAAAGTATTATATTTGTGTTTCTTCTGTTGTCTTATTCTATAACACAAGTGCTTAAGCTACTTAGTAGTCAGGACATTAAATGTGTGGTTGCGTTACATTATTAATTAATTATTAAGTTATAGTTGATATTACTCATAATTTTTCTTAAGGAATACCTAGTAGGGCAAAGGCCTTTATCATAGAAATCAAGTCATAGCTACTATGATGGGATTAGGCATAATCACCACCCTTTATGCGGTTTGGTGATCAAACCCGATATTCGCTCTGTGATTAGAGTAATTTATTTGAATAAATGTAGTGTAACATTTAGAAATAAAATGTCCTATAAATAAAATTGCTTTTAAATTTCAAGGAATTATTTTATTTTTAGTTCCCAGTATGAAAATTTTGCTGACCGTATTTTATCCTCATAGATAGTGACTTTCGATGACACGTACACGTCATGTCATCAAAATATTGCCTCGTTTTTAGGTGTCAGGGCATATCTATGATTTAAATCTTTGCATTAGACAACCATTTACTAGTAGTATTCGAACAAAAGAGACCCACAGCGCATGTGAAAAGGACGGGGATAAATGACGCTTTTTGCAAATGCAAAATCCGATAGATGACGTTACGTTGACGTCAGTCCATCAAGGAGTGGATTGGTTCCATTTGAAGTATCTTGGTCATTTACGAAGTTATGTACAAAACGACCAATGTCGTCAAAGTTGGACCTGACTGACGTCAACGTAACACCATCTATCGGATTTTGCATATGCATAAACCCTCATTGAATCGTGATTCCACCCCCCCCCCTCCCTCTCTCCAGGGTCCCTCTCTTCTCTAGGTCTAGGAAGTTAGCCTCGCCGTACAGCTTCATATTGAGGACCCTCAGTAGTTTAGTACCAACCTGAAGCTCCCCGAAGTCCTGTTAACCATAAGCCCGCTGCTCAACGACGTGTGCGGGTTGGAACTCTGCGTGGGCAGCGACGTCTGCGCGTTGGGCACCGGCGACCCCACCCTCGACGGGTAGTTGGACGTCAGGCTGCTGGGGAACAGCGCCTCCCCCCAGGTCCAGGAAGCCAGCCTCGCCGTACAGCTTCATATTAAGGACCCTCAGTAGTTTGGTACCAACCTGAAGCTCCCCGAAGTCCTGTTAACCATAAGCCCGCTGCTTAGCGACGTGTGCGGGTTGGAACTCTGCGTGGGCAGCGACGTCTGCGCGTTGGGCACCGGCGACCCCACCCGCGACGGGTAGTTGGACGTCAGGCTGCTGGGGAACAGCGCCTCCCCCCCTCCCCCCAGGTCCAGGAAGTCCGCCTCGCCGTAGAGTTTCATGTTGATCACGCAACACTCGTTAGGTGGGATCGGCAGTTGGGATTGAATGTCCTCGTTGGAGTATTGGAACACTTTCGATTGGAGCTGGCTATCCATGTTTGACTGTGGATAGAAACAGGAACTAAGTAAAGTGGAAGCTGTAAAATTGCAACAAGAGTTTAGCTGAAGGTTTTAATTTAATTACGAGTATTACATTACTTGTTTCTTTGTTTTTATGTGATAGGTGGCAGACGGGCAGACGGATCACCTGATGATAAGCGATTGCCGCCGCCCATAAACACTTAATACAATATTTTTTCATACACACTATTTTATCAAGTTAAGCCATCCTTAGTAGGATTCGTATTACTTTCGGATTAATTTCAAACCCAAAACCCCTGCGATTTATCTCTATCGCCCATGTGGGCTGGTACCAGCCAGGAGGGCACAACAAGGAGGCTAACTCGACGGCCCTCCTCGAACTCTTCCATTCCAAACCCAAGTCGTAAAAATGCAGTAACTCACCTGTATAGCAAGATCCAGATACTCGATGGGTACGTTGCTTGTATTTGTAATCTTCATAGTGCACTCCGTGCTCTCTCCATTGTGAAGCGAAATGTTCGTCGTGCTCCCAATGTTCTCCAAGCTCGACATGCTGACACTGCCAGAGGGCGCCACAGTCGTCTCGATAGTTATAGTGGGGAGGCTGGGGATCACTTCTATGGTGAATGAAGCGGGGAATTTATTTGGCATCGGCATGTTCTTGAGCCGACAGTTCGACTTGACTCCTAAGGTATGTGTGGAGTATCCTAGTATTTGAAGCTCTCCGACTTCTTTCGGTGTACCGTGGAGGTTGACGGTGGTGGGGGAATCAGGGGGGAGGATGATTGTCTCCGGGATGGATTCGAAGACTACGCCTGAGGTGAGGAGGCGCATGTTGGACACTTTCAGCTCGAAGGGTAGCGGATTGGTCAGTTTCATTTGCACTTCGCAGATATCGTCTTCGACCCATAAATACTCTGTAAATTTAAAATATGTCAAGTGAGATTTGGTATTTATTTTACTTTAGTAAATATTCTAAGGACAATAAGTACCTATTCGCATTGAGAAAAAAAAACATATATCACCTGATGTTCGTTCTTCAAAGATTGTAGCCAGATTGACCAATTATAAGAGAGCTTACAGTTTAGCGATAGTATGCCCGCGACCTGTCAACTAGTGATAATACAGACGGACATAACCCACAACCTTTCCATGGTCCTTTCCGCCTTCTCGGCATACGGACCCAATACACACGGATACAGACAGTGGATTCTTAGTGAGGGCCCCGTTTCGACCACCTAACAAACCATTAAAATTAAAAATTATCAACGTTTAGTAATAATTCTCACCCATCTTCCCCTCATCCTTCTTAGCCTTCCGTTCGAGACTGCCAAAGTGTATCGGCGTGAAGATAAACGGCCCCTGCTGCGTCTTGCACTTGAGCGCGTGCGGGGCGCGCGCGGGTGGTGGCGCGCGGGGGGCGAACCAGCCGCAGTGGGGCGCGTGAGTCAGGTTGGCCGGGGGGATCACCTCACCTGTCTCCAGGACCAGTGGGACAGGTCCGCCTTCGCACTGGGCTGATAGCGCCTGGGAGAAGGAGACAAGTCACACTTTATTTACTTTGCTATTGCTAATAGCGCCTGGGAGAAGTACACAAGACTTTAGTTGCTATTGCAAATAAAGTTTTAACCAGCCGCAGTGAGGAGCCTGCGTCAAGTTCGCGGGGGGGATCACCTCGCCTGTCTGCAGGACCAGCGGGACTGGCCCGCCTTCGCACTGGGCTGATAGCGCCTGGCGGAAGGATACAAGACTTTAGTTGCCAGCAAAGTATTTGGACCAGCCGCAGAGGGGAGATAGATAGTATACTTTATTGCACAAAATTCACAACTTAAGAACTGAGACAGAGACTGATTGGGAGAGTGACTCAGGTTCGTGGGACGACACCTCGCCTGTTTCCAGTGCCTACTACTACTTATAAAGAGATACATTCTATAGATAACAAACCTTATATAAAAACCGAAAAGTTAGACACTAGCGCGATGCAATCAACGCCCAGCGCCATCTATTGGTAAACAATGGAACTACTGTCCCGAAATAAAGTCAGGGTTGCCACTATGGGCGAAATACCTGCAACTGTATCGCCAAGTCCCTGTGCTCCTGGCGGGAAAGGTGTGGCCACATGGTCTGCAGCAGGAAGGTCATGTGGCGCGTGGCGAGCGCGGGGTGGCCCATGCGCCGGGCCGCCACCACCAGCTCTTGCAGTAACTGGATCTGTAGTGCTGGCCACCCTAGCATAGAATGAGAAAGGGCCAATTACTGAGGTGAAGGCACATGTTGCACTATATGTCCTACAAGTTTACGAAAACTAACAATAAAATGTGACATCACCATATTTATATGGCAATAAATTGCCATACAAATTTTCAGCACGTTAACACGTGCAAGCGTTATTTATTCGAAGAGATAGGTATCGTACTTCGTTAGGGCCCCCCTTTTAAATAAATTTTAATTTAAAAAGCTAACTACATAATATTTATAAGTTAAAATTAATTTAAAAACGCCCTCGTGGGCGTTAAGGACAAAATACATTTTCAATAATAACTTACCCACTTGATGTTGGATGACGTAATTAGGATCCAGGCTGAGCCTATGACCTGGGAAGCTGTGCAGCATGAGGTAATAGCACCTTTGCCAGTCAGGGTTCGGGTTGTTCGGACTCACTTGCCGAGTGGCCGCTAGGCGCTGGCAAAACGCGGCTTTACGAAGAAAACCTGTACAAAAAATATACATTAAACATTTCTATATAGGTAGGTAAATACCAGCATAGGTAAATTTAATATAACTTCTTTAATACGAACCTATTTCTTTGTACAGTTCGGCGAGCGTATCAAATCTTTGTATCTTTTCCTGTTCGCTTAAAGTCAGATTTATGAAAATAACGTTCTGTAAGAAACTTGACGCGTGAAGACTGTTGTTCTGCTCCACAGCGATCCTGGCGGCTTTGAAACACGCCTCCGTCTCAATAATACCAGCGTTCTGATACTTGCTGTAGTGGATGATCGCTTTGCGGTACTTTTCGGCTATGTCCTCAGAGTTTAAGAGGTACTGGTTATTCAGTTGAGAGGGAGGCTGTCTAGGAATGTCGGGTGCGTAGAACGATTTTTGACTCTGATACTCAATGTCACTGGATGATGCTAGAGATTCCGAATCGCCGTTATCCGTCTCCGACTGTCGCGAAGAGGTCTCGACGCTGTCTGACGAAGACGGCGTCAGTTCACTGGGAGGGTTTACAGGACTAGAGTTTTTCGAGTTTCTGAGAGGGGATGATGTGACTTTATACTTTCGGAAGGGATCAACATTTGGTTGGAATAAGGAGAGTGGTTTAGTTTTATTTGGAGAGCTTTCTTGTAAGCTGGCGTTTCTTTGGAGCGGAGTTGGATTTCGTAAGTTTGGGTAAAGAAGTATTGCGGAATGCTGCGCAAAGCCCTGTAAAACGATAACATCAATCAAACGAAGAACGTATAATATGTGCATATGCAGTAACTTTGTACAGGAGACAAGCGTTTGTATTGACTTAAATATCTAGCTTATTAAGTTCAAATAGATGCAACAGTTGGCAGCACCGTTGGTAAGCATGTTCCCTAACTTTTTTTATTTGTTATCGTTTGTATAGCACTTCATTTCATTTAATGCTAGAAAAGTAACCCTACCTTCTTTGGCAGCCGCTAGCCAGAGCCAATCGTTTACTGATTTGAGTATTTCTGCAGAGTTGTGATACAAGGTGAGACTGTCTGCAACAAGGCCAGATTGCAGCGTCAAGTCGGCGAGATTCTTGGTCACACGCCCCATGCAGCGCTTCTTATTGTTGCGCGATTCCATGTCGAGACCTATAACATTGGAATCATTTAATTAATTAAATATAGGATCGCATTTGTCTGGATTCTTAAGGAGCTCGTAATATTAAATAGTCAAATCTAAGAGAGACTATCTACAGTGCACTGCATGGCGAATGTATGACAAACGCAAGGCACTACGTTGGCCCACTGTTGACAAAGTTTCGTCTGTAGATATCTATAAAATATTCACGCAAGCTGCAAACAATCGTAAATTGACGAAACCGTGTGCATGATGTGCGGTTTACGTGGGTGTGGCGCTTGTCGAAACGTTCGCGTTCTTTAACTTGCCATACATTAGTTAAAAATAGAGACACAGGACCCCGGGCGCCGAAGGAAGAGCTTGGGACGAAATCAGGACAACACGCTAAGATGATGATGACGCTAGTTAAAAAATGGCACTACTAGATGTTAAAGAATTTTATTTTAAATAACTTGGTGCATTATTATGTCCTTACCTACAAAGTCTTTCTTCTCAAACGGAGCTAAAAGAAGCGAAACCTTTTCTAGCTTCTCTCTGGACCTTTCCAGTCTCTTAGACTCAACCACCCAAAACAGTGAGTTAATGAGATCGGCCACGTTTTGCTCCAAGTCCGGCACTGGGTCATTCTCGCCGTAGAACATGGCGTGAGTTTTGAAATTCGACGGCGTTGTGAAGTTTTCCTCTTGAACAGGGAAAGACGTGTTTGAAGATGTGGAGCGTGGGAAACTCTCAGAGGAGGACAAGCTGTCTGCTTGTTCACTGGGCAGCGAGAATCTGAAATATCCAGCTGATGAAATTTCTCATTAAAGAAAATGTTGCAATAGTCATATGATTTAAAATCAACTGAGTCTATTATTCCAGCTTCATTACATTGAGTGTTATATTTGCTATGTGACTTGATTAGTTAATATTAAAAATCATAGCATGATTGATAGTTCTTATAACTATGTACGTATGGTCTGCGGCATGAAACAATAGCGATGACCTTGAGTGCGCAGAAAGCAATTTTAGTAGAAAGTCATCTTTTTTACAAGTCCGCCAAATAACGGTCATCGCTAACTGTCAGATGCCGTGGTCTATACCTACAATCAGGTGTTTTTAAATGAGATTATGTTACGTGCATTAAAGTGTGCATATGATGAATATACCACACTAATGTTCTTTCTAATTACCTAGGTACACAAGTTTCTTATAATCTTAGGGTCTGACTCTGATAACGGTCATCGCTCGTAATTATGTCTCGCTCCGCCGCGCATATTGCATATGAAGTTCCAATAACTTAGTACTCTCTGTTCAAATTTAAAATTCATTTGATTTTTATTGCACGAATGGAATTACCTATACACAATGTTCGCGTGTTTAGGAAGCTAGCTATAGTTAGACCAAAACAATTACGATTTCCTGTATTACTCACAACATACAATGAAGTTTATTTACTAAGTATGAATCTAGTAGCAAACATGTTGAGAAATGCAAACATTATTAATAAATTAATAATAAGAAAAATCACCAAAATTAAACAGGAGTAAGCAATGATTTCTTTGATTAAATGTGTTTTAATTAACAGCTAACATTAACTTAGTGGATAACTCAAATTAAATGTGTACCAAATTCCAACTCAAAGTAGTTACAAATCACATATTAACCTTATCGTCGTAAAACCTTTTAAAAGGCATAAAGCAATTGATTTTCTATTGTGTCTGCTGTCTGGGCCTTACAATGTTAAGTCAAACATAGGCCTTAATTTACTTTTGCTCCTAAAATTCTATAAATATTGTCAACCTTAGCAATAAATCAAATTATGGTTTTGATGAAACATTATGAACTTTCATTATAAGGATAATAAATAAAACGAAACATTTCTTACTTATCACCCAAACTGCTGCTTTCTTTGGAGATTTTATCATCCTCAAAAACACTGTATGTTTCTGGTTCTTGCTCAGGCTTCTTCATATTGCTTACAGGGCCGAACATGAAGGCCCTCGAGTCATATAGGGTGTTGGAGTACTTCACCTTCAGAGATTCATGGACACGGCATACTTCATTCAGCTCTATTTGATTTGTGAACTTGCTCAAGGTTATTAAGCCTAGTAATCGCCTGTATTGAACATATTAAAATTAAAATTTGACTGTCATACTCATAATATTTCAAATAAAAATTATTTTAGTTTACTTCCTACTGATATTAGAAACATAAAAAATTTAAAAACAAGATCTTATTTGGTAAAAACTTTTTACAATTACTTCAGTTCCCATCTTAGATAAAATCAAATTATAAAAAAGCATGTTAATTTGAGATTTACTGCTCAAATCTATCCTCTAAATTAAAAAATACAAACCTGTGTGTTTGAAAGTCTCCCCAGTCATTGTTTTCCACAGGGTAATCACGTACATATCTAACCCAGATATCTCTAACCTGCCCAGAAGAATCTGATAAAAAAAAAACTAGTTAGAATGACACCCAACCAAGTTAAAATGAATACAACCTAAGTATGGCTGGGGAAAAATTGGGATAGCTTGCTCACAAAGTAAAATCTTTTTCAACTTTGAAAGATGCACATACATCTTGCTATCCCTGTTTAAGTAAATTTTATGACTGAGAAAAGTACAGGTAATGTGTAGGAAGTTTTTAAAAACAAGAAATGATTTGTTAGGTATTTGTTCATCTTGAATTTATTAATTATGGTTAGATATTGAAGTCCAGAGTCAATATTCTGGATGTATTCAAATTATAATAATTTATTTCAAATCTGTTATCTTGCTTAATGTTTACGTAGCACAAACCAGACCCATCAAAGTCGTTCTAGTTTTCTTATTACCTAACTCAAAACAAGTTAACTACGAAATATTTATGAACAATAAGAAGCTAACCAGTCACTTTGATGTTGTTGACTTTTTGTATTCTCTCCCAGAGTTTGTTGAAGTTTTTGAGCATGCCGCCGATGCCTTTGACCAGCACCAGCAGGCAGGCATGGTGCTGGGCGTGCTGCGCGTAGTCAGGGTGCGACATCACCGACTCTCCAGGCGCGTGAGACAATATGTAGCTCACCGAAGATCGCATTGATATCTCATTTGATTACTAATAAATAGTTATGCCGTATGCGGACACACGAAAGTTGTCCATTGGCAAATTGGAAGTAAAGAAGCAGAAAGTCTGTTTACTTATATTAAGAAATTAACTGTGCTACTAAGCTATATAACAACAAAATTTTAGACTAATTAATTTCTATTTTCTACGTAGCGTACACTTTCCGTTTGTGGGCGTTTGACGTTTTCCCTCTATTTGACAGTTTAATTTGTGATGACAGATAGACAGCTGTGCAGCTGTAGTGATGTGATTGTGTTGTATGTTGTATTATACATTGTGTTTACAGTTTATTATTTTTGGAATACACTTATAACGGGTCAAGAAAGACATGAAACATTTTTGAAGAACTAACAAAGTTCCCATGTTTTTAAAACAATGGGGCTACCATACGAAACTCTTTGAGTTAAGCGGCAAATGGCGCCATCAATTATCGGTAGTAGCATCAAACAATACCGATTATAATATACTTTTTTATCTCCTCTATCCTGTCAATAAAACCGGTTTTCTTATTAGTCTGTGGTCATGCAAGTGACAGACAGTGACAAACAAGTAAACATATAACCTCAAAAGTTGACTGCTCTAATAAAAAAATATTTTTATTTTGGCGCCGCTGCATTTGTTTTTACTAATTTAATATACAATGGCTACCAAAGAAAGCGGTGAAAAAACTAAGGTATTGTTTAAGTTTTCCACATGATTATTTATTTCTAGATTGAATTCGTTTATCTTCATTTATTTCTCACTGTTTCTTTACAGACCGGTCAAGGCGCGGGAGATAATAAAGAGAAACGTAGGAAAGAGTCCATTCTTGACCTGAGTAAATACTTAGAGAAAAGCATTCGTGTTAAATTCGCTGGAGGCCGTGAAGCGGCCGGTATACTTAAAGGATATGACCCTCTGTTGAACTTGGTTCTAGACAATACTACAGAGTTCTTACGAGGTATGTTTCAAACCCAGGTTTTTTAGTTTAAATGGAGAATATACTACATAAATAGATTTTATTAACAAAACTAAATTAAGCAAATGAGCAACTTGTTACTATAAACTTCTCTACTTATTGTTTAAAATGAGATGTTTCACCTAATGTGAAATGTATGTATAATATAATTATAGGTGTGTGTGAATATAACGATGGAAAAAAGTAACTAAGTATCTTAAACAATAAAATCTTATTTGATAGAGAGTAGATAACATTGGTCCAATAATTTAGCTTATTTGACCTGTCCTAAGTTTAGATTTTTGTTTTTAGATCCTGATGACCCTTACAAGCTCCTAGATGACACAAGAGCTCTAGGCCTGGTTGTATGCCGGGGCACATCAGTGGTGCTGATCTGTCCTGTAGATGGTATGGAAGCTATACCCAATCCCTTCATTACCCAAGAAGGATAGTGTTTATTTTTATATTGTTTTGTATCATTCTATAAAATTAAGTTCATTAATTTAAGTAAAATTTAAGGACATCATTTTGAATTTTATTTAACAGTCTGCAGCTAGTTAAAGCAAAAAAAGAAATATTACAAGTTTGAAAGTCTTTATTCAATCCCTTTTTAGGAAATCTAGGTTTAATAAATAAATCTCACATTTTATTTAGTTCATTATTGCACTCATTGTCAATATCATTATAAAATTGTATACAAAAATACTGAGATGGAATATAACTACAAGTTAACTTATAAGGCGGGTAGCACACTGCCAGAGTCGAGGCGGAGTCAAGGCACAGTCGAGGCGGTGGTGTGATATAAGAGTCGAGGCGGAGGTGCAGAGCATCGTTTACACCCATTCAATATGTCGTCGTCAGAAGACGATGACAAAATGGCGGGGGGGTCGGGGCGGCAGCGTGCCGTGCGCCCGCGCCATATCGGCGACTCGACCCTGCACCTCCGCCGCCTCAACTGCGCCGCGACTCTGGTAGTGTGCGTTGACATATTTGATTGTATAGAAATGTGAGAGGTGGTGCGCCTCTTGAACGCTTCCGCCTCGACTCTTGAGTGTGTGTGCGACACGCCTAAGATACAGACAACCACAGGTTGGGTTATTATAAATTTTCTTGATTGATATTGTAACCAAATGTGTTTCAAATTTTTATTTAGACTGATTATGGTTGTCTTTACATTAAAGTCTACTTAAATTACAATTGTCAAATAATTTAATGTTAATTATGCTAATATTGGTAACTAGTGTTCCTTATAATTTGTGATTTTTTAAGCTTATTCTACACCAAACTCATTTCTGAGCCATGGATATGTTTTTGGACATTCAGTGCAGGTTATCATATATCTGTCTAGAGCCATCATTTGAGTAGGCAGCTTGCAAGTTGTTGCCTGCAAACAGGCTACTTCAAAGTCTGTAAACCTTCGGTCTTTGCACATCCAAGGGAAGAAGTTTTTTAGCTGTAAAACAGGTGTTGGTCTCTTGATCCATTCTATGACTTGTCGGTTTGTGACAAAGTATACATCTGGGAGTTTTAGGATTTCGTCTACGAATTTCTGAAACAACAAAGAGTTGATAGTTAGGAAAGTAAAATTCACATTATTATGTGAGCTGCTGCATTCTATTGTGGAGTTGTATTGTCGACAACGTTTAACAATTATGCAACAACAAAAGTTTTCAAGTTTGATGATGAGGTTCTTAAATTCAATTACCTTGAATTCAGCTAAGTAATCATATTCTGACTTTAGCCAGATTGGGTTTATATGAATGCCGAAAGGAGCTCGGTTGGTCAGGTAGTGCCTTTTGAAGTTGTCCATGAGAGTATTGTAGACGTCGTTTGGACCAAGCTTGGTGGGGCACTGGTCTATCGTGGGGCAGGTTTCTTTGCCCTGGACTAGTGGGTTGATCACCATTTCCCAGAGGCCAGCATAGCTCCTTGTAGGACAATATTGATTGTTTCCTGCAGAAAACATATAAGTTTATAGGTGTGCGGAGCAAATTATTGTAGAGGTAGTAAATTATAGGATATTTGTTCTTTCTTCATCTTTGAAAACTTTAAATCCTTCAATGCATACTCTTGAACGCGCTTCATAGTAAGAATTTTACGTTTGAGTAATACAAAACGATAATTGTTTAGCAGCAGTAGGCAATTTTGTATCTAGCCATAAAAATTAGTACGAAGTTATAAATGATTTAGGATATTAAATGTTGGTAACCGCCGCATTCTCTTTCGTTAGCGGTGCATTATGTCACCGGCGCGCTCAACGCATCTTATGCATGGTGCAATCTGCGGTCTTCAGTCAACAAGCTCATAATAATCATTCTTACTTCATCATCAGTCGCACGCTCCACTTTTTATTTATGCGCTAATTAACAAGTAAGTACAATATCATCCGAGAGTCATCTACAAAAGACGCGGCGAGTGTGAATTACGACATTTGTCATGTTTACGATGATAATGTGTTTGTTGTTTCTCATTAGATTGTAATCAAAGGTTTTCTTATTTATCAAGACTGCATGAGTACTTTCTGAGATTAACGTCGTAAGTTTTTTGGCCTTTAATCGTAATCGATCGGTCCTTATAGGTACACTGTTAAATTTTATTATTGTTTTATTTTGTAAAAAATATGGTATGCTAGGCTTATTATGAGGGCTTATGGATTAACGTCGTAAGGCCCCGACAGCAGACACAATAGAAAATCAATTGTTTTTGCCTTTTATAAGGCTTTGGATCTTACGACGTTCAAACGACTAAATTTAACAATGTATTACCGGCGCACTGATGTGGCATCTTGTAGTCGAGGGTGTATGGCCAGTATGGAGGGTCTACGCGTGGCGCCACTATGGTCGAGTCATACACGAATCCGAACTCTTGCATCATCAGGAACTGCCTGTTCCATCCCACTGAAAGGAACGGCGCGCGAAGGCCCCTAGAAAGTTAAAGAACTAAAATCAGTCTGTTCAATTCGTCATCAATCGCCATAAATCAGTCAAACTTTCTAACGCTTTTGTACGTATTCCACATTTGTTCCGGTATTTTTAACTCAGTGCGACTAGTTTACTGCCTTGTGAACGCTAATAGGTACATATCTCCTATCGCTTTCGCTTACAATAAACGGTAGATAAGCAAAGATATTAAGTGAATTTAATTGTGTAGGTACCTACATACTGTGCGTCCCAAGACTACGGGACATCATGGGAAAGTAGGTAGGTAGTAGGTTAAAAGTACCTTTTTAAGGATTTAAGAAACTTTCCCATGATGTTCCAATAAGGACAACCTGTATATTAGTAGATAGCCTTATAATTGTTTATTTATAATGTAAAATAATGCGTGCCAAAAATAATACTTAAACGTACATATACCCGACTAATAGATTGTAGAAAAAAATGCACAAGTTGCATGACATTGCACTCGTATAAGGTATGCAATAAACTTTATTATGTAAACACGGTTATGTATGTATATCGCATACTAATGTCGCATAGTTGGAAACGATTGACTTTGCACTCTTAATTTCTAGCCAATTTCAAAAGAGGAAGTTCATGTCGATTGGCGCATTTCTGACTTGGATTTTGTACGCTCTTACCTGAAATCCTCCATGCGAACTCTACTAAACCTGTTGATAATGTTTGCTTGGCCAACCATCTCGTCGAACCAGTCCTCGACAGTCGCGTTTTTGGCCCACCATTCTTCTGGGCCACGATTTCTGAAAATTAAAAGTGAGAGGAATCATTCCTAATCTCTTGTATTTCTAATAAGCACAGTTGGCTGCAAATAGACGTATGTATGTTACACTATAGATACCTAGATAGTATTTATTGCAAAACATAGACACTTAAAATCTTAGAACTCTGTATCTCTCTCCTCTATCTAAAGGTTGTCTGGAAGAAATTGCTTCAATAAGCGATAGGACCGCCTTATTGTGCTGTTCATCGCTGATGTATCACTCATGTATTCTGTGCTATAAATAATATCTATCGATCATCTATCTGTATCCTTGTCATAAAAGGTAGATAGATACCTAGTTCAGTTAGTTTACGACAAAGGTACCTATGCAATTTACTAAAGTGTTTCAACTCTGAGTGATGTGAGCTCCGGGTTCGAACCCGAGCATGCACCACTAGATTTTTCAATCTACTTATTTACGTAAACGTACATAGAGACAGCAGTACGTAGAGACAGGCAATGTAGTTAAATGTTTATTTCAGAATCAATATTGAAAACATTTTTTGAGGCGGTCGCTATCATGGCCTACCTATCTTTTCGGCGTGAACAGTTTCTCGATGTTTGTAGTATTATTTGAATGGCATCA
This sequence comes from Cnaphalocrocis medinalis, assembly GCA_014851415.1. Classification (NCBI taxonomy): domain Eukaryota; kingdom Metazoa; phylum Arthropoda; class Insecta; order Lepidoptera; family Crambidae; genus Cnaphalocrocis; species Cnaphalocrocis medinalis. Next base: position 5,829,940 of record CM026289.1, on the reverse strand, counting down.
CTAAAACCCTCAAACGACTCACGTGATAGAGTTGACGGCAATCTCATGGCCGTCGTTCCAGAGTTTCTGCACGTGTCTGTAATTGGTGTATGAGTGGGACACGAAGAACGTGGCTTTGATGGGGCAGCCGTTGGGGTTTTTCCTCTCCGGCGTGAACAGGTGCTTGGTGTAGATATCCCAGTTCTCGTGGTTCACCGAACCAGTGAAGGTTAGCACTATCATCTGGGGCGTCTGTTGAAAGATACAACTTTTGATTTTTGATATCCCGACTCTGTCATACAGAGTGTATCTGTCAACATTTACATTCATTTAACCACGTCTTCTACCAAGCATTCTCATACAAAATTGGTCACTTGACTTGTTTATTTTGAAACCTTTTCAAAGTTTGAAACAGAGGTCAGAGAGACTTGTCTTGTGCACTATTATTATCCTGAAAACGTGACTGGTTGTTGAGATCAGTCCCTAGCCGCATCAGTAGGAGGAAATTATTATAGGTACCTGACTAGAAACTAGGTGTCCAGGAGTTTCTGTGCCATTCTTGGTGCAGAAGCAGTTGGGTAGTTCGCACTGTTTTGTCTCGCAGGGCGCGGCAGCGTTGGGGTCGTATGTCGCGTCGCACCACCCCTGTACAGGAAAGTTTCCCAGATTTGAGAACATTTATGTAGATATTATTACGCTATTAGTGCTAATTTTAACCAATAGATGGCGCTGAGTGTGGATTAGAATGCGCAAGTGTTTTGTCTTTTCGGATTACATGAGCTTTGTTGAATTCGACTATTTATAAATGGTATATACCTATAGGTAGAAGATGTGCAACGTACTCCGCCACAAACTTCACTTTCGGTTTCTTTAATAAAGGTTGAAGGAGTCTGACAGACTTGTCATTCATGAAAATCTGCTGTATAATAGTAATATTTTCGGTGTTCAGGTGTTCTATCAAAATTATTCCTTTAGGAGCACCACGCCTGAGATTAAATTAGTTTGCGAAGTTTACGAAGCCATAATAATAATATCTTCCGAGTAGATAGGTAGGTACCTAATATACTATAATACTGATTGAAAAGCCATCCATATAAATTAACGCCAAGCAGTCACTACCTACAAAACAATGCACTTAAAATAACCGTTGCGTTAATCCACATTTTAATTAATTATATTATTAAAAAGCCTACAGTTACATAGGCATAAATTAACGCACGGTTTTCTTACAAATTAAGTCCAGTTTAACTAGTTTTAGCTCCAGACTCAAGGCTTTAGTAGTATATGTACAAACAAGTAGAAATAAACGGGTTGTATGTTCCCACAAGTTAATGTCTCTGTATGGTAGCTTTCAGTCTAGAAGAAGGTGACATCGAATGAACATTCAATGAGCTGGCTCGGCTTAGACCGGACACAATACTTGTGTGGTCACTTTTTCTTGAATCGTAACAATTAATTTGTTAATTAGATTTTTTTAACACGATGTACCTAGTTTTAATTGTCGTCATGATTGGATTGTACACAACACACTAATCAATGTTATGTGTCAATTAAGTTTAATTTCACCCTGTTGTATTTTTAAGGATGTTGTATCACAGATGTAGAATACATACTTACTCATAGTACATGTATGCAGTTCGCGCCATCCTTGAAGATGCCATTCGATGCGAATATATATTCTATTAAGAGAATACGCTTGACCGAAAATAAGTATGTGTGTGAGTCGCGTCTTAGTGTACGTAGGTAGGTATACTTACTTTAGGAGGTATTAACTCACCTATGTTTTTTGATGGTAGCGAATTACCTTACTTACATTGACTCTAGCTAAGAATAAGGTAGGTTAATGAAAATCTTACTTAAAATTAATGACGTTTTAAATTTTAAATGATTACTTAAATGCTTTTTCGCCACTTTATGAAATCGTTGTTACGTCAGGTGCCAAAATCTTTTTAAAGTGAGAGGTAATTATTGAAGTGATCTGTAAGTTTGCTAGTTTTGTATTCAAAAACAAACACTAAACCTGAGTTGGTAATAGCTATACTAGTAATGTGTAAATGTTTTTTACGATACGAACTTTTTACTACTACTACGCTGGCTCAGCGATCCAAGGTAGGTCTTGGCCTTCGATGTCAAAGTTCGCCATTTTATTCGATCCTGTGTCAATTTCACCCAATCGTGCACGTTTAGCGCTTTGTCCTTGGCGACTTCTTCCCTCCAGCGATATCTCGCACGCCTCACAGGACAGCGTCCCTTTGGTCGTCCCAGATAAGCTTTTAACTTTTTGCTAGAAGATATCTACCTAACACTCATAGTTATAACTACTACTTACTGGGTGGGTACTGGGTATATTATTTATCTCTACCATGTTTCAATGACACTGTAGTAAGAAGACGTAGGTGAGTAATTGTTGAGCTTTCTAAGCAGTTTCTTAGGTAAACTTGATGTACCTACCTAAGTAAAGTAGTAGGTAAAGAGCAATAGCTCTTGTAGATATCGTACGTGTACGACATAATGTGCACTTACTTGTGAAGTCATTCATTTGTTGCGTAAGGAGAGAAAATATACCTACCGATCACGGTGAAACAATTTGTTTTCACTTCGGCGTCTTGTGGTCCCGAAATTGTAATAAGTAGAATACACTTTTGTATTGCGGTGATTCAGACCTAGGTACTAAGCAAACGAATTAGTGACCGAATCGCATTTCTTTGACTGGCCGGATGGCGCATTTGTTAGTGACCCTGCCTCATACGCCGTAGGTCGCGGGTTCGATGCCCACCCTGGACAAACGTTCATGTGATGAACACTTGTGTTTATTCAGTGTCTGGGTGCTATACGAGTAAATGTATTTAAGTATTATACCTATAAGTGATCCTCTGTTGTCTGTTATCCGTAACACATGTGCTTAGCTGCATAGTACACGGAGTCAGGTTAATGTATAAGAACATAATATTTAGATAGGTATTATGTTTTTGGTAAGATCTAATTTTATTCTTACCTCGTCGGAGGAGTCGTTGCAGTCATTGGAGCCATCGCAGAAGTATTCGGCGGGTATGCAAGCGCCGTCTGCGCATCCGAGGTACGTGTCGTTAGCGCAACTCGCCCCTTCCAGAAGCGGTTTCGGTATCAGAATTTCTGCAAACAGATTGGTAAGTTACTCTTTTTTATGTGATCTGTGCTAGAAGAGCATACGATTGCTAGACAGCTCGACCTGAGTGATACCACGACCTCACAGAAGACCGGCGTGAAGCAGGCACTGCTCCGTATTTCGCCGAGTGAGGGGGGGTACCGGAGGCCCAATCGGGGGGGAAAATGAAATAAAGGTTGGCAGCGTACTTGTGACTATACTGTTGTGCTGGTTTCTATCGACAAACGCTTACTGCTCGTCTGCAAACCATCACATAAAAAAAGTGTGTGGTCACTGATGCGTTGCCGGCCTTTTAAAAAGGAGTAGGTAGGTACCTACCTCGGCTATTATTTCTCGAAGATCTCTTAATCGTAGCCGTCGAGAAATAGATAGCTGCTGCAGCCAGAGCGTTCTACAAAATATTTTTGTGCAGACGAGCAGTCGGGTAAGCAATTGCCACCGTAGATATCGCTGAACCTTTTTCTGAGCTCCAAATGTTATCTGACCTGTGGTGAGATCACAGTTGAACACGTTCTGGGGCGTGTCGCATTTCTGCCGGTTGACGTCGAACAGCAAGCCCTCGGAGCAGCGGAACTCATACACCTCTTTGTCGACGCAGAGGTAGTACTTCGCGCACTCGCCTCTCGTCCACATTGAATCTTCAGGTCGGTCAGGGTTTCTGAAAGCATGCCCTTGTGAATTTGTTTTGTCATCGAAAAAATGGTTTGCTGCTGTGCAAATAAAGATATTGAATATAGGTTCTACATACGAGTACCTACGAATACCTACTCTCTCATGATATTTTATGATTATCAATACATGCATCGTAGGTAGACGTGTGCAAAAACTATGATGCGTGGCCGAGAAAGTCTCTAAAGTCATGAAAACCATTTTTTCCTTAATTTTTTTTCACAAATGGCTTATGTAATTAATAACTTGGAGTTTTGGAACAAAACTAGAGTTGAGAGGTTGTAGTGTAACTAGTCGGTATTCTGGAGAGGTAGGTAGGAGTTAGCGTATATCATACAGGGAGTTGAATATTGCAATTCAAAAGTTAAGGACTTACTTATTAAGTTGGTGATTTTCGGCAATAAAGTGCTACGAATTGATAGAAACTTTTTTAACTCTGTTACAAGTAGGTAATATGTGTTGAGTGAGTTGTGAGTTGTGACTGTGTTTTTATGTGATAGGTAGCAACAATCAGACGAATCACCTGATGGTAAGCGATTGCCGCCGCCATACTTAACTGATGGCAACATAACTGGCCCGATAGATGTACTTTAGTAGTAATGACCCTGCCTCATAATACGCCAAAGGTCGTGGGCTCGATTCCCACCTTATACCACAGAATAACGTCGTAATGCCCGGACAGCAGACACAATAGAAAATCAATTGTCTTTGCCTTTTAGCTTTTGGGTCTTACGACGATAAATAAGCCGTTGCGTGATCGTGGATTATTTAATAATAAACACCTTCGTAGTCACGAGCGAGTTGATTTTTAATCTCGTAAAGAAAGGTGTGGCCTTAACTGAATCCGTAGAATGATACTCGTAAAACGTTAAACACCGTTGTTTTATTCAGTGACGAAAAGTAATGAAACGACGGCGACGATAATTATCGACACGTCTATACGAGTACACGTGTGCTTTCTGAATCTTGTAAGGTTAAGGGCCTCGTTCACCACCTCTGAATAAAGTTCCAAGTAATTTTCTTGTGAATTACAGTAGGTTCGGAGAAAATTGGCCCCTGGTCTTTGTATTGAATAAATTATTTAAATTGTTAACTAGGCCGCGGACCAGGGGCCAGTTTCCTCCAAACCCATTGAAATTGAGGAGTAAACTATTTGAAACTTTACTCAGAGATGGTGAACGTGGCCCTAAGAGGAACTTTTTAAACTAATGGTTACACTTGCCTTTGAACTCTGACACCGATTACATATAGATATTTATCTTTAGAAACAACCTACAGCCTGTAACAGCTGTTTTACTGTCCGGATGTCATAAGGCAGATAGGTAATTATTTTCTCATCAATTTAATGAAGAGCGAAAGTGAATTTCTCAAGACGCACCAAGGAAATAGTGTGAGCGCGAGCAATCGGCATCGCTCAGTCAAGGTTGCGGCGAAAGTCGGCGGGTCAACGGCCTCAGTCGCGGGAAATGCTTCCTGCGCCCGCGGCGCCACTGCCGCGTGCGTAAGCGCAGAGCGGAAGTTATGTCCGATTAGGTTTAATTGGTGTATAAAATTATGATATTTACCCACTGACACACTAGTGAAGTTTGTTATGCAACAATACGTACCCACTACCCAGACGTTACAAAAGCACTCATTAAAATTTTGCATTTCTTTCAAGCATACTTTGCAAGTCGTAGCATTTAGGTAGGTAGGTAGGTTTGTTTTTATTTACTCTGAGTTGGTAGGGTAGGTATTAGGTAACCATTCAGCCACGGTTGGGCATAGTTTGAAGAATAAAAACCTACTCGTATTTCCCTCTACCGGGTTATAAACACGAAGCGTAGGTAATTTCCTACACGAAATCTCCAGCACACATTTCGTTTTAAAAAAGAAATAATAATAATAATATTGACCACAAAAACTATACACAGCTATATCGCAAACCGCTTGACAGGTATTATACTTAGGAAGTTAGGACAGTAGGTATACAAAACTATACAATGAAACACAAATAGGTAGGTACGTTATATGAGAAGGGTATGACTGACCTCAGTATTTGCTGCTCTGGCCTCTACTCCCATGCCGCAGAAGCGCTGATGGCATTCTGGCAGGAGCGCTACAATTCTTATCGTACATTTCTACTGAGGTCCACCCCAGTCACCGGTGATATTGATCGGTATACCTATCTTATCCATAAGATATACCGAGCAATATCACCGGTGACACTTCTAGCATGGAGTTAACTAGGTAGTTACGCTATAAAATTAATAATTTCTGTTATTTTCACTTTGGTGACAAAATTGTAGATGCAGCTAAGTAATTTTGGGATTAGGTACGTTATCTCATCTTGCTTAGCTTACCTACTTATCTAGATTATTCAGTTAAGTAGTAAAGTAACCTTATAAGAGTTTGGTAAGTATTTACTGTTCTGTGATGTTTTTGGCTCTCTCCTTAGATATATTACTTAAACGCCAAAAAACAGGGATCGCATCAACTAGGAATTCTGACTTTAGAAAGCTTATTTGTGTCAGTGTACTCGTATTTAAGTAGTTTGTTTTCACTACAATTTAGTTACTATGCGGGCAAAAGCCCTAGTATGGAAACCAGAAGTAATGAAGGGACAACAAACGCTCTGACTCCAAAACAAATAGGTTTCTGCTTCAATAACAAGCATTTAGCTTGTGCGAATCGAACTCACGACCTTTGCGTCTGACGCTATGAAACCACTGATCACGCTCACAGCACTAGACTTAGAAGTTTCTATTGTTGTGGAGAAGAGTGCGTACATATCTGAGTATGTATTTTCTTTTTTACTTCTTTCTAGGTAATTCTTTCATAAGGAGTAAGTACTACCTAGTTAGTTAGCTTCGTTCCTCAAATATCCGTTGTCATGACTTTAATTTACTTACACGACGACGAGGTTTTTGACGACCCGTTTAGCGTAGTTGTTTAAGCACCGGTTGAGAAGGGTCGCGGTTTCGGTTACCGTACTATCACAAATGGATGGGTCCCAAGAACAATATCGTATCTGCTAAGTAAAAAACAGCAGATACGATTTCGTTTTTGGGACCCGTCGAAATGTCTGATAAAGAAATGAAACAGGTAAGTAGATTAGGTTTGGGAGTTTGGGGCCAAGAAAAGAAACTGTGCCTATTATTGTAATTTCAATTTACCTATTTTATCAGTTAGCTACCAGAATCAACGAAGTTGACATAAATTATATACAAGTAGATTTACCTAACACTCATATACGGAAATGGTTCAGTTTGTAGGAGGTACCACGAATGTGAATCGAATCCACGACCCTTGTGAGCATGGATGAGAGGATAACTGCCGCAACTGATTCTGATTTATTCATCTGAGTTAAATAATTTTCTGAAAAAAATATGCACTTACCATGTAGGTACCCAATTATAGATTACCTAAATGTAAATCAAAGTACCTACCTTATAAGATTTGAGGATTTATACCTAACATACCTACTTAAGTGTAGGTAGGTAGGTACTACTAGCATAATTACCAAGTCTGTTTCTGTTTATAATGCATATTATAATATGGTTAATTATCTAGTAATTAATATTTAGCTACTGTGATACTTAAGTAGTCATAACTAATGTATTCGGTTTTACTCATTTTAGTTTTGATTCTTAGGTTACATACCTAGTATGTATGTAGGTACTACATACTTAACTTGTGTGAATACAACTCTAGAGAAAGCTAAAGCTGTAGGTTTCTACCTGTAGATTACGAGAAAATGTAGAAAAGTTATACTTATTACAGTTAGACTTATTATTTAAAGCTTCGCACCTGAAAAATCTTCCGTTTACATGGCACTTCACATTACTACTACTCACGCTTCTCTTGGCTTGTTTACATTGCACCCCTGAAATGAAGTCACTGTTTATTATTCTTCTGAATGAAATTTAACAAAATATTAGGTAGGTAGTCATGTAGTGGCAGTAGTGGCGGTGTCGCGCACGGTTGGTCACAGTTATGTACTTCCGTCATATAAAGAACTAATTACCTAATAGAAACGTAATCGCCAATAGCGCGGCCACTGAGGACAGTCGCGTCAAGCGCGGAGCCATGTTGCAGCGCGGGTTTCTGCAGAAACACTGAGTTATCATTTTGCGCTCATTCATTCGACGCTACTTTCTTTCACTTTGAGCCGTTGGAGGTAGGCATATGGGGGGCTTACGTATTCAACTGTTTCAACGAGCTGAATTACTCTTTCATGCATCAATGTGTTTCGACGACCTTGTTTCTAAACTACACAATTCGTCTCTATCATAATTTGACTAGGTTCTTACGTAGGGTAGCAAAATAAGGTAGTAAAGTACGAAGGGAAGTATTTGAACTTTTATGTAAGTATATATTTTAAGATTGTAATGTGAAATTCGGAGAAATATGGTTACCTACTGACAACATGAGAATGACCCATTAACAGTGGCGTAGCGTGTCTTGTCGGGGCCCCATATAAAAAAATGTTTGGAGGTCCTTATTTGGGGGTTAAGATTTTTCACAAAGAAAAAAAATATTGTGAAAATAAATATTTATCTATCATAACATCATTTAAGGTTTAAAGTGGGAAAAACAGTAATTGCTTTAGTAAAAAAAAATTAGAAAGTTTTTATTTTTTCTCCTTAGGTAGGTAAATACACACTTTGGGGGCCCCCGTGGCCCGGGGGCCCCGTATAATTGATACGGCAGATACGGCGGTAGCTACGCCCCTGCCCATTAACGATCCGTTTAGCGCCCGGTTCAGACGCAAGGGTCGCGGTTTCGATTCCCGCACCATCATAGGTAAATGTTTACTGATATTAAGTATTTGTGTTGAGTCTGGGTGTTTTTTTGTTTGTAATACCTTCGCTGTTAATTGTTTCCACTGCAATTTAAGGAGGTGTATAAAGAGGAGGAGAGGAAAGAAAATCCTAGTCCAAACTAAGGCAGTCATAAGACTAGGACAATATTATTATTATGTAATAAAATATGATGACTGTAATGCTGCAATTTTATTTAAAAGTGGCGTGCCCTCATTTCGTTTGGGGAGATTAGTTTTTAACTAAGCCAATAGATGTCGCTGTACATTATACAAAGATATTTTAAATTGTAATATGTACCTATATCGTTGAATCGGGAGATAGCTTAGCAGTTCGGATCGATAGACAAAAAAATTACTTTGCCTTATTGGCATCAGTATCGATCTATAGAATTGAGGTAATACCCGACGTCACCCCTTATGCGTCTTGTGTTTTGGTCTTGGTATTTTCGTACTGCGGGCGGGTAGCTTGATCTGACGCCGTCTGTACTTAGGAATATTGTTCTGTGGGTACCAGCAGCATTATGAATAAAGATGAATCACCAATATTTTTTTGTAATCTGTAGATGACATTTTCTAGATAATAGGTAGTTTTTTTAAGAAGTGTATTTTTTTAGGAAAATATACAATAAAAAATGCAATAATTTAAGTTATTATACACTTTTATTCCCAAATCTTATAATGTAATTAACTATGAAAGTACATGTCTTTTAGACACAGCACTGTTTAAATAAAAAAAAATAGGCACATTTCAACTTTGACAAACAAAAAAACGTTTCTATAGATACTATTCATTACTATCATACAGAGTAGCTGTTATCATCGGTATCAACTTCATCGGATGAATAATAATTTTCAGCACTATAATTACTTTCCTCAGAGATGTCCGAAGAATCATAACTAAAATCAGTTAGATAATCATCAGAGTCGGACGATAACACATCACCTTCTGACTCTTCAAAGCTTATATCTAGTTCATCAGTCTCTTTGTCTAATAAATGCTCATTTTCGTAATACTCTTTTTCTAGATTTTTTACTTTTTGAAGTTCTTTCATCCAATCTTCCTTAGTTATAGATGCTAACACTTCATTAACCATTTCAATGAAATGGGATCCCTCTGATTCTTTAAAACATTTTTCTTCCACTTTTTCCTTAACTATCAACAGGATATTTTCCATAGGATTGAGATCTGTATAAACTGGGAGCCGTAGAGCTGTGTGACCTGCTGCTTCTATCAAGTCATCAGCCACAAAATTCTTCTGAGGTTTATTATTTTTCACCAAGCTCAGCAACTCTGCCCTAATCATGTTTTTATCAGTTTCAACATTATGATTTTGCAGCCAGTCTACAATTTGTTGTGTTGGTGTGAATACATCAGGAATAATTTCTTTCAGCTTATTATGTTGTTGAGCATCATCAAAGATAACAATTGAATTTTGGGGTAAGTTAGGAATTAGGATGTCTTTTAACCAATTCAAAAATTTGTTTTTTGACATGTTCTTTGGTGGTGTGCCTTTCTTTGTTAGCTTACATTTTATTATTAGCTTAGAATTGTCAATAATACCTTCATCACTACCAGCGTAAAGCAAATACCACATTTCCCCAAAATTATTTGCAGGATCTTTTTTTAATATAAATGAAACCTCATCAAAATAGACAATATGTCTTTTGTTTGGTCCCAAAGATTCGTTATCGTCAAGTTGGCGCAAGAAACTGATTCGATTTAAAGCTGTTTTGTGCTGCTCTTGGGGAAGTGGACCATTATTTTTGCAGATTTTGAACTTAAAAAATAATTTTCCACTCAATAATTTGCGTAAAAGTGTTTTAGAACCTCCGTAATCTAGACATTGTTTTGCTGCCACGTAGATCTTATTGAGTGTGGGTATTTCCTTATCTACTGTATAAATTTTGTAAATTATCTTACGCAACGTACACAGTTGAGAATCATTAAGAATTTCGTCTCGTCTTGTTGAGACTCTTTGTAGATCAATCATATTATTTTGATATTGATTTACCTTTTCCGTCATTGTAGGTGGTTCTGAGCTGAGACCCACTGTTTTAGAGATATAAGTATAGGACTGGTATCAGGTAGGACTGCATCCGAATGAATGTACCTATGTATCGAGTCGACTAATTATAGGTAATTGGATGTTTTCATCAATCAACTAATCAGAGTTACCTTTAGTGTTCAGTGAAACTAATTTTCTTATCAAGTAAAGTTAAGAAATGATCTTTTCAATTCAACCAAATTCAAAACAAAACAAATATCCACAAGTTCCACAACTGTCAACCGACAACAATGTCAACAAGTCAAAACTTCAAAAGTTTACGAGGCTTTTTTTTAATTGTTTTATTCTCCGTGGAAAATGGAAATGTAAACTGCGCTCCACACTTAGTTCGCAAATTACGCGCCAAACTGCAAATGCGATGCCGATGCGTGCGTGCGCAAGGAGTAATATTGTTGTGGTGTGTGTGTGTGCGTGCGTGGGTGGAGCTGAATTTTTCGCGACTATTCGTGAATCGTGATTGTTGCCCGATTTGTTTCGCCGAATGTTTATGCCGTGATTTATAAGAGCACACCTTAGGAGCACACACACGACGAATAGGAGTGGGCCTCCTTTTGGTATATTTACCTACTATACTCTATGAGTAGGCCCTTTGAAATTTAATAAATCCATTTCATAACGACTCATACTCAAAGGGCTGCCTAAAAATAAGAAAATCTTAGGTAGGGTAGGTATGCTCTAAGCAAGGATTTAAGCTCTAAGAAGAAAAGGGATGTTTTTATTTTTGACAACCATAGACTAGAAATGGTTGACACAACCACAGGTCCACAGGCCAAGAACGAATAAATAAAAACCTCAAAAAACCTCTATTTAGTCTGTGGTTGCCGCTGATGCTGAACCGGCTAGTCGTGTTGTGTTTAATTTTACGAAATCGAAAAGATAAATATTACTCTCTCAAGAAAGATTGTGGAAATTAAATTCTGAACAATGAAATTTATCAATGCGACATTACAAGTAATTTTTTTGCTTAATGTGTGTTTGGCGACCTTATCGCCCCCCCATGATAAAAAAGCACAGAAAGGTATTAAACCCCAAGAAGGGCCACGGAAAAATAATGTTTTAGATCGAAAATTAGTCATTGAAACTCCTCTTATAAAAGATATAATCAAATACCACGCTACGTATCACCAGGACGTCTTAACGCAGAATTTTAAAAGCTCAGTGCTAGGCTATGTTACACCTGTAAGTATTATCCTATTTTTCGATTTTGTTTAGTAGACTGGATTAGTCTTTTTACTTTAGAGTATTCGCTTGTGCTGTCTCTATAGGTTTAAAATGTAATAATCAGATACTAACTTCCATTGTATTTTTGCAGTGGAATAGCAAAGGCTATGATGTGGCCAAGACGTGGGCACCCAAGTTTAACTATATTTCTCCAGTGTGGCTGCAAGTGAAGAGACAATCTCCCAACATTTACATAATTACAGGATTGCATGATGTTGACCATGCATGGATGAAATCTGTTAGACAGAAAGGCTCATCAAATAATCTGAAAAGTAAGTATAATTTTTGGATTATTATTACATACCTATTATCATTTAATTGTCCAAGTTCTGAGTCTGAAATTTTCTTTACATTTCAGACCTTTAACTGTTACTCTAGCTACTGAGCAGAGCAGAACAGACTCATTTGATGTTTGACCAAATGTGTTTACCTGTTTGTTTGTTTTATTATGACTTTTAATCGGAATCTTAACTGCCATATAAAAATTCAATAATTATTAAGGCATTTATTGTTATTCTGATATAGAAACTTAAAATTTTGTTTTTTTTTTGTAGTTCTGCCTAGAATCTTATTCGAGAGCTGGCAACAATCTGACTTAAAGTCGTTTTTTATGGAGCCCACTGCACATACGGAGCAGAAGGCCTTAATTGATGAAATCAAGAAGACTTGTAAACAGTGGAAGTTTGATGGAGTGGTCCTTGAGATACTGTCTCAAATTGGGAAGTATGTTGACAAGTCTGTGAAGTTTATCCAGCAGTTCGGTATGTATGCCAGAAATGACATATTCTATAAAATACTCTAAAAATAAAATACTTTGTTAGAGTTCTCGCACTACGGCTAGTCTAGTTTCAACCCTTTCAAATTGAAGGATGTATCTTTTAATCTTTTAAGTATGTATGTATTTTTTACGCCACTTATCATGGTCTTATGCAATTTGAATCCACTTTTTGGCATGGATGGATTGTAATGATCAATCATGTTGCAGGCTTCCAAGCATAGGGCTATATGTATAGATATTAGTAGGGCTAAAACTTTTAAGCCCCTGCGGTTTGAAGCCCGCAATGTGTGTATGGGTGTCTCTATGTGTTAATTATGATTGTAAGGATTGCACTATACATATATGAGAGCCTTGAGGGCCTCTGATATTGTAGACATGTCTTAAAGCGTCCTACTTAAAGATATGGTTTACTACAAGTTCATGAAAAATAATTTGATTGTTTCAGGGCTTGCAATGAACGAAGATGATTTAAAGTTAATTTTAGTCTATCCTCCTTTCCGGGGCTTTCCTACTGATGAGTTCTTCATTCAAGCATTTAATGATATTTATCCATATGTCGAAGCTGTCTCCGTTATGACATATGACTTTTCTAGTCCTCAAAAACCAGGTAAAAACATAGCGATATACACTATTTTGATGTTACAACTTTCTAAGTGATAAAAAATCAATAAAATTCTCTGCTAAGAAATCAAAATTTATGTATTTAATACATTTTTCTAATTACAATTTCATATTTTCAAGGTCCTAATGCACCTCTATATTGGATGAGACTATGTGTGGAAAAACTTGTAGATGATGAAGAAAATTCAGTGAAGCGTTCTAAAATATTACTTGGTTTGAATTTTTATGGAAACTCGTATACTGCCAATGGTGGAGGGCCCATTGTGGGCACAGAATATATTGAATTATTAAAAAATGCAAAAAATAATCAAGCTTTGTCATACAATAATAATACTGCAGAAAATTATGTTGAAATTCGGTAAGTTTTGAATCATTTCCATTACACTTAAGAATTTGTCTCATTACTGTGTACAGAGTAAATTATTACAGCTTCACTAATTGCACCAAAAATCTTTATTTATTTTTACCTGTATCTATTTTTTATTATGTCAATTATTCTCTAAAATTGATTCGAATACCATCTATTTTTTAATAGATCATTTGCCACTGACAATAGCAATGCAATACATACCGTGTTGCATAGCCATTGTCAGTAAGTATATGAAACATTGTAATTTGTCGCCATTGTACAGATTCCTACTAAAACCATTGTTTTCTGTCTTGTTTAACTAAAGAGGCACTTGTACGAATTGACAGGCATTATTTCATTAATTGACTAAAGGGATCTTTGTGATTAAAGTAAAACCCAAAAGTCGGGATATTTAAATACATATTTATACTCACTACTAGTAGGTATATTTTTTGATTTTTGTAACGAAACTCCTTGGATAAGGAATAGGTAGCCTGATGCCGCATTTTTGCGACTGGAATGAGTGCTATCGCGTGTAAAAAATCCGCTAGATGGCGTACTGTAGAACTGAGGTCCATCTAGATGGTGATTGGTTATTTTGATGTGAGATAATATCACAACAACCAATGACGTTGAAGTTGATCTAATAGTACGCCATCTAGCGGAATTTCCACATGCGATAGTCCCCATTATGATAGTAAAAAAAAAGCTTCAAAAGGCGATCGTATTCCTTTTTTAAAAGGTCGGTAGCACACTTGTGACGCCTCTGGTGTTGCCATGGACACCCCTGTCCATAAAAAAATATCATAAAAAAGTAATCGCAGCAATTATATGGTAATTTGTTTTGCAGGACTTCTCAGGGTACAAAGAAGGTGTTCTTCCCGACGCTGTACTCCATACAGAAGCGGCTGGACCTAGCGCGCGAGTTCGGCACCGGGGTGGCCATCTGGGAACTGGGCCAGGGCCTCGACTACTTCTACGACTTATTTTGATCACTTGTGATACTATTTTTAAGGTAATAAATTATAATGTTATGTCAAACCTAGTCACAATTATTTTTAAGAATAAAAGACATTTCTATTCCTGGCAATAATTTATTCATTCACACGTTTTCAAAATGATTCAGTACTTTTAACACATATAACTCGTTTTCAGTCATTCATTATGTATTCATTCAGTCTTCTAAATGACCTACACTAAACTAAAACTAACAACTATCAATAATAAAATTTACAAAAGATTAATACATTATTAGACTGATGCAAAAGTCCATCGTAGGTATGTGGTTAGAATTTAAGTGGAGTATTTTTAATTATCTACACACGAGACACTTTAGAATCTGTCATTAATCTCGAATATGAAAAGACGTTTCATCATTTTCCCAAGGCCTTTATGGCTGAACTTTAGTCACTAGCTACGGTAGGTTTCTTCTTCAAGTCCATCATGGACTGTGGTCCTTTCATCACTCGGTGCATCAGGTCCCAACACATTTTAGCGGGGAGCAGGCTGAAAGAATAAACATACTTTTGTTATGATATTTGTATGAAAAATACACTGTAGGCAAATTTAACCAGATGTGTCTTTAGTATGTACCTACACTGAGTGTCAATAAACGGCAGCCACATAAGCATTAAAATAAAAACATACAAAACATGTTTGACAAAGTGGCATTTTTAACACTACTTGTATTATAATATTGTATGCTTAATCAATAAGATATTAGCATTTAACTTTAAATTTAAATACCTCCTTGGAAACTCGCGTACGATTAGATAAGTAAAACAAAATTAGGCTCTATATAGCGAGTGAGTGGACGCCCTAAATTGTCTCTCAAAATTCAACACCCTAGGTTTTGTCAATACAGGGTTATCTGTGAACATTTTCATCCCTTTTACCACGTCTTCTATCAAACATGCCGAGCAGCATAATATATTATGACTTTTGGGAATTCTCGTTTAAAATTGGAACTTTTCATTCAGAGTTCCAAAAGTCGTCGAGCAAAATTAAATGCCGTTCAGAATTGTTGGTAGAAGACCTGATCCAAAGAACGTAAATGTTCACAAAATACACTCTGTATTATCTATATATCTGTATTATATACTATATTATCTAGTACCCTTGTATGAGTTGCGAAGATCCGCCTGCAGTCGCTTCATTGCAGTTACCAGATCATCACTGATCACATACACACATAGGTTCGTGTTCCAAGCGTACTTTGGGGTTTGAACCAACGGCTTTGATTGCATTGAATTATGATGATGATGACGTAAAATAGTTCGTACCACTTAAGCGGCAGCAGGTACCGCACGGAGCCGGGCATGACGCAGTTGACCTCGTTCTTGCGGATGGAGTCTATCATGGTCTCGGCCACGTAGTCGGGCTCCAGCATCGGCATCAGGCGCGGCGTGACCCCGTCGAACATCCCCGTGTTGATGTACGAGGGACACACCAGGGTCGCGTGGATTGTGTTGTGGCCGTGAGCCTGGGAACGAAAACACAAATTTTAGATAGGTACTAAGTTAGTGTGCCTGATTTGTATACGCGCTTGTAGAACCGAATGAGCAGTGATTCATGCATGATACAATATTTTTTGACAAAGTTTTGCGGGTATCTAAAGTGCGGATGACTTGGCGTTGAAGTCTAGGCTTGCATAGTCACGAAGATAGTTTTAACTAAGTAGGTATCTTACATAAAGCGATTTCAGGTTAGCGTATTTCTCCGCGCGTAACCCATACTTAAACGGGGACCGTTGAAAACGCGCTTCAAAAAACCTGAAGCGCGTATATGATCGTATTTCGGCCCATACCAACGTTTTTCTGTTTACGATTCGAGCTTAGAAGCGTGTAAACGCTGGTAAGACTGCCAAAACGCCCTTAAAAACGAGTTTATTATACGCGCGTATAATAGTTTGAAACCACACATAGTGCGAATAATGTCCAGGCGTGGATCCAGACCTCAAATTGCCTTGTAGCCACAAATACCTTACGCTTACTGTCAAGTGATTTCTATACCTAATAAAACCTATAAATCTAGGGAAGTATCAAGGAGGTTTTACGAAGCTGGCAAAAGCCTGACCAACATTTTCGTTTCAACCGCCGCTAAGCGAGTCAACGCATCGCGAAGGTGGATCCTCACCCTGAGTTCAGTGAAGAGGCTCTCGTGGAAGCCGCAGGTGGCGAACTTGGTCCCGCTGTAGTCCGTGCACCGGTAGGTGCCGAGCAGCCCCGCCACCGAGCCCACCGTCACGATGTGCCCTTTGCCGCTCTTTATCATCTCCGGTAGGAAGGCTTTCACCGTCTGAAACATTCAAAACGTTTATATAGCTACGTTTTTTCTTGTAGAGCTTGCGATCAATCAGAGACCAATCACTTAATCTTTAATTTCTATCAAGTACCTACCTATCCTACTATTTATAAAGAGATAAATTCTATAGACAACGACAAGGCTTATAGGTAAACCTAAGCAAAATACATGTGCGATGTAATCGACACCCAGTGCCATCTTTTGGTTTCATGGGAAACAAATGTCCCGAAACGAAGGGCAGGCTACTATATACCATAAACTGACAAATATTAATTTCTTTGCTTCTTTCATGCCGCCGCGTTTTAAAATATTTTCACGCAAAGATGTACTTATGTACACACAATTAGGTATAGTCAACCACACCTCAAAATACCACAACCTGTCAAATTTCCTCTATTGATACTCAACCTAATGTGTATGAACAGTAAGATGAGAGTCGATTGAAGAAATTTGACAGTTTTGTGTACTTTGATGTGTGGCTGTATGTACCTAGTACTAGACGTACCCTCCCCTCCGTGTAATTCAGATGGCTTAATAAGAATATAACATAACATAAATTGCATGCTGTCTGGGTATAATCGTGCTAGTATAATTATTATAATAACAGACTGCTTTCTTTAGCCGTCTCTAGCACTAGATGAGCACCCCAGTTACCAACTTAAGAATGAAATATTTTATTAGAAAGGAAAATAAAATTAAAACCTGTATTCATGATACTGCATCATCTATGCTACGTACGAGCAATAACCGTTATTTATAAGTGAGTTATTTTAAAATAAAGCATTATTTTACCTACAAAATACAGTCAGGGCTACAATTTAAAATTTCCAAACCTACAATTTTCCACTATCAAAAGAATTCAATCATAGTTTCGTAGATAAGTTTTATAGTTAGTTAAAAAATCCATGCCATAAGGTTCAAGTTATGTTCTACACTTGCTACATCTATCTATATCTATACATATAATAAAAATGTAAAAAAGCTGTGTCTGTACATTGAAGATATTTATCTCAAAATAACTTAGGACGACTAAAAAACAGTAACAGAACATGAATCAATGATTTTAAAAATTTTTGTCTGTCTGTTTGTCTGTTTATCTGTTTGTCTGTTTGTTCGCGATAATCTCGGAAACTACTGAACCAATTCGAATGAAACTTTTTTTATTGTATAGCTGTAATATCAGGGCAACTTATAGGATATATTATATTTTGAAGACCAGGCTCCTTGATGTAGAACCACAACAGCCCAGCTAAACTATAAGAGATAGGTCAATGGCACTTTAACAAAAGTTGTTCAGATTGATGAGCATTTTATGATGCCATGAAAAAATCAAAGATCATGGAACATCTGGTTTGGAACTCTAAGAGCCCAGCTCCACTATAACAAATAAGGAATGAAATGGAATGGAAAATTGTCAAATGTGATGAGCATTTTTGGATGAGATCCTATAAGGAAGGATATTCCAAACTTAAACCCCTAATGGAGCGAAAAGGGGGTTCCAAGTTTGTTCATCTTTAAGCCAAGAGTCATAAAATTCACGCAAACGAAGTTGCGGGCGGCCACTAGTTTTCAATAAAGATACAATGTTGATTGTTGTATTGCACAGGAGGTAAGTAATCACCGTAAGGTAATGACTGACTACAGCATAGTGTAGCTGAAGAATCGATAGTTTTACTGTCAATAGTTGACCTCAATAACTAGTATAATTAAAAGTGCAATAGAATCAAGTCAAGTCTCGGAGTCAAGCTCCGAGACTTGACTTGATTCGAGGGAAATTGGCGCAATACTACCAATATCTCCAATACTCATTACCGATAGTATCGACAGTTTAACTTCCAATACTCGATATTTGTGATTTCTAACAGCGTCAAATCATCGAAACATATAGCTGACTATCGATAGTGTAAAACTATGTGTAGTTATCAATTGTTTTTTTTTTAATTCTGTTGCTAATCACTACTGTGATTACGTTACTACATTACCTACTCCGGTGCGATAAGACCGCCTATTGTACTGTTTATTGCTGTTGTTTTAGTCTTCTGTTTCTGTGCAATAAAGAATAAGAATATCTAAGTATCTATCTACATACTCTATACTTACTATTGATTTTTTAAATATTGTTTTCTCTTTTACTATCGATAACATCAATTGTCTATCCATACTGGACTATCGGTAGCCAACACTAGTGCAGCATACTTACCCAATAGTGGGAGAGGATGTTAACTTTGTATGTGGTTTCTATCGCGGTGTCCGACAGCTCGAGTAGCGTGTCCCCGAACACTGTGCCTGCGTTGTTGATCAGGATGTCCACTTTCCCCACCTGGCAACAGAAAATATTATAATTAGAATGGGAACTTTTTCCCGTTATCCCCCCCGGCTTGTACACCTAGGGTGGATAGTCACACAAATGTTTAAAAAATCTCGTGTCTTACCCCGTCTTTATACCGAGAAGAGGTGGAAAAGCAGGGGGCGCGATCAACGGGAATGAGGGTTGTCGCGTGTGAAAATTCGCTAGATGGCGTACTGTAGAACTGAGGTCCAACTACACGGTGATTGGTTATTTTTGATGTGAGATATGAAAATGTCACTAAACAACCAATGACGTTGAACTTGGACCTCAGTCTTAACAGTACACCATCTAGCGGATTTTCCCATTTGTCGTAGCTAGGGGTTCCCCCCCGGCGGCTTGTCTTGTTATTTTAAAGAGGGGGCGTGGGGTTGGCGCTCTTTATGTTAGCTAAAAATGGATAACGATGGACTGATTGATTGACGTATGTGCTAAAACATAATTTATAAAAGTACCTACCTCTTTCTTGACTTTCTCTGCTGCTGCATAGACAGCGGGCCGGTCCGCCAGGTCGACGATGTAGCTCGCTATGTCATAGCCCTCATCCACCACCGCCTGCACCGTTTTTTGCAAACCTGTCACGTAGAATATTCTCTAAGCAGATAATATATGCATGTAGATATAAGCAGTTCCTTATAGCTATAGGTACCCATTCCTTAGCTAGGTACGACTATACCATAACGGGCACTACGGGCAGGGTAGGTACCTAATCTTACAACTTGCTTAGGAATGTATTTCTTAACTACAAGGAAGGTGCAATTGGAACTCCGTAACATAAATATCATGGTAGTATAGACAGCTGAACGTCCGGTTTACGCCACTAAAGGTGAGAATCGTATGAAGCAATGTGATATATTGTTTTAAATCTGTGTTGCTGTCCGTACCTACGGAAGGTCAGAGTAAAAACCTTAAACCTACCACGATTCCACTTTTATGGGGTGGTAGATCATTTATTATGATGAATGGGTTCAGATTTTATAAGGCTCTTGGGTTTGATGCCAGGTGTTTTGTAGAAGATAATCGTCTTAACCAAACGCTTACCGTGGGAAACCAATGCTTCGGCATGATGGAAAAAAATCGGTAACCACGCTATTAATGAGTTTCACTACCTCATAAAAGGTTGCAAATGTACAAAAACCGGACATAGCCTTTTATACGGCAATTAAATCTTTTTAACAATAAAAAGGTGTACAAAACTAAAAGAAGTAGGTTATTGCATTAAACAAAAGAGAGATTTATAAGCAATTTAAAACTCAGGTCAGTAAGCCAGTAACTTGATTTTTCTTTACCAATTACCTTGACTAACGTAATCATTATTTAAATTAGTAATTTATAGCTCGATCTAGTTTTAAGCACTAGATATCTAACTGGCCTTCCACGGACACCTGAACATTCTCCCGTCTCTGAATTCCTATGTAGGTAACTTGCTTCATCGATCATAACATGAGTAATATACGTAGTAGGTACGATTGTAGGTTTTTAAGAAGTTAATGGTATTGATGTCAAATATCTTAGAGCTTAAAATTTAATGCAGCTTTACAAAAAATACTTATGGGAGAGCAATGCATAGATAGATACTCGACCGCGGACCACTACCCTATACGTAACAGTTTACCTAAGTTGATAATGTATTTTTTTTTCCTATGAATATTAAGCTAAAGTTTCAGCCATGAGCCAAGCATTTGGTTTCTCTTCCATTCCGACATTTTTAAAATAAATTGTGTTTTTTATTTACATATAGGTAGGGGGAGTCCGGGATACTTGCTCATATGGGATACTTGAGCCACTTCCAATATAAACTTGAATATTCGCGCCAGCGACGGTCAAAGACGTGTTCACGGTTGCCGTTCGCCAACCAAACACGTGCAAGTAGCCATCTTGGGAAAAAACAGAGACACGCGACTGCTAGTGGCAACAAGGTGATTTCTGGTACTAACAACGGCTGCGTTATTTTGACACAATAAATCACTGCCAGACATGATCGTGATAACTATTATCACCTTATACAGTTGCGACGTAGTCTACATGATGTATCTACTCGTAGCATTTACCTTCCACGCTAATATCCCACACGACGACCTTGGCTCCAAGTCTGGCCAGCTTGACCGCGAGCTGCCGGCCCACCCCTCCCCCGCCGCCAGTCACCAGCACCACGTCGCCCTTGAGGCTCTTCATGGGCCTTATTGCATTTGGCACGAAGGTCCAGAATAGCGACTCCAAGATGTAGTAGCAGGATAGGACGAGGAACAAGACGGTGTCTTTGGCGATGTCGAACACGCTGGCCATTTGGGAGTGTGAGTTTATCTTTGTTCCTTCCAACATCATAGTGTAGATTTTATTCTGAAACAAGAAATACGTAGAGTTTTATCCTGGATTGTCTAGTTTTGTCAATGATGTTATGTCCTCTCTAAATAGCTGTATGTACCTACCTATACGTAGGACCTAATTTTGAATAGGACTTATGATTGAATAGATAAAGTTCCAGTTGGGATTCAGTTCGGATCTTTTACCCACCACTGGGTGCTTAGGTATTAGAGGTTTTTTTTCCAGATTATTTTTCCAAGAAAGTAGAGTGAAAGTATGATTGACTGATTTTCGAAAAATCCGATAAATACTGACGTTGCACGAGACAGATCTATTGGGGGCCATGACTCATTTTAGCGTCGTGTCGTAGAGTAGCTACTTACTTACTTAGAAGCTACAAAGCTAATTTTAGAGATGATTAAAAAACGCACTCAAGTTTTTCAGTTCGAGTAGGCAAGCATAATACGATTATTAAACGTACAAATATTTACTAATGGAGTACAAATATTTAAGGTGCATAGCATTTGGTATGTTTTTTAACTGGCGTGTTAGATGCTACCGTCACGACTAGACTGCTGCAAAAAAGTTTTTCTTAGCCAGAAGAAATAATGTAGGTACGCCAAAGGCTCTTTCTTAGCATTCACGCTATAGAGCTATTAGAAACAGGATAAGTAATCGCCGCTCAAGGACTGCAGCCGCGGGAAAACTAGCTGTTCAATGCAAATATAACCTTTTGCTATTTGTTTGCGATTTCTCGGATTGCACTTAACGACAAATAAATAGCTGGTTTATTTCGGACTTGCCCGTTTCATATTGTTCAGTGCACGTTTAGGTTTCTAACGAATTCATAGAATTATATAGATGGAGGTAGTTCGTATAGAAAACACAGAGTTGTGAAGGTTACGAAAGATGAAGAGTTATCCTAGTACCCGACAGGGTCGGGTACTAGGATAACTCATAAGGTAAGGTTAGAAGTATTTTAGCCGGTAGTTGAACTTGTTTTGATAGTTATTGCACATATACCTAATGATACCTACTATTACTACCAACTAATTACCTTTAATTAACTAGTAAAATTTATGAACAAAGACAGTCAGTCATACACGGCAGTCTATGATTCAGAAACTTTTACTATTAGGTAGTTAGTGTTAAACTGTACTATTTTCCTGTCTACTTAAGTAATGGTTTCATGGCATACGGGGCATCTGGAATATTTCATAGAAGCAATTAGACGTGATTATTTACGCGGGATATGCACAGAGCCGTAGAGATAATTAGTCCATGGCGGAGCTTACCTAATCGGGCTAATATTCAGTTGCATTCGTAATGCAATACTTGATAATGGCTAGGGAACTGTACCTGTGAGTAATGCGGTTTGTGTCGAAATATGGATAAATTGAATGGTAGGTAGCCAAAAAGAAAAGTTTGACCGGCAAATTTTAATCTGAATCTGGGTGTGGTAGGAACATGTGCATGCATGTTAATTAGTACTGAAATTTTATAGGTATGTCTAGAAATATAAGGTATAAAGACATCACACTCTCGCATTAGACAAAATCCTGTATGCTAGTGTTAAGGATTGTAAAAAATAAATATATATAAGTAAATACAGAGATAGAGCTTAGTACTTTAAACAAATTATAATAGGTATTACCTAGTGTTTATTACATAAAATCTAGCAACCGTATGTGAAAAGCGAAAGTATTTATTACGATTCTTTATTTCTAGCCACATTATATTTATTTTGGAATACTCCTAAAGTGTCAATTGGTAGAAAGTAAGCGGATGAAAGTTGTAGCTTGATCAACACACTGGTAGAGTTTAAGGTCACATGCCGTGAAGACGGTTTAATTTTGGACCTTACTACACCGACTTAAACCATGCATGCAAATTTTATTTTCGGACTCGTTTCTATTTGTTTACTATCGATTGAAAAGTTAAATGTTTGACAATATAAGTATATTCTTCGTGAGAATAAAAATAGAAAAAATATACCTACTTTTTAAATTGATTCTATATCAATGAAAGATAAGAAAAAGATCATGAAATAAAATGTGATATTAGAGAAGTATTCCGCAGTTTTGATAATTGAAGATTACATAAAAGTAATAAAAAAGTTATTTTTGCATTACCAACTAATGAGTAGGTAAGTCTAAATTTAGCTTTTCTTATGTGACCGCAAACTACCAATAAATTGTTTTCACTGCACACAAAAAAGAAGATATTTACCTAAGTAACTATTATAAAGTTTAATTAAAACAAGAACACAGGATAAAGGATATATACTGATACATAATCAAAGTATTTGTATTTATCCATTGATTAGTATAGTTTTGTCTAATGCTTCTGAGAGCGTGCTTTTAAATAGAGCATGTCCCAACTCTCTTGGGATGCTATGATTGGTTAAAAATTACTTCCAACCAGTGATATTTAATTTTATACTCAAATCTTAAGAAATATGTACATACCAGATCTTTTTTCGACAGCAATAAAACACACGCACGACTCGTAATTCGAATATTTGTTATTGTTCCAGTGACTCGCGTCCGTACGCGCGTGCGATGCGCCCGCGCAGCCGAACAGACTGCGCTGCAGTTGCTCTACTCTTGCGCTTTCACTGTAACGG
Source organism: Cnaphalocrocis medinalis (assembly GCA_014851415.1). Taxonomy (NCBI): domain Eukaryota; kingdom Metazoa; phylum Arthropoda; class Insecta; order Lepidoptera; family Crambidae; genus Cnaphalocrocis; species Cnaphalocrocis medinalis. The sequence goes on along the minus strand of CM026289.1, from coordinate 5,805,728 downwards.
TACCGTGCTGCTTTTCACATTGACCCTATTGGCTTAGAAATAGAGACCAATTCATTTTTTATTATGTTGATAAAAGTGCAGCGAGGTTGTTTGTAAGATAGCTTCGTATGGGTACATTAGAAGTAAAATATTCTTAGAACGTACGAGTACGAATGTAAAAATTAAATTGCTTTTTGGTAGAGAAATTTCCTTGCCTATGACTCATTTATTAGTAGTTTTTCTATTTCGATAAATGTGATAATGATAGGTACATCTTTTCAGTAAGCTAGAACATTGAACAAAAGGTAACCTACCTTTATTCTCAGCAGCAATTCTCTAGTTAAGAGTCTTTACACTTAAACCATAATTCCTGTTTTTGTTGTAACCACATCAAATACTTGTATTTATTGCTTATTGTTCTAACATTATATGTGATTAATGTGGTACTTATTGTAGGCAAATCTGCATAACTAGGTTCAATCGAATAGAGGATGTTACATTACCCGCTAGCATAGCGATCAATCAATCAATCTGACTGTTAAGTGCTTGGCTTTAAAGGCGAGTTTTCTACTTATAGGCTATCTGTCAGCGTTTTTTAACATTTTTAGCTCACGTATCCCTAGAAAGTCTAAAACAATTTCAAGGAACTCTTTAAATAAACACAATACTTTTGATTAAAATAGGGTAGCTGAACCTACCCTTTTTACTTTTCATGTTAAACTAGTATTGCTTTTCAACATCTACTTTAATAGGTATGTTGTGTTGATAAAGCTCACCTGCAAATAACGTCACATTGGGGGTTGGGAACTGAACTTAAGCGTAGCGATTACGAAACGATTGGAGGCCTTAATTGTTACCTATTTTTTTTAAATGAAATGTTTTCTTAGTAGGCTGCGCTTCCTACGATCCATGGGCAAGAATTTATGGGGTCTTCGGACAATATTTTAGGAATCAATAGGGCCAGGTAAATATATGCATTGATTCTATCATTGATTGGTGATACGCAGTTGGCATGGATTTGCGATCTATTAATCATGTCGAAAAATATAAGTGCAAAAAGGATCCTCATACTTAGACATTGACGCTATCCTTATTTTTACTCAGTAGGTATGGTCAGTCAGACTGTGCACTCACTATATGCATGTACGTGCATTGGAAGATTGTTTTCAGGTACAGCCGCACCTACGCTCGCGAGAGCAAGACCCGCGCTCGAGTGCGCGGCGGAGGGCACGGAGGGGGGGGGAGACGCCGTACAGTTGCGCGGCATCTCCCTCAACTTCGGCGAGGAGGCCAGTCGGCAGCCGGTGCGGGGGCACCGGTGTCGGCATTGTACAGGCCTCCTCCGCAGCCCGGTAGGGACGGTTCGGTGCTCCCGGCCGCCCCTATCACTCCCCCCACACCATCGGGGGGGAGTAGTGTCGGGCCCGCGCTGTAAGCGGGCTCACGCCAGGGGAGGGACGCGAAGGGAGGCTTGTTAGCCAGATTCTCGTGTCCCCTCCCCACTCTGGCGTAGACGGGAGCACCCCTGGAGTTTTAGTCGGTAGGCCCCCGCGTGTAAGGCGGGGGAGAGCCCGACATAACCCGTCCGCCCCCCGGCGGCGGGTATGCGTAAGGCATTTCTCCAGGGTGACCAAAAAAAAAAAAAAAACAGTACAGCCGCACCTGATTGATGAGAACCGTTGATGAGCTTTGCAGACGAGGGCGCGACCGGACCATTTTATCCGTTAAAGATAGCACAAAAGGAATCCTGTTGAAATCCCGCCATGGGTCACAAATCAGTTTACTATAGTGTTTATTATAGACGGGAATTAGCGCGACGTTTATTTTTAAGCCCATAAAAGAACAGCACATCAGTTTGTACGAAGTATCACTGACGGCGGCTCAAACCACGCCACGCGCTTTCTAGTGACTAAAATGCAATAAAGAATTGAGTATTGAGTATTGAAAATTGACCGACCGTCGTTTGCGTTGGGCTCGCGGCGCGGGTAGTCGCGGACATCGAAGGGCAGACGCGGTCTTCATTACCTACTTCGCGGACAACAAGTCCAGGCCGTCCCACCGTCTGCCTATCGCCTTAAGGTGTTACAATTTTTTTTGACTTTCTGTACAAATTCATTGTTGAATGATATTATACATAGAGGTAAAATTAAACGAATAATATGAGTACCCAGATAGCAAGCGAGCTTGTTGCAAACTTGATTTTTAGATTGTCACGTCAAACATTAAAAATCAAGTTTATGACAAAATTTGCTGTAAGCTTGTTGATTAAGGTATGATGTTTCATGGCTTTGGTAATTTTGAAGCAAATTTTGACCGCAAATATAAAATTGTAATGCTATGTATTTGTACTAGATTACCAAGTTATTTGTGCGGTTCAGGGAACGAAACGAACTCGGTGCATTTTGTTTAGCAAAGCAAACCGCAAATCATCATCAGCAACCCACGTTCGTCCACTGCTGGACATAGGTCTCCCCTAATGCACGCCACCGCTCCCGATTTTCGGCCACTCTCATCCAGCTCACTCCAGCCAGCATTCGAATGTCGTCATCCCATCTTGTAGCAGGGCGTCCAACACTACGTTTGCCGAGTCGCGGTCTCCACTCAAGGACCTTATGGCTCCAACGGTTGTCAGTTCTGCGGCTAATGTGACCAGCCCACTGCCACTTCAGTTTGCTAATTCGGTGGGCTATGTCGGTGACTCTGGTTCTTTGTCGGATTACATCATTTCTGATGTGGTCCTTCAAAGATACTCGTGTTGTTCTTCAAGAAAGGCGACAACCGCAAATATAAAATTGTAATGCTATGTATTTGTACTAGATTACCAAGTTATTTGTGCGGTTCACGGAACGAAACGAACTCGGTGCATTTTGTTTAGCAAAGCAAACCGCAAATCATCATTTTCATCATTCTCAGCCAATAGACGTCCACTGCTGGACATAGGCCTCCCCCAAAGTTCTCCACACAGATCGGTCCTGTGCCACCCGCATCCAATGGACTCCCGAGACCTTCACCAGATCGTCGGTCCACCTGGTGGGAGGCCTGCCAACCACCATCCTACATGGGGTGCAAGTGGTCCCTCTCAACATCTTACGGGACCAAAGTCAACCTCATCTGCACGTGGCGCACCCTGCTGCACAACGGAAGAGGCTCTGGCGTACCCCACCAACCCGCACTGGGCCAGCGTGGTGGGTGTCCCCCCTATGATTAGTAGGACCAACACAAACCGCAAATATAAAATTGTAATGCTATGTATTTGTACTGGATTACCAAGTTATTTGTGCGGTCGGTCGTGTTTATTTTCTACATCGCGATGACGAGATTTTTTTCCAAACAATGACTACCAGAAGTCCAATTTGTGAATGATGCTTTGAGTCATGGATTCTTTATTGAAAACGTGACTCTATTGTGGAGCGTCCCTCGGGAACGTCTGCCACTGCGCCCTGCTTGGGAAAGTGTGTGGAACTGAGACTTTTTTTTATTATGTGATACGAGCAGGCGGATCACCTGGTGGTAAGCAATTGCCGCCGTCCATGATGAACACATGCAACAAGTGCGCTGCTAACCTTTTATCCCCTTCCCCCCCGATTGGCCTCCAAACTTTGTTATGTCAAACTTGCATACACTTTATAGAATAATTTTCTAGCAAGTTTGTTGCTTCGGAACTAGAAAGTTTGATTTAACCTTGCCTCAAGTTTATACACTTGCCACCGCAAATTTGAGACAAAGCTTTATGTTTGATACATCAAACCTATCGCAAGTCAGTTTCAAGTTTAAATTGTTATCTGGGTACGTCGTACCTATGATATTTATAAGGTAAATATTCGTGTATCATGTTTGATATCTTTAGTGGTTTATTAAACGAATTATACCTTAATATGAATAGGACTCGATGACATTGAATAGACACATTATATTTTATGTGCTCGTACCCAGAGGATATTATATGTAGCTTCTCATTCTACGAACAGGCTATTGCGATTGAACAATACTAGGGTTGCCTTCATAGTTTTGGACCAATGTATTTATCATTACTTATTAGTAGATAAATGCTTTATTTGAAAATAGGTCTACTTGCATTCAATAGGAGATTTTTATACTTGACGTTAAAATTATAGAAAAAAAAACATTAATAACTTCACGGTTACTGATGAATTCTTCTTCCATAATATTTCAGTTTTCAAGTAATAATGATTAATATAATACTTACCAGAAAATATTTGGTAGCAGGTAGTATTTCTTTGTTGCAAAGAATAAAAAGGGAGATCTTAGAAACATTTTTAAATACTCTAACGCGTTGATGTCTTTTTCACGGTGTTAATTTAATATGGCAAATGTGTCATTTAAATCTTTGCCGTAATGGTTTACAAGTTTTACAACCTTAAATTAGATGATTATAATACATGGATTTTATTAAAGTTAGCAAGACTTAGCTCAGTCTTTTCTTTGGACGATGTGTGAAGTCTCCCGAGCGCGGAGAGTGCGCAGCGGCTGGACTGCCGAGAACTTCATAAATAAACAGTTTTTCCAAATGATTGCTTATCTAGGATTGTTTCTACCATTGTTGTTGTTGCCCATTACATTGTTGCCTAGTACATTTTTTTCTATTACTTGCCAGCGTCAAAAAATACAAAACATTATATCAAAGCGGATATGTACAATGTACATACATAGAGATCTTTTTTATGATAATTAGTTGTTAATTTTTTTTTTGTTTATAAATCCTGTTATAAACATTGTTCCGGTGAACAAAAAATTATGAAGTTTATAACTGGATTTATGCAACTAATAACAATCTGTAGTATATTTTTAGTCGCTAAAAAAATATAGGTAATCGAATAAAAACTCGAATAGCAAATAGTTTTAATTTAAGCAGCTATCACGCTATATATTGATTCATAACACGCTACAATTGGATTATTTGTACTTTTTTTTGCAATAAAACGATAGTCGCTATGCGCGAAGCTGGTGGGGGTTACCCATGGGGGTTACGAACCAAAACGCTATGGGATGGAAACTGACATATTTTGAAATTTAACTGTCAAATGACGTAGGTACTTAGTTGTATTTTAGAGCGGTGTATCTGACCTCTTTTTTTTGTTGTTGACGCTGGGGAATGCCGCTGACCCCAAGTGGGCCAACGTTACCACGTTAGATACCTCTGACCTCTGGATTTTTCAAATCTATATTACGCATATAGACCATTTGCTCGGCGGTGAGGGAAAACGTCCTGAGGAAACCTGCCTGTTTCAGATAGTTGCTAAGACGTGTGTTAACACGTCTTAGCAACTACTTGTTAAAGTACTTGTTAAAGTATTCAGTTGGTCTGATTCCCTGGACTGCGAAGGTTTGACGGCAGTCGCTTCATTGTAATTACTAAACTCTCGGTGAATTATGGTCTAAGGCTACCTGTCCACCAAAGCGGAGCGGGGCCGAGCGAAATGATATCTGCCAATGGCATAAAACCTCCGCTATTCGACGAACAAACTTTTTCTATTGGTGAATGTCACTCCGCTCCGCTTCGGTGGACAAGCAGCCTTAGTAGAGGGACGTGCTAAGGCTTTATAGCAACCGCTTTGGGCCTATCTGAAATTCGGGAATTATATGCTTAGATAAGAGACACGTAAGCACCTAGTTGTATTTTAATTTCGGAAACCCTAGCTATGCTAGTAGTGAAGATCGAGTAGGCAATAGTATCTGCATATTTTATAAACAGCATGTTCTGTATTCTAACAGCGTATAATCCTCATTAGCAGAGGCCGCACGCGCTGCGCACGCGCTGGTGAGACGCGGCAGATCTGTTGGCTAATGCTGAGGAAATGGTAATGATAGTGCTAAAGGAGCCATTGAGACTTACAATGCTGGTAATGATAAAAGGTAAACCGTAGAATTACAAATACTGACTTACGGTTTTTATTTGTTGACAGAAGGTACCTATAACATTTGAGAAAATATAAAATTAATTAGACTAGACTATATTTTAGTAGCAGAAATAGCTAACTTTATTAATTACTTACCTACTTTCAATTTATGCGATGTAATGAAATCGATAAATCTCTTACTTTTAGTGACCTAGCCCAGTGCTTGTCTCTCTATTATAATAAAATTTCCATCACTTCTATGCAAATTTATAAGTGATACAGGGTATACCTGTGAACATTTACTTCCTTTTTACCACGTCTTTTACTGACCAATCCGAACAACATTTCTGTTTTACGATTTTTGAAAATTTGTCGTAAATTTTATCGACTCCCCATACAAAACGACCAATTCACGTGATCGACTTTCTATGAAAAGTTGAAAGTTTTTATGTGATATAACACATTTGTAATATCACATAAAGACTTTCGACTTTTCTTCTATGACTTTTCATAGAAGAAAAGTGGTTCAGAATGATTGTTAGAGTACGTAGTTAAAGGGATGTAACTGTAAATGTTCACAGATACTACCTGTATAGGTATTGCAAACTAAAGGTCAAAAATGTAATCCTCTTCTAATTACTGTTCAAACGTGTAATTGCATAAAATTACATAGGTATTGCACAAGTGCAACATACTCGCAATTATTCAGTCATAAAAATAAAATGCATATCTACGTTTTGCATGTGAATGTACGCTACGTCTAATATGATACGAGGGCTAGTTTAAATTCTGAAGTGAAGTAAAGTGAATATTATCGAAATGACCCCAGTTTTGTTAGTTAGCACATTGCTGGGTTGAAAGAAGTAAGTAAGAAAGAATACATTTCACAATAGGGCTAAAGGGGCGAAAGGGGTAAACATCTACAAGAACTATTTTATAAATAGTACCTTCCTTGCATACCTACACTTAGAGACTAACTAAAAACTTCAATAGGTAGAAATAATTAAACGATTATAGAGGTTTTACTTAATAAGGTTTTACATAAATAGTTCTTATACTGTTTTAGCTATCTACTAGGCGCTAGTTAAAATCGATTTAAAAAAATATAACTTCTAACAAAACTCTCCCTTACCGCCATCTAGAGAGAAACTTGAGCACGAAACAGTTATTAGTTGTAATAGCGTCGAAGCCTTAATAAGCATGCTAGTCCGATATATTGCCCAGTAGAGCCTTTGTGACTTGCTACGTTTGCTATAGATGGCGCTACGTACCAATTCAATAACATTTCGATTTAAATTATGCAGCTTGTATGTAATATCTAGTCAACCAGAAAACTCTATTACTATCAATCCATTTACCCCTCTCACGTTCGCTCATGCATCATCGTAGCGGTGCTTATGATCACTTTTTTGATGATTTGATTAGGTGTGTACGTACAGACTAAAATAAATATAATCGGCTTGCATCCTCTGTGTGCGGTATCCATGGGGCGGTAATCGCTAACACTTATCCTCTGTCACCGCCCCTATCAATAAAATAAATAAAATAGGAATGTATAAAAAAGCTTAATTAAAGAAACAAATTTAGAATTTATTTAATTTATGTATATGTCTTATCAAAACCTTTTCTTGCTTAGTCGTCTAATTAGATAACCTCCTTTGCCTTAGGTTTACAATAACCTGATAGTGTGAACGTGCTAGAAAATTAACCTTAAGACTAACGCGACTCTCTGGTGTTGCCAGGTGTCTTGGCGCCGCGGCCATTGCTTAACAACCCGGTGAATCGTCTGCTCGTCTGCCACCTATCACATAAAAAACAATTGAAAACGATGTATATAGTCACTATCCGGAAGAAACCGTAGTGAAAGAAAAAAGGCGTCGTCATACGCAGATAAAACGGATAATACTTACTACAGTGACAGCTTAGTAACAAAATTGCTACAATTATAGTTAGGTATAGTGTACGTTTGTATTAGTTGATGGTAAAAAAGGTAATCACGCTTACCTTGTGGTTAACCACTATTATGAGGTATTTTATTATAGTAAAAAGTAGGAAAGATAAGTATTGTATAGTTTTCATTTAAGTATTAGTTATTGTACCGATAAAATAAGTTGAAATGACTTAACTTGAAATAAGGAATGCAATTTTAGACGGCAGGTTGATAAACGACTTTGTTGGTAAAATTATTATGTGGATTCGATATCCAGTCGACTTTTAAGAAAAGCCAATTTTTTTAATTTAAATAGTTAAGTTTAAATATAACCGTAACCGTAGTCAAATGCAACTTATTATAGTGTTTTTTAAAAGACGCTAGAAGATTACAAAACACATAAAAACTAAGGAAGTAAAATAAGTAATTAGTTAAGTAATTTAGATATCTCCTAAAAAGCCTGAGTCGCTTCTGTGGCTGTTAATTATTTTGTAATAAAGATATATTATTTTCGACGGAGACGGAGATCGAACCCAGGACCCCCAGCTCGTTGCACCACCGAGCCAGTCGACTCAGACCCTTGTATATGGAATATGGAAACCAAGAACAACCAAGGCATCATAAACATCCAGACCCAACACAAATTGAATGTTTCATCAATAAACATTTGTGTCGGTGCGGGATTCGAACCCTTGTCTCTCAACCGGCGATTTAACCACTGCGCCAAACAGGTTTAAGTCATTATTTCTGTATATTCGCATTTTATATAACGCCTAGTTGGTCTAGTGGTTTAAGTACCAGGCTGTGATCACTCTGTGAAAAAAAATCTTGTAGAATAAATAGGTAGGTATGTGGTATGTCTATATTATACTTAATTATGCGCTCAATGAGAATGAAACAACTTTAAAATTTACGACTGTTAAGCAGGCTATAAAGCTAATCTTATTATAGTTTCGTTTTCCAGTAGTTGCGAATGATAACCATCTGGTACGGATGCAGTGGCAGGGCCGCCAACCGTGCAGCAATCATGTGAGAGCAATACCGTTCTGCAGCAAGCGCAAACCACATCACATGATAAGTATACAGCTCCAATTTATGCTGTCGGCCAACATACACTTTTTGCACTGGTAGATTTACCTGCTTCTACAACATTAAAAATAAGAATACTCACTGCAAACTCCTGCATCAATTAATTATAATTTGGCTGTTTGCCACAAGTGATGTTTTGTTAGGTAGTTGTTAAGTATTAGATACATATTATTCACCTATGGTAGGAAAAATGTCTGAACATAGATTTATGTATTTTTTTTTGATCCAATTGATCATCTTGTTTTTAGTTAGTCAAGTATTTAGTTAGTCTTCGCTGAGGATATAATGATCACTACGATGCTTTCAGAATCATCTATCAAAATCTAAATGAAAAAAGGCTATTAAAGAAAAATTAGATTATTATTTAATTGTATATGCTTTATCAAAACCTTTTCTTGCTTAAGTCGTCTAATTAGATTACCTCTTGGCCTTACTTTACAATAACCTGTATCGTGTGAACGTGGCAGAAAATTAACCAAACGCGACTCTTCTGGTGTTGCAGGTGTCTATGGGCGGCGGCCATTGCTTAACACCAGGTGAATCGTCTGCTCGTCTGCCACCTATCACATAAAAAAACAATTGGAAGAACGATGCATATAGTCATATCCGGAAGAAACCGTAGTGAAAGAAAAAGTGCGTCGTCATACTGCAGATAAACTGAAATACTTATCTACAGTGACATGCAGTAACAAAATTGCTACACTTATATGTTAGGTATGAGTGTACGTTGTATGTAGTTTGATGGTAAAAAAGGTAATCACGCTTACCTAGTGGTTAACCACTATTATTAGTATTTTATTATAGTAAAAAGTAGGAAAGATAAGTATTGTATAGTTTTCATTTAAGTATTAGTTATTGTACCGATAAAATAAGTTGAAATGACTTAACTTGAATCAAGGAATGCAATTTTAGACGACAGGTTGACCATAAAACGAATTTGTTGGTAAAATTATTACATGGATTCGATTTCGTCGACTGATTCGTCGACTGTTTTTTTAAACTCTTAAGAAAAACCAAATTTTTAAATTAAAATAGTTAAGTTTAAATATAACCGTAATCGTAGTCAAATGCAACATAAAGTGTTTAAAAGTCGCTAGAAGATTACAAAACACATAAAAACTAAGGAAGTAAAAATAGTAAATAGTTAAGTAATTTAGATATCTACTAAAAAGCCTGAGTCGCTTCTGTGGCTGTTAATTATTTTGTAATAAAGAAATATTATTTTCGACGGAGACGGAGATCGAACCCAGGACCCCCAGCTCGTTGCACCACCGAGGCAGTCGACTTAGACCCTTGTATATGGAATATGGAAACCAGGAACAACCAAGCTATCATAAACACCCAGACCCAACACAAATTGAATGTTTCATCAATAAACATTTGTCGGTGCGGGATTCGAACCCTTGTGTCTCAACCGGCGTTTTAACCACTGCGCCAAACAGGTTTAATTCATTATTTCTGTATATTCGCATTTTACGCCTAGTTGGCCTAGTTGGTCGAGTGTGATCACTCTGTGAAAAAAATCTTGTAGCCTACCTATTTATTGGTAGGTATGTGGTATGTCTATATTATACTTAATTATGCGCTCAATGAGAATAAAACAACTTTAAATTTTACGACTGTTAAGCAGGCTATAAGGCTAATCTTATTATAGTTTCGTTTTCCAGTAGTTGCGAATGATAACCATCTGGTACGGATGCAGTGGCAGGGCCGCCAACCGTGCAGCAATCATGTGAGAGCAATACCGTTCTGCAAGCGCAAAACGCATCACATGATAAGTATACAGCTCCAATTTATGCTGTCGGCCAACATATACTTTTTGAACTGGTAGATTTACCTGCTTCTACAACAGTAATAAGAATACTCACTGCAAACTCCTGGATAAATTAATTATAATTTGGCTGTTTGCCACAAGTGATGTTGTATTAGGTAGTTAAGTTAAGTATTAGTAGATAAATTTATTCACCTATGGTAGGAAAAATTCCTGAACCTAGACTTATGTTTTTTTATTTTTGCTCGAATTGTTTTTAGTTAGTCAAGTATTTAGTAAGTCTTCGCTGAGGATAAAATGATCACTACGATGCTTTCAGAATCATCTATCAAAATATATATTAAAAAGATTCGGATGATTTAAGTTTATTTTTATTCTAAAATTATGTCTATCAAATATTTGTTGTAACTGTATACGACATCATAACTGTTTAATATATCATGCTATACCGCATATTACCTAGATGTTGATACATTCTAGAACAAAACTGACGTCAATTAAAATTTTGGCGATTAATGACATCCGCAGGAGAAGCGAGTGAACTCACTACCTCTAGACAAATAGTCATTCCACTTACGATCTTATTCATTACATAAATAATTCATAATAAATGATTCCCAGTCTCGTAATCAAGTGTGAGGCCAGAAGAATCATTAGCTCTTTGCCTCGACTCGTATAAAGGTGAAACTATAATGATCTTGGTCTAAGGCTTTAAATCAGTGTAAAAACGTTGATATATGACACATACCTACTCAGGTATGGCGGAGAGAGAGTAGATTTCTTATTTGTTAACTTGTATTTTTTTAATGCTCGAAGCGGCAAAGGAACAATCGGGTCAACTCATAGCTCCGGTTTGTGATCACCAATTCGCAATAGACAAGCGTGGTGGTTTTAAGCCTACTCCCATCGTAGTAGCGATGACTTGATATCTACATTATAATGGAGGCTTTTGCCTTGGGCGGCACAGAACATAGGCTTAATCTTTTTAACCAACCGAGTTATAACACTTTAGACGAATGCACACAACCATGTTGGGATCCCCTATGCGTTCCCATTGATTGTGGTAATGTGTGCGTTGCAGCGTTTAAACATGTATACAGACGGTGTCAGTTCAGGTTACCCCCAGCAGTGCAATAATAGTACCTACTTGTGTGTCAGACATAAGAACGGTCCAAAGTCAAAAAAGGGTAACTCGAACGTGACGCCGTATGAATTCAGTGCGCCGTAGCGCCCGGCGCCCACGCAAATACAATCCGCCCCAGCGCGGCACGATCTATATAGATAAACTACTAATATGTATACTGAAGTCCACTATAACCTTACTCTGTCAACGTTATAATTCGGCCATAAGTCCCTTGTCGCACTGTTTACTCGAAACTGGAAACAAAGTTTGATTTTTATCTCTAAGTTTGACATGTTAGTCCATATATTAGATAAACAACGACTAATTGGTTTGCATATCAAAGTCGCTGCAGTAATCGGTACGCTAATGAGCCGGTGCATTATCAGTGTTTGTCCGCAACTTCATTGTTGTCGTGGGAGCGTGTCACCCCGGCACATCCACAGTGTAAGCGGCGAACCAGTGATGTAGAGCTAGGCGTATGACACGCGCGTAAATCAAACGGTAAAAAAGTGTCCAATGATAGTAGCCACAAGTAAATGTCAAAAATGTCAAAGTAATAATAGAGTATTTTTTACGTAGCAACCAATTCCCAATTTTCGTTCCCAATATGTGACGGGTTTCAGTCGTAGTGCTACGAGTGCTACGGTTGGTTGTAGCAAAGGACATTAGACCTTTGCTACGATGAACCATACATTTGTATCCTGCTTCATTATAAATCCTCTTTAGCATATTCATTTTTACAATCTGCTATATTTGTAGAAATAATACCTACTAAATATTTGTTTTTTCTTTATTTTTTTTTGTATAGGTAAATATGGTCGTTTCCACAATAAGGTACTTACCTATATAGTGCTCCCATTTTTTTATCGCTCTTGGATTGACTTAGCATTTATGTTCCTTTAAAAATATGAAATAATTAGAGTAGAGTACTAGTGATCTTGCATATGCAAGCTATATAATTTCCATATTAATTTATTTATTACCGTTGCCTTGCTCAGATTAGCGTGGAGATGGTTCACGGGGTCTAGTGGCGCGGCGGGTGGCGGCGGCCGGCGGCGTGAAGGTCGGCCAGAGGGGTCGCAGCGTGCGCGCGCCGCCGCGCCTGCCAGTCGATGTGCGCCTCGCGACTCCGCGCCCGCTCCGACCGCCCGCCCCGGCGCCGACCACGAGCGCGCTCAAAAATACCACAAAAAAATACCGCTACTCACTCGTCCCACTAGAACACCTCTAGCCGAAACGAGACCTTGCCACCGCCCGCTCATGTGTGTGCGATCAGCTGATCGACCCAATTTTGTGTTTTCGGCAAATGACAAGCGACAATTAGGTGAGTTGTGTATACCAACGTCAATTAAACGCCGATTCGCGTTCTAACGTTTTCGCGCGGACCACGTTAGTTCGAAAGTATTTCAAGGAGACCCTCCTTCTCAGTTGCTCTCCAGTTGAATTAAAACCTCTGATTTTTATCAATATTATCACTAAATCTACGTCTACGTAGCACAACATAGAGGTGTCGTTGCCCAATATTAGATTAATCGTCCTCGCTCTTTGTATAGCTCATACTTTTAATTGTAATATGACATTGTGAATAGATAGTATCTGCCAAACAATCAAATATATATAACCTTCTGAGATGATTGTGTGAATATCACTAATTAGCGATAGGGTAAAATAGCATGATAATGCTGGTGATTACTCAAAATTATGAATTTTATTACACTAATTATTTTATCATAAGGTAAATAATGTGCCCAAAACTGTGCTAAATAAACAAGGTCCTTGCTTTGCCTATTCCTCTAGTAATTAATTACCTTTATTATCCTTCCATTAATCGATATTGACCTGTGCTAACATTGACCTCTTTAGAGGTTTTTGCTGCAACAGATTCACTGAAACGATAGCGGTTTACTTAACTCTTACAGTATGAATGAAAAAAATGAACCGATCCCTTAAATATTTCCTACAAGTGTATGTTCTTCGATAGTTTAGATAGTACATAGGTACGTATTTCTCGTTCGTTTGACGGAAAAAGTAGTAAAACTTAAATCAGATGAAGTACCTACTTGTTATAATCTACACAAATAAAAATGTTTGAAAAAATAAGATTACATACAATATGAACAAATAAGTAAAGTTAATATTGCAAGGCCGGCGTCGTTATAAAATGTGATGAAAATGTTATACAATACTCAAACAAAAAAAATTATTTACTTAGGTACTTTATTAAGTTTTCAGGGCCTCCTATATAGGGCATTGGATTTATTTATTTATTCGGTACATATAACATAATTATTATAATCGTATAAGTAACTCTTTAAGATTAGCTAATCTGATATGTCCTAGATTGTTACCTCAAAACCTTAAATTGGCTGTGCCAGGATTCAAGGTCTAAATAACTCCATGGATAACTGGTAGCTGAAGGGGATAAGAAAAAAGAAAAAGAAACGGGGGGGTCGTAGGTTCGAATCTGGTGCTATACCCGGGATTTTCAACATTACATGTATTTACCATATTATTACTGCTGTGAAACCTGCATTCCGTTCCGTTAGTTTCAAAAACTGTAACTAATAATACCCGCAATTATTATTGGTGGGAGAATGCTTTTCAACATATACCGTGATCCTGTTGGACTTATTCCCTTATTTAAGGTTTGCGGAGGCCTGAAGGTTGTTGCTTCATTAACACCCAGACTTCCCAATTAATTGATAATTTTCCAGGCGTACCCTGAGCTCTGAAGCGATAACTTTGGACGCAACCGGGAATAAAACGCTGAGATAATGAGTTTTAGCTATTGAAGAGATTGACGTCGTACTCGTATTAAAATATTTCTTACAAATATCTTGTGACTCTTCCTAAGTAAGCAGCTTTAGTCATATCGAGTCTTTATTAGACTTTAAAAAGTAATAACACAAAAAACTTACAATCATAAATAAGAAACTGTCAACTGCTTAACTGTACCTACATTTTTAGGTAACTGTTTTTTCTTTATACTTTATCTTTATAGATAAAAACACCACAACTTGTTCTCAAATTAAAAACGGGTTTTAAATTGTTCAGTATTTTTTGCTGCAATACATTACAACTCCAAATCAAGCCTGGCTTAACTGTTGAGATTAATTATATACATAATTATTAAATCAGAAGATTTTGATTACTGCAAAAGAAATCAGGCAAGTGCGGGTCGGAATCTTGCAGAGGATTCCGCAAACAAAATAAAAAATGTACGAGCAGAAGCCTTCAAGCAATATTCCAGTAGTTAGAATAACACTTCTATGGTGAAAACCACAAACGATGTTGATTGGAAGACTAAATTCATCCTGATCGTGAGGTATTCTTACGTTTTTGAGGTAACGGGAAAGATCCAAAAACATTTGTTATTACCTACACCTACATACCTTAGCAATGAGGATCGTGATTATATGGAAGCACGAAACGCGAGCCACGATGCTTCCTTCGCTTAGGCAAGAGTACTTTTACCATGAGTAATCCTAGTGAGGAAACCTTACCTCTCACGAAACATACCGGCAACTTTAGCAAGCATAGCTATACCTACTCACAAAATCTTTACAAATATATGTGAATTTATAAGTTTTTTACCTGAAGGTTGTTAGAATAAAAGTGTTTTGTCATCAGGGTCGGTCAGTGTGTTTTTTCTTATATAGACCTATTCCAGACTGATTTGCAGCGCGCTGTGTTGCTACGGATAACGTAAAACTTAAATACTTAGGTATAGTTAGTGCTATCCTCAAAGACGTTCTCCTTGGTTGAAAATTAGCGAAGCGCGTCGTGTGGAGTTACCTTTTTTGTCTTTTGGAACATCCTTGTGTCTGAGATGCAAGACTTATAGGGGCATGACACTGTCTGTACAAACTATAGCATTTAGAATTATTTCCAATATTTTATCCTCCGATTTTTTTCCGAATCCGATATCAAAATTATCAAATCTAGGTACCTATTGTACCATAGAGAAAATAAATAGTCCTGATATATTATACTTATATGCCAAGTAATGGTAAAAAATGTTTGAGAGATAAAAAATAAAAGCAGTAAACCACAATACCTACCTAATAAATGAGCATGTAATCATAACAATAATTTTTCCTCGTAGGTGGTATAGCGTGATAGGTGAATTGTAACAATCGTAACAATTTGCAAATACGTGAGGATGTTGCGTTAAATCGTTTCAATTTGAGTCATAAAACCATTTCCACAACTAGGTAATACATAATCGTAAGGTTGCAGAATAAATCTTATTACAATAAAAGGCCTTGTAACGCAATAAATCAGACACTTTAAATTATAATTTATAAATATAGAGATCTAACAATGCAACAGATGACATTTAAAAGTCTATTCGCTCCGTGCACGATTACAGCGCCAACTAGCGTCCACAACTTTGTGGGCTCTGTCACATTGACATTTAGGTCGTGTATTTGTGAAAAATATCGAAATGAAAAAATAACAAATATTTTCGACTCATAAATTGTTGTGATACCACGATTTGGGTGGAAAAAGGGTTTTTAAATCATTTTGGTCATTCAAATCAAATGAGGTAAGTCCAAAAAGTGTGTTTAATTTTGATTGTGTCAGGGTTTGTTTACTTCATTTATAGTTGTAGTTTTACAGTAAAACAAAAAGAAAAAGCTACTTTAATGGTTTCATTATATAACAGTAAATATATTTAAATGTTCCTGTATCGCTAGTAATAAATTAAATATCGTTTTCAGATCGAAATGAGTATTGTTTTGAAGACCGGGTTTGTGAGTGTTACTCACAATATCAAATTCCAACCACATACCGTATTTAAAGGAAAGTTGTTGGTATTGGCTGGACATGTCCGAGATGTAGAAGAATTAAGAACAAAACAAGGGCAGAGTTCAATAATTCACGCTCTCATCATAAGGCAAACATCTATTACTTTGCCACCTTATAAAACGGTTTTTCTAAATGTAAGTGATTATTTCCGTTTGAACTTAATACTTAGTTTGATCGAGTTTTGATAGACGTAATATTCAAATATTAATTTGATTGCAGGTAAATACAGCACGAGTAGTCACAAGTGTGAAATGTAATTGTGTTTACAATCAAAGTGGTAAATGCAAGCATATCGCTGCTTTGATTTGATTTGCCAGCATTGACGGGGTGGTCATTGAAAATGATTGTATCTTATCAAGACTAGTTGAAATCAAATGTCCATTATCATGTTCAAAACAACCTGTGATAAATTATAATGAAAAGATGTGCAATGTCAAGTATTTAGAGTTTGTAAATGATAGATTAGAGTTAAAACACAAAAACCATATTATACTCAAATTCAGGTACAGATGTATGTAACTGGAATGACCGTTTGTGATCTTTTTGTGTACTCGCCTGTAAAACATGGTAGCTGCACAGTGCGGGTACACCGTGATGAAGCATTCATTAAACATGTAATTTTGGTTAGTGTAAGATTTTACTTTGAACATTATTTAAAATCATTATATTTAGAAAGTACTTGTGAAAATGATAGTACTAATAATAAAACTGAACAACCAAAACGTAATTTTACTGGAAAAAATATAATCAATGTGATGTAGGTTGGATAAAAAAAGTAAATAAGTCATACAAGTTATTTTATTATTAAGAGCGTTCTCGGCTAGTGCGGAATGTCATGTTTCGGTTTTGATTTGCAAAATTTCACTCACACATAAGCATGTGTTACTGTTTGCATAGAGTTGCCGCGTACGTTTTCTTTATAGTTAGACTGACAAGTTTTGATCCTTTCGCTTTATAGCAAAGTAAATTACTGTATTGTTGTAAAATTAAATTGCAAGTTAAATAAAATAAAATAAATCCAACGTTGATTTATTGTTATTCTTTTGATTTTTTGATTTAAGAAAAATAAAAAAATAGGTATATCATTTAGATACCTACCTACCTTTTTTACTCAGGACAGGTAAGCAATTAAATACTTAAAGATATCATGTTTTGTTTAATAAATCATTTAATAAAAAAGAACATTATACATTATAAAACAGTTGTATTTATACATTATAAAACAGTTGCAAACCCTCAATTTGATCCCTTTCTGGGATCAATTCTTTAAGAAACAGCCCCAGAGGAAATGGACGTGGCAGAGCCCAGATACTATGACTAAAAATGAGATCGACTTCATAATTATATCGGACATTAAGCGAATATTCAGAGATGTCTCAGTGATCAATAGGTTTAAAACCGGAAGTGATCACCGACTTCTCAGAGGCACTTTGAATATCAATTTTAAGCTTGAACGTTCTCGGTTGATGAAGTCCACGCTCCGGCCAAATCTGCTCCAATCACTCGCTGGTTCCGATGCCTTCCAACTGAAATTGGAAAATCGATTCACTGCCTTGGAAACCACAATTGACGTATATATCGACGAAGAATTCGACCAAGTGGTGGAAATCCTTCGGGACGAGGGCACAAAGTTCTGTGAGTAGCAAGCGGTCTATACTCTGGATTTAATGGACAAGAGGCGGAAAGATCCATCAGTCACTTCGGCAGAACAACAGGCTCTAAATAAGTCCATCTCCAAGCTGTTAAGACGTGACCTCCGAAGCTCCAATTCACTCTCAATACAGAGAGCAATTGAGCAGAACCAGGGGGGTCCAAAGTCTTCGTACAACAGCTTGACAGGAGCCACCTGTCGAAGTTAACCAAAACAAATCGAGGAGTCGTCACATCAAAGCCAGAAACTTTTTGCCTTCTTTTACGCCATGCGACGGAGGATCTACCCGACATCAGCTTGGAGGAGATCGAGGCAGCTCTTGGACAACTTAAAAATGGAAAAGCCCCGGGAAAAGACGGAGTCACACCGAGCTTCTGAAAGTTGCCGGCAAGCCGGTGTTGAAGGAACTTTGACGTTTATTTAACTCGGTTATTTTCTTCGGGAGAACTCCTAGGGCGTGGCCGCGGAGCTTGTTCGTATTGTTCTTCAAGAAAGGCGACAAAACCTTACTGAAGAACTATCGACCAAAGTCACGTCTATAAGTTGTTCTCAAGAGTCATTTCGAATCGCCTTACACGAAGACTTGACGAAGCTCAACCTACAGAGCAAGCCGGGTTCCGACGGTTTTAGCACCATCGACCATATTCACACATTGAGACAGGTTATACAGAAGACCAAAGAATATAACCAGCCCCTGTGCATGGCATTTGTGGACTATGAAAAAGCTTTTAACTCCGTCGAGACCTGGTCTGTTCTCGAGGCCTTGCAGAGGTGCCAAGTCGATTGGCGATATCGACTTGGCACGAGGTGTTGAGGTGTCTGTATAACGTCGCTAATATGTCCGTAGTAATCCAAAATGGCCAAACCGAGCCTGTCCTGCTACGACGTGGTGTGAGACAAAGAGATGTTATATCTTCGAAACTCGTCTCCGCTGCGCTGCAGGACTTGTTCAAAACGCTAAACTGGAAAGAGCGCGGAATCAATATTAATGGCGGGTACATGTCACACCTACGATTCGCAGACGACATCGTCATCTTGACGGAAACCTTACATGGCCTACAGGCGAGCAGCCTGGCTGAATCTTCCAATCACTTCGATCTTCGGATGAACTTGGATAAAACCAAGGTCATTTTCAACGAGCTCGTTGATCCGGGACCGGTCGCTGTTAATGGAGTACCTCTCGAAATTGTCCAGGAATATGTCTATCTAAGATAAACGCTCCAATTAGGCAGAAACAACTTCGAGAGAGAAGCCAATAGAAGAATTCAGCTAGGCTGGGCAGCATTTGGTAGGCTTCGTCAAGTCTTCTCGTCATCCATCCCTCAAAGTCTTAAGTCGAAAGTCTTCGACCAGTGCGTCCTCGCGGTCATGACTTACGGTGCCGAGACGTGGACGTGGCTGGACTAATCCACCCGGTTCAAAGTCGCTCAAAAAGCTATGGAAAGGGCTATGCTCGGAGTATCTCTGAAGAACCGCATCAGAAATGATGTAATCCGACAGAGAACCTGAGTCACCGACATAGCCCACCGAATTAGCAAACTGAAGCGGCAGTGGGTTGGTCACATTAGCCGCAGAACTGACAACCGTTGGAGCCGTAAAGTCCTTGAGTGGAGACCGCGACTCGGTTAAGTGTTGGACGCCCTGCGACAAGATGGGATGATGACATTCGAAGGCTGGCTGGTGTGGGCTGGATGAGAGTGGCTGAAAATCGGGAGCAGTGGCGTGCATTAGAGGAGACCTATGTCCAGCATGTTGGAATACATCAAAAATAACTCAAACTCGTCCCATGCTAATCTGCACTTAATTGCATAGTAATAGAGTTCCTCTTGTTGCACTTGTTAATAAGGTTCATTTTACGAATACATATTTCGACCTTGAATCCTGAGGGATCACTCTGTTAGTAAGTCTTGAGATGTTAGTAAGTCTTGAGATGCCAGCGAGTCTTGTCGACTCGGCCGGTTCGTCTTGTGGAGTCTGTTGACTCAGATAGTTAGTCTTGCTCTGTCTGTGAGTCTTGTTACTCTGCTAACTGTACATTTGTAAACATGCGTACTCTCCTATAAAACGATTTAATAAAGATATCGTTTAGTACCAACAAATAAGTTTGTCATTGACTCCCAAAACCCAATACAGCAGTGGACGAGTGTGGGTTGCTGATGATGATGATGATGAAATTCTACTTTAAAATCATAGTCATGTTTCTGTAGTTTGCGATTCAACTATTTCCAATTCTTCGGTGGTATTCTCATGTATTTGACCTTCTCTTTTCTGCCTTTAGCAATAAACGTAATGAAATCATCGTAAAAGAAAAATGTGAATAGATTATGACCAGCTATGTCATTAAAAGTGGATTCGCGGTAACTTACGTTTTAGCTTCATTAGCTTTGGCCAAATTAAGTACCATAACTTTTCCTTTTCTTCCCCGAATAGCGCCTTTTATATCACATTTTATATTATTATGTAAAATGTAAAGAATATAATATATTAATCTATGGAAGTTACTAGAATTGCATTTCTTTACCTTCGTACTCACCAAAATTTTGGGTGTAGTAAACTTAATTCACCCAGGGTAATTCACCCAGGTGAATTAAAGATACTTTTAGTAAACTTTATTCACCTGGGTGCATTAAGTTCACTCCTGTAGTAAACTTAATTCACCCAGGTGAATTAAAGAAACTTTTAGTAAACTTTAAACACCTGGGGTGCATTAAGTTCACTCTTGTAGTAAACTTAATTCACCCATGGTAATTCACCTAGGTGAATTAAAGAAACTTTTAGTAAACTTTAAACACCTATTCCACAAAATAGGTCCCTATTTTGTGCCTATTCCCTGTAGTCTTACCGCGTAGTCTTACCAATCGGACTACTGGGAATTTCCTTCCCAATAGTCTTACCAGTAAAACAATAATGTAGGTATGTATTTTCTCATAAGCGTACCTACTGTTTTGTTCTATAAGTACCAGGCTAACATAAAGTACTAAGAGGTGGTTATAATAAGGCATTGATATTTTGGGTCTTAGCAAAGATACGAATTACGATTATTAGTACCTCCTATAAATTTATGATTTCCTGGTACTTTCATATCGCATTTCCTGTGACATAAGATATACCTACTACAATAGTGGTCGTGGCCCGTGGTCCACTTAGGTGTAACAAATTTCTTTCCGTGGTTTACCCAAAGGTCCACATGTTCCCATATAAAATTTTATTGTAGTAGGTATATCTTATGTCACAGGAAATTCGACATGAAAGTACCAGGAAATCATAAATTTATAGGAGGTACTAATAATCGTAATTCGTATCTTTGCTAAGACCCAAAATATCAATGCCTTATATAACCACCTCTTAGTACTTTATGTTAGCCTGGTACTTATAGAACAAAACAGTAGGTACGCTCATGAGAAAATACATACCTACATTATTGTTTTACTGGTAAGACTATTGGGAAGGAAATTCCCAGTAGTCCGATTGGTAAGACTACGCGGTAAGACTACAGGGAATAGGCACAAAATAGGGACCTATTTTGTGGAATAGGTGTTTAAAGTTTACTAAAAGTTTCTTTAATTCACCTAGGTGAATTACCATGGGTGAATTAAGTTTACTACAAGAGTGAACTTAATGCACCCCAGGTGTTTAAAGTTTACTAAAAGTTTCTTTAATTCACCTGGGTGAATTAAGTTTACTACAGGAGTGAACTTAATGCACCCAGGTGAATAAAGTTTACTAAAAGTATCTTTAATTCACCTGGGTGAATTACCCTGGGTGAATTAAGTTTACTACACCAAATTTTGTTTGGTTAAAACAAATTAATATTCTTAAAACAAAAAGTATCAATCCGTCTCAGTCGCGTCAAAAAATCTCCAATTTCAAATAAAATTTTACGTAGCACGCGGTGACCGGGAGCGACATAGGTCCTACCTCGGAAAGGCCTCGGCCGGCACTGAGCGCTGGTGCGATTCTGCGCCGATTATATAGTAGTACTAAATGATTCATAATAAAATAAAAAAACAAGTTATTAAAGTTAAAAAAATACCACGTTTTAAAGCGTAAATTTCTTCATTTATTAGGTTTAAAA
Source organism: Cnaphalocrocis medinalis (assembly GCA_014851415.1). Taxonomy (NCBI): domain Eukaryota; kingdom Metazoa; phylum Arthropoda; class Insecta; order Lepidoptera; family Crambidae; genus Cnaphalocrocis; species Cnaphalocrocis medinalis. The sequence goes on along the minus strand of CM026289.1, from coordinate 5,783,440 downwards.
AAAATCAAGAATACCTTTTATTTCATCCTAAACTAATACGTGTAATAACTCGAAAAATTACTAACAATGATACTTTTGAGTACACTTTTCTTGTATGAAAACTTACAGTAATCACTATTGCTTTGTAGCCATGCCCTAATATATGTTATTGTTCTTTTAATAGAAATATTGTCATAAGTTTGTCGTTTATAGTTTTACTATTATCGAGCATTTGCGTAGACCTTCGACCACAAGTTTCAAAAAGGGATTGTATTAAAACTGTTCTAACGAGAAAACTAAATGATCATTTGAAAATATTTTGAAATTATGCATTAGATTATGAAATCTGCAATAATTTGACATCAATATCTTATTTACAAACTGTATAGATTATCATTTTATTCTCCATCGGAAATCAATGATTTTGACTTAAGTGTGACTCTTACGGATAAACGCTCTTAATGATTATATTGATAAAATGATTTATTTATTGTTGTGATTTAAGTTTGACTGAAAGTAAAAATAAGTATCATTTAATTATTTTTGTATTGTTATGCATAAAAATATGAATAAACAGATCATTATTTTGTTGGAAATATTAATAAAGAAATATTCAAGAGCTTACATTATTTCTACTTTTGACCACCATGAGCGCTGCGATAGATTATGTTACCCCCACCTAGTACTTCGCACCCAGCGAATAAAATATTTAAAAATCTTGCTTCATAGGTACCTATAGACAGAACTAATCACTTGAAATTGATTTTGACTTTATAACCATCTATCATTAATGCATAATGCAATATATCACTATGACTGACCTGAATAGCCAATATATTGTCCCACTATTTTTTTTTTTTAATCTCTACAATTTTTTACTGAACCTCTACAGTGTGATCAGTGATCACCAATCCGCATTAGGCAAGCCTAATCCCATCATCGTAGCGATGATTTGATATCTAAGATGGAGGCATTTCCTGGCAGTGGGACAGTCATACTTTCTGATTCTTTACTTTACCTACAACAGTAACGATTACCTATGATATAGATATATGTCAGAAGTGGTCGATATTGATGGAGAAACGTTGCAACCGAACCTTCTAAATTCATTTCATTTATTCAACTTAATTGTACCTATTTTTAACTAAAACTAAAACGTTAAGTATACCTAACGATCCATTCAGTGTTATCAAGTAAACCACGAGATAGAGTTTGCGTTCATAATGTGTGCAATACATACAAAGTGGTCATGGTTGATTGGGAACCACCGAACACCGTGACTGCGCCATCGACTCGAACGAAGTAATAGAAAACTACTTAGTTTGAGATAAAACCAGAACATATGCAGAAAAATCTTTATTTTTAAGCCTTATAAATTATACATTCGACGTCTGAGATAGGCACCTAAAAACGCAATGCGTTGATTTCTTAGAGCTACCAAACGAATCAGAGGTCAAAAGTTTCCAAAACTTGACTAACAAGTCTGACGCTAGCAATGCGAGCGAAGAAAGGAGTGCCGATATTATTCATTTAACTGTGTCTGATATATCGTACAATACAATGTTGTTGTTAAATGTGTACATGTCAGCAACATTCTTTTCTGAAGAGGCAAATGATGTCAAACCTGCTGTAGAAAGTGATGACATGCATGTTCATAAAATTAGTTAGGTAGATACCTAAATTTCTAATCTTTGGACCTAAACCTCGAATCTGATGACTGATGAATTTTAAGAACGTGCGTATTGGCTTGGATATTTTGTCAATATTATTTCCTAACACAATATTAAAACGAGTCGTTTGTTTACCTGACATAAATTTAATGTCGTATTATGAAAATATTATACCGAGAGCCAGTATATTCAACCATTAACCGAGTGTACCAAAAGTATATCAAACACTGCGAAATACAAACATTAAAACTTTAAAAGACACTTGAGTAAGACTTATTAAATGGGCTAGAAATTGTTAACAATACTTTAGGATCAATTTGATGGACCTAAATATCAATTGGTTTTTTTTCTATGAAGTTTACAATTGACCTTTCCAAAGCAATCAGATTACTGAAAACTATTTTAACAAGTTTTACAACTTTAAAAGGTAATTAACAACCAGTGAAAACCAACAAATAGTGATAAGAGTTTTTGAGGCCTACTTAATAATTAATTGCTTAGCACCATTTTCTGTGGGAGACTAATTTGTGTTGTCAAACGAAGAAATAAAATACCAAATCATTTTGACAACTACAGTTATTTGGATTGCAATCTCAGTGAATATTATTTATACAATGACGGCTGGGTAATGACATGGAGGCCGAATATCATATGATGTACAGAGTTTTATATAAGCAAGGTAATTTTATTGTAAAATCATTTCCGTTAGATAATGAGAGTCACCTGTTGAACATGCTTGTAGGATACTTACGTATATCATTCAGATAAATATTTAATACACGCAACAGCTTTTATTAACACATTTTGACGATCCGTTTAGCGCAGTGATTTGCGCGTCGGTTGGGACGCGGAATAATATTTGTGTTGTCGGGTCCTGGTGGTTCCTTAGTTGTTTCTGGTTTCCGTAGTACAAGGGAAAACCTTAGTTTGGAACCAGGACAATGTATGTGATGTTGTCTCCATTTATAATAGATTTAATGAATTTAATGATGTTTCCCGTAGAGTGTTTCTGGATGAATTGGTTAGCGTAGCTGTCTACATACAAAACGATTTTCAAAATCGGTTTAAGTGAGTTATTTTTAATATACCTATCTGTACACAAATTCAAATCTTTCCACTTTCACAGACGATGTTCTGGAAAAACGTCGTAACCTATGTTTAATGTTAGCGGCTCGTACTTAGCGGCCAGGGACAAATTATACTGACTCGGTCGGTACCTATTTACCATAACTTTTTTTAGCAGTTTCCATTGCTGTTCTATTTACTAAGATTTTTTTGCTAACCGTTCACGATGGTTTTTCTGTTGTGATCTAAGAACTACGAGTAGTTAAATGGTTTAATGAATGTATTAATTTTGAATCATTTAACTGGTGGTTTTAGGGTATAGTTAATGGTCCACGTTTCCTATGTTGGAATATTGCGATACGGATTCAGTGGCATAAGCGTTCCGTACGTTTTGTGGATACTGACTGATAGATTTGGAGTAGGTAATATCTAATTTCGTAATAAAGAATTCATATCATTGTGGTAGTTAGGCTACTATTTATATCTATTGGTTAAATGTTATTGATTATTAAGTATCTTGTACTACTGTATCATATGTAATATTGTGTTAGGTACTTAGTATATTTTTTGCGAAATAACATGTCACAAGGTACCTACGTGATGTGATGTGACATGTTGTTTGTTGTGCTATGTCAAGTTAACAAATATTTAGGTACTTTTAAATAACTTATAATATAATTACTGTTTCGGCAAACAATAACATGGGGGCGAGGTTTTCACTGAAAAAAACTCTATGTAGGTACAGACAGCCGCAAATCAGGTTACTACAATCTGTCAAATTTCTTCAATCGAACCTCATCTTTACAATGTCAAACGTATTTGGTTCAATATCAACTGAGGAAATTTGCCAGATTGTAGTAACCTGATGTGCGGCTGTCCGTACATATTAGAAAAATATCAAATAGTAGGTATTATCTAGTTCGACTTTTCCATGTTTCCAATAACGATTCCGCGTTAATTAGTCCACGTTATCGGAAAATGGAAAACTTTGCCGCTAATCGGCATGCCGGTCGAAATCCCCATCACAAAAAATATCACACTTAAGATTTAATTTTTGTAACGCGGATTATAGCTACGTCTTCTGAAACAAGACCGTGATGCTCTAAGGTTACGACATTTCGGCGGATGTAATGTAGAGTGCAAGTGTTTGTCGAGTGCACTGCGGCCGTTCGGAGCGCCTAATCGCGCAACTAGTATGCATATATAGGAATGTCCTTCCGAAGTATCACGTCGGGGCGCAGTGCGCGGTTTTGAAACACCGAGGCCGCCCGGTGCGCGAGCGCACCTAGCTCCGGTGATCATCTCGTTGGAGTTGCGATACACACCTACTGCTTATGTGTATTATTAAATACCATCGTAATAGTTGGAACTATTCGATTTTGTAAAATATTTCCTTTTTATTTTGACTTAAGATTTGTGCCTCTGACGTCATGGTCAGGTAACAACCCCCTAGTGAACGCTATAATGTGATGTTATATTCCGTTGTATAGGTTTTTAAATTTCTTTTTGATAACTGTTAATTTACACTTCAGCCTAAATTATCTCAACGTCACCTTTCTCTACTAAACGTGTAGGTGAAAACAAACAAGATAGAGAGGTATTTTCCATTTTTAAAATGCAAAAGTTGTTATGAGATTATATATAGATACCAATTAATCATTCAACCGAAATAACTTTCTAACAGGTCATTGACATGTCCAAGATTGGTTCTAATTGGAAGGACATTTTATATCAAATATTTCCCGTTTCTTTAACAGTAATGCAATTATTCTTAGTTTAAACGAGCATATCAGTACAACTAATCTGTGTACATAACTTATTTGCTTAATTTATTCAAAGTTTTATTTATACACTTAATAATCAATATAAACAATTAGATAAAATCTTGAGTTTTTCTTTGTCCTTATATACGGAGGCCATTAACTACTTACTTACTTTAAGGTTTATTTTATTTAATAAGCAGTTAACAATATTACATAAATGTTATTATACCTAGTGGTGGTTATTGTCTGGTATGATAATAAGCTAAACTTTAATTTGATATTCAATCGATGATGATTCAAAAAGATTTCGGAAAATATTCCATGTAATAGGAAACTTGTTTCAATGTCTATAGAAGCCAATGGTCAAAGACGGTCGTCAGTCCTTTGATTCAGATCAGTGTGAGCTCCGAATAATGATGAAGTATGCGGACGAGTCGCAGCTTCCGCCTCTGCGCAGACGCACGCGCCCGTCTGTTCCTGCGCAGGGTTGCCGGGTCATGAAACCAAAACGTTTGTAAACTAGGGTGTAGTGCAACTCAACACATGAGATTAAAGTAAAGTATAAGCCTATATAGGTACTATCCCACTGCAATCCCACTGAAATCAAATCATTGCTACTACGGTGGGACTAGGCTTAATCACTAAGCTTGCCTAATGCGGATTGGTAATCACAAATCCGAGCTCTGTTCGAAAAATCGAAACATACTTTTTGCTCGACCCGGGACCCCAAGATCACAGCCCGGTGCTCAAATCACTAGACTAACGGGGTGTTATAAAACCGAGATATGGTGAAGGCTATTCAGGGGTTGCCCTAGTTTGAGACCAGGTTGATTGGTGTGATAGCCAGGCGCATTAATTTTATTTTTATCTAATTTGATCTGGCAGGCGGATAAATAGTCTGCTACCGTCCAAGCTGCACCATGCAGGCAACCCTGCGCCCGCGCGGTCAGTTTTCGGTAATCTCGCAAAGTTACCAGCGCGCTTTCTCTCATACTTTCACTAATGGCCCACTGGGTTTTTATAAAATTAAATTTTAACACCATTCCGAACTTAAACGTACAAATGTTCTATTGTTCAAAGCTATATAATTTGAACGATAATATAACGTGATTTTATCATTTTTGAAATAAAAGTAATGTACTTAATAGTAACTATTAGCATTACAATTTTAGTCAATTAAATGTAAATTGTACGTTTGTAAAAGACATCAACGACATAATTACAAGTAAAAATAAATTAATGGTTAGTGTTCATGGTTGAAGGTTAAAAAGAAACGACCTCTACGTATCACGATTATAGTTACGTAATTTACTCGTATGTGCATGAGTGCAGTGGAGTGGTAGATAAGGTTTGAATATTGTAAGGTACGGCATATCGGTATAAAGTTTGACTTTTGTTCCTAACCATGGATAGTCATCTCCCGTGTACTTGTGGAAGTCTTGCCAGGGGGCAAACTCAAAAAGTAGAGGCTCTTTCAATTGTCAATTTTACTCTAGATGCGATGTGCGATTGTGACACCAGCCGGCTATCCCCGTATGTGTCTCTATGGAAGTGTTGCTAAGGGCATACACCGGTTTATGCCAGACTGTGGAAGAAATATAAACAAAAGGAACTATAGTATCTTAGCTATAACAACATAATTCTAAAGTTGACAGAAAAATACTAATTTAAACATGTTACTTACTTATAAATATTTTATGTCGTAGGTAATTGTTTGTTATTACGTCCCGGCATGTTCCGGATATGTGCAATCATGTACTACCTTTCTACATTTATGTCTAATTTTACAGTCAATGTAGTGGTTTGTTTTTAACATAAAAGATACAATGACCGGAAAAAGTTTATGTCGGAAATATTTACTCACAACAATAACATTCGTCTAATAAATATATTAGGTAGTTATATCTTAAATATATTTAAGTTAAGTGTTTTCGTGTTTGAGTGGTTGAATAAGAAAGGAAATTGTATAATTTGGAAGTCAAAGTTTATTATTTATTTTTAGTACATACATATTCATAGTATTTATCTACGTATTTTGTTTTCGTAATAAGATACCTACTTCGAACAGTCACAGTAACAGTAGCTTACATTGTGGTATTAGCAACAAAAGGTTAACAATCAGCGATTTATAATTTCGTTCGCCTGTACGCGACATTAATTTAATTTTCAATGGCAAATCGTAAAAATGTTTTATTTGAAGTGGCCGCCGGATTTTGTTTAACAACCCCGTCATTGTTTGCAGCGGAACAATCGATGTAAACGATTTGAATGATTGTTTCGTGTCGGCCATCGACGAATTCCGATCACGACCGGCGGTGTTGTGAATCATTGAACGTGCTGTGCGATACATTCGCGCCCACAGTGTATCTACTGACTATCAATGAACTGGCTTATCAGAAGTGATGGAAGTCATGTCATGACATTTTTTAAATTTTCATGTTACCCTGTTTTTTATTAAACGCGAAAATGAATTGTATGCAAGGTATTTTCCCTATACATTAAACTGGAAACTGTACCCCCAATTAGAAACTTTATTTTATTAGGTACAAACTTATACGTTGGGATTTCGAAATAAGACTGCACGAATGGTGTGAGATAAAAACATAGATTACGGCGTTATAGCAGGAGTCTCGCTTCGTTACCCTTCGACTACTCTCGAATTAAAGTACCAACCTACCTAAATTGGGTGTACTTGTGGAAGTCTTGCCAGGGGGCAAACTCAAAAAGTAGAGGCTCTTTCAATTGTCAATTTTACTCTAGATGCGATGTGCGATTGTGACACCAGCCGGCTATCCCCGTATGTGTCTCTATGGAAGTGTTGCTAAGGGCATACACCGGTTTATGCCAGACTGTGGAAGAAATATAAACAAAAGGAACTATAGTATCTTAGCTATAACAACATAATTCTAAAGATGACAGAAAAATACTAATTTAAACATGTTACTTACTTTTAAATATTTTATGTCGTAGGTAATTGTTTGTTATTACGTCCCGGCATGTTCCGGATATGTGCAATCATGTACTTTCTACATTTATGTCTAATTTTACAGTCAATGTAGTGGTTTGTTTTTAACATAAAAGATACAATGACCGGAAAAAGTTTATGTCGGAAATATTTACTCACAACAATAACATTCGTCTAATAAATATATTAGGTAGTTATATCTTAAATATATTTAAGTTAAGTGTTTTCGTGTTTGAGTGGTTGAATAAGAAAGGAAATTGTATAATTTGGCAGTCAAAGTTTATTATTTATTTTTAGTACATAAATATTCATAGTATTTATCTACGTATTTTGTTTTCGTAATAAGATACCTACTTCGAACAGTCACAGTAACAGTAGCTTACATTGTGGTATTAGCAACAAAAGGTTAACAATCAGCGATTTATAATTTCGTTCGCCTGTACGCGACATTAATTTAATTTTCAATGGCAAATCGTAAAAATGTTTTATTTGAAGTGGCCGCCGGATTTTGTTTAACAACCCCGTCATTGTTTGCAGCGGAACAATCGATGTAAACGATTTGAATGATTGTTTCGTGTCGGCCATCGACGAATTCCGATCACGACCGGCGGTGTTGTGAATCATTGAACGTGCTGTGCGATACATTCGCGCCCACAGTGTATCTACTGACTATCAATGAACTGGCTTATCAGAAGTGATGGAAGTCATGTCATGACATTTTTTAAATTTTCATGTTACCCTGTTTTTTTATTAAACGCGAAAATGAATTGTATGCAAGGTATTTTCCCTATACATTAAACTGGAAACTGTACCCCCAATTAGAAACTTTATTTTATTAGGTACAAACTTATACGTTGGGATTTCGAAATAAGACTGCATTCACGAATGGTGTGAGATAAAAACATAGATTACGGCGTTATAGCAGGAGTCTCGCTTCGTTACCCTTCGACTACTCTCGAATTAAAGTACCAACCTACCTAAATTGGGTATAATTTTGAAGTTATACCTGCTAATAAAACACAAAATCTTTTGCAAGGAGTACACACATTACCTGGGTCGTTCTTCTGTTTTTATCGATAATGAGCCAAACTTACAAATCAACATTTAACTTTTATATAACGAACTACAAATGATAAATAGTATCTCCTAAATATTCGTTAATGTACTATTTTACAAATGGACTATTACATGATGTAAAATTTAATTGATAAATAATACTTTTTGATTGAAATGAACACCTCCGTCACGTCCCCCTAAATTCATACCATTCACAGCTTTGTCATACTTTATATTATTTTTTTTACATAGAAAAAATAAATCATGCTAAAGTACCCACGAGGTGATAAAACAATTTATTAATAATATTTCATGGTAAATTAGGAATATTTTGATTTTAAACGTTTAACACAGTTTTTGGATCTTTGTTGTAGGTAACCTTCCCACAGCAAGAGTCCAAACTTTTCTTGGACTTAGCTATTGTAAACACAGCATGCGCAAACGCAGTTACAAAATTCCACGAGCAGCTAACTAGCTTCGCACGGTTTTTGTGTGTTTGCGAGGTGTTAAGCGGTTTAATCGACCCTCCATTGTCGTGTGGTCTTGACTGTAATTACTACACCACTTTCCCGGCACAGATCATGTCAGTATGTAGCCATTTTATTGCTATCATCTGTACGTCCGTGCCAATAAAATAGAACCATTAAAACTCCATTGTTCCACATGTGGTCTGTCGTTGGAGTGCGTCCGGCTGGATACCTATATATTTTGTGTATTTAAAAATTAAGTTTGAAAACTAAAACCCGCTCTAAACCACGAAACTAGAAAATTAACGAACAAGGAAGTCTCAGCTCAAATAATATAATTTATGTACTTATGACTCTATGATTTTATGAATCTGTTTTCGCCCACGGTTATCCTTTAAATCTCTTATAATCATATTATTTCAGCGTAGACTATTTTCTTATCTCGTACTACATTTTCAGTGGATCGCGTCAGGCTGATGTTGATGGCTATAAAGTCATTATGTTCAATAACAAACCGCTTACTTGAATATAAAAAGTGATAATCCACAGTAATTAATCCACAATTACAGAGAGTAAAATATATGTTTTACAACAAAGATGCAACTCGGCGTACACATTGTAGGTTAATCTTGATATTATTAGGTGTCATTAAAAAGGTCACCAATTAAAAAATAATTGAGGAAACAAAGCCAACGTCTGCAATATAAACACAGACACGTTTCAATTACTTCTAATATTTACGCTGAGACAAGGATGAGTAGTAAAAGATTATCTTACATATTTTTATACATAATCAAGCTGATAGGTAATCGTTATTTTATTGTATCATCCCGCTTACGTTTACAACCATCGCATATCCTGAAACAATTAAGTAGCAGCCCTAGATCTGCTACTTAATTGTTTCGGGATATTAGTTTCAATCTTAACCAATAGATGGCGCTGGGCGTCGATTACAACGCGTAAGTGTTCGTTTATTAGGTTTGCCTTCAATAATTCTTGTCAAATAGTAAGTATAGATATAGATAATAGGTCGAAAATGGCATTAAGAGCTTCAAGAAAAAGACAGTGCCGCTTTTTATCTCGATTTGGCGAAACATTAAAATTGCTCTTCCCAATTACTCTTTTGAAAATAAAATAAGTGTGTAAGAGCAAATAAGTAACTCGAAAACAGAAGCAGTTTGTTACTTCTTAGAGCATTTCTATAATGTCATGATTATGTAAAATAACAGTTGAATTGATTAAAGCTAATTTGATTTTGATTTCTCTGTTTTTCGTAAAGCTTTTGATAGGTTCTAGGTCATAGGCAATTACCTAAAGTAGTAGTGTTTGCTAAATATATCATTTATTATTAAAAAAAGTAAATAATACCGGCTGTAGTACAGTCGTGTTAGGCGTAGTACGCCGGCATGCAGTTTGTGCAACTTGCATTCACTGCGCCGGCGTTGCGACACCGTGGATGTGTGAACGAGCGGACTGCATCTAGCATCTGGGAGGCGAGTGCTGCCAGCCATGATGCCAAAAAATACTCTTTTGACCTGATCCAATCAGCAAGTTGCAACTTGCTGGCTATGTGGAGACGTTCAGACTCACCTCTGTTCCCTATGTTTACAAGTTTTTTATCTAACTATAGCTGGAGGCACGAAAGTAGGTATAGCGATGACCGTTATTTTGCGCACTTGTAAAAAAGAAGACTTTCTATCAAAATTGGTTTCTGCGCACTCAAGGTCATAACTACAATTTCTTGCCTCGGACTATACTAGTTGCGTCCGACGCTTACCCCCGCATGGTGATGGAATTATCATTAGATGTTGGATAATGTACAATATATCTTTATGAATTATTCTATACATATTACTATACTTATGGGCACAATATCTAATATTTCTATGTGAGCACAGTGTCAAATATTTCTATCTGGGATCCCATTATCTCTGAACCCTTTCGTTATATCTTTAAGAGTAAAAAATGCAAAATAATAAAAACAGAATTGCATTAAATAAATAAATAATTTCATTTCATTTCAGAAGAATTGTTAGATACCTATAAATTTAATCAAAATGTATTTAACCTAGTGAAAGAGCAAACATACATACTTTCGCGTCAGTCATAAACTCTGATATTTTCACAATAGAAATGATTGACCGATTCTCGGAATATACGTAAGTATATGAAAAAGTAAGAAATGTAACCATCTGGGAACAGCTAGGCCAACTTCACGCTACAATGACGACTTGCCTAAGACACTCGGCCACATCCGACAGACGATATCTTCGGTAATAAAATAATGTGGATGTTTCGCCACTGTCTCCTCGGTTGAGATCGACTCAAGTTTTGTGATGCAAGTCCTCCCTCACTTAACGGCATTAGAAGTACTTCCCTCATTTGTTTCAAATACTTGTATGTAACAACAAGTATTTTTGAAAAGAGAGTTAACATTAAAAAAATACCCCAAGCACGGCGCTACTGAAATGTATCTGATATATTCGCAAAGTTTGGTAGAATTAATCGAAAAAGTTAGCATGTTTGAAATCAGTAGTTTTAACACTGGAAATTTTCATATAACAAGTCTAATTGTAATGTTAAGTACATCCACAATTCCACATACATCAAGGTAAGAACAAAAGGTCATTAGCTTTTCTTAACTTTATTAATATAAATTCAAGAATTTCAAAATGTGACGGACTGATTGACGTTCCGATATTGATCAGATTGTAGCAATGCGTAATTAAATTGTCCACTTGAATGATATTTAATTTTTGAACGATGGCAATCACAGACAGATTGCTTTTAGTAAATAAAAATACCTAGGTAGGTATCTATATACGTGGTGTTTATAATTTTTGCTTGCATAAACAATGAGAGAGGGTCGGCATCCAAGAAATTATTAAAAATTGCTTAAATTTTAGCATAAACTATCTATTATATAAATTGTTATGTTCCTTTAGTCAAAATGTATTAATTATAATGCAATAGGCAATTATTTGCAATATCTAGATATTTCATTATGGGAACATAATATTACTTAGATAAAAAAATAAACAGAAGCTTAAGTGCTTAGTAAAATAAACCAAGCTTAACATTTATGCAACAAAGACTAAAGAATGGAGGCCAAAATAATTCACTTTATTAGTAACTTTACTAAAGATAGACTAGATTCTAGGAGGTGTAATCTTAGATACAATACATACCTATAATTTTCTTTACAATGTAATGTAACAGACTCATTATCTAATCCGAGTAAAAAATAAGAAAATAATGTACGAAACCTATGTGTGGGCCAACTCGAATAAAAATGGTTTTAACAATTTGATTCGAGTAAGATAAATTACAGGTATTAGTTCTAAATATCTTATTAGATACTTTGTAGTACCCATAATCACACTTAAGTTACGCTATACTCGTCTTTCCACTTAATTCATTTAAAATGGTTTTCTATAGAAACCGATAATAAAGTAAAATGTGTACAAAAGTATATATAGTTATATTATTTTATACTCTTGCATTGCGCATACCAACCAAAGTTTATCGGTGAAAGCACTATAACAAGTACGAAGGTCGCGGCTTTATTAATATCAAACAAGAATCGTGAACCACAAAAGGTTTTTAACACGCATTTTTGGTCCAGTTTAAACGACAACAAGTTGATCTTGAAAGTAACGAATTGAGAAAAGTGACTCCTTTAATAACCACCGGGATTAAAAAACAATTTGAGTTATTGATCGTGACCGTGCTCTCAATTTACTTGATTTTTTTATTCTGGAAAGCAGTAATTATGTGTTTTCACAATACCTGCTTGTTTGGATTGGATTGTATGGCTTGTTTGACTGCCTTGGCATAGCTTAGGGCCCTGTGTCTGATGCCAAAATTCGGAGTTCAAATTCTCAATGTCAGCCCGGAGCCTGGTACTTTTTTGTACTATCATGCGCGTCTCGGAAAACCTGTTTTGTTAGTACTGCGCTTGATCACTCTCCAGTTGCCCTACCAGTCAATCGCCTTAGTGCAACTTATTTATTTGTATACATAATCTATCAACAACTCTTCTTCACCTTAGCCAAAATGTTCCATTTATATGCTGTAAACATTAAGTTCTACCTTGAATGTCTCTAATTATGTCATTACCTATTTAAATATATCTGAGACAGGGCCACTAAAACATGAATAGACCGTCAACAGTACAGTCACGTCGGGTTCATGTACTAACGTAGGTTTAACGCCTGTAGTCTTGAGTGCTTACAACGAAACTGAATTCACGACCGAATTTTTATCCCTGTGCCTTACCTTCGTACTCTGCTTTGCTTTGTTTGAATGCGACAGGTATATTTTCATTCTCTTCATGACGGTTTGTTGTAGGCTCTGTGCTCAATTTTTATTTAACTCGTCTATTAGGTAGGAGTCCCAGAAGCCTAGTTTAAGCATTATACTATATTAGGTTCTAAATTAGAAGCAAATATTCGGAGTCAAGAATTTAGATCGAACAATTTTAATAAAATATGCATTTTTATTATGAAAAGTGCTTACTAAAATCGAATTCAGATTGCGCAGCGAAATCTGGAATCAGGGTCAGAGAGAATCAGACCATTTAAGTATGAATATCATATAGGTAGATAGTATTTATTTGTGATTATCTTTTGGTCTTTGTAAAAGCTGTAATTAATAGTGACTGGTGTCAGGGTTTTTAATAAATGCTTGCATAAAGAGTTCCGAAGTACAAAATGTTTTTTTTTTATCTCCCAACAACATTTTAATCAATCTTGTAATGTTGAAAAAAGCTGGGGTACTCACTAAAAGATAAATCTCCAGTGAGATTGAAGGCAAGCTTTTATAATAGCAAGAGTTAACGATCTAAACACGAGCCACTCATATTAAGTTAGAGCATTAGTTCAGTTATTCTTTTAACTCAATTTTGTAAATATAAAGCAATCTACTCAATACCATGAATAGGTCTGCACTACATAAGCACATAACAGTTACGTAAGTACTATTTTAAATCTACTTGGAAATACTTCGCGGTCGTATAAGTACTATTTTTATGTTTGATTAAATATCTAATTTAGCCAAAATTCTCACCTAACTGAAAAAATATTTTGATTATAAGTGTGTACATAGGTGGTTATTCAGCCTTAATTAAACCAAATAACAGTAATAATATTAGGTTGGTTGGGGCCACTTAAACTGTTTGCTCTGTATAAAACCTTATTTAGTGATGAAAAAAAAGAGCCGGAGATTTTTATTCGATTGCATCACAAATAGCGCTAAACTAGGTAAATTACCAAACAAATCTATCCAACGCAAACTACTTAAGTTAAATATTTTCATTTTAGGTTTTTTGTGTTGTATAAAAACTGCAAAAATACCCGTCTGTTAATATTAATGGTTCACACTTTTTTAAATTTTGCCTGACAGTGATATATCATTTAAAATGACTTCCGCATGTGTGAAAAATATAAAATAGAATTGTGAAAACAGTGCAAATTCGTCTCGCCCACTGAGGCTTGAGGGTTCTTTACATTGCGTTAGATATTATTAATAGGTAGGTAGTTCACGAAACTGGATAATCAGACACTTTTAGCACCCACATACTATTCATGAAGACACTTTTACGTATACGTCTACGTTTGCTGATTATTTCATTAATGTTAATATTTTGTTCCTTTTTCAGGTAATAGAAGCGGAGGCACCTGGCAGGAATGTACATAGCGACAGGTCAATAAAAGTGATGCTTAAGTGTTAACCAGTTAAAGTGAAAATTTGTACCAAAATGTCTGTGGAAACTCAGGAGTACATCAACGGGATGAGGCCGGGGCCTCTCACCCGGGAGATCCCCGCCTGCATGCGCGACAAGTACACACTCCTCCAGTCAGTAATGGACATAGTGCTGTTCGTGATCGTAGGGATCGGGAAAATTATCCAGGCGATATACAGGACAATGGTGGGTGTGCCTAAGAGGGACTTGAAGGGCAACGTAGCCCTGGTGACCGGCGGCGGCGGCGGGCTCGGCAGCCTCATCGCGCTGCGGCTCTCGCGGCTGGGCTGCACCATCGTGCTGTGGGACATCAACAAGCAAGGTTAGTTCATTATACTTCAGCACGGCTCGTTTAATTGCTCACTGGGATTTATGCGCGCATTTGTATTGACATCGGCTTTCGTAACGTAAAATTGTAGTATCGCTTGTATGCATAAATAAGCTGGAAACCTTCGGAAACATTTGCATTTGTGTGAACCAATGATCTTTGAGCGAGGACGCGCGGATATAAAAGTTGATTTCAATATTTTGATTACCACTTCTTTGGGTAGTCTCAATATTTAAATTGTTATTGGTAAAATGTTATTTACATAATTATCTTTTATTCAAATTCGATTTTTTGGGGTTTCTCGGTTTCGATGTCATGGTTTTTTTTTAATTCTAACAATATTTTCTGGAACAGTTACTACTATCATAGTCGTAACAAAAATAAATTATTCTCCATACATTGACATTATTCTTGATTACGTAGAAAAAAAAAAGATTTTGCGTAAATTTTTAACCAAAGACATCTGATGAACCGGATGATCAATCTCTAACAATAGGTAGGTACATCTACTTGCCTAATGTATTTACATATCGTGGTGTGATACATTATCCCGGACGCGTGACGGCTCTAATGTCTCCGAATTATTATAAGCATTGTTCAAAGTAGAAAACGAACAGTCATTTAAATAAACGCGCACAAACAGGTACTTATTTAGATAAACTGTGCCCTTCGCAAGCGGTGAACAAATTTGAGATGGTTTCTCAACGCACAGCCTCACGCATTCGTGTTATCTGTGCGCAAATCGTGGTGGCTATCGTGTGTTGTTGCAAAATTTTACTACGCCACACGTTAGCGGCTGTCCGCGAGTGAGATATTAAAATCTCGCGAAGAGTTCACTTCACAACTAACAACCAGAGATCGTAGCAGAAATTATCTTATTAATTTCATGGATTTTTGTTAAACGCTTCTATGCTTGCACGAATCTTAGATGCTTTTACTATTTGTTATTATAAGGTCCTGACTACTTATAGACAGCTATTGATACTAATTTAGTATGCGGATTTGTTTTTATTACACGAACATTGTGTCAGAGGGTGCGTACTGTGTATTGGTAAAAATTTATCATTTTACCTATATCTTCAACCAACCATTCTGAATAACCGTATTATAAACAACAAAAGATTTCTAAATCGTTTATGGAATATAATCCTTTAGTGTCGGTCAATGGCGTGTCAAACTATTACATCAAGTAGCATACCCTATACAACAGCGGTGACAATCTCATTTAGCTATTCAGACATTACATCATTCCCAAATACTTACTTCAAGCAGAAAAGGAAGATGGTTAATTATTTGAATTAAAGTAAACAAAGGTATGCGATTAAATATTTGCCCTTCACGACTAGGCCTGTCGAAACGAGGCCCAATGTTTGCCGGCTCGGTCCTAAGGCCAAAGTCGCTGTCGCAACAGCTGATTGCTGCCTACTCACCGTCTACAGGTGCCCTAAACTCTCACTATCAAATAATCGAGAATGTTTTAAGAAAGCCGTTAAGATCTATTTTAAAAGGTTTAATGTTTTATCAGCAGGATTTACCTACATCTGAAAACGAATTAAACTTGAATGAACTTTTGCTAGTTGAATGTACGAGTAACCAAATATCGAGAGTGAAATCGAACATGACGTGGAGAAGGCTATGGGAATAGGAAGGTAGTAATGTAAAATCATATAATTTTGCATATTTCAAGCATAATACGGTGAAAACCATGTTTAATTACTTTTATGGGATGGTCATCCATATATTTATCATGTAAGTAATTTTGATCTTACTATGACTATACTCTGATTCATAATCATGTAAAGCAAAGTGACAGATGTCAATGTGTCATCCCCATACATTATCACTCAATTTCACACATGTAAAATGTCAAAATGCATAGAAACTTGTCATTTTCATCTGTCAGTTTACTTTACATGATTATGAATCAGAGTATAATTGTATAGAGAGAGGCAACTTTGACACATCATCTCCGTAGTGTATGTGTCCGGGTGCCAGATATGGCTACCACGTTTCATGAGATATTGCCTGGATATAGATAGACAGGGATAGACCACGAATTCTTATCTAGTAATAGGACCCTTTGGGTGCGGAACCTTAAAAAGACACAATATCATTTAGTGCTTGCAATTAGAGGAATATATAAGTAGTTTTTAGAGGATATGTTTATTTTTTTACTCAAAGTAATTAAACGTGTTAATTGTCCAGCACAGTTTAACAATAAAATAAAAACCATGTATGAATGAAGTCATTGTAGAATTAGACGAATCTAGAAACATCTATTTGTGATTAAGTAAATACTTTAATATTACTTATGATGCTCTTGGTTGATGACATTTAATTAATTATGCCAAATACGAGTATTTAGGGTGACTTATGTACCTGTGTAAAAATTTATAATCTAAAACTATAACTATATACTTAATACAACCATTACAATTTTAATAAATTACGAGTACGGTGAAGGAAGAGGTGTCTTATAGTATCAGCCTATACACTGTCCCACTGCAGGGCAAAGGCCTCCATCATAGAATTCAAGTTATCACTACTATGATGGGATTAGGCTTAATCACCACGCTTGCCTAATGCGGTTTGGTGATCACAAACCCGAGCTTTGTTCGAAAAATTCGAAACATACTTTTGCTCGACCCGGGAATCGAACCCGGGACCCCGAGATCACGGCCAGGTACTTAAACCACTAGACCAACCACCTCTTAGTACCTTTTGAATAAAATACTACAGTTAATGTTTGGTTTCAAAATTTAAACGGAGTGATTACAAATATTAGAATTGATTTTTGGTTTCCAAGGTTGTACTTACCTTATATACCCACTCCAATGTTTTATTTGGTATGGTCGGAGCATGTGAACTGGAGCGAGATTAATTGTTGTTTTATGTTTAAGTAATTATTGTCTAACACGATCCGAGTGTTGAGTGCATACCGCGAAACTAATTTGTATAGACGAATATTAATGGCTGGTGACGAGAAGTAAAAGTATACATACATAGATATACTATAGCTATTGACTATAGATATATAGTCAAAGATTTCAAATCTTTGCCTTTAGTAGGTATAGATAAAATGGGTAATATTAGCAATGTGGTATAGAACACATTGCTATTAATATAGTACATGAAAGAATAAATAATTATTCTTTCATGATTAATTCTTGCCAATAACAACAAATATTTTATAACTACTTTAAAAGATGGTTAAAAGTCTACACAATGACCTCCGACTATTCAACCATACATGATAATGCCATACAATGTTTCACGCTTCAATCAATGTCTTACGAATGAATAAATTAACTGTATCTATGAATAAAATTTAAAGGCATACAAATCTTTTACAATCCTCTAAAAACGATTATACTGCTTTGTGTAAAGTTATTTGACAAATTAACATAAAGGATTATCAGCGCTTCGGTTATTGCACACTGATGATGCGGGTGTAATGCGCGATCGCATTCATAAAACATCTCATTGATCTGACTTCGTAGTAGCTTAAGAGTACTTCTGTCAGATATCAGACAACAGAGGAATCACAAATATTATAATACCTACATAAATACATTATTACTTCCAGATACTGAACAAACACAAGTGTTAATTAATTACACGAATGTTTGTCCGGCATATGAGGCAGGGTCACTACCAAATTTCCAAGATGGACGATGAGGGAGAGTCCCAGGGGTTTTAGTCGGTAAACCCCCGCCTTCAGCGGGGGGAGTCCGACATAACCCGTCCACCCCTCAGTGGACGGGTATGCGTAACGCATTTCCCCTGGGTCAACAAAAAAAAAAGGGTCACTACCAAATGGGCCATCGGGCCAGTCATATAGCAATCGCTTATTCCCGTCTCAGACTCTGCCAACTACCACATAGAAATTGTTTCTAGTTGGTAAAGTCGTATACCCCCGTTGGGGTATAACCAAGTTGCGCAAGTCACACGGCCACCTCTCAACCTCGCCGCGTCTTGATTCGATGCTCTATTGTTATAGCTTTGTCCCATTGTCGGCAGCTTCGGATCTCTTCACAATTCTGATAAGTTCGGCTTTTACTGAAACATTAAATGACCTTCATGACTGCATGTACAGGAGGATTTTTCATATTTTTTGTCAGGCATTAGTTACTTACGATAAAACTAAGTGCGATTTCAGACTAGAGTTTTATGCGCTGCTGTTGTATGCTGAAAGGACCATAAACCAACGCGCAGAAAATTACGCTAATATAATAACAAAATAGAAAAACTCGGCATTCAATGTTGTCTGTTAATAATATTAAAAAGTTAAGTACCTACCAATTATATGGAAGAATTTTACATAAATAATATAATTATATTAATATTTTAGGATTATGACGTAAATTCTACAAAAACAATGGTTAATGACTGACACGAAGGTTATAATTATCTCGAAGAATACCTAACCTACTTAATAAGAAGAATAAAGACGAATTTAAGGCATCCTACATTACAAATTCGGTCCAACCATTTTTGAGTATAACTTGTAAAGTATACGTAGTGGAAACATGACTTTCTTGTTTATATATTCATATTATTCTTGAGGAGTTATGCTCAATGTGTGATAGTTAAAATATGGCATTAACAGTCTAGTTGCAATGCCCTTAACCTTTTAATTATGGACAAGGTCTGTTGCACTAATGCGCTATTTCCTTTGAAACGCAATTACGACTAACTTATTTTCGCAACGCGCTTGCGCCGTACCTCACATTGTTATATTAGTATGACTATTGGACTTAGGACATTTTGTAATTTAAGCTATTAATTTTCGTTTTGTTTTAATTAAGAGGTCACAGATTAAAAACATTTATAAATAAACACGTTCAGTTTGTAAGTTAATAAAATCTATAGAAAAAGGAATAGGAAAAAATAAGTAAGTATTAAAGTAATAAAATATTTAAAATACTAAAGGATGTATTGTGGTTATTGTTGTATGAATCAATAGTGTGCAGTAAATTACGTGACCGATGTACATAGGTAGGTACTTATTTGCATATCGCCTTGTATAAAATTTTATTTTCAAATTTGTCTTTGAATATTTGTACCAGTAAAATTTTAACCTTGTTGTCATTATCACTTCCTATTTAATTAAAATGTAATATATATTTCGCAAGTTGAACTCAAGAGTAGTTAAATTTTTATAATAGATAACTGGATAAGTTATTATGGACAGGCGTAACGTAACTCTGTAATGTCCAAATTACGATATGGATTACAGGCAATAGTTTTGCTACGTGAGAAAATCTGCAGCAAGGAAATGCGCGGATTTCATCGAACTTATGTATGCAATAAAGATTGAAAATTAGAGGTGGTTGAACTCACAATTATTCTTGCAAGTTCTGCAAGGTTTTTAAATTGTACTATTAAGTTGGTTTCTAACCAACTATCAATAAATTGTTTAAAAATGATAAAAAAATCGGTCGCCCTCGCCTTTAACTCTATGGCAGTTTCGATTTATGGAAATACCCCAGATTATTTACTGCTCCTTTGTTCGTAAAACAAAGTTGTTCAAACTTTGTTCAGAAAATTTAAACAGTAAATCTTTCAAAGTCATCTTTGTTCTCATGTCAGTCCGTAATGTTTAACATTTTCTTCCCGTAAACGGAAATGTCTTGAAGACAAACACGCGCCGAGGTTTCTCCGCAAACACCGATGATGGAGGATTCGCCAGCGCGGGCGCACCAAGGTTAGGCTCTGTGGCTGCTATGAGTGTACAATCACCTACTGCTTGACTCTTAATGGATTTCTGCTCGAAGGTTAAATATGTGCGAATTAACAGCTATTTGGGTTAATATGCACACAAGTCTAACCTTGTCATCTATTGTTTTTTGTGATATGAGAGGAATGTGCTTTCAATTCATGTGGGATCACATTGTTTAATGAGATGAAATTCCTTAGACATCTCGTGACGCTCTTAAAATTTTATGTATTTTTATTTTTTTTATATTGTTATTTCTAATTGGTCTTTGTTGTAGAAAATGTCTGGCTATGGCACGCCCCCGGCTGTAGAAGAATTTGGCGCAAGATTTTATAGATGTGCATTGTGTGGCGAATTTCCTATTATACCTGGGATTGTTGTGATTTCTTGAAGCACTTTCTTTACATTTCTATCTAGAAACAACGCGTCTCTGGAAATGCAAATGTCTAATGTAAATGGGAATTAAGCATCCAATGGGTCGTCCCACTGGGCGCTTAATTCGCACATATCGCTGGATGACCAGGTCAAGAAGGATATCAAGAGGTCACCTTCAAAGGCCGAATTGGCAACAGGTGGCAGAGAATAGAGCGGAGTGGCGAATTGTGTCGGAGGCCAAGGTCTACTTCAGTAGCGCTACCATGAGTTGACATCGAAAACTGACATAACGTAAACTATTGCTCTGTCTCTTTCAAATGCATCACAATGAAAGAGACAAAGCGATAGTTTTCGATAGCGAGGATAGTATTTCAAACTCATGGTAGTGCTACAGGTCGCTGAGCCAGCGTAGTACCTAACTACAGACAGTCTTATTAACTTTATCGTCTTCGGAGGTTTGTTTATTGTACATCTTTTTTATAGCATCCTTCAACCTTTTGCGTGCCTACGTGATGACACCTTGTTCGGATTCTCTTGATCTTCCTCGTATAACTGGTTATGCATTGCATAAGAAGAACCTTGGGCGGCCTAAAACTGCCCTGTTTTAATAATTGCCAACTCCGTAGTATTACGTGCCGAGACCGGAAAATCTTTAACCATTTACTCATCTTCATCAAGCTGTGATGAGGATGACTAATCTTGTTAATTTTTTTATGAATACCACCTTCATTATGATAAAGGACATTTTAGTTACTAAATGTACTCAAATAAAATAGCATTTAGTAAGTTTCAAGATTTCTTCACTTGTCTAATCAATTTAGGGTCACTAAAATCATTGTTTACGACACAGTTCACGATAAGACTTATCTACCTACTAAAACTACAATATAAGAAGATTCCATATTCAAACACAGTACGAATAGATTCAGGTTTGAGATGAGGTATGAACATAACGAACAAATAATGTGCAATAATATCTACCCTAAAATACCTACAGGTAGCCTACCTATAGGTAAATTAGGGTCTAGAACGAAACCCTTCCGTAACAAACGAGAATATTCCTGTAATATCGAAATAAAAGAGACGCGACGCGACGCACGCGTGTGAAAGATTCGGTCTTGTATTCCGTTTCGTTGTGGGCGCTCAGTTTCAGTGTTATTTATTTAGTTTAATGCAAGTTACTTAGGTGGAGATAAACATTTGTCATCTCGAGGCGTTAGAAAGTACGGGTACTCTTTCCTCTTTACAATGTCAGATACCTATTCTTGTAGTACTAAAAGGCTATTAGCGTTTCCCAGCGAACGAGAGAGAGGACAAAACGTGCTACTACGTTATTGATGTCATTATTCTTTGTTTCTTTTAATGAGCAGTTTGTGAGATGTTTGTTAATTAGTTAGATACATTGTGAACTACAATGTTTGACTTCGCATAGGTAATTAATTCAAAAATACTATATATAAGTATACCTACTCGTATACTTTGCTGATTGCGGAAAAGTCTTCTTCTGTCTATTCCTTGTTTGGTTAGTTTACCTACTTGTACCGCGCTCACTTTGAGTCCAAACTCTTAGTTGACTAGAACTTCCCGTAAATGTCAACCTAAATAATGTTTAATCTATTGTTTGTTCTATTGTCTATATTCTATTGTCGAAATTAAAAACTTCATTTCATAGTACGAAACTATGACGTGGAATATAACTGTTCGAAATGAAACAGGGTTTGCAATTTAATGTTGCCTATATTATCGTCGTAACGCCCAGACAGCAGACACAATGGAAAATCAATTGTTTCTCGTTCTTACGACGTTAAATATTAATTTCGGTAAAAATATTAACTGACAATTTACTATTCTCTACTCAAAACTACGTGAATTTAATGCATTTATTTTGGGTTTTAGCCCTGAAATTTGCTTAAACATTATTTAAAATTATAAAAATATTTTTGAAAAACATTTCCCTTAATAGCCAATCACGCTCACTGATCTGAAGCAACAGATCCGGAGAGAAAGTGATGGCAAAAACCAGAGCGTATTTGGCAACAGGTGACAAAGGTGTCAGGAGAAGAATAGCGGATTTATGCGCGCGCGCCGCGTGTGGCCACCCGCGCACTTAGGGCTGCTTCTCGAGAATAAACAGGCTCAATATGAACGAAATCGAGTAAAGTAGTCATCAGAGTTTGCTTTGTATATTACGTGTGCTAGTCAATTAATGTACCTATAGTAGAAGATCCGTAGAACATCGACCTTCACCGAGCTGATAATCGAATGAAATATCCTTTATGACAAATTTTATATACTAGAAAATATATTAAAAATAGGTTTGCTAAAAAAATCCTGGACAGACTATTTTTAATTAATTTTTTAAAAATAAAATATTTAACTAAATTTTGCAACATTAAGATAATAAGAAAATTTTCATTCTTACTTAAAGTATAAAACGTATAGAATGTGCCGCCATTGGGTTGTCTATTATTTACCTGGACAGAGAACTCGGTTGTCAGGTATAAACAGGTATGTCGATGGCAGTTTACCTTCACTTGAAATGATAATAAAAAAATTGGCGGCACATTCTATACGTTTTATACTTTAAGTAAGAATGAAAATTTTATTAAATATTAAATTTAGTTAAATATTATTTTTAAAAAATTAATTAAAAATAGTCTGTCCAGGATTTTTTTAGCAAACCTATTTTTAATATATTTTCTAGTATATAAAATTTGTCATAAGGGTAATTCTCATTTTTTAAAAAGAAAAAGTCCCTTCCATGGAGGGCAACTTTCTTTCAACCCTTATAATTACGAATTTCAAAATATTGCGAGCTCGGCAAGTGCTTTTCCCATGACCGCTGATACCAAATTTATTCAAATGCATCATCAATTAAGTACAGAAAAAAATTGCCCTCCATGGAAGTGACTCTTTCCAGAAAATGAGAAATACCCATAAAGGATATTTCATTCGATTATCAGCCCGGTGAAGGTCGATGTTCTACGGATCTTAGACTACTACATAAAGTTTACTTTGTATATTACCGGTGTGTAGTGTGCTGGTCAATTAATGTAACTACATAGATAAGGAAATGATGACGGAATCTTGTCAAGATATACTTAGCATGCCTATCGACACAAATGAAACATTCTGGAAATTATTAATTCTAAGAAATTTTCAAATGTGTTTCCGTCTGTGGATCATGGAGTGTTAAATACTTACTATCTATGTAAGTATTATTAGATAGGAAGGACATTAAATTTAGTATATTATTATTATTATATCAGTTTATTTGCGGTCCATGCCACATTGATGTAACTACAAGTATTTAGTGCAGATTATATAAGTATTTATAAATCTTACTTTTCCTTTAATTTTCTTGATAGACAAATAGATAACAACATAAATTGGTTTTATTTAGTTTTGGCATGTGTAATCAACTAATCTCCCAAAAACAATGACCAGTGACAACCCTAAGTGCACAATTACCTCTAATGCGAGTTCGTTATTCCTAAACTTGACTATTGTGAACAATAATATATTCACACGCTGAGAGTCACGTAATTCGTGGTACAGTTACTGTCGCAAATTAATGAATTTGGAGGTTTTTACCGTGGTAAAGTCTTAATTTTATTTATCTCTTGTACTTATCTACTAATTTGATCTTGATTTTGTACTTACCTAATCTCCTTATAATCAAAATATTTTGCTTCATATTTGTTCTTTACTCTTTAGAACTCTCTATTTAGAATATTAAGAGATGGTAGCTCAGCAGATCGTGCGGTTTCTTATTGGAAGGTCGTAGAGTGGAACCTAAAGATTTTTCTAAATGTGCATATTTCTACATTTAGAGAAAACATCGTGACTTACACGTTTTGGATAGGTAATAAAATTATGATTCAGCTACTCTGTTTCCGTCAGGTCAGATAGCAGACGCTTCATTGCAATTACTAGACTCTTCAATGTCTGGATAATGGTCCAAGCGTGCTCTAAAGCGACAATTTGACAAATAGACGTACAAGAGAATAACATGCAGAGATTGTGATAATCAGACCCTAATGAGTGAAGGAATCAAATGGGCATAATAGAAATCAAATAAAGGCCCTCAATTGTGTATCGAATCTATTCCTTGATAGGTGCCTGCAGAATTACACGAACAATACATCAGAGAGTTCCTGCGATCTCATCCCGGCATCATTAGAAGTCTCCGCTCAAAACAGTTACCAATGAACCACACACATACTCATTAAGTTTGAAAGCAATGGTAGATGGTAGGCTATTCCAACGGCTCTGCCAATCTTTGTGTGTGATTCATTCATCGTAATAACCACTTTTACAGTAGGGGCTTTGCTACACAGAGATCTACTCGTAGATACA
This sequence comes from Cnaphalocrocis medinalis, assembly GCA_014851415.1. NCBI lineage: Eukaryota > Metazoa > Arthropoda > Insecta > Lepidoptera > Crambidae > Cnaphalocrocis > Cnaphalocrocis medinalis. The sequence goes on along the minus strand of CM026289.1, from coordinate 5,757,951 downwards.
ATGTTTTATTATTTAATTTACTTCACGATAAACATGAACCTACGTGCCAGTTAGAAATAAATGTATTTTATATTTAAGACCGTCCTAAATCTTTGTGCTCAAAATATGTGACCGTTTCATTATTACAAAAACTATTGACAGAAAAGAAACGCGCGCAGCAAAGATAAGAAATTATAAGAAGGTACACAATGTCTTTTAATTAATTGTTATGAGTATTCGTTTTTCTTAAACATATTACAATTGCAATTGCTTACCATCAGGTGATCCGCCTGCTCGTCTGCTACCTATCATATAAAAAAAAATATAAGATTATAATGGTGTTTTTCCTTCTTCCATGATACAGTTAACTAATGGTCATCTTACGAATGTTCTCCCTAATCACTTGGTATGGATTCCATTTTAAATGTTTGAAGTAAGTACATAACTCTAAAATATATTGTGTATTTGACCCTATGTTAAGTCTGCAATTTGACTGCCTTGATCTTCATTGTAGCTAGATATAGTATAGCAGTGGATTATGCGCAAGAGTCAATGGCACATCCTGTGATTTCGATCATTAGCTGAATCGTCATTACGGAGAAATAAAGGTAGAGATTTACTCGCTTTGACGCATGTATGTACCTACTTATATACGTTTAAGTAGGCATCACCTCACCTCTACTATAAGATATACTAAGAATAAATCTCGACGAAAGCAATTTTAACGACTTACCTACTATATAAAGAGACAATAGCAAGTCAAAGAACTTTTTGACGAGTAATACCGCTTTTTCACAGGTATGTAAATTAAAAACAACGTGAAACATTGGCAAAAGAGTAAATAATATCAGTTTTTTCTTTTGGCAAATTATTTTTACAAGTCACAGTTTTTTACCTTACTATAATGTCAATGACCTGCTGAGACGATTTGCCTTTTAAAAATCAACATCATTTCTTTTTTCCATACATTTTCTCGTACAAGTATGAAAACTCTTTAAAAAACACAATGATAAGAAAAACATCACACACATCTTTCTCTGAAATTCAACTGCAAGTGATACATTTTAATATACTATACTATACATAAGTACCTAAATGAATTCGTATAAAGGTAAAATTATTTCTCACCAAAATATAACCTGTGGAAAATGCATGTAGAATAATTATAGATACATAATGAAATTGTTAAAATGTAGCACTGCCCTGAGACCTTTGAGATAATGAACTTACACGACACGTCATTTTTCATTACATAATTGAACCGCAACTTTGATATGTCGTTAATAGCATAATGAACTGAGTAGAAAGCTCAATCTAGCCCCACGTGTATCTACGGCGCAGTATAATTGTGAGAAAATGGACTGAAGTTCCTACATTATACGTAATGCACAACAACTCCAGTTCATTATCTTGCGGACTTGATACTATGGGGCATCCCTTTATCTTTCTCCAAGCGAAATTTTTTTAAATATTCATAGCTATTTATACTCATTTTAAAGGCAAGTGCCAGCTCGTACGTCTACTGAAATTTTTATGATTTAACGTATGCAAGTGAGACCTCCATCTATTATTCCATTGTGAGGTAATCCGCCATTAACCGTGATCTAATTTTTAAAGGTTCTTTGTAATATAGTTACTTACATGATTATCATTTAGAATTTCGAAGACATTATAACAATTTTCACATAATAACACCTAAATAACATCCATGATTTGTAGATAGATTATCTTGGTTATGTTTTAACGTCGTAAGACCCGAAAGCCTTTTAAAAGGCATAAAACAATTGATTTTCTATTGTGTCTGCTGTATGGGTCTTGCGACAAGCGAGGAGCAAGTGGGTCAAATGATCATGAGTTATCGCCAATTCACCATTACCGATGGATATTCGCTGCACGGCAAAATGGAATGCAAAGTGCAAGATAGTTCAATTATTATAATATGGTCTCGGGAATAAGTATGTACTGCTGTGGTAATTAGCATCCAAAAGTAATTTAGGCTCATCATTTACTTCTGAATGTTTGTATGTGTTGATCAGTTACACAACTGTTTAACTACACCTTGTAGAAAAAATAAACCAAATTAAAATTAAATTCGCCATACCGCCGCTACAGTAAATCGCCAATTATCCTGACAATGATTGATGAATCATCGGCCCAGTAATGGGTGTAGTTTTTGCGAATAAATATCGTGTTAACCGGCATCCATCAGGTCATCAAGTAGATCGCGGCCGGGCGGCATTGACCGACTGCGCGGGCGCATGGTGACACACGAGCCAGTGCGGCGGTATCAAAGGTGGAGGTTCTATTGTCAGCCTTCGTATTTGCATACATTGTGCGGTTTTTTCGATTGTTTAGTTATTGGATTCTTTTGAGTCATTCTACTTTTTCAAATGCCATTTGTGCTTATTCAGTTGAGTAATTACGACTGTTTTAAGAAAAGTCAGGAACGGGTGATAGACGATTTAACTAAAGCTATATTAACCTCGAGAAAGCGAAGTTCATTAAGTGAAAAGGGTCATGCATATGCTCTGAAACCTTTCAATTTAGTTCACAACATTTCTTTAGAAAATCTCTTCATTTGACTGATTATTTTATTGATGTGGTGATCATATTTGAATCGTTACTAGGCTACCAAGGCTAGACAATAAGCAAAAGGAGATTGTGTCGAAATCACAAACATTACCAGCAGCTTAAAAGTAAATTAACTAAACCAATCGACCCAAATGATTTAACTCGCTGATAAAGCAACTTAACTCGCTACTGTACTTATTGAAGTGTAAATCGGTCTTTAGTAAATTTAAAAAGATCATAACGTTTTACGTGAATGTTGCTATTCAATTAAATAAAAAAAAACCGCTAATTGGTATCTTAATCGTTAGAAAATTCATAAACCGTCGAAACTAAGCGTTTATCACATGCAAAGAAATGCCGGATTTGTTATGGGAAAGTAAGACAATAATTAAGTAAACCATTTTATATGCTTGCATACCTCATGTTAGAATTTTTTAAATCAGTTTTCAACTGTTGTTATTAAACCATATTATAAATATTGTAAAATTCCTCGTTTGCATCTGCTTGAGTATTTTCATTGTTTAGTCATCGAACAATGGCCAGTCTGCATTTTATTTAAGTTTCTATTGAAACGATTATGCAAGAACTATGTAATTAGGTTTTCAACCATAAGATTATGTTTATGAACTCTATATTACGCTAGATAAAATAAAAGTGGAGATATTTTTATACTTTAGGATACCGGGCAAATTACCTCATTTGATTAAAACACGCCATTGTTTTATAAATATGACTTTTTTATTGTATACAATTATTTTATTAAGTTTTTTTTCGGTTCTCAGACCAGCAGACCGATCATCTTATGATAAGCGATTCCCGCCGGCCATGGTAGGCTCTTATAGTTAAAATTAAAATGTTCTTACTTGTTATCAATGATGTTGCCTACGAATTTACAAAAAATATTTATGTATATTAACTTATTAAAATATAATATACTAGTAGATTTCTTAGTGTTTTGCTTCTTAGGTTCATTTAGTTCAAAAAATAAGCACTTAATAAAAGTTAAAATAAAAGTGAGCAGTTAATTGCATAGTAAGTATATGCATTGTTTGCATACATTTGAAACGTACACAATACGTAAGCAATTACAGCCTGTTATATCGTGCTCTTGACCGAATAGTCTTGAAAACGCAGCACCTGCTCCAATCCATCGCACACGATAACACGACATCGGCGCCCGCGCAACCGGCATCCCGCTCACCTTGACACTAGCGTTATTATTTGGTTCTCTATTCATTTCTGATAACGGTATGAGAAATATGTCAACTTGCATTTGAAATGTCAATTGATGTCCTACAGTCCATTTGTGCTCAATGAAAAAATGTAGGAAGCAAAACTACAGTTGACTTAAATTCAGTCAGATTCGATTCTTGATTTCGTTGGGAGGTGCTTGATTATTCATTTTTTCGAGACACTAAAAGCTGCAAGGTTTATGGCATCTAACTGGTAAACTCTAATTGAGCTAAATACAACAATATTATTTTTATTCATTAAAATAGTTTTATAAAACAATAAGTAGTAGTAAGAAAGTATAAGGCATTTGACAAGTTTTTATTCCACTGACTCGTTGATGTTTTTTGTTAGGAGTATTTGTTTTGTCCGTCATTATATTTTTTTAGCGACTCTGGCACCACTAATTTAGTAAATAATCGTTCAACAATTCCAAACTTTGTCGTTCAATAAAAAAAAACAATTAAAAATAAAAACCGGTCGCTATGTGCGAGTTGGACTTCCGTACGAAGGGTTCCGTACCATTGATTTTTATGCATAAGGTTTATGTTTAAATCAAATTATTTCAAACGCACTTTGTTCGACTGTCTCTCGCGAACACTTTATTAAACAAGTAATTTTGTTTATACATGTTCGTTTATAAAATATGGTATGATATCCAGACGGACAGACAAAGAACACTATGAAGGTTCTATTTTTTTGCCATTTTGCTACAGAACCCAAAGAGACATAAATTCCTAAGATGGTGTTGGAGATTTTTACTCGCATTGATTTATAATTGATTAATAATTGTACAGTCAACTCCAAAAATATGTAGGTATGCACTTTAGGACCTTGTCACAATACAAGTGTCTATAAAAAGTAGAAGTCGTTCTTATACATATGTATTGTGACAAGGTCCTAAAGTGTATACATATTTTTGGAGTTGACTGTACGTTTATGTTATATCAATTCATGACTAGTCAGATATATGAAATTTATTACTTGGTTCCGTTTCAATATTTTCCACTGTTCCTAGAATTTTGACTATTAACGTATAAGATACGAAAATCTTTATACAGATTACAAAGAAAACTTGATTCCTTCATTAAATACTCGTTAGTGTTTCCCATTAGGATTCTAATCGACCTTGCATGATGACAGAGTTATGTTGATAAGAAATTAATGGTTTCTCTACAATTCATGTCAGTGACATGACGGGACTAATTAACCCTTTGTGTCTAATAATAAACTGTTCTGATATACAAGTGTAGCGTGATTGTATTGGGAACTAGTTGGCCCACCCTCACTTCGCTTCGGGACCGTAATTCAGAAATGAACCAATAGATGGCGCTGTGCTCAATTACATTGCGCAAGCGTTTCGTGTTTTCGGTTTACCTATAAGCCTTTTCGTTGTCTATAATAGTTATTTCTTTATAAATAGTATATGGATAAGACAAATTAAACACCAAAGAAAACTGATGAAAGCAGAAATTAAGTAGGTACTTTTATGGTGATACTATCTGCGTTGTGGGGATAGAATAATTATATCGTTATATTCTAAATAATAATGTATCTTTATAATTTGTAGCCGATAATTATGTTATCCGGATATGTAAACTATATTATTGTAAAGTTTTTGTGCTGAAGATTAAACAAACATACATATTTACATTCTTACAAACTTCCACGTTTATAATATCAGTAGGATTACCACTGATGTAAACTTAAAAATACCGAAATCATAGAAACCCGCACAAAACTGAAGCTATGACGTATCATGTCATGTTATATTATCTAATACATTAACGTGACAAAGTGAGTAGTTTAACAATCTATAAAATCGATCTACCCATTACAAGATAGATATATATTCTTTATTACACAGAAATAGAATACATGAGTGAATCAACAGCTATAGACAGTACAATAAGGCCGTCTTATCGCTTGTAGCGATTTCGTCCAGACAACCTTTAGGTAGAGGAGAGAAAACAGCATGTTGGCAATGGGGGTAAGGCAGTGCAAAGAGATACAAGAAAAAGAAACTAAAGTAAGAATGGAACAGATAGTGTCAATTTGAAACTGAGTAATGTGATGCGGAAGCGTTTCCCACGGCGCGGACGGTGCGCGCCGGCAGCGGCAATGACACACATGCGCCCGCGCCGGGCCACGTCGGTGCTAGCGCCCCCGGCACCTGATACCACGAGCGAGAAAGTGTAAACTAAATAATATGTTTTATTTCATTATGGGCTGATTTTTCTATTTTTATATTGGTTTTCAGTCAGTTAAACTAATAACCAACCAAAGTAAATGTCAATGTTAAAGCAAAATAAACACAAATGACAACTAATTTTCAATTGGGAAGTATAAAACAATATTTGACGAATTGTTTGTTATCCATGCCTTGAAAAATCAGTCCTTAATGAATGACCATTTACAAAACAGAAGCAAAACATACTCCGCTGCACGTTGATACACACAATACAACAGATTGTATTTTTTTATCTAGTGCTTAACAAAATGGGTTACTTATTGTAAATTTATTTTACGAAGACATAATTAGAGCATTTTATGCATCTACGAAAATAATGCATTTGAAAGTCAAGTCTTACCTTATCTGTTACAACCTTACTTAGTCCTTTATTATATACCTACTAGTTACGAGAAGCTAACTAGACGTTGAGATATTTAGCACACGAGTACTTACCTACACTAAATCTATTACATAATTGTTGAAAATAATAGCCTAAGTAACTATTTTAGATTAATACACTTATTTGATGGTAAAAAGAAAACAACGTGATGGAAATTCAAAGTAGGTACAACTCACACAAATTGCAACTGACACAAGTAATTTTAAAAATACCTAATACAAAATAGAATTTCAATCATAAACACTAGGCATAACTTACATAGCCATGATTCATCATTAGGATATGAACATATAACAGAAATTAACTAGTTTATTCTGCGAATGAGATGGTTTGACATTTAATGGGACGCTCACATTCAAAACTTTCGGCCGGGCACCGTTACTTTCCACGTATCTTACTTTAAGAGCCATTGACCATACGATTGAAGTAATTAAATCGCTTTCTTTGAAAGAATTCGCCAGTACCTATCATTACTTTAGTATACCTACTCAATGCCACAGACAAATAGTTTAGTTAGGTATTAATATAAACAAAAACACAATAAGAAAACATACCATATCCGCGGGTTATTTTTGATAGTTACCTAATTATGAGTATTTACTATTCAAAGGTTGCATTGACTATTTAGTAAATACATATTAGTGATATCGTTGTTTAAATATAGGGGAAAACCGGGAGACTTCCCCAGGTGGGAGAGTTGAGCCACCTTGCGAAAAAGTGTTAAATTTTAGTGCGAACAAAACGTCCAAGCCTTCATTGGTCGCACCTAAGAAGCCAATCATAAGTCCGCAACCATTTTATACCATAGCTATGTTGTTCGTCAATGACAATGTCAAACGTGTTTTTGTTGCTATGGAGTGCAATTTTTTGTTTCAAGAAGATTGGCGATTGCTGCCGTATTTGTTGAGGTAGTTATTGTTTGTTGCTATTATTATATAGCCAGATAAACGTAGTTTGACGTGTGCTATTGTGTTTTTACTAGACGAGCGGCAATTTTTTTTGTCATCACCTCAATGAAGAATTAGGGTGAGCGGGAGAGTTGCACCACAGTGATTGCGGGAGACTTGCCCAGTGGTTCAATTCTCCCTGTGCAGGGAAATTATTACTTAATCTTTATTAACTGTTTTTTTTTCTTCTTAATATAATTTATTATACTTGCAGGGCTAACTTGTACCAATTTTTTAATACAATCAAATCAATACAATCCTCCTAAAAATGCATGCGAATATAATAAATACACAAAAGTGGATTTGCGAAATGCCATAAATTATGTAGGTACCTAGATAATATGGCATAGTCTGTTGTGTATTTTTCACAGATCTATATTTACAGACAGTTTGTCTACTTCTAAACTAGTCTTCTCTTGTCAGTTTTTTTGGTGGCAGACAAGCAAACGGTATACCTGATGGTAATCGATTGCCGCCGCCCATACACACCTGTATTACGAGTAGAATCACAAGAGCGCTGCCACAACAACGCACTTGTGACTCTACTGGGGTTAAAGTGTGGCCTTTGTGGTACCGGCCATCTAAAGTTGGCGGCCATCTAATCTTGTTAAGAACACTCCCGACTATTATAATTTTCAAACTAAGAAAACAAAATTCAAATTGATTAATCTGTTTGGGAGCTACGACGCTGCGAACAGACACACGCACAGACAAGCAGACAGACACGTCAAACTTATAACACCCAGTCATTTTTGCGTCAGGGGTTAAAAATAAGTTAATTAGTGCATAAAATAAGATAATGAAACTGTGGTTGTAGCTAATAACCATTTTTATTTCCCACATAAATGATAGGGTCAACTCTCCCCATACCCCGGTTCAAGTGTCCCTGCTGGTGGGGAGACTTTGCCAATAATGATGATCAAATAGTATCGCCGATAGCTATTATCTCACAGAGATAGAAAATGTGTGGCAATTCGTGTCAATTTTAATTTTAAAGTTTAGGATTATCACTGGCGAAATATACTTACATACGATTGAATAGCTAACTTCGTAAGAAACCATTCATCAACCATCAGCACCCGTCATTACGTTTGTAACATCTTAACATTTATTGCTTCTTGAATGTTTAAGTGATTTCAACACGTTAATGTTATTTCGCAATCGTTTAGTGCCTAGCCCCCCGACTAAGTTCGGTCTCGTGGTCAAATTGTACAAAAAATGTTCATAACGGATCGTCGACGCGTAGCGGAGGTCGGGAGTGGGCAGCGCCGCAGCGCCGCAGCGGCATCAACCGAGAAAGTCTCTCTTGGGCCTTGACTTTGCGTCTGAGTTCATGACCACGCGTCTGGAGCTCGTAAACCTACGAGTAGGCATTAATTCATTCTTACGACATAGATACGTAAAAATTATACACTTGACCTGATTCCGTTTTAAGTAACTAAGAACAAAATAGGAAACATAAATACATTTGATTAGGTACGTTAATTATTATATTCAGACATTAAACAAAAAATGTTCATCATACGAATATTTGCAAGCCAATGACTTGGCCATCTACTCATAAAACCACGAATACGAGTGTACGGTAGTCAAATTAGACTGAGATGAAGAACTTTTTCGATATGGGTCGTTTTGTTGGTAAGAAATAAAATAGTTTGACCTTGTTAATTTAAATTAGACTTCGACGATCTAGGAGACCAGCAGAGATTAATCGAATAAATCTTTTCAATTAGTAGGATATATTAGTGATTAATACGGATACTTACCTACCTAATGACCTTGTTTGCGAAATGAGTTCAATAACGGAGATTTGTGGGTTGAAATAGTTTGTTAAAAAAATAGTATGTTACTTAATAGGTAGTATTATAGGAAACACTACATCTACCTACTTATATCTATGCATATGATAAAAAGGTAACGCCTCAACGCACAGCCTTGTCCACGCAAGTACTGGGCCGAAAATCGTGAAAATAAATATTAGTAGTTATTGCTATGGAGACGCGAACTTAAGGTTTTTAAAAAAAAACAACCCTTAAAATATGTAAGTAATATTTTTCATGTCAGAGGTATGTAGGTATCAAAATTAGGATTACCAAGGTTTTTTTTTAAATATACAAAGATAAAGTTGATTCTCAAGATGTTATGTTGTTATTTAAGACAACATATAAATGATTAAGTCTGGTTCTTTTCTAAATGAAAGTATTGGTGGCACAAATGATTGAGAAGGTGAAAGGTCTTCAACCTTGAAGAGCGCTCTCCAAAGTTTGTTAGATACTAAATGTCATTTTAGACCTTTGTGCTATGTCATCAGAACATACCAATGTCGTGGCAAGATAGATATTTGCTCATGTCTTTAATTATTTACACAACCCTCTTTCAGAAACTATAATTAAAGGTACTCACATACTTACCTTTAAAAAAGAATAGTGGTCAAGTAAAAATAAATAAATAAATTCTCACAACATCTGAAACATTCACCTGACTCTGTACTAAGTAGCTTAAGCACTTGTGTTAAAGATATCAGACAACAGAGGAAACACAAATATAATACTTAAATACTTAAGTATGAACGCCGATGTTCGTCATCGAATGTTTGTCCAGGGTAGGGATCGAATCCACGACCTTTAGCGTATGACACCACTTCCAAATGCGCCATCCGGTCATTCAAAATAGCAGTATCCGTTCAATTAAAACTTCCTTAAAAAATACATTTTTGTTTGGAAGAGTTATGCTAATCTTTTTAAAAAGACTAAGGTTACCTACTTAAAAGGTTAGGTACTATCAGCCACATAATAACCTGTTTCTATATCAGCTATAGTACAGCGTTTCACTGAAATTTTCTTTGTTTCAGGCTTGGAAGATACTGTAAAATTAGTTAAGGGCATCGGAGGCAAGTGCTACGGCTACGTAGTCGATCTAGCTAAGAAAGAAGACATCTACAGAGTCGCCAAGCAAGTAGACCAAGATGTCGGAAGGGTAAGTAAACAAGTAAAGGTTTTCTTGACCTATCACAATAATAATGCCTAATTATTCACTGCCACACAGAGTTTTATCAGTAAGCCAGAACAACACTCGAAATCTTAAATAGACAAACAATACCATTTCATGGGCAATCCAGATTAGAGTCGGAGATATACTTAGTATATAAGTATACTTAGATATAGTGGAGGAACTTAACTTGAACTTTCAAATGATTAAGATAAAAAAAAGTAGAGTTTTATGTGGTTTTATTTTGAATTCAATTTACGATTCGAAATTTTTATCTCATTATTTTTTTATTTTAAAATGCTCATTAAGCAACTGTAGGTTATAAATAAAAACTACTTGAAGAGGTAGAGACACTGTGATAATATAGGTATGTTGATATAGGGACCTACCTACCTCTTTCCTGTACGAAACTTCGGTACGTTCGGGCACAGGTTGAGCTATTGCACAAAAACTAGTTATTCAAGCCACGAGATTACTGGAATTTAGATAATGTGCACTTGTCCACTTTGAGATGAGATGGTGACGCATGGATAAAACAATATTACTTACCTACACTTGCCTGTGAGAAACAAAATGAAGTCTCACCTATCTATTTTAACTTTTTAAAGTATGAACTGCTATTAATTTATCAAAAATGTTTCTATTAAAGTGAATATACTTAATTGGTCTACTGATCAGGGATCAGGAAAACTGCTAACGTACATAACGTTAGCAGTTTTCCTGATTAATAACATCGACACAATGAGGGAAAAGTTTTATATGTAAGGTACATATAGAGCGAAAGTGGTTCACAGTCGTTTTATCCGCAACAGTTGTGAATTACAAATATTTTGTACTTCGGCCGCTAACTGGGTTGTTAATTGACATAAACCTTCTAAGCAAAAATCGATAAACATAATTGATACTGAAAATTCATGGTTATTCATTGTGACATTCAGATTACCAACTTATTGAAGGTCAGTAACTGTGCCGCGGCGGGAGCGATTGCCCAACGCGCGCGTCCATCGAGTTTCGTCACCGCTATTAGCAATGATAACAAAAACTTTTGCCTGTGAGAAACTAATAAAAAACATAAAGATTGTTAACATGTTTCTACCTGGCGGTGGAAATGGAAAGTGATGGCTCTATGCCATACGTGTTCACTTACGTATCGATCTCTCAATATCTTATCGTTATTGATGTGGTTGTTTGAAGTCGTTATCCAATTTAAAAATACGAGGATATAGATATTTAACTGGACAAAATTTTCCGAAAAATACTTTTATTTATTTTAATGATGCCCGATCCAAACTTAATATATAAAATAGAAGTTTTAGAAACATTGAAGCCTTGAAAGAGTATTACGAAAATCTGTTGAAATATTTGTGAAAAAATAATTAACACTTAGGAAAGCATGTTTTACGAAATTCACAGAGTACCGATGCGGTGACCGCTCAACAAAATACTTACTTTTACTTCGCTGAAACGTATTTTAAAGACCTTGTAGAATCGTTATTCAGCGCTTAAATTGATTGATGAATTGATTGAGTTAATTAAAAAACTCAAATTTTAATAGCCATTCGATACTGAGACTCATAATTACGTTTAATTACACACGTAAACGACCACTTTAGTGGCATTCTCACTGGTTTGCCCTTTGTATTTCACACACAATTATGGACTCACTACACCACGATTTAAATCGAAGTCCCTTTTGGCACGACATACATTTTAACTCCACCAATGCGTTTCGACATGAATGGCACATCATTAAAACATTATTATCCATCTGATAAATGTTATTCTTGCTAATTGGTTAAATGTTACGTTCCAGGTAACTCTGTTAATAAACAACGCCGGGGTGGTGTCGGGCCGGTATCTGCTGGACACGCCAGATCATCTCATTCAGAGAACTTTTGACGTCAACGTTTTGGCTCACTTTTGGGTAAGTAATTAGTAAGTAATTTCACCGTGGAGGAACCATCTTTCGACATAGATGGGCCGAATCAACTATACTATACTACCGATGAGAAGTATCGCCGAATGAGTGAGGGAACCGGACCCATAAACAGGGAGGCAGCGTACTTGTGATTAAAATGGTGTCGCGGTTGGTGTCTGGGCGGTGACAACTGCTTACCGTCAGGTGATTCGTCTGCTTGTCTGCCACTATTATCACATAAAAAAGTCAATATCTAGCTTTTGTATTTCTGGTACACACAACTACTACTTTTCGTTTTTCTTAATCTGGTTTTAGGGTTGTTTACCGAGGTAAACAACCCTAAAACCAGATTCGGATCAAGGTCGAGACCTTGATCCGAAATTGTGCGCTATGAAATAAATTACGATCTATAGGTACATAAGACTTTAGGAAAGATTTGCGTGGACTCCGAGCTGATGACTGGCAGGAGCTTGTACAAGACCTAGATAGATACTCTTTATCGTCGAAGGCCAAAGCTCAATTTGGGTCGCTTCGCCAGCCTACTTAGGTACTTAAGACTCTTTTCACTGTTCTCTCCTTTAATAGACGGCATTTAATTCTAGACGGTGAAAGCCTTCCTGCCTTCCATGATCGAGCACAACGACGGCCACATCGTGACCATCGCGTCCATGGCCGGCTACGTGGGCGTGGCCAAGCTGGTGGACTACTGCTCCTCCAAGGCGGCCGCCTGCGGCTTCGACGAGTCCTTGAAGCTCGAGCTCGAGACCAAGGGCATCAAGGGCGTGAGGACCTCGCTCATCTGCCCCTTCTTCATCAGGTCTACTGGGATGTTCGATGATGTTAATTCCAGGTATAAACCTCAAAACGTTTTTTTTTCAATGACTTCTTCCCATTTAGTATCTGTGTAAAAATATTTTCTAATTAATTGTTACTTTTCTGTTAAAAACTACTTACTATACATGGGTTTCTTATGTTGGCTCTGATTCCTTAGCTGTAAAAATCGTTTTACCATCGGGGTTATTAAATTGCGAGGCATATTAAATTAGTCACCTATAGGTAACTTGTAGTACCTACCTAGAACCCTTGGGTAGCGCTAATACGAGTACTATTTTGAGGCGCGAATTTGATGTTTCCTAGACATGACAATATCCTCGTGTAATTTAAGTACATAATATGTGTTTGGATAGTAAGTTTCTGCATGACCTACGAAATACTTTGCCACCCCAATGGTCATGAGCGGTAGATTTTAAGAATTATGCTTAAATGTTCCAGGTTCCTGCCTCAACTGAGCTCCAACGACGTGGCGGACCGCGTCGTGCTGGCCATCCGCACCAACGAGCCCTTCACCGTCATCCCTGGCTTCTTGAGTATCCTGCTCTCGCTTAGATGGTAATCAATGCTTTCTGTACATTATCAACAAAGGTCAGATGAAGACAGTGAGGAGATATCGTTAGGACAGAGCACGAAGCCTCAGTCCACAACCATTACATTGCTAGCATTTTAGGAAGAGGTATTACGGTTGTCCTATTGATCAGTTAGCAAATGCCACTCTTCAGCCAAACTGTTCAGTCAATTGGCCGGATAGCGCATTTGGTAGTGACCCTGCCTTATTTGCTCACCCTTCAGAAACATTCGTGTGATGAACTCTTGTGTTTGTTCAGTGTCGTCTGATATCTGTAACACAAATGCTACAATACAAAGTCTGTACTCTGTAGTCAGGTCAACGTATGGGATGTTGTGTAATTATTATTATTTTAACCATGCATTACTTATGATTCCAGGTTGGTTCCATGGCAAGTGGTGTCAGACCTGATCCGTCTGGTGGTGCCGGACGCGATGCCGCTGCACGCTGCGCCCGCGCCGGCCGCCCCCGCGGCGCCCGCGCAAGCCCCGCTCGGCAAGATCGACTCGCGGCCCATGTCCCTCATACCGCCCGAGCGACACGACAGGCAGGTCTGATGCACGAACACGTGCGGTCAACGGGTGCTAGCATAAAACTATGGTGAAATAGACAATGCGATCGAAAAGTGTATCCTTAAAATGCAGTGACGAGTCTTACTTAGTTCACGGCTTATTGACATCTACCATATTGAGATGTAAACTTATACGATCAACAGACATATCGTCGTCTATGTATGCATAGCCCAATTAATAGCATCGGCTTTGATAGTAGGTAGATGTGTGAACACTGAGGATGTCGATGTATTAGGTAATGCATACTTTTTTCTTTCTTATCAATATTCTGCTACGTCAGTGACTATTAAAATAAAATAATTCTTGAATTGTTGAATCGTGGTAAGGGTTATTACTCTTATTAATGATCAGGGGCGTAACTATAGGGTGGCAAGAGGGCCGCGATCCCAAGAGGCGGCGAGCTCAGAAATAAACTACCTAAGCCGAAAGGCCTATGCAAAGAATTTGCTTAAGACCTCAGATGGTAGCGACTATAAATTATCTCAATAAAGCATATAATATCACCATAGCAGAGATATTTAACTTCTCGATCATAGGTAAATAATACACTGAAATACCTAGATATCTATCTTGCAATAGCGCGTCGGAACGAATAGCTTATTACCATAGATAAATAAGCTCAACTCATTCCGACTAGTCCATTCGGTAGGTATAAAGACCCATTCACACCTACTACTAAAATACAAAACCGAACTTAACTCGACACTTTTAAATTTATTCTTATTGATATTTTATTTTTACTATCTAAACGTAGTTTTGGCAAATCTGTGACGTCATTTTCTGACAATTATATTGGTCTAATGGGTAAAAGGTAGGTGCATAGGTAGTAATGGTGAAATATTGACAACATTTTTATTAGGTAGATGTTTGATTTCAATTGTATGAAGATACGAGTTATTTTATTTGTAGATATTTTTGTAAGTATATTGTGGGGATTATACTGTAGATAAGTAGGTACTATTAGAAATGAATCAAGGGGCCTTAATCTTTAGTCTAAGCTGCTGGCATATCGTTACGATGGAAAATGCTATTATAAAGTAGGTACATATAACCGTAAAATAATGTTTATACCTACACATTTGCAGAAGTAGGTATTAATTAATGTACTGGAGACATGTTATCCAGTTGATTAAAGTCGTAAAGTCCATTTTTGTAATGTTCACCTTCAAGTAGCTTTTGGAGAGCTTTCGATAAAATTTACGTATCTAAGTTTTTATAAAAAATGGTTTATAAACTTAAGATACCATAAGAGTACCTAATGTCTATATACAAGTATATCTGGTTGATAATTGTCTCGCTATTACATTTCAATGACTTCATACAAAAGTTGTAACAATGAGGTACTTAGTCAAACTAAGAATAAATGGTGTGATCTTAGCGAATTTATATTTATAAAATATAAGTACTGCTGGTGATAACTCTAACAAATGTTACTTAACTGTAATATATTGTGTAATATGTTTTAATATGTAACAATCTTAACATTTGTGGGAGTAAGTACAAATTATTAGGTAAAGAAATAATATTAATTTTTCAGTTCTTTTTATACCATCTTTCCTATTACCTCCCGTACTGGATTTTTAACCATTTATTACTGTAAGGAAATACTTACTACATTTTTGATACACTAAGATAGTAAATGAATATAATGTTCATATCGTAGCATTCATGCTAAATGTAATTGTGAAATATAAGAGATCTTGTAAGGGTTCCGTTTATTCCTTTTGAGGTTTAGAACCCCAAAAACATACAAATCTTCGAATTCTGACTGGAAGAGCTAGAAATAAAAATAGACTAAAAGTTGGGTTGATACCAAAATCTCAAGGGGATGTTAAGTGCCTGAGAAACAAACTTCCAATGTTTGTATATTACCTTAATATATAGTTAACCATAGGTATACCTTTATTAAATCATGTTTATGCCTTTGTAAATAGGTTAACTATTGGGTTTTTGTGCGAATTGAATTTGCTACTAAAATGTTTCTTATCAGTCATAAAAAGTTGATTATAAAATGTTTTTACGATGCGTGGTGAAATATATTAAAATTGAAAACTTTTATCCAAGTTTTTTATTTCATACAAAAGTTTTTATTATGTAAATGTATACGTGACTGGTAGAGAAGTAAGATTGCAGACTTTATAAAAATATTTCTTACGTAAGCCATTGATCATGGATCTAGGTATTTTAAGTACCTACTTCATAGCAGTATTAAGTAACTTACACTAACTTAATATTACATTGTAAGTAGACGACTAGCGTTTGTACTATATTCCAACAATAGGTAGTTTATCACACCATAAATATTGTTTTGTAAACAAACAAACATCAATAAATATATTAGTACATGCGTGATTGAAATTAGTTAAACAAGTGTAGAAACAAAAGCGAATAACAACAACGTTAAAAAATAAAGTTGAAACAAACATAAGTTCATAAGGTAACATTAGATTAGGTTTGTACTTAAAATAATTGGATTATGAAATAACGCATTCATTCATAAACATACATTCGACTAAAAATATTCAAACATTACAAACCATAATAACATTATAATTATTATTTACCTTAGCTTTGACTGAGATAAATTTTACCTAAGTAAGTACTTAAGTAGGTATGGTAAGAAAGAATTTAAAAGAGAATTTTAATATACAAAGTTTCTGATTAAAATTTGGAGACAAATTTGACAATTTCCGATTGCCACTTTAAAATCTTTTTTAGAGCAATGAGTCGATATTATTTCATGATTTCGTATTTGGTATCCGGCCGCTTACCTAAGGACTCTTGGTATCTAGCATAAAAAATAGCCGAAGAAGCAAAATACAGAATAGTAAGTATTAAACATACTAGTGGTATTTTTAAAAATCCCTTGATGTCTGCACGTACACCTAACTACTCTCAACTCAATCATGCTTGTCCCTCGGATACGCGTCGGGCATCTTAAACTCGGAGATCGGCGATATGTACAACGGATTCAGGTCCTGCATGTTCTTCCTGCTCTCCTGGGCTTCCTTCACAAACCTGGCATACGCTCTCCTGTCCGATACTATCTGCCCACTCTTCACGGCCAGAATCCCTATCAACCCGGCAGCGACCACACAGGCCATGATCACCAGCCCGCTGGTTATGATCTTCGCGCTGGTTGGCTGGTGGCACTCCTTGGATCTAATTACGATCTCCATGGCAACCATAGCATCGGTGCCAGCGGTATACGTGTACTTGTACTCGCATTCTTGGTTCTCTATGTCTACACGGTAGATGCATGACGTCAGCCCACTTTGCATTATCTCTGGAAAATATTAATGTATTGGTTACTAAGGTAAGCTAAAGTGGTTGTTAGTCATCTTAAAAGAGTAAAGTGAGCGTAAATTTATAATGACCATTGTTTAAATACCGTAATAGTTGCATGCGGCGTTGAAAATTGCCATTACACAAGCCAGATGCCTTAGCAGGCTATCTTTCTATGGTTGATTACACAATAGGAGCCCAGATAACCAGAAGAAAAATGCAACGTAAAGTGTAGACATACGTGTTCGTTTTGAATATTATGTGAAGCAATCTTACATTAGAGACATTCGTAGGTATCGCAAATACCTACTATGAATCCAAAACTACACTTCAGCGTATTTTTTTAACCGCAACTGGTAAGCAAAATGGTGGATAATGATATCGTTTGAGCGACCACACTTTCAAGCTCTAATGGCGACCACGAACAAATGTCGTAATTAGCCTACTTCAGGCAAATGAGACGCTTTCTTTACCAGAGACAAATTGGCGACATTCGTTTAAAAATTATTATCTAAATTAATAATAACAATGGTTCAGGATTAGCAAGTAAGTCTCGCGAACTATGCTTGAAAATTCACAAACTCCTGCAATAATGTCCTTATATCGCGAAGGAGCACAGTGTTTCGTGAGTGACGTCAACGGAGGCCCAATCGCGTGAATGACAGTTAAAAGGTTGGTAGCGCGTTTGTGACTCCACTGGTGTTGCGGCTGTCTTTAGTCGGCGGCATTCGCTTATGCTTATCGCATTAGGTGATCCGTCTGATCGTCGATCACGTACCTAATAAAAAAAACTTTTTATAACAATTGCGGTCAGAAACAACAGTATGGCTCTCGTCTCGCGGAACACGCCTAAGTAGTTCCTCGACGCTCACAATGTTTGCCTCACCAGTGTCACTGAGCCTCTCGCTGACGGTGTAGTTGATGTTCCCGATGGAGCAGACGTCTAGGCAGCTGCTGTTGAGGTGGCAGGCCACGCACGGCTCCGCGGTCACGCACAGCGGGTTCTCGCACGTGGCGCACGTCTCACGGAACACGCCTAAGGAGACAGTTACTCGACGCTCACAATGTTTGCCTCACCAGTGTCACTGAGCCTCTCGCTGACGGTGTAGTTGATGTTCCCGATGGAGCAGACGTCGAGGCAGCTGCTGTTGAGGTGGCAGGCCACGCACGGCTCCGCGGTCACGCACAGCGGGTTCTCGCACGTGGCGCATGTCTCGCAGTATGCTCCTGAGTACTTTATGTCACCCACTGAGCACTGGCATTTGCCTGGAATTGAAGGAGCACTCGTAAGAAAATTCAGAGAGGCACCATTAACTTTGTTATTTTTAGAAAAAAACGATATTGAGCGATTTCTGACCGCTCAATCAGAAGCCGATGCATTAGGTACTTATTGCCAGCAAACATCGCATGATTTCTATTCACATAAGGTAGAAAGATAACGTTTATTTAAAAATGACTTTTAATTAAGTAAGTGATATTCTAACGGGCCTAAAATATTAGTAGTAGGTCTATGGTTTTGGTTAACTGACCAAAAGTGACTATTATAGGGAATTCATTAGTAGGTATTTATCAGCTAGTAGGTACTTACCACACACGCAGTCACCGTGTCCCGAGCAGAGGTCGGTGCCGCCGGGCGCGACGCAGGAGTCGGTGCGCGCGGGGCAGTCGCACGCGGCGCCGCTCCAGCCCTCGGCGCACGCGCACTGCCCGCAGATGCACGAGCCGCGCCCCACGCCGCCGCATTCCACACCGTTTTCTCTGGAATCACCAGGATATATCTATGTTGGCGGACTTTAATGAATAAATAAATAAATAAACAAATATTATCTTCTAGCGATACCCACAACAAACTTACAAAATTACTTCAAGAAAGTTCTGCGTTTAAATTACTGACGGAGTTCCCATGCTATGCTAAACTAAGAAGGTTACCATACCCTATTACGTAAGCGGCACCATTTATTTGCACGACTTTATTATAATGGTATGGTTACTGATGAAGTGGTGATGTAGATATCTCACTTACAGTCCTCTAATAAAGATCAATGGAAACTATTCCGGTATTGGCGCTATGTGTTTACGTTTCATCCTCCCTGTTCATTTGAAATGTTCAAAGATATGCCGCTACGATATTTTGAAGAGCACACGCTCTTAAGTATGATTTGTTGCTTGCAGCTAGCGCGTAGGCTTTACTAAGTATAAAGTAAGCCTTGCTTTCTTAATATTTAAAGAGATTAATATTTTTTTAATAAGTATAAGTAAATAATGAATAAAATTAATCGATTGAGAATCATACCTGATGTTGAATAATAAAATGATTTCAAAATGGTAATGCTTTAATGTAGTAAGGCCCATAAGCCTTTTAAAAGGCATAAATCAATTGATTTTCCATTGTGTCTGGGCGTTACGACGTTATAGGGATGTCGGTAAATGTACACTGAAGCCATAGATTCGTGACAGTTGGTGTACCTAATATTTTATTCATAATAAATTAATTAAATACCTACTCTACCGTGCAATGATAGGGTTTGGGTGGATCCCCACCCAAACCTAACCTAACCTAATAAGTTGGGGTGTCTGTCACTTTGCGTTTAGTATAACTTTGCGCAGACATAGTTTGAAAATCACTTACCTACATGGCCCGTGATGTGATGATATCTACAACTGAGTATGTCATACATACATGCTCCTCTCGCAAGCCCTGCACTGGCAGTACTTGCCGGTGGCTCCCGGGTCGCAGTCGCACTTGCCGCAGAGGCACTCGCCCGCGCCGGAGCAGACGAGCGGGCGAATCGCGTTTGGCTCCCGACATTGGGTTATCAAGGCCGCTGACGCTTCTTCATTTTCTATGGAACAGTCGCATTGTGGACCTGACCTGAAGTGACAATATATGAAAATGATTTAACAAAAGTTCTTCATTTGACATAGGTAGAGTCACATTTATCAGAGTACTGAGGCCAACTTAGGTACCTACTTATGTATTATATCAATGAACTTATCCTTCTCACTAAAAACTACGAGAAATAAATAGTTAAATAGGTGTGACACTCAAACAGTACTGCCCTGTTACACACAAGTATGCTATTTTAAATTAGATGAGTTACGCGTAACCAGTGCGAAATACTCTTAAAAAGTGTGATCTATATGGCACTAAAGACAGTTTAAAAAAAAAGTGTATCAATGAGCCAGAAACTCATATGACAAATTCGTTTAACTTAATTTTTTATCGTTGCAGCCATGCCTAACTCATTCAATTTGAAGTTAACAGAGATAGGCATCATACACCAATAAATTCTGTTACTTAATCTAAATCTGTTAACTTGAAGTTGAAATAGTTACGCGTGGTCACTCGATGCGCGCGGAACAGTGGGCGGCGTGCACCTTGCGGCCATTTATTTCTTTACAATTCATGTCATTCATCATCAGCAACCCACACTCGTCTACTGCTGGACATAGGTCTCACCTAATATACGTCACTGCTCCAGATTTTCGGCCATTCTCATCCAGCCAACACCAGCCAGCCTTCCAATGTCATCATCCCATCTTGTCGCAGGGCGTCCAACACTTGGCTCACCGACTCGCGATCTCCACTCAAGGACTTTACGGCTCCAATGGTTGTCAATTCTGCGGCTAATGTGACCAGCTTATTGCCACTTCAGTTTGCTAATTCGGTGGGCTATATCTGTGACTCTGGACTCTGGTTTTCTGTCGGATTACATCATTTCTGATGCGATCCTTCAGAGATACTCTGAGCATAGCCCTTTTCATAGCTCTTTGAGCGACTTTAAACAAGTGGACTAGTCCAGCCGTGAGTGTCCACGTCTCGGCATCGAAAGTCATGACCTGGAGGACGCACTAGTTGAAGACTTTCGACTTAAGACTTTGAGGGATGGGCGATGAGAAGACTTGACGAAGCCTACCAAATGCAGCCCAGCCTAGCTGAATTCTTCTATTAGCTTCTCTCTCGAAGTTGTTTCTGCCTAATTGGAGCGTTTGTCCTAGATAGACATATTCCTGGACAACTTCGAGAGGTACTCCATTAACTGGGACCAGTCCCGGATCAACGAGCTCGTTGAACATGACCTTGGTTTTATCCAAGTTCATCCGAAGACTGATGTGTTTGGAAGATTCAGCCAGGCTGCTCACCATCTCCTGTAGGTCATGTAAGGTTTCTGCCAAGATGACGATGTGGTCTGCGAATCGCAGGTGTGACATCGCCATTAATATTGATTCCGCGCTCTTTCCAGTTAAGCGTTTCGAACATGTCCTGCAGCGCAGCGGAGAAGAGTTTCGGAGATATAACATTTCCTTGTCTCACACCACGTCGCAGCAGGACTGGCTCGGTTTGGCCATTTTGGACTACTACGGACATATTAGCGGCGTCGTACAGACACCTTAACACCTCGATATATCGCCAATCGACTTTGCACCTCTCCAAGGCCTGGAGAAGTTCTCGACGGAGTCAAAGCTTTTTCTTAGTCCACAAACGCCATGCACAGGGGCTGGTTGTATTCTTTGGTCATCTGTATAACCTGTCTCACTGTATGAATATGGTATATGATGCTATAACTCCGTCGGAACCCGGCCTGCTCTGCAGGTTAAGCTTCGTCAATGTAAGGCGATTCGAAATGACTCTTAAGAACAACTTTTAGACGTGACATAAGAGTGAAATTGCTCGATAGTTCTTCATTAAGCTTTTGTCGCCTTTCTTGAAGAACAATACGACCAAGCTCCGCTGCCACGCCCTAAGAGTTCTTCCGGAGAAAAGTTCCTCCAGCACCGGCTTTCAGAAGCTCGGTTGTGACTCCGTCTTCTCCCGGGGCCTTGACTTTGACTTTGACTTTATAACTGGCTATAGAAGGTGTAAACTTCCGAAAGAATCTCTGGCTTTGACTAGTGTTGCGGCCGGGAAACATTCCGAATCATTCGCATGGAAAACTTCCGAATAGATCTGAATTATTCCGAATTAATCGGAATAATTCGATTAAGGAAAAAATCGGGATTATTATAACAAAAGCGCGTGTCTGCTACTCTCGCGAGCCTTCATGAACGTTGAATCATCAATCAATTCATGAATGATGAAGAGGGTCAACCCATGACCATCCCAGCCATACCCCCGCCTACATGGCGAGTCAGGCAGGCTGTTCTTTCCTTGCGGCTTGGATGAGAGAGAAAAAAAAATACTCTAAGACACATTAGTTTCAATTTATTGGTGACGATTATTCTGCAAGCGAGTATCAACTATGGATGGATGGAATTGTATGGATTTCACAGAAAAACATGCCAAGGACAGAGAACAGTGTGATAAATAAAAGAAAATGCTATACACATTTTTCAATTTCAGTCTAGTTTTCTAGATACAAGAACACAACATAAGTAACTTTGTAAACCCATACATTTACCCCCAGATACAAAGTTACATTTGCAGTTAGGGTACCGAAAAGAAAAAAATAAGAATATCTACATTTATAAAAGAAACCTTACTACAAATGTGATAAATAAAAGAAAATGCTATAAACATTTTTCAATTTCAGTCTAGTTTTCTAGATACGTTAACTGCATAAGTAACTTTGTTAACCCATACATATGCCCCCAGATACAAAGTTACATTTGCAGTTAGGGTACCGAAAAGAAAAAATAATAAGAATATCTACATATAATAAAAGAAAGGGGATCCTTCTCTCTCTCTTTCTGTTTTATTTTCATTGTCAGGCTCTTTAATTGCAATATGAATGAATTATCTACTTTTATAATAATAGATTATCATTTTTAAAACTCCTCCGCGAATCGGTAATTTCACTAACAAATTATGAAAACTTGACTGTCTAACCAGTAACCCGAACACAAGAGAAATCTTCATAAAATATTAGTAATGATCAGTTCACTTCGATACCTTCATCAAAAATCCACAGAACTATTCAGCTCCTACTGCGAATTGTTCGATCGAATTATTATCGAAACATTCCCTGCGGGGGATGAGAGGGGGAATCTTTGCGGGTGAAAACTTCTCCAGGGAGGGCCACCCGCCCCGCACCTCACGCAGCTCGCAAGAACAACAGCACAGCGCGTGGTGCACGCACGGAACACCAAAAGATGGCGCTAAGAATAAGCAATCAAGCAAGTAGTTCGGTATAGTTCCCGAATTCCGATAGATGTCACTATGTATTTTTACATCGCGCATGCGTTTGTGCTCCCGGATTTCTATAAGAAACGCTAGCTGCTACATTTAAGATTTTGGACAAATTTACTTTTCAATCTATATCGTGTAAACATCACCTAACATTTACTTCGATAATTTGAAAAAATCTGACTGAAAGAAGTATTCTGCGAACTATTCCGTAATTATTCGGATTAATTCAGAAGTTTTGCAACTGTAGCTTTGACATGGTGACTTCTCCATTTGTTATGGTCAACTTTGACAGGTGGCTCCTTCCAAGCTGTTGTACGAAGACTTTGGGCCCCTGGTTCTGCTCAATTGCTCTCTGTATTGAGTGCATTGAAGCTTCGGAGGTCACGTCTTAACAGCTTGGAGATGGACTTATTCAGAGCCCGTTGTTCTGCCGAAGTGACTGATGGATCGTTCCGCCTCTTGTCCATTAGGCCCAGAGTCTCTTTCGAAAGTTTAGACCGCTTGCCCGAACGTAACCACTCACAGAATTTTGCACCCTCGTCCCGAAGGATTTTCACCACTTGGTCGAGTTCTTCGGTCAGTGTGGTGTAGCGGCCTTCCTTATCCCGGAGATTCTTAGCACCCCCTGCCTGTCTGCCTGTCGTTAACAAAACCAGAATAGCAGGGCTGCCGCGAACTGGGGGCCGAGGCAATATTGTCTTCTTCATTAGGAGGATTTTACCATAACCCACCACGCTGGACCAGTGCGGGTTGGTGGGTGGTTCGCCAGGACCTCTTTCGTTGATTAGCAATCGCTTATTGGTTCAGCTAACTATTGGTCAAAAAATACATTTCAGCGATATTTACCAATTTGTTAAGGTTTTTTGACAATTGGTTAACCACTAGTCAGAAAACAGGGCCTTTTAGTCAGACGCATCTAATACAACTAAATAGATAACATAGATAGGCTTTCCCTGCATCGTGTGTTTTGGTTGCACCCAACTCATCTAACTTAAGTTATCACACGACGCGTAACCACATTTGTATGAAATTCTGGTTATGCGAAACTCGTTTATCTCAATTTAAAAATTAAGTTTTATAGATATAAAAAAAATATATATGTCAATATGTTCTAGAAGCATTTACACACCTAATCTGTCAGGTTCAATTATATAGCATGTTTCCTTAATACGCTACAAGTAAATGTTTGTTTAAAACTTCAAAGCCATTTTTCTCAAAACTATGTTTTTTGAGATAGCAGAGTTGTGCGTAACAGGGCAGAGTACCAAAAGTGTTTATAAGTATTTTTTTCGGTATTCCTATAATATAAGTTGTCGATATATATAGTACCACCTAGTTACCTCTTTATAAATAGTAGGTATAGAAGATAATACCAATTCATAAGTAGGTAATGTGTGCAGAACAATCCTTGATGATAAAGAGATACTACTAAGTTTAGCATTTACGATATTTGCATAAACCAAAGATTCATGATTTCGCAACTCTGCCGTTTTCGCAATAACGTTGCTTTACTCAAGCTTATGTTATGGGCATTCAAGTGAAATACAACTTAACTGTCGACAACGCTCAATAATTATGAGGTTACACCTACCATTATGGCAATGTCTATAGTTTAAATATAGTGTTCATTTCATGCAAATTATTTTGAGAACGAGGATTTTTCACAATAGTAACGAGTTAATTACGAAGTAAGTGAGATGTAGATGACATGAAGTACTTTTCATGTTTTTATTTACCTACCTAATTTGACAAATATCATTCTTGTAAAAATTTTAATAACCTCAATATTTAAGTTTTTAAATCAATATTGTCATAGCAATCTCTCTCATTAGGTATCTAAATCCTACTACCTACCACTTTCATATACCTAAGTAGTAAATATATAGTTTCTCTTCCCCGGAGCCATTAAGAGCTTTACTTCTCTATCTTAGGTATCACTGACTTACTTACTGCGCCGATAAAATGTAAGTTACTAGAGCGAGTGAGCTGCATATATTTTTAGATCAGTTAACCCCATGTACTCTGCATGGATCTCACCTTCCAAGGTCACGGATTCCTGACCCAGCTAACTGCTCATGCAATTTTAAGCTCTATCTTCTTTACCTACCATCCTTTATTGCACTGACACACGCCGCAGACGAGGTGCGAGTTACTGGGACAAGTGAGGGACATGTCCTTGATCAGATCACCCTCACAGTCACACCCGCATTGGATCTCTACCTCCAGAGTCAGCGAGTCTTGGCCTAGCTGACTTTCAGCTATATGGATAGTTTGTGTCATCTGAAAAGCATAAGGATTTGGAATTAATACATCTAGGTATCCATTGTGACAAAAAATCCATTAAAAAAAACAATTAAAAACATTGAAATCGAGCACATAGTAGCAGGAGCCTACTAAGTTAATACCGAAAATGTGTTGCCTATTTTTGATTTTGATATTTAACCTAAGGGAATTTAGCCTACTTCAAATAACAGTCAGGGTGTAGCACATTTTTCATGGGATAGGAAGGCAATTGAAAAGTGGGTTACCAGATTAAGTAATCAATCACCGCCACCCAAGGAGATCAGTCAAACCAGGAGTGCAGGCGTTGCTGACTTTGTAGCAAAATTCAATGTGGTTCAATGTTGTCACAGAATACGAAAGAATATCGTGACAGTTCTAAAATACCGCTACGTGTAGGTGTAAATAACAACACGTTTCCTAAAACTTTCGATTTAAGCAAAGTACTGAGTTGTGGCGAACACTTGAGGAAAAAGCGCGACAACGATGTAAGCAGTAAAACAGCCTGTATGTACAGTTTGCTAAATAGTGACGCCAATGCATATATTTTATTAACTGTGGTGAATGTTAGATATTCATACAATAAAACTCGCTGGAGTGCACTCGAGTAAGATATTTTTAATACAAAGCCTTACTACTAATAATTAAGTAGGATACACTTATCCAAAAAGTCCATGACGAGTAAACAATAACCATCAAGTTTCATGGGGTGTGAGCTATTACCTACTATGGAAATTATAGCTGGGTTTATTATCCCCGGCTATCGTCTCCTAGCAACTCATGCTATATAAGTACTAGTCTGTCGGTGTGTTTATCTGACACATTTTTACTTACCTAGATTATAAATTTTTCGTGACCAACAACACTCTAGACTGGAAATATAATGATTTATAAATTAATATAATGATTTATCACCGAAACACCCACCTTTTTATATTCAGGACACGATTCCAATGTTATATGAGCTTCGTAGTTCAGTATCATTCCATACTCGACTCCAGTACACCTCGTAGTGTCCATCATCGAGCCTCCAGCGATCCCGCAGTCGCTGAAGTACCGCACTTTCACGGGGCCTGCGCTGGAGTCGTCTTCGAAGTCCACCACGCTTGCAATGTCCTCGTAACCCATTTTCACCAGCTTCAGTATGTTGGAACTGTCACCTTCCAATTTGGCGACGTAAGTGAAATCTTCTAGCAGCTGATGTAGATTATCGTAGTAAGATTTAACGCTGTCCGTAACCGCAAAAATTACATTCACCTAAAAATAATCACAGTTTTCAACATTCGCTAGCAAATAAAGAATGTGTTTCTGTTTATCTTAGTGAACGCTAATCGCGGCAAAGATTTGCCGTTTAAAACTGAACAAACACTAACCTTGTGCTTATCTAAGAGTCTATAGACTTGGCCTATAGATGGGTAGTCGTATAACACAGAGTCCGTGTAGTAGCCATTATCGTCTAGGTGGCATTCTCCATCGTTCTTCCTCGTTGCACCTCCTTGAATAAGGAATAAAACGAATATGTAATACATCTAGTCCATAGTGACATAGGAATTATACGTTTTCTTAATATATGCCGCGTTTTTAAAAATAGGTATATATATACTTAATCGTATATACCTCCAAAGTATGTGTGTACTCCTATAAACAATCGGCCATGTCATTATCGCTCTTAATCGCTACATTTCTATTAGAACTACCTACTTAGAAGTTATTTTACATGTTGGGATCTATACCTAGTTTCCCGTCCCCTGCAGTATGTATAGACCCATCAGTTAACAGGATGACGATCTTCCGGCTGTGGGTGGACCAGCCGATGCGGTCTCCGCAAGCAATGGCCTGCACCAGGGCGTCCAGTTGGCCTTCAGCGTTGTCCAAGTTTGCCGTTACGATGCTGGAGTTCACATTCTTTATAAACTCCTTTACCTGTAAAAGGGGGTAACTACTATAGTATGTAATTAAACAAGTACCTACCCACTCACACATCGAAGCAATAAATAATAAAACATAATTTTATTTGATAACATCGGTCACTTGATTACAAATATTGCTCTAGATTTCGAAAAGCTATAAACCCGCAGGAAATAGCGCGGTCGGAACATGTCTTCATAAAATGATTCATAGTTACGAGAATGCGAACATGGTTAAAGTAAATACTTAATTAAACCTGCCTACTAAATAACAGCGTTTTATTAAGCAGGTCGTCTAGTTATCAATGGATAGTTAATTAGCATTTCGGTATCCCTTAACTGTTTTTGTAGTAGGACATTTTATGTGACTGTCAGTTCTTCCTGAGCCTGTGGCGGTAAACTTCAGCATAATTATTTTGTGACACAAAATCGCCCAGACAGCAGACACAATGGAAATTCAATTGTTTTATGCCTTTTAAAACGACGTTAAGCAGAAAACCTCCCCGATCGAAAACTGAACAGGCGAAGTCTGCGTCAGTGTGTGGGGAGACTTTGTTGGCTTAGATGCTTGTTGTTGTTGGTATATTTTATACTAGTTGCCCGCCCTCACTTCGCTTCGGGACCGTAATTCAGAAACGAACCAATAGATGGCGCTGTGTCCAATTATATAGCGCAAGCGTTTCGTGTTTTCGGTTTTGTTTACAGGTACCTGATCAGTGAGCGAGAGATGGTGCCTGTAGTTGTAGGTGGCCTCGCAAGCCTCCTCCTCCATGGCGCACGGGTTGGCGCGCCGCTTGGCGTCCACGCTGATGAACGGCATCAGCGGCTTGTCGGCGAAGCTGCCGAATCCTAACCTATACAAAAATAATTAGTCAAAATCACGACAATGCTGAAGTGCTCGAAGGCTGGCTGGAGTGAGCTGGATAAGAGTGGCCGAAAATCGGGAGCGGTGGCGTGCATTAGGGGAGACCTATGTCCAGCAGTGGACGAGCGTGAGTTGCTGATGATTGATGACGACAATGCTAATGTTATTTTTCCCCAATGAGGAAATAGCTGAAAAAAACACCGTCCCGTACAAAAGTGATCAGCCGACTGATGCAATTATTTATCGTATTTTACTTCGACCCTCTATTCTTTAGAGAATAGAGTTATCAAAAATATAGAGACATGGAAGTAAGACAGTATAAGGAAATGTTCAAAATTAATTGACTGTGATAATCAGATGTTTGGCTGTCTGTATATAAATTATGATGTAAGTAGTTTTCATTAGTTATTGTTTCTGGTTTTATACAACACTAGCTATGTAGGCATACCTACCTAAAGTTATCAGTGAGGTTCTTCAGCGTGTTGGACAGGTCATCTCCCAACGACACGAGCGTTTCCTTGTCGTCCTTCATCGACCACGTCAAGTCCATCAGGTAGTACAGATCTAGCGGGTAGTTCTTCGCTGGTCTGTAGGAAAATGTCACTTTTCTTGTCTCCCCTGAAATAACGTTCAACATTAGCCTAAAGTAACCATAGGGCCTACAATTAGATGATGACCGTCATGGTGCGAATGAGAATATACCTACTTAGGTACCTGTCGCAACCAAACAATAGATTCGGCTGTGTTAAGTATATTTCCTGGTATACCCTCTGCTTAAACAAGTTATCTTAACTTCAAAAGAGTTTCATTTGTTTAGTTGTAAGTAGATATATAGAGTTGCGTGTATTTACAAATTTGCTAACCTGGTTGGAAATGGCTAGGTCGATTTTAATTTGATTGGTAGTAAGAAAATGACACCCTTTATTAAAACATAGCTACTTCCGCACTGTTTACATATGAAACCACTAAACCGCAGGGCCAGCTAGCAATTAATAAAATAACTATACTTTCTCATTTAATCCAACTTAAATGAATAGGAAGAAAATGATAAACCAAGATGAAGTGGAGATTGTATCTGTTTCCTTTCATACGTCTGCATATTTAGCCGCTATTCCCTGCGCAGGCGCAGCTGGCTCGTAATATACGTCTCCAGTTGAAACCGTGAACATAAAGTAATGTTCGAGCGTAGAATCAAGCGTCAAACATGTATTTATTTCCTCTCGGGTAATTGTGACCTCTAACCCTAGCTCAAGCTAACCAAATATCCCATATTTTATGGGACATTCTGTGTTTTGTGCTACAAAAATGCAGACACGCGTAACATGCAAAAAGGAATTGGTCTTACGCTTCTGTATTTCTTATCAAGTCAAAGCTGCAAGTTGAATCTTACAAAAACGTGAATTTTTAATTAATTATTTTTAAATCAAGGTGCTTTATAAGATACTTAGCAAGACCCTCTTCTTTACCTTGTACATACCAAAAATGTATGGCTTTACTAGTCTGTGAATCAAATGTGAGCAAATGTTTTCTTTTGTATTTTTGGATCCTTCCAGGAAGAAAGAGCTCTCTCTTTCGTACGTGCTGGTCGCCTAAGTCTCAAGAAAAAAACTAAAATCTGTAAATCATAATTAACTGACAGTTGGTCACCCTACCGAGCTCACGTTCAGCCATGCCCAGCCACTGCGCTGTCACGCGGAACTCTACCGGGTGTCAAACTGAACAGCTAAATAACTTTGCTTAACCCTAGACGCGGGGTTTGACCCCGAAATGCCTACGAGTGCCTATATGCACATGGGAATTTTAACTTATTCGGATTACAGAACAACGATTTTAAACATTAAGATCATTTGTAACAATTAAGCAGCTCTTAATGTGTCCAAATAGTGCCGCAGTTTAACGCAGTTCTTTACATCTTTATTCGTGTGGGAATTTGAATATCATAATGATCAATTTGACGGTTCTCTGATAAATTTTTGAGACATTTTAGATGTAAATAAATATGTATTGTAATATTACAATAATATTTATTTACAGAGACATACGAAATTATAGTAGCATAAAGCATTAAAAATAACATTTGACTTGAGAACTGTTTTTGTAGTCTGTAAAATAATAACATTCCATAAAACATGTGTGATGTTTGTATAACCCACTGTTGAGCTAATAGCGCGATGGCGTGGTGACCCATGTATTTTCGCTTTCCAATGATAGAGTACGCAGACATACCTCTGTGGATAAAGTCATCAAACTTTATTACACTACTTAATGAGCATACATACGTGGTTTTAGAGAAAGTTTAATCTTCTGCGGCTGAATTTGAACCACATGGTCGAGGGAATCCGGCTGCACATCTTGTAGGGAGTGGTTGGAGATCACCTCCCAGACCGGCGGGTATGGTCGCTGGATGAGGCCCTGGCTGCATCCTCCTTGCACTAAACTGAGAGACAAAAAAATTAAGTGAAAAATTAAAAAAAGAACTGTTGACAGTAGTTAAAGCATGTTTGAGAAGATATTTCTTAATCATAAAAACCCATTATTAAATGTATAGCTGAAGCAATTAAAAATTCAAATATATGAGGCATTACTCTTATAACGTTCGACTAGGTAATAACTTAAAGATTGAATACGAAATAATTGCTCTCAATCTTTATTATTCCAGAGTTTTTTTAATTTTACAGATTTTCTCTACCTGTCAAAATTATAAATTTACTGAACGTAGTTTAATTTGGCCTGTACTAAATTATAGTACTATGGTAATAAGTACCAGTAGTTGTACGCGTGTACGACGCTTACGACGAAATAAACTAAGTACGTCTACGTGTTTTATTGAATGAAACCAGAATAGTAAAGAAGGAAGAAAGGTCAATGAACTTATGATGGTCTTGCCGAAATAAGACAAGTCGCCTTCGCCTGTCATCATCAAACATATTTAATCGCGTACATACCGTTTAATACGCGCTCGTAAAGTTGCATCGCGCGCGTGCACCGAGTAGTTAGCTTTATCGGCATACGAGGTAGCTGTTGGTGAATTAATTACGATTTTGATTTGGCTGACTGATGAATAGATCTAATAATTTTAAGAATTGCCTTGAGGTCAAGTCGATATTAACTTAAGCACTTCTGTTCAGGGAGTTAGGTTAACGAATTTCCATTAATCGTAGAACAAATGCTGTACAGAATGGTTGGTAGAAGAGGTAAGTAGTTACAGAGATTTCAATGTTTAATGATAATTTACCGATGATCCCTATAAAGCTCTTAACTCTTCTTCTTCTTATTATTAAACTTCGCTAAGTGGATGGATACGCACCATTGTGTTGCAATCATAGGCATTATATTAGCCAAATCAAATTAATTTATTGTTCAATAACCCAATAAGTGCCACTAATAATAACGCCCACTAGTAATCTGCATGATTCATGCGAGTATGAATGTAATTTATATAATTGAGATGTTATGTAGATTATAATTTGTGTAAGGACACAAATTATAAGTAGTCTCCCCGGTCGGTGATAATTGATATTCAACTTAATATGTTTGGCAGTTAGATATTAATCCAGTGAAGAAAATTTACAGCTTTGTATGTACTTTGATATGCGTCTGTAGTACGGTATTAATAACGTACCTACCTACTATTAATACCTTAACCTTTGTCTACAAAATCATTGAAAATAGTGGGTAACTAAGTACTTAAAATACAATATGGCAAGTGAAAATAATGATTTGTGTTCTTTGTTTCTATCGTCTAATTCCCAAGCGTAGTTTTGTAAAAGGTATCATTCATAGATGATCGTAGTTGTGAATGTTCCTACGTTCGCCTCTGTAGTAACGGATACCCACTTAGTTACGTCTACCATAAATTACCTTACACTTAACATCACTCAAACGAAAGCGCCACGTCTGACTTAATTTCCTCTTCCGTCTGTAGACGTTTCGTTTTTTCTCCTTCGTCACGCTTTACGTTTTCCTAGTCTGTTTATGGACAAGTCTAAAATAAACTCGTAGACGGTCCATCTGCGTGCTCTCGTGGCTGTTCCTTATACGAAGTGGCTTGATTAAAACATGTTCCGAGTGAGTGGCCGGCGCGTACGCACGAGCCGCGCTTTATGCGGTGCCGCCAGCGCAAGTTACAGGATGCTCGGAAGATGGGAACAAAACCATCACTTACTGATATGATCCTTTGATCAGTAGTGATGTTTTTGTTTCATTCCCGACGATCAAAAATCCATTGTGTTTAAAGCTGTGACATCGTACCTATCGCGTAAGTATTTGGTATGATTGATGATGCTGAATAGAATAAGTATCAGTTCGCATCATGAAACTCTAGTAGTTCTACTTCTTCCTACCTAATAAATGTGCAAACTTTGTAATTTTAAGTAGGATATCTACTTAGTTACTACATACTTTTTTTTTGGCTGTAGAATCAAGTCCTAGTATGTATACCTATCTACAGGTAGATTAGGTTTGAAGCTCTGAAAGTACTCTGAATGCTAATCAGATAGTATTGAAGAATTGACCTCGAGATCCCGACAGTAACATAAATAACTCTTTCACAGTCCGTAAAAGAAACACAATAGTAAAACGATTTTTGTATACCACGTGTGGGAGTTGGACTATGAAAGACTTAGAACCACTTGTCCGATATTTGAGCCAACATTGTCTTCTAAAGCACCTGAGCTAAAAGTTTGGTTAAATTTCATCAATCATCTTTTTTGATTTGATTTGCTACGGTTCAGTGATGAACGTACTTCCTCGCTAAATTAAGGAATTTGATGTTAATGATACTTTATTCATCAAATTCGATTGAATAGCTAATTTAGTTGCAATTGATGAAACATACCGACGTTCATAATCAGCTAAATCGTCTCTTTTTGTCTATGCTGTATTCGGTTAAAAATAACGGATTTGTATGACTGACTTAAAAGACGTTTGGACTATCTCACATTGCACGTCGAATCGGGACCTTCTGCCCTTTTAGCCCTTTATCTCATCTGATAATTGTATAGATAAGGTTTCCATGTACAGTATCACTCTTGCGAGCTTTTAAATTCTTGACTCTCCCTCTGACCTCTTTTGACGAACATTCTGTATAGTCGTAGAAGTGAATGTTTGATGGCGACTTTGGATTGACGGGTTGTTCCCACGTTCGCTCGGCGCATCGGCGTCGGCGCAGCCTGGCTAATCAAGAGATCGTCGTGTGATTGATTATTGATTGTGCCGTGCCCGCTGGGATGAATGCTTTTCAATGGCCATTTCAACACCGCACGCTGCGTTGGTTAATTTCGGTCTTCGTAAGTTTGGATAGAATAGCGTTCGACGACGATTCATTTTGACTAACTAAGAGTACTTCAGTATCTACCTACTTCCGAGCGGAACATGAGTAGTAAATAATAGGTGCCTACCTATTTATACAAATAAAGTAAGTACTTAATTTGTTACTACCTGTTACTTCAAACTTGGAGCAGTTGCAGCAATTCGAAAGCCACACCAAACAATGCAATATTAAACACAGTGTCTAAGTGCCGTTTAAATAAGATATTTGAAGCATGCAACCAGTTCAACAAGCATTGTTCTACTTGTAAACTTTTCAACGTCCTTGCATTTTTATGAAGTACAACTTATCTAACTTCATACAGAAGTAGCTTACCACTCTTGGTCCTAATAACCTTTTTTGAGTTCATTTACTAAGTACCAAAATATAATCGAACTTTTTCCACGACAAGCAGCACTCTGTACGCGTTCTATCATCTATCACTCTATCATCGCTATTGTTAGGAACATAAATACTAGATACAAATGCGTATGCTTAACGCATTTCCCCAGGAAGATTAAAAAAAAAATGTTAGCTTGATTTTGACTGCGAGGAACTGTCTCAAGTAGACAAGCGACAGCTTGGGATGCAACCGGGACAAACCGCTAAGATGATGATGATAAACTCTCAAGTAGCTCACCTCTCATCGTCATTGCACCGCGGAGCCGCCGAGCTGTAGT
Source organism: Cnaphalocrocis medinalis (assembly GCA_014851415.1). NCBI lineage: Eukaryota > Metazoa > Arthropoda > Insecta > Lepidoptera > Crambidae > Cnaphalocrocis > Cnaphalocrocis medinalis. The sequence goes on along the minus strand of CM026289.1, from coordinate 5,723,259 downwards.
AGGGGTCCGCGCACCAGCGGCAGTGCGGGGCTGCGGAGAGGCAGGCGCCGCATTCCTCGTGCTCGAAGCACGCCAACTTGTTCAGTAAGCGCTGTTCAACTGCGAGGAGACAATGCAAATTTGTAGCAATCAATTACTCATAGATACAAAAGATATCTACTGGTATTCTTACATACTAAAATATGGTGCGCGTCATGGCAAATTTAGCCGAACAAGCAGAAATAATGAGTACGATATTTCATTTTTAGACGGCCCAGTTATTGATTGCACAAAACAAAAGACAAAATTAAATCCTACTTGTAAAGGTACTCCCACATAGCAGTTATACAGATAACATCAGGTACCTAATATAATAACACGATGTTTCTTATAACTTTGTCACACTTTGTGCAACATTTCGCTATAACATATCAATATCTAATACGTTATGCATGTAGCTATCCGTTACGAACTCATATCCAAAATAAAATAAAAAATCATTTTCCAAGTTTACACGGGATATAATTAAAAAATATCCATTGACGAGCTCGTCAATAAACTTGCCCCCAATGACCCTTTAACACTTGATTGCTCCAAGTGGCACAAAAGACCTCCCGTGTTCCTCCACGGGCGGTGCGTGCGCACACCTCGTAAAGCATCACATAGCGCAGTAACTGCGACTAATACATCTGTTGCTGTTATCAGGTTCATAAACAATCATTGGCCAACATGTGTTTGGTTGACTTGCTAACCTACCTCTGCAATATTATTGTCTCGTAATTTTTTCAGCAAATGAACATAGACGTGTTAGGGATAGAGATATTTATAACGCGTGGCTTTCAGCTCAGAATCTTATATTTAACACATACATTATTACTATGTTTGTTAAATATGGATTTGTATGTTTATTACGTTCACGTTTACGTTCGCATTGTGGATGTTATTGACGAAAATTTTCAAAAACTACCAAATTGCCTTTATTTTGCACACTGGTGCCCTATGGTGGTGGTGCCTACCTAGGTAGCTTGCTATTATTAAACATGTTACGCGAACAGTAAACTAATTTGAAGTACCTACATCTACCTATAAATCTAATAGTTTTATAAAGCTTAGATTAGATGTTCCAAAAGTTGGTTCAGAAGTTTTATAAAGTCAAAAGTTTGCACATAAAATAATGTTAGGTAGGTAAAAAAAAGTAGGTAAAATCTTTTAATTAAGTAGTCAAGTAAAGCTATTAAAAGTCAAAATAGCCAACAATAGCAAGCAACAACTACTTAATCAAACCTGAAACTTCCATAACCTTATTCTGTCGCCAAGAGCCCTAAAATGGGAAAATTACGTCTCAGTAGGTAAGTGCGTGACGTCGGTGACTGTTGACACAATTCGAGTGGGCGATCACAACACGAGATTGGGGCTCTGAGCCACCGGGACACAGAAACATGCGTGTAGTTACGAATCACGCTGCCACACCTATGTTCAAGTATTATGAGTTCTCTAAATAAAGTCACAACACAATGCAATATTAGGTACACAATGTAAGTGAACACAGGTAGGCAAAATGATACTGTAGATTTGAAACGCATATGATTACCTATTTTAATGATTCGAAATACTAAGTTATCCCGGATTATTGAAAGGAGGATTATGACCTCACAGAGCTAAACGATTTCGGTTCTCTGACTTTGCAGATTAGTGTTGAGAGTTAATGAGACGTAGATTTTCCAAAGGAGCTGGAGTACCTGGGAGACAATCTCTAGAGGGAGAGAAGGACACAATAAGTAGATCAATTTGCTCGCAGTGGCCACTCGGAAACGATCGCTCCCAGGCCTACAAATAATAATAAATAAATAGAGTACCAGTGAAACCAGGGCTCTATGGTGGACACCCATTAACACAAGCGCCACACGCGTCCGATGGCGGCTAATCGTTTCATCTTGTTGCCAAGCGATCGGAGATTAAGCCGTGCACCAACACCCAATTACGTTGAAATAACTTTTTGTCAGACTGACGTTAACCAGCCGAGGGTGATAATTAAGAGTCAAAGGTTGCGGGTGGAATGTGACCCACAGCACATTTATAATGCGTGGATACCATAGTTTCTTAATATCAACTAAAATATTAAAAGGCTTTGTTCTACTAGATTGCAGGATTGAATTCATACTTTCCCTCTACGCAATCTAATTTCCACATATGTAGGTATAGGTACTTAATAATGACTTTGTTTTAACTTACTTTTTTTTCAGATTTACCATATTTACAACGATACCTACCTACCTATAGTATCTACGTACAACAGGATGTATCTGTGACAATTTACGTCCCATTTAACCACGTTTTCTAGGAATAATTCTGAACAACATTTATTCTATGACTTTTGGAAATTCTCATGAAAAAAATTCAACTTTTCACACAAGTTCGGTCACATGATTTGTTTGTTTAGTAGTATGGAGAATTGCAATTACAATTTCGACGAATTTTTAAAAGCCGTAGAAATGTTGTATAGAATGGTAAGGCTAGAAGACGTGGTTAAAGGGATGTAAATGTTCACAGATACGTCCTGTATAACCACACAAATTTTACCGTAGAATATTTAGCAGTTCTATTTACATCAAATACTTACCTACTAACACTAAACATAGAAGGTACGAGCCAAATGACTGATGTTAACAGTGAGTAACGCACCTACCTGTTTAACTTTAAAAAGGAAATGATATTAATTCCTAATTTACAGTTACGAAACGTATCTACATATCCCGCAACGGAAGCGTACGCTCTTGTACCTTAACGTGTAAGCAATTACAATACATCGCTAATGAAGATACCGTATGTAAGTGTGTCACTAAAATAAATGAATTCTAATCATAGTGCATCCTAACAAACCCAAGTTTGGCAGCGGCTATTCAAACGAATAAATTGTAGATCGATCCATTAATTAATCGCTTTATATTCACTTCATGCGATAAGCACCGTTGCAGTAGTGATGTACCTGCCTACCAACAAGTAGTTTAATTTTACTAAACTCGAATCGTATCTATTAATCGTCGACATCGAGGTTCTCTTGTACATACATAAATGAACTCGAGTGAGAGTCACCTCATCGGAGGGGGGGAAGACTGAACTCCGTTGAGTAAAATGAAAAAGGATTACTGAATGCATAAAACCATATAAGTATCTAAGTATTTACCGCCCGATCCTAAAATATTCATCAGTACCTACGGTGTACGGACAGATAAAAGTACCTATAGACAGATATATACTTACTTTACTTTACTGCACTTTTTACAGATATTTGGTGTACCTATTACCTAGTACTAAGTACCTATTGGCGGAGGTCGTATCGCTGAAAAAAGGATTCTGAGTTTCTAAAAAATCTTCGATAAGCCCGATTCTATTCGTCGGGGGCGGCGACTTCACTACGAAAGAACCATTGTTTTTGAGGATTGATGCCCTGCCTGTGCCCTTTCATTCACCTACTTAGCCCTACAATGCAGGCCGCATTAGGTAATGACTGCACAGGCGGAAGACAAAGGGACACTTTTATTGTGTATTGTATGCCAGACCGTGTCAAAAGTGTTTCCCAAGAGAAAGCTTACAGTGATTGTATCTATTAGCTGAAATATTAAATTACGAGTGGAAAATAATTAGAAAGAATTCAATAGATACTGAAAACTGTAAGGTCTATCTATCTGCTAATAATTTCTTATATCTGCTTTAAGTAGGATATAATTTGATACATAGTAGACACTTCTATAAAATCACTTTGATAACTTTATAAGAATTTGGCACATCAGCACATACCTACCTCCTGACTCCCAAAATCATCCATAAGCCTCGAAAAACCAACATATTTCGAAACTAGCTAGAAATATCACTAGAACAAAATAAATCAAAACAATCGTGACATTGATTTAACTATCACCACCACCACTAAATTAATAATAGAACAAATGAAGTCATAAAAAACAAAAAAAAAGTATATACAAAGGAGTTCTTATACCAATCGCCTTGATAATATAAAATGTTTTTTCAGCTGCAACTTATCAAGCGCGCCAAGTGCTCCATCTGCTATGAAACGCCCCGTTTTCAGCCAGTATTTCTTTGCCTTAAAAATAAAACTGTCAATCGCAGGCAGGCGGGATATTTTCTATTTGAGAAAACTAATGTCCGTAGCAGGTGGGTTCCGGCACGCGCCAGCTATTTTGGTAACATGTAACTTCATAAAATAAATCTTCCCTTTTGAAGTAGAACGTCGGCATTCCTGTTCAGATAAGGAATATGGTTTTATTTTGTTTTAATTACTTCTGTTCGACGACGAACACCCCACTTCGGACGTCAGCGTGGTTTAAAAATAATAGAGCTAGGTTTAATGATTCCACTAAGTTATCTTATTCGTTTACCGCAAAAATGAGACGTAGGTTTATACTAGTAATTCTCCGTAACATTCGTAAGTTAACATGACGCATTAATCTATGCCTACTTACTCACAAGGTTTCGCATTAATAAATTATTTATTGAAGATAAGTAGGTACTTAATACAAACTACGATTTATGTGGGTAGGTATGGGTAGAGTCGGTGTACACACCGAAATATATTTAAATATTTGCAAAGCAGGAATCTATGTCAAGTGGGCGTAGTTTGGGGGGACAAAATATTACTGTAGGTACAAAATATGGTGTACTCCTCTTTTAGGTTTTACTCAACCGAAGGTTTTAGAACTAAGCAGATACCCTCAGAGAAACTAATCAAGCTAGCATAATCAAAACATAACATACCATAACCTAAATAGCTTGTACTTTATACAGGTACACATTCGTAACCGCATGACTTATCTAGGTTTGTAGGGCAGCAATCGTTATCAAACACTATCAGAAAACAATGCAGGGCCTACCTTGACCGCCGACACATCCAATAAGCACAAGAACAAAGCACACGGAACACAACACATCATTGCAGAACATGATCATCGGGTCAGGTCTGGCGAGTATTTGCACGTTATCGAGTGTTGCCGCGATCGGATTCGCGATGAGTAAGTGATAAGGGCTGATAAGAGATTAGGGCCGGCGGCGCGGCCGCGCGCTGCACGTCTCTACCCATCCGCATCGGAAACACTTCTGCGTTTGTACACGGTGTGCGGTAACATAGTTAGTTCTGACTTTGTCAGTCGACGTGCGCTATGTATGCAAGTAATGGTGATTTGTTATTCGGAAAACTTTAGATGAATTCCGTTTACAAATTGCAATCTAAAAAGACCAATCTGTGATTGTTTTCTGAATAGACCTCAAGTAAACTAAGGCATATTTACTGTCCCACTGCTGGGAAAAGGCGACCATTATAGAAATCAAGTCATCGATACTATTTATGATGGGATTAGGTAAATATAATCACCACACTTGCCTATAGGGAATTGGTGATCATAAAAAACCTGAGATGTGTTCAAAAAAATCGAAACATACTTTTTGCTCCACCCGGGAATCGAACCTAGGACCCCGATATCACGACCACTGAAACCATTAGACAAACGGGGCGATGCAATAGACCTCGTCCTAAAAATTTGAATATTAAGTATGTTACTATTACGAATTTCTTAAATAAAATCACTGAGGTTAGCACCGGGGCAAGGCAAAATTAGCATTTTGCCCCGGATCCCAAGCGCAGCATTAATGCGATACATTAACCACTGCGCCACTGAGGTAGTCTATTGAGACTGTCTGAACTATTAATTGCCCGTTTTTGATCGATGAATGATTTACGAAAGTAGAGTTGAAAATAGAGGCAGTGTAGAGAGTCAGTTTATGCTACACTGCCTCTATTTTCAGGAGGTGCATAAGTACGAGTACCTAATATATTTCTGTAAACTAAATCGAGTGTAGACTTAATTTGCACAAAATGGCAGTGTTATCTGCAATTGTCACGCTCTGTAAGAATTTAGTGTTTGTACGTACTTATAAGTAAGTAGATGATTTTTATCTCAATGAAAAGAGATAGTATTAAAATTTTGCACATCTAGTCACCTGCTTTAATTAAATACAACTCGTGACTTGTCTTTCTAAATTGGTACCTTTATTCGCATGTTAATCGCCCCTAAAATGTAGAGTCTAGTATCTTAATCTCTCTACTACATAACTGTGAGACTGCCTCGGTGGCGCAGTGGTTAGTGGGTCGCTTCGGTGTCCCATCGAGGGTAAGAGTGCACTTGTGTTTGCGCACACACTTGAGCACTATTATATATCCCACGTGTACGTGGCTGTGAATAACTATATCTTAAATTGTAGTTAATCATCAGGCTTGATAGAAAATGTGTTTAATGTCATGGTGAAAATCGGTATATAAAAACAGATCGCTTTTGTTTCCGCGTAGTGGTTTCGAGCGCCGACTTAGAAGATCGTGTATTCGATTCCAGTATGTTAGGCTCTCATTCGGCTTATGACTTGATGGTATACTTAGTTCTCTCTAATTTTATGTAAGTAATTTTCTTTCCAACGATCAACGTGATATCGCTCACATAATACCTTTAAGGTGTCATGTAGTATATAGTAAGTAGGTAGATCGTTACTACGAGTAATTAACTGATTTAATTAACATTAGCAAACACTCTATAAACGATTGGAAATGGAAAATATGGTGCCCTTTAGGGTACCAGTACGGCGTCAACTCCATCTTTGTGCTTAGGCATCTCAAATGATTTAGTTATGTAGGTTGAAATGTAGAATGCAAGTAAGTAAGTATTAGTAGGTATATTGTATGATCTGAATACATATGCTTAGGTACGAAAGAAACAGGCCAGATAGCGTTTTTCATAGTGATCCTGCCTAGATATTGCCACACAACTTATTAAACAAGGTTTATGGTGAAACTTAGGAAGTCCATAAGTTTAGAGCCAGGAAGAAATACCCCAGATTGGCAGGTAATTGCTCAGGAATAATTAATGACTATTAGTTTCAGCCTACAAAATCAATGTTCGTCAAGGCGATATTCTGCCTAATTACTAATTACGGCTAACGTTGCCTCACAAGATACACGGCAGCCAGTCACGCAGTCGCCGCTCCTACAACCACTGGGTCCTACAAACACCAGCCTAACCTGACCTGCCACTCCCTTCTCCCTATTACACACATACACAACATAAGGCGAAGCCCTTCTCGAGCTTAGAGCTCCCACTAAACTGGGCACTGAAGTGCAACTGGTGGGCGTACGGTCGAGGCCAAAACCACAAAGCGAATATTTAATTCCTAAATGTTTTGTCGAATATTCGTACATGTCACAACTGCGTCACCTTGGCACGTAGGCGGCAGGCGGTCTGCCACTTCTGTATTTGTCTGTGCAAGTAAATAGCCTTATTCCTTATGCAGATGATGGCAAAAAACGCAATAGGTATTTAAAACTAGTTTTCGGAGATCTTGTCGCATAATTAATAAGCTCTATATTCCGCATCTTCCCTCGTAGGTGGTTAATATTGAATTCGTTCTAAATGCATAATACTTACCTACTTAGGTACCTATAATCTAAAGAAGCATTTTGATGCGACTTAAGTGAAAAAAAAAGCGTAAAATAAAATAGTCACTGTAGTAAAATAATCATAGTAAAATAATCACTGGTCATCATCAATCATAAAACTGGTCTCAAACTAGGGTAACCCCTGTACTAAGAGTACCTACCAGATGACGACGATCTGGTGGCATCAACCCAAAACACCCAGACCCAAGAAAACTTAGAAAATGAAGTTTCCTAAATTGACTTGACCGGGAATTGAACCCGGAACCGGGAAACCAACCCAATCATGGTTATGTGTCAGATATTATCCGGAACGTACGGATTCCCTCATGATGTTCAGCCTCACTTGACGAAGGATACACTCAGAAATACGCACATAGATTTGAAAAATACATAGGTGCTCGGATTACTGACCTATGTAGGTACCTGTCAAGAAATAAAACAGCAAGATGGACGATGAGTCGTAAAAATAAATAAATCGTAACTCGTGAACGTAGAAGATTTATAAGCCTAGTTGACGGGCATGCGACATCGAACACCTCTATTCCGTGACTACGACGAGTAGGCATTAAAATTACTTAGTGCCACCACCCACCCACCTAGGTATTATAAATGGCCACCTAGGCACTAAAGTTTGAATGAGAAAGAATGCCATAACTTCAAGCGCTCACTAATATATACGTACTTGAGCAAAAACGCAACAATGGGACCTCAAACTTGTTATTAGTGCCAAACATTGCCGATAGATCGCGTTGGGTATCGATTACATCGCGCAAGTGCTTGGTTTTTTCGGGTTACATAATATAAAGCCTTGTTATCTCTTGATAAATAGTGTTATAGATAGTATAGATATAGATTAAACTGTTCCATTAAACATACTTTCCCAATAGTTAGGGTCCTTTCTAAGTTGTTCGTAGGTTGGATTTTCTTCTGTTTTTCTCAGCAGTTAAGCTACTTTTAACACGTTCGTTCCTAAGCAGTTGCATGCGATTGTATGCGCTTGCTACGGTAAGATAAGTGGGTTCAAATGTTGAAGTGTCACATGGAGTGTGTATTTTAACTGGAGGAGCAAGTAACAGTACTTAGCGAGTAGAGGCCCCCATTACTGACGGGTGAACATTTCCCTGTTCACACACTCGCCTTGTGTGCTTTAATGATTAAGCCGTGCTCTTTCGCTAAATAAAAAACACAGAATAGTAATGGAAGATTTAAAGGTACCTACCTACAACAGTAAAACCTTATGTTCAAATCCAGCGTATTCAGAGGGAATCAAATAAATAAAGATAAATAAATTGAGACGACATCACATACATTGTCTTGGTCCCAAACTAAGGTTTTCCCTTGTACTATGGAAACCAGAAACAACGAAGGTACTACAAACACCCAGACCCAACACACTAAACACACACAATAAAACTTACAAAAAAGTAAGAAAACTAAACTGCCGTCCTCTAGCTATAATGCCGTTAACTAACATTTGGTCATTTTTGACTTATGAATACCATCCTAATAAGAAAAAAATTCCGCATCTAACCATCTTTCCCGATTTTTTCTATCTTGTTTAGTTTCTGAGATAGTATGTCATTAACTACGAGTCAGTGCAATATTTTTGCAAGATTACATAGCTAGAATGCAGTTACCTAAATTTCTTAGCTAAAACGCGGTTAAGGGATTTAATTTTTTTATTAATGATGAAAAAATTCAGAAATTACATAGCTAAATTGCCGTTATTTGAATTTCCATCTCAATAAAGCCGTTAAAGTACTTTAATGGCAATATTGTTCGGCTGTTCTTTGGAAAGGTTATGTATGGCATTACAAGACTAAAACACCGTTAAGTGAAAAAACTAAACAAAAACGTGGTTAAAGTCCAATAGCGGCATTTAAGACTGGTAAAATAAGTTTCTTGTTTTGAAATTTGCAAAAATGAGTTGACTTTTAACGCTGACCAAATGTAAAATGCTATAGTATTTTAAACGTTTACAAGACTTAAATGCGGCTAACCCGCATTGCTTAACTATAATGCGGCTATGTGCCAAACGTTGCGGAGAGACGAGACTCAGAGTGTTAGAAGTCGCGTACGCCTCGCAGAATTCCGTGCAAGATTTGCAAGGGCAGACTTTTGCAGGTTGCTACGCACTTGAACTCAATAAACACTATATCGGCACAATTAAAAAAACTGTTTGTTGGGAAAACGCGTTCAAAGATTTTTGAGTCCCTGTATTTTTACAAAATCGGTCATAAATAATAGCAAAATTATAAAACTTCTTACACAAGACTTGACAGATCTGTTAACTTCCTCGAGCGAGAGCGGCTTTTTTGATAAATTCCTTCTTTAAAAAGTAGCCTCAAATGGTCATATCTTTTACCTTTCTTTCCATTGAAAGAGCTATCGAGTCGAAACAGGGATCAAAGGTGTTCGTACAATTTCTCGGAAGAAGCCACCCAACGAAGCTGACTACAGCAAGTGGAGAAGTGGTTGCCTCAAAGCTAGCAGTCCTTTCAGTGGTTAAAGATTTCTATAGCCAATTACGCTTTGCATGCATCTCAACCTGATCCTGAAAATAAGGACTCTCGAGCAACATTAACACGCCACTTCACCGAAGACCTGCCAGAAGTCAACGTTGGCGAAATCGAAATTGCTCTTGGGCAGCTAAAAAACGGGAAAGCCCCCGGAGACGATGACGTAGCAACAGAGCTGATCAAAGCTGGAGGTAAACTCGTACAGAGGGAGGGTGCTTTTTAACGCTGTCCTATTTGAAGGGAGAAGGCGTGGAGTAGAAGTGTGGTCGTCCTGTTCTTCAAAAAGGGTGACAAAAGCCTGCTGAAGATCTATCGACCCATTTAGCTTCTAAATCACGTTTATAAGCTCTTTTCAAGAGTGATTACGAACCGTCTCGCGAACTCGACGAATTTCAACCACCGGAACAGGCTGGATTTCAGAGCGGATATGACACCATAAACCACATTCACACAGTGCGGCAGATTATATAGATAACCGAGGAGTGTAATCAGCCACTGAGTGTAGCATTTGTGGACTATGATAAGGCCTTTGACTCGATTGAAATCTGGTCTGTTCTGGAGTCCCTACAGCGTTGGCAAATAGATTGGCGATATATTCAAGTAATAAAAAGTCTTTACGAAGTCGCCACTATGTCCGTCCAAGTACAAAATCAGCAAATAAAACCTAAATACCATTATATTATTGTATCGAGGAGTGAGACAAGGGGACGTCTATCTCCCCGAAATGGAAAGGACGTGGAATCAACATAAATGGCGTTGGTACACATCTCCTACTTGCGATTCGCAGATGATGTCGTAATATTGGCCAAAACGATACAGGACCTAAAAAAGAAGCTAAGTAGCTTGGCGGACTCTTCTAAACGCATCGGTCTACGGATGAAGTTGGACAAAACCAAGGTCATGTTCAATGAACATGTTCTACCGGAACCGATTGCGATCCATGGCGCCACCCTCGAAGTTGTTCAAAAGTATGTGTACCTGTTGGGCAGCATTCGGAAAACTACGTCGAGTCTTCTCATCGTCGATTCCACAGTGCCTAAAGACATTAGTGCGTCAGCTACCCGTCATGACTTACGGGGCCGAAACGTGGACATTAACAGCACGGCTACGGCTAGTCCACAAGTTTAAAGTCGCTTAGTGGGATATGGAAAGAGCTATGCTCGAAGTTTCTCTGCGTGATCGAATCCGGAACGAGGTGATCCGGCAGAGAACCAAAGTTATCGATATAGCTCACCGGATTAGTAAGCTGAAGTGGCCGTGGGCTGGACATATCTGCCGCAGAACTGGCAACCGTTGAGATAAACGAGTTCTGGAGTGGAGACCGCATCTTGGTAAACGTAGTGTAGGACGACCTCAGGCCAGATAGAGTGACGATCTGCGCAAGAGGGCTGGCTGGAGCTGGATGCGAGTAGCCGAAGATCGATCAGAGTGGCGAGCATTTGGAGAGGCCTATGTCTTAGTGGACTGCAACAGGCTGATGATGATGATGATGATCGCGGAAATCGAGACGCTTTACTCAGAAATGTTAAAAGAACACAAATAGTTTTGGCATTTTTTAAATTTTCTCTATAATCTGAAAAGTGCGATACAATATTTTAAATATTATTATTACGGTAAACTGTCATAAAGTTAAAATAAGTGCCATAATAAAGGCAGTTACTATTTTTTTTAAAGCAGTTAATTATTTACCTGCTAATTTTAAATAAGTAATTATGTTAAATATCGATAAAATTGATCTCAATGAGTTTTTTTAAATAAATCGTGATTTAAAACACTGAAATGCATTATATTATGTTGAACATAAACACATTTTGTTGTATTTCCAAAATTGTTAGCTAAGTATGTGCTTAGCTAAAATGCCGTTAGGATAAAAGGTTTTTATTTTAACTGCATTTTAGTCTAGTAATAATCATTATTTAAAAACACATTCTGTAAAATCTATAATTTATGTACTAATTCTAGACTTGAACGCCGTTAAGTAAAAATAACGGCATTTAAGTTCAGTAAATCTATTAAACACCAACTCATTTTCCAATTTTATGAAAGTTATTCAAAATCCAAGACTTAAATGCCGTTAAGGTAGTCGAAACGGCATTCTAGTTATGTTTTTATAATGTTATATGTAAAATAATACAACGTTAAAACGTTTAAATTTAAATATTATCAAATATATGACACATAGAGTTGTGAAAGTTTGTGTGTATTAAAGCTCTTGCAAATACCAATGCAATGATATATACAAGTTGTATATAAACAGTTTACTTTACAAACAGCAATTTTTTTTTCTTTTGCGCTCTTTAAATCCATTTTTCTCCAAATGTGGTTTTGGCACTTAACGGCATTATAGTTAGAGGACGGCAGTAAAACCCAACTACGTAAATTGTTGTAAATTGACAACGAAGGCTTGTTTTATACTTTTTCAGCGTCGTTTTTTGTCGTAGGTTTTAGTTTTCTTACTTTTTTTATTTGTACTATTTTGGTGTCCAAGTGCTAGTAATATATATCGAGGGGTGAAAGGCTATTTGTTTTAAGCGACACTTTGGGCGATATTGAGTTATATACATATTCGGAATCAGCGAATTTTTCTGCGTCGATTGAGCTGGGTTTCATAATTAATAGACGACTTTTTTGGCGCTTCAAACAATGAAAATTTTGGCCTCATTTTAGAACATTGATGTATGAAACGCCAAAAATCGGTATCATTTTTAGAGACCATGGATATGAACCATACACAAACGCAACTAAAATCCGCTTAAACATGTTTTGCAATCACAATAATAGTACTCAATGGCGGTTAAAGCGTTTTTCCTGTAACTACTTTTTGCTAAAACTGTGACTTAAATCATTTTGAATTCCACCAAAAATCATCTTTGCTGTCGCTTAAGACATTATGCTTTATTCAAAAAAACATGTGACAAGGCGTTTCAACCTTTTTGTTTTTTATCCACTTTCATCATACCATGTCGTTTAAATCATTATCGTCCTTATCAAAATTTTACTAGCATGTCGTTTCAGAAATTTATCCGCATTCTTGAAATTAATTAAGTGTCGGTCAAACATACCCCACATTTAAGCTGAGTTATTTGAAACACTTATCAAACCTCAAAATTGTGATATCTATGTCCATTCAGACATTGAAATATTATTATGGTACTATTTAGCCACGACGGATCAAACCATTTTTGTTCGCTGCCGACGCGTCTTTCCCCACCTCTTGCGCCGAGTGCTTAAAAGTCTGTCGCGAACCGTGATAACGAATGTATGTATGCCCAGTGCTGGAATAATTGCTGAAGGCTGATTTAAAAGTCAGGGTATGTGGCTGTCTCATGGGACGACCTGGCCGTGGTGGAGGGTACTTCTCCCCCAGCCAGTCAGTTGCCCGGTGAGGCATTCTTGAGTGTTCTGGGCGTGGTTTTAGGCCGCTCAGTACACCACGCTCAGTAATTTTCGCCGGGGACCTCAACGCAAAATCTGTCGCGTGGGGAACCAGACCACGGATCAGTTGGGTCGCGTCCTGCAGAAGTGGGCGGTGGCGAGTGTTCTCACCCTCCTAAATAGCAGCTTAACCCATGCGTGCGTGCAGCGGAACAGCGGATCGGTGGTGGACATCACTTTTGCCACCCCGTCCATAGCCGCGTGCACCGCTGACTGGCGGGTGGACGACGCCGGGTCGCTGTTCGACCTGCGATACATAAGTTTTGGGGTCGGCAGGGCGCTAGGGGCACAGGGGCCAACGAGAAGGCCTTCTTCTTTTCCTTTCCCATGCTGGGTGTTGCCCAAATCGGACAAGGACAATGCCAATGACTCCTGGATGAGGTGAGGAAGCTGCTGGAAAGAAGTAGCTTCCCACCTCACCGCGCATCTAGAGGACGTGGGCTTCAACCTCTAAGGCTTAGTATGGATTCAGGGCGGGCCAATCTACGGTTGACGCCCTGAAACGTTTGAAAAGAGAGACGGAGGAGGCCGCTGAAGAGGGGAAGGGAGTTGTTGCTGTATCCTTAGACATAAAAAATGCGTACAACTCTCTCTCTACGACGCACAATACTGGAGACACTCTGCTATTTTCGAGTGCCTCAGTACTTGACCATCCTCATCGAGAATTATCTCGATGAACCTGAGGTCATGTACGTGGACAAATCAGGCGTCGCTCGGCGACGCATCGTAGAGACCGGTGTTCCGCAGGGGTTCCTCCTTGGGCCCCTAATCTGGAACATCGGGTATGACTGGGTCCTGCGCGGCCATCTCCTTTGGGACATGAGTATCATCTGCATACCAGATGACACCCTCTGCTATGCAGATGACACCTTGTCACGTCTCGGGGGAGACCTTTGAAAAAGCCGCGGCGGACTCAGTCATAGGGAGGGTGCGGTGCCTGGTTCGCCGTAAAAAAGACTGAGGTGATCTGTTTCCGCGGGCTGGTAATAGGCTTCGCTCCGTCAGGCACATTGCTATCTGAGGTCCCCAGGTTCCGGTCAAGGCGAGTTGCTTTATCTCGGCTTCACCCTGGACCCGCGAATCCTTAGGGTAGCTCAGGTAGTAGGGTAGTAGTAGACACGCTTTCGTGGCTGCTGCTGAACCTGGGCGGACCAGGATCCAGGCACCGACGGCTCTAAGCCGGCATCCTGCGATCAATGGCGCTAAATGGGGCGCCAGTCTGATCGGATTCCCTAGCAAAATCGGAATACTTTCCTTTCTTGCGAGGGCCTCAGCGGGTGATTGCGCAGCGGATCGCTCGAGCTTACTGAACGGTAAGTTTCGGTGCAGCCTGTTTGCTCGCTGAGACCTCTCTCTCGTCGTACTCTCCGGCGTATATAAGTAGCGGGCAGTAGGGAAGTCTACTGCCCCATCAAGCGGGAGGCCGTGCGGAAGGAAGCTCCTGAGGCGATGGTCTGAGCACCTCGTACGGCCGGAGAACGCTCGACGCGCTCGCCCCGGTCTTGGACCGGTGGCTGGAGCGGAGCCACGGTGTCGTCTCCTTCCGGATGGTGCAAGTAATAACCGGGTATGAGTGCTTTGGCGTCACACACCCTAACGGTGTGTGCGTCGTAAGCTCCTCAGCGCTATGCATTAGTGTCGAGGGTCGACCAAGACCTCTCACTGGCTAGTATAGCGAGAGCTATACTAGCGAGTGATGAGGCCTGGAAGGACTTCGCTGCCTTTAGCGAGCACGTGATGGCAGCGAAGGAGTCTACGTAAGTCTCCTCCCTCTCCGTGAAAGGTGTCCGCCGGTGACAACTGATAAGTGATATCAACTGATAAGAAGATTTGTGAAAACTTTTAATAATAACACATAATTTTGTTTTTGATTTAAAGAAAACATCGTCTCAACTAACATCTAAACTTAAAAATAAGAAATAATTTCATGGTATCATTGACCATTCTTTATAAAGTTATAGAAGTAAATGCTATTTAATACAAGTGCAGTTGTTTCAAATTGTTGTTTAAGCTATTTTAATTTGACCTTGAAATATTTAATTTTGGAGTTTAAACCAAATAGATTTTACCCTATCCAATTACTAAAATGTTTGTTAAATCATTTAGCCTTACTCTGAAATTCAGTGCAAGTAACACTTAAATCAATTTGCTTGCAGCTTTTAATAGAATAAAGTGTCAGTTCAATCATTTTGCCTTACTCTACTAAGTGGGCATTTTGTATTAAGTGACATTTTTTTTCGAAGATATTATGATTATAAAGTGAAGAATGTAACCAGAATTTGGGCCTTTTAAAACTAAACTGATTTGTAAAACTTGCAGGAAAAAATATCAAATAGTTTAGATTTTATGATTTTTTTTCCGAAATCGAAAACTTTAAAACGCTCTCCTGTAAAGTTGCAAAAATGTCGCTTAAAACAAATAGCCTTTCACCCCTCGATATATGTTACGGTAAATGTAAGCAATCGGTAATTATCTATAATCACCGGTAATTATAGATAATCACCAATGCACATGGTAAATGTAGTGAATTATCCATATTTACCGGTAATTATATAAAACTTCCACGCGGCCGTGGTAAATATCGACATAAGCTCCCAGATAACAATTTAAACTTGAATCTGCTGAATCTAAGTGCCCTAAAAGTCTTTCTTGCATAAATAAATAATATTTTAAGGTTTAAATCCCTAAATTGGTTCAGTGAAATGCCAAAAAACATCTTAGGGTATGTGTACGGTTTGCACACCCTTTTATGATAGATGATAGAAGATTGTAATGAAAGTCTCTGATAGAACTGATAGAATATATTGATAGGAAAAGTCTAAGGTCTAAATGATAGAATGATAATGAGTACGCGAACGGCACGATTGATTGCCGAAGTCACACTGGCTAATAATCGCAATAATGAAGTAAAATGCTGACGCGACAATGTGTACGCGCGTGCCCGTACAGTATGGTTAGGTATTTAGAGTAGAGGTTAGGTTAGGGTTATTTTTTTTTATGACCACCCAAAAATACTTAAATTTTATTCCGGGTGGTCATTAAAAAAAAATAACCTTAACCTAACTTTTTATGTACCACGAAAGCCTTTCTTACATACGTTTGCAAGTACCTACAAGTAACCTTGTGTGTGTGTTCTCTAATTAATATAATTGTCAGACTGTTGATTATTATAAATAAATACCTGCTGGTCAAAAAACATTTTTATTTATTATTTTTGTGAAATTATTAACAATTTTTTTTAATTTTGTGAAATTATTAACCAAATTTTATTATATTTAAGACTAGAATTGTTTTTATTTCAATAAACATTTGATTCTAATGTTTGATTTACTACATTTACCAAAGGGGTATGGTAATTTTATATAATTGCCGGTAAATGTGATTAATTCGAAAGTTTTTACAACATTTACCACGAGCACTGGTTATTATGCATAGTTCCCGGTAATTATACATAATAACCGCACTATCCACATTTACCGTAACATATATATATTCAAAATGTACAATTCAAGCGCTTTCAAATGATACCAAACACGGCATATTTATCATAACTTTATTTTTTTACTCTGTATGTTTTGTCCGCTAGAGGGCGCCACATTAGATTTTGTCAAATTTCATATAGCCTATAACCAGCGGACAGTGAAGACGCTTAGGTATAATGATATGCCATTTGTCGAATTCTGATAAGTAGTTTAGAAGTTACGTGGAAACAGATGAACATACATACATACATACATAGCCTGTCAAAATCATAACCCTCCTTTTGCTTTGCCGTAGTCGGGTAAAAACTAAAGTTCCCGTCATAAATGTTTGAAAATTGATCATCTATTAATTTAATTCTGGCTCCAAAGATGTCTAGCAATCTAGAGAAGTAAAACAATAAAGGTCACAGGTTCAAATCTGTGCTGCTTCTGACATGACTGTGACTAAGATACTGTACTTTTTTTTATTTTGACCTAAAATGAGGGCTGGTAATGGCTGGTCCTAAGGGATTAACTGCTGGTAAAGGATAGTATATAAGTCTCCATCGACCCCCCCTGCCTCTTCTCGCCACCCCCCAATTTAGTCTAGATTACCACCCCCTACACCAGGGCGTAGTGGTATTGAAGCCTACCTCCTTTCTTCCTCCCCCCCCCCCCTCTCCCCTCCTATTTTGCCCTCTTCATCTGGTTATCTGACAGAACAGTGCATGTGTACCTACAGACGTTAGACAGTACGCGTGTGCCCCCTCACGTTGGTATAAGGGCAAGGTGTTGTAGGTTAGATACCATATTGTGTACGTAGTCCCTACTCGTCACTCTGTGCGTTATCTACTCCATTTGAAAAAGGCTCGAAACACTGGCTTCAACCTGACGCGATGATAAATCTTTTAGAGGGCACTTTTGAATTAGACACCTTTTAGTTTTGAGCAGTCCCACTTTCGCTTCGGATTTGAAACACTTTATTTAAATCCGTTTTAAGTAACCACTTAGCTACGTAAATGAGATACTTGCTGTAGATTTCAAAAGAGCTTTGAATTTTGTCTGAGATAATTTGTCATAAATTAAAGAACCTAAATTAGTTAAATTGCCATTTTGTATCATAACTTGTGTAAGTACTAAAAAAAAAACACTCAAAAGGATTTTCATAACAAAATATAATCATTTCCAATTGTATACGATTTTTATTATAAAAACAACAATTAACTAAGTATCTCCTCAGCAACTCTTTTCTGGTCAAGTTTTCCCAAACTAGGGAGAGAGTTTGTCTCTAGAAATACGCGACGATTTATTTGACGAGTTACTCTTGAGGCGGCGCCTCGACTTGGCGGAGTCCGTCTTCGCCAGCATATCGTAGAAGTGGTTGACGGGCTCGAACCAGCAGAAGCCTTGCTCAGCCTTCCCGAGCCAAACGTGCTCGTTTGGGTCCGTCAGCGTCAGCATTCCGATCGGTGCGTTGTCGGAGAAGTCACATCTTAGGACGCTCCCGTCGGGGTAATAGTACCTTGGAAGAATAACATTTGATGATCGAATTAAATTAAGGCTATCGCATAAATCATCCTGGTCCCAAACAGTAGGTAATTATTCTCAATTTACGTCCAACCACAGAATAATATTGGCCTAACTAGGGAATCAGAAATAATGTAACCTAGGCACTTAGAACAAATCCAACCATTTTTTTCATGTTTTCCCAAACCCAAATAGTTTCATCCACAAATATTGTCACGATACGGTAAGAGAACCAAAATCCCTTGTCTCATCCGGCGCTCGATCCACTGCGCTAAACGGAACGTTATGCAACGTCATATTGGTGAATCTTTAAATTATGTCGCAAAGGCTATTAGGTAGAGTGTTAACCCCCAGCGTGACAAGTTCCAGGTTCCAGGACCAGGATGTCTCGGGTTCGCTTGTGCTGGAAGAGCCTAGGACTACAAAGAAAAGAATAAATGTTACCAGTTGCTAAGACTACCTTCCACGTCCAATATAAGTCCAGTCTTTAAAGTAGCCTTCATATCGTGAGCCGTCGCTGAAGCTTATAGTAACCTCGTCGGTGCCGCCGAGCCGGTCCGCCTCCCACGTGCCCATGTATGTGTCCCCTTCCACTGTAGTGTACAAGCCCGGTCCTGGAATACAAGTCACAGCTGATGCGTCACATCACATAACTGGCCGGAAGCGCATTGATTGGCTGGAGTGCGCCTTGACTGGCCTGATGGCGCATTGACTGGCCAGACGGTGGAACGCTTACCGGCCGAATAGAGCATTGACTGGCCGGATGGTGCCTTGACTGGCTGGATGGCGCATTAAATGACCGGACTAGACAACGTATTTGACTGGCCGGATGGGACAGTGACTAGCCTGACGCTGCATTTACCGGCCGCATGGCGCATTGACTGGCTGGATGGCGCATTGACTGGCTGGATGGCGCATTGAATGGCCGGATAGCGTATTTGATGGCCGGATGGCGCATTGACTAGCCGGATGGCGTATTTGACCAGCCAGAGGGTACATTTGGTAGTGGCCCTCTCTGATATGCCAAAGTTCGTGGGTTTGATCCGCTCCTCGGACAAACATTTGTGTTATCGTAACCTACATTATGTACGTGTGTATAATAAACTAGTAAAATCGGTACCTATAGGTACGTAGAAGGTACACGGGTTTTACATTCCCAAAAGGTGAATACCATTCATTGAAACATTATTAGACCGTAACCACTGTAGAACGTAATGCTACACGTGTAGAAGTTTTATTTATTGGATTCAGCTACGACGCGCTCCATTTAATATCCGATAAAAGACCCTAATGTAGGTAGATACGTACTAACGTTACAGTCATTTAATTTTGTTTACCCTATTTTGAGAATTGAGTAGGTAGATATTCGGTTAGGTCGGTACAATGAAAGTAGTGCGAAGCGAGAAACTTAACCGAACTTAAACTGTAGGAGAGCCACGCTTTGGCATGAATGAGCCAATTGGGAGTAAAAGGGTTAAAGGTTGGCAGCGCACTTATGATTCTACTGGTGTTGCAGGTGTCTAAGGGCGGCGGCAATCGTTTACCATCAGGTGATCCGTCTGCTCGTCCATCTATCACATACGAAAAAACAAAGTCACCGGAGCGTCGAGGACGCGAAACGATGTGTTCCTATTGAATATCATTATACTATCTGTGCCAAAGAGTAAGTACTACTTATGTATGCTTTATTTACCGTGCATCTTGGCAATCCTATCTTTCTTCTTCACTTCGAAGAAACCATCGTATATGTCCCCAGTTTCGTGGTGGAAGAACCCCTGGTCGGTCACCACAGGGAGTTCCTTCACGGGCTTCTTGGCTTCAGTATTCTCGGAACCTACTAATTCTGTTGATGTGTCGGTCATTATGCACTAATCCGGTAACATGTAAAGATAATGAGATAAAGTTAAGAGCTGATAAGCATCTATACCCGGTCGGAGGCTTTTGGCAACAATCGTGACTTAATAATAATAATAAGGTGAGAGTTGGTGATCTTCGCTAGTGAAGAACAACAACTCTCATCAGTGCAGTCAGTCTCCGCAGGGCAGCTTGTGGCGAGCTGTTGGTGTGTGGCGACACCACGGACCCGAGACTCCCGGGGGAAACACCATCTCTCCCCCACCTCTGGCTTGCCTTTGTTGGCCGGCCGGAGTGGAGCGCAAGAGCTAGATGCTCGAAAGGGTGGAAGTGCTCAATCTGCGTAATAGCGAGGAACGGCTGAACGGATTACCGGGATCCAGAAATCGGTGCACACCTCTCTACACCCTTAGCTGACCACGCCGATGTTGCCGCCTTGCCGCCTTATACGGTGGCTGATTTGGGGGGCCCATCTAGTGGGAGGCGAGTCACCGTCTGCCATGATTATTCGAGATGAGACATTTGATATGGCAGGCGTCCCGTTGTCTCGTCAATATCCCGGCAACCAGTCCAGCAAGATCCTACCCATAGACCCGGCATAGATCCCTTCTTATCTACAATAGTCCTTGCATCTGGCGGGTGCTGACTTTGGTTGTATCTCTTCAATAGTACAAACAGAGTCAGTAGCCGCTAGGTGTACACATCCCCATTTTCATTATTGTGTCTCAAAGGGGCCTCTACGTGTTGGATCTGTATCCCCACGCACGCCTTCCAAAAGGACCGGCCTCCGTGCCGTGATTTCCCGTAGGAGAGATACAAATAATAATAATAATAATTCGTTTATTTCAGGCTACAAGATACATTTAACAAACATTTCGTTGGCCCATATAATAAATACCTTACAGTCTAACATACATATTATTTAATTATATTATATATTTTATTTTATTGTTTGCGGCGCGAATCGGCTGGCAGCCGTCCTCGAAATTTCCGGAAGACGACTCCCTTAAATTTACTACTGTTTACTAGTACCTAAGTCAACAAATGAGCGGCTACCTTTGGAGTATATAAAGGCGGCTACATAAGTACTGTTTAAAACTCGAGATTAAGAAATTTCTGTCTCCGAGTCCTTAGGGATTTTCATTATTTGAAAAGAAGTATGTACCTACCTAATGTTTCTGCCCAATTAGCAAACAGTTTAATACTAAAACAAGGTTAAGTAATGTTGTTAATGGTTATTAATAAAATCTTGTTTGACGTGGCGCGATGCGTGACGTGACGGCAAACGTGACGGTTCGTCCCTGACGTGCCCTGTCTGCGCTAATTTATATTTTTTACACGCAAGCTTGTCCGTGACCTAATGAGGTTTGATGCTAATGAGGATTGAGAAGCAAAGGACATTATTTATGGAAATTTCATTATGTAAAATAGTGGCCCGCCCTCAATTTTCGTTTCGGGACATTAGTTTCATTCTGTACCAATAGATGGCGCTGAGCGTCAATTGCATCACGCTAGTATTTTGCCTATTCTTACTACCTTATAGAGTAATAGAGTTCCAAAATGAACTGTTTTATTTCAATCAACTTCAATACCTAGAGCCTATAAAATAATTTTAGGTGAACGAAAAATAGCGTTATGTTTGTGTAGTAAAAGTATAGGTTAGCTTTGGGTTAGCTTGGTAGTATCTCGATTTTTATAAATAAAAAATATTATATAATTTATAAATAAAATATATTTCACTAACGTTCATAAAATCATCTGGCAGCATCAAAACATTATAAATATGATGTTAACAAAAGACCTTATGGAATACGGAGTCGACGCCAAACAGTTACAATTCTGTATTTACACCTATCTCGACTACCCAGTCCGATGTGCTTGATATATACCTACGAATATTACGTTATATATAATAACATAAACGTACTAACTAATAAACTGGTAGATCTCTGCTCCAAAGTAACTACTTTTATATAAAAATGCTCAAGTTCCGATATTTGGACTACAAATTGCTTTGGAAAAGGTGAAACTCTCACGAGGTAATTTGTTAGGCAGTTGTAAGCCTTGTATTACAAAATACAGAAGCAACTCCTAATTTCTAAAACGTAAAGCAATATTAACATTGAATCTCGGGGCAGGCAATTATAAATTCATTTGATAACTTCCGACAAGGTGTCTGGCTAGAATACAACAATATTCATTGTACGGTCGTTCCTTATTTTACTAAATAAATAATCACTTATTTTAACAGCCGCATGTCCTTCGAATGAAGCGGAATCTATAGCCTAAGATTCGCTATGCCTAACATAAATCATATAACATCTCACATAGTAAATATGCAAGGGAATCACAATCACTAACACATAATAACAGATACATACGAGAACGATATATTCCACGCCAATCGAAGGCCATTCCAGTGTAATTTGATTACACTCTTGACTACAATTCGCAAACTGGATTTCTCCACATCTCTGGTAGTTTATCGAAAACAAAAACATACAAAATATTTCTTACATTTACGATTGCCACTTACTATATAGTATGTACAATAAAATAGTAAAAAAAAAGTTAAAATATAAATAAATAAATTAACATGATTATGATTCATTCTCATCTGTTTGATCAAATAAAATGTTACAAAAATGTGATTATTTTACAATGTTTGGTATCGTAAGAACTATTTACTTTCATACAAAAATCACAGTTTAGAAGCGGCTACAACTTCGCAGCGTGGAACCAATAGGTCTTCCCATCCCACAGCCAATCTTACCATACCTTTTGTTTACAAGCTCAAGAAACATCGTCCATAGATAGGACGCCTATTTCCCCTAAGTGACACAAAACGCATCACCTCCTCCTGAAAGTAGTATCGTTGCAAGTTTCGACTTTAACTTCGAGTAGTGCTATCCATTTCGCGATCACTTCTCGATAATCAAAGTATCGATAGCTTGGCAACACTAGTTGGAAGACCTATACTCTGATTTTTAATCATGTGGAGTAAACTGACAGATGCAAATGTCAAGTTTCTATACATTTTGACATTTTGCATCTGTCAAATTGAGTGTTAATGTATGGGGATGACACATTGACATCTGTCAGTTTACTCCACATGATTGAAAATCAGAGTTTAGTGGTTCCCGGCAGCCGGTAGCGACACACGTGCACGTATTGTAGAGATGTGATTCCGTCCGTTAGCGAATCGCTGCGTGGTCGGTGCGGGCGCGCGGCGCTCACAGGATGATGTTGGCGGGGTCCTCGAGGCACTCGCGGAAGGCCTTCATCCACTGCGCGCCCACCGCACCGTCGATGACCCTGTGGTCGGCCGACGCTGTGAACGACACGAACTTAGCGGTGCGGAATCTGAAAACAAAAAGAAACAACAGGATTAGTTTAATGCATTTACCCCAACTCTATCTTTTTTTTTTTTTCTTTATATTGAGGATCAAGATGAGTATACCCAAAACTGGAATTCGAGACCATAAAATCTACTACAATGTTGCTAATGCAATAAAATTATCGTTCCATAGTATACCCCTTTTTTCTAAAAACACTCGCTGATGTAATTTATTTATTGGTAATTTTGATTCTATAATTTAAAAAAATAATTTTATTTACTTTTTTTCACGTAAATATAAGACACTTTAATAAAAACTTAACCGTCCGTAATTTTAGTTTTCAAAGATGGTATTGCGCTTGTGCACTTCAGGTGTTAATAATATTTGATATCTACCCATAACATTTTAACAATGTATGAAACTTGACATTTTAGTCTGCATAATAAGAAAAATAATGCCAAAAAGGTTGGCGAAACCTAAAAACGTCACTTGAGAATGACATAAGTGACTTTAACAGATTTGACAGTGACGTATCTGTCGTAGATTTTTTGGTCTCGAATTACAGTTTAGAGTATAGGTATGTTCAGAGCACTGCGTGATTTCACAATGCAATTTAGTACCGAAGGTTTGTTATCGACACTCACCCTTGTGGCTCGTTCTTGTCAGGAATGACCAGCTCCTGTAGACCTCCGCACGCCAGTATTAACGACTGCGGTGGGTTGATGATGGCGTTGAACATTGTGATTCCTAGAATGAATTGTTAAGAATTAACAAATTAATTGTTATTATTTAAAAATAAGTGTAATTATCAGTATTAATACTAACAGTATTATAAATAGTGACCGGAAATTCGGGCTCTTATTACTTAGATTTTTTAGCACTAAACATTAATATGGACAATGGACATCAATTTCGATCTTTGACACGATAAGATTGTTAACAGTTAAGGCTGGCCGGATAGCATATTTGGTAGCGACCCGGCCTCAGGCTAAAGATCGTGGGTTCGATCCTCTCCCTGGACAAAGTTTCGTGTGATGAATATACATAATTATTTTATATGTTGCTATACATAATTATTTTTCATAAAAAGCGGGCAAGTTGTAATTTCCAAAAAATCTGCTATACATAAAACTTGATCGACCCCCAAACCGTACTCACCATACATTCCCAAGTTAGAGACGGTGACGGTGCCGCCCTGGTACTCGTGCGGCTGCAGGCGGCCGTCCTTGGCCTTCTGCGCGAGCTCCTTGACCGCGCGCGAGATGTCCAGGATGCCGCGCGAGTCCGCGTTGAACACGATGGGCGTGATCAGCCCGGTGGGCGTGGCCACCGCTACGCTCACGTCCACGTTCGAAAACCTGTGACGTGACATTATTGTAACGTAACGTAAACTAATAATAACTTAAAATAACTAATTGCATCTATTTCAGATAGTTGATTATTTTTCCTTTATGGAATAGAACCAGTATATTAACCAAAGATCGGATTTAAGTATGTAAACGTGTATAAAACACGAATTATTGAAAAAAAAATTTTATACCTTTATAATCTACCAAACAATCAGCCTTTCGCCGTCCACTGCTGAACGTATCCTTCTAAACTGGTCCAGTAGGCCTAACATGCGCACTGCGACAACATTTTGTCGACTCTCGTCAAAAGCGCATCCTTCTATCCCGCTCATTGCTCAGTCAGGTGAGCGAGAAGCAACTTGCGCCGACAAAATACGAATGTCGACAAATTTTCTCGCGGCGCTAGCTCTTCAGTGTCCATAAAGGATTATGCACCACTTACTGTCTAATGTAAGATTCCATCCAGTGAGAGTTCGCGGTAGGCACTCGCTTGCACGCTGCCGCTACGGCTTTAACGATGAAGTCGTTTACAGAAACCTGCAAAATAAAAAAGTACAAAATTAATATCGTAATTTTTTGAAATTGGTCTTTTAAGTTACGATAACGATGCGGACCGGACCGCGGATGCGCTCGACCGGAGTGATACCACGGCATCACAGAAGATCAGCGTGAAGCCGCGTCTGCGCTGTGTTACGCGGAGTGAGTGAGGGTACCAGAGGCCCAATCAGAGGGAAAGGGGGTAAAAAGCTTAACAGCGCACTTGTGACTCCCCTGGTGTTTCCGGTGTCTATGAGCGACGGCAATCGCTTCCCCTCAGGTGATCCGTCTGCTCGTCTGCCACGGGCTGATAGAAAATTAGCGTGGAACAGCGCCAGTTCTGTATTTGACCGAGTAAGTGAGACCATCAGGAGGTCCACCCGAGAGGGAAGGAGAATCTAAAAGTTGCAAGCGCATTTATGACTCTACTTGAGTTGGTGTGATCCCATACAACGAAGTGATCCATCTGCTTATCTGCCACCTATGATCACATTAAAAAAAAAAACTAAAAATGAGACGTATTATCCCCTCAATCACCTTGACGTCAGCCTTCTCAGCGGCCAAGCGGTCGTTAACAGCCTTCCTCATAGCGAGGGTCTTCTCCACATTAACCGTGGCGCACAGCTGGTAGTGCGGGATGGTCTGCTTGGCGGCGGAGAGGCGTTTGGCGATGGTCTCGCGCATGCCGGACAGCGGCAGGTCCACGAAGGTGGCGCCCGGCGCGGGCGGCGGCGGCGGCGGTAGCGCGGCGCCAGCAGGGGCACCTGAGAGATCGCCACTCTTCAGTGACCCGTACAGGCCTGAGCCTTGCCCTGTAGATGGTATGCTGGTTTACTTAACGCCGTAAGGCCCAGAGAGTAGATGGAAAATAATTGTTTTATGCCTTTGAAGAAGCTTTTGGGTCTTACGGCGTCATATCTTTTGCCAATTTTCTTGGTGACATGACATCTATATAACTTATCTTCTATACTATTTATAAAGATATAACTTCTATAGACAATGACATGAAAAAAAAATTTTATACCTTTATAATCTACCAAACAATCAGCCTTTCGCCGTCCACTGCTGAACGTATCCTTCTAAACTGGTCCAGTAGGCCTAACATGCGCACTGCGACAACATTTTGTCGACTCTCGTCAAAAGCGCATCCTTCTATCCCGCTCATTGCTCAGTCAGGTGAGCGAGAAGCAACTTGCGCCGACAAAATACGAGTGTCGACAAATTATCTCGTGGCGCGCATACTAGCTCTTCAGTGTTGATAAAGGATTATGCACCACTTACTGTCTAATGTAAGATTCCATCCAATGAGAGTTCGCGGTAGGCACTCGCTTGCACGCTGCCGCCACGGCTTTAACGATGAAGTCGTTTACAGAAACCTGCAAAATAAAACAGTATAAAATTAATATCGTAATTTATTGAAATTGGTCTTTTAAGTTACGGTAACGATGCGGACCGGCGCTCGACCGGAGTGATACCACGGCATCACAGAAGACCAGCGTGAAGCCGCGTCTGCGCTGTGTTACGCGGAGTGAGTGAGGGTACCAGAGGCCCAATCAGAGGGAAAGGGGGTAAAAAGCTTAACAGCGCACTTGTGACTCCCCTGGTGTTTCCGGTGTCTATGAGCGACGGCAATCGCTTCCCCTCAGGTGATCCGTCTGCTGGTCTGCCTCTGTCTGATAGAAAATTAGCGTGGAACAGCGCCAGTTCTGTATTCGAGTAAGTGAGATCATCAGGAGGTCCATCCGACACGGAAGGAGAATCTAAAAGTTGCAAGCGCACTTATGGCTCTACTTGAGATGGAGTGATCCCATACAACGAAGTGATCCATCTGCTTATCTGCCACCTATGATCACATTTAAAAAAAAACTAAAAATTAGACGTATTATCCCCACACTCACCTTGACGTCAGCCTTCTCAGCGGCCAAGCGGTCGTTAACAGCCTTCCTCATAGCGAGGGTCTTCTCCACATTAACCGTGGCGCAGAGCTGGTAGTGCGGGATGGTCTGCTTGGCGGCGGAGAGGCGCTTGGCGATGGTCTCGCGCATGCCGGACAGCGGCAGGTCCATGAAGGTGGCGCCCGGCGCGGGCGGCGGCGGCGGCGGTAGCGCGGCGCCAGCAGGGGCACCTGAGAGATCGCCACTCTTCAGTGACCCGTACAGGCCTGAGCCTTGCCCTGTAGATGGTATGCTGGTTTACTTAACGTCGTAAGGCCCAGAGAGTAGATGGAAAATCAATTGTTTTATGCCTTTGAAGAAGCTTTTGGGTCTTACGACGTCATATCTTTTGCCAATTTTCTTGGTGACATGACATCTATATAACTTATCTTCTATACTATTATAAAGATTATAACTTCTATAGACAATGACATGAAAAATAGATTTTGAAATCATTTGGGCTAAAAAAGACATAAAAAGTCACTTCATCAAATTTCCAAAAAGGGAACTGAACCTGTCCCGAAATGCGTGGTTAACTAACTGACAATACTCTATTACCATTCCTGTACATACTTTCTATATCAAGATTCTGTTACGAGATAGAATTGAGCAATCAATTAGATAACAACGACGTAACTACTATTTGGAAAAACATTTAGTGTCACTACAACCATACTGACAAATAGCATAATTATCTAATCTCAGTACATCATACCATCTTCATAGCAGTAAACATTACAATTTGAAAATCTCAAGCAATATGTGAACGTAGTAACAAACTTCCATTTATCAATATATCAGCAGAATCAGTACTTCTATATTCTATAAAAGTTACAGCTTCTAGCTAGTTACAACTTTTACATGGGATTGTGAATGTGTAACCAAGAACCAGTTGGGTTTCGTTATCCTTAGAACTAGAAGTCACAAATCCTAAATCATGGTCCATCTAAGTATATAACCCAGGGTCGAAAGCGACGGTTTTGAAAACAACCGGAAATGACAATGAATACAGCATGGACATCTGATGGTCTAATTAAAAGCGGGCGTTACGACCGAATCGGAGTTCCCCTCCCTTTCACACGCACTGTACGCGCCTTTGTTTGAATGCGACAGGTATATTGTCACTAGCGGCCGCCCGCGACTTCGTCCGCGTGGAAAAGTAACTTTTTACCCCCCTTTTAACCCCTTACAACCCCCTTAATATTATTATGTTGATAGCCTATAGCCTTCCTCGATAAATGGACTATCCAACAAAAAAAGAATTATTCAAATCGCACCAGTAGTTTCGGAGATTAGCGCGTTCAAACAAACAAACAAACAAACAAACAAACAAACAAACAAACAAACAAACAAACTCTTCAGCTTTATTATATTAGTATAGATTCGTTACGGGACGACTTCATTATAAGCCACCTGGTTTACTGACCTCCAAGTCTGATGTTCTTGATTTCCGCAAGCCTCCTCGCCATTGGGCTGGCGTAGAGCCTGCTTCCGGGGGCGGGGGCGCCGGGCGCGGCGGCGGGGGCGGCGGGGGCTGCGACGGGGGCGGCCGCGGCCGGGGCCGGGGCTGCCGCTGGGGGCGCTGCGGCTGCCGCTGTACGAATTCAATATGTTTACAACCTGGTATGGTAGATGTTTAGAAGCGTTGGCAACTTCTTGGTAAGTTTTAACTTGTAGTATTAATACTTTAAAAAAGTCACCAAAAGCAAGGCATTGCATTTTATTGCGTTCCCTAATTCAAGATAACTTTAGTTGTTTAGATATTGAAATAGTCAAGTTGGATACATACAATAGGGTAGTTGACTATTTTTTTTTAATGTGTTTAATCAAAAGACCCCTCTATTAAAGAAACATTGTTGAAAGAATTATTTGATTCTGATTTGAATTACCTGAGATATCACAACTTTAAGAGCACATATTTTACGCGGGCCCAAAAACGCTCTATACAAATGGCTACCAACATGTGACGTCACACGCTTGTATCTTGTATGCGCGTCTAGCAAATTTTGTTTGGTAGCTATATCAAATGTTTCGTTTATGTACATAGTTTTATAATAAAAGTTTGTGTTTAATGTGTGGGTAGTTCAATGATATAATTATTTTTATAATATTATAAACTTTAAAAATGGACTTGCCCATGAAACTTTGAATGCTCACAAAACCAGCTAGACGTTATATTTTTAACTGAAAATTGTGGCTATTGGTTCTTATTTACCAATATTTTGGTAAAGTATCAATATTTTTTACTACATCGATATTAGTCAACTACCCTATTAACACAGATCAATATTGTTAAAAATATATTGAAGTAGTAATAATCAAATTAAATATTTCAACAATTTTAATAATACTGTGAAAGGTTTTATCAACAAACCCATAGCATTTGTATTGCACCTTAGGCCAATAATAGATGTCAGGCAATCAGCATTCATCAACCCCCTATTAGTAATACAATTAGCAAAACATAATCAAGTATTTTTAAAATATAATAAAACAATAAATGGAAACCTTTTTTTGGTGGTGCTGGCTTCGATGGGGCTCCAGTGGCTGTAGGTAAATGACAATGTTAATAAACACCATGCAAATGATCACTCCAAGTGGAATTAAGTTGAATACTCCATTAAAATGGACCAGTCATGCAAAACTTTGTCATCAAATCACAATTTTTTATACTCCATTCCATTAAATCATCATTCAAAATATTGGAGACTATAATCTATTACAATCCCGTAGGTATTGAGTATTAATAAATGGATACCATTAATAGTGAATGTTATGGTGTAGTTACTTAATTTTGTCAATTTATATTGGGAAGGGGAAAGATACCCATATTTATATTTCATGACATTCTTACAATCATCCTTGAAGTCTGCAAATGCAGCAACATCAGCTTGATTCTCCACAATGATGCACAAGAGTTTGCCCACTGGGACCCCCTTTGTGCCGGCCTGGATCAAAATCTTAGCCAAGTAACCTTCCTCGGGTGTCTCAAAGCCCATTGTTGCTTTGTCTGTCTCAATCTCACAGAGGAGGTCACCTAAAATAAAAATATAGATCGGTTTCTTTATAGTGTTTTCCCAAAACAATTGCAATTGAAAAAACTTCTTTATAATATGAAAAAAACATTTATATAAAATAGTAAAATTATCACATTACAAATTAAGTAGGTATAACAGATACATTTTTATCTGATAGCTTGATATATAATGTATTCATACAACATAATTCAATAACCTTTACATAATCATCTCAGCCATTTATGTTATTATTTAATATAGTACCATTATCTAAGTCACCTTATCAAAGTAGGAATCCACAGATTTTTAGACTGGCTGACTCACATTTGACATTGTAAAGTGGGCTCCTATTTCCTCGTTTAGACTCCTAATTGGTCCATTGCATGTGTTTCCCAAATGACATTGGAAATTGTATTAAAATATTATATTATTCAAAAATGTGTAATGAAAGTCATACCTTCACTAAGTTTGTCACCCTCCTTCTTCTCCCAACTGACAATAGAACCATTCTCCATGGTGGGAGACAAGGCTGGCAAGTTGACTTTTGTGTGGGTTGGCAGGCTTGAGTACGGCCTCAGCTGTAGGGTCCATTGTGGGGCAGCTATCACCCTCTTTGAATGTGACGATGACAATATTCTGAATAATATGAAAAGAAACATAAGTTGATTCTATATTATACATTCATTGTACTAGTTGCTATAATATATATCTAGTTTTTATGATGATTCTTGTTTGGTGTGCAATAAAGTAATAGATACTCTGTATTGCACGAAAGATATATAATATTAATCATTCATTTCAAACCAGCACTTGATTACTTATTTTGAGATTCATAAGTGTACAAAAACAAAGATGTCAACTCAATTGAACTTTGTAAATTTCAATGTCTCAATGAAATGCAATTAGATAGGTATTTTGTTTACAAACTTAATTGCCAACAATAAAAGACAATTTGGATTCCCAAGTGAGCCCAAATTTAACTGCAGCATCTAGTGGTAAGACATGAATTATAGTAACTTTACTTGAAGGAAATAATAATACTATCAATCATTTCCCATGACATTCAGGAGATGTAGTTGTAAATGTATCATGGGTAGGTAATACTTATTATCTTATCTTCAGATTTATTATTTGCAATAATAAATCTGCAAATTGTAAACTGAAAAATAATCTTCTTAAAGGCATTAATAACATAATTTTTCAATGCAATGTTATTTGTGTATCTATGTATCAAAATGCTGTGTGCATTCAATGTTGTGTTGCATCTAAATCTACAAAATATGCATTGGAATAATGTAAGCAGTTAATTAAATAGATCATACATTAACACCTGATATAGTTGATGCAAGGAGTGTTAGTAAAATCATGGGGGGGGAACACGTGGAATGGGGAAGCCGGTACTTCTTTTGCAAGTAACAGATGACAAATGGCAAGGTGAAGAACATTGACGTTTTGGTTATGCAACTGACACCGCAAACTTGATACGCAAAAATACTTGTATTTACATTAAGTGTACTACTCCAAAATGCAGGATAATGTGAAAAAATAATGGACAAATAACAATGAATAGGCTTTTAAGTAAACAAATTTCAAACCACTTACTTGTTAGAATGTTTCCTCCTGGCCAACTCGGTACTCAAACATCTCGTCACATTAGGCCTCACAGCTTTTTTTAGGCCACTGCTCAGTGCCTGGTTTCGAGTTACAATCGTTCGCAACATTTTCTTGTTTTAATTAAAACTAAATCTAAGCCGTCCAGATGATCAGGACGGTATTATCCGTGGGATCGACCTTCTGCAATTTGTAGGTCGTTGAGGAAATTGTCATAGACTAGCTAACTAAATTATAGAAGAAAACGTCAGTTTCGATGACAGATGTCACGATATTGGCGATAGACTATAAACTCCTAAGGATGTGCAAAACCGGTACGGGTACCGGTTTAGATTCTTAAGAAAAACCGCTACCATGTGAATGAATGAATGAATGATTCAATATGCTTTTTATTGCACACAAAACAGAGGTATAAAACTTTAAAACTAGTTATTAATTACAGGAGTAATGTACAACCAAGGCGGCCTTGTCACTTTGAGCGATCTCTTCCAGGCAACCTTTGGGTAAAGGACAACGTGTGAGGCGGTGCAATGTTGCAATGCAATACTTATATACATTGGTATTTATAAACACTAATACATACATTAATTAAATTAAATATGAATTAATTAATACATATCATTTACTAACTACTTGCTTGCTTGCTCCACAAAGAAAGAGAGGACGGCGTAGAAAAACATAAGAAGTAGAGTCTTCAAGTCTTCTCAATTCAAGCCCCATATTAATGCTGAATCCGTCTAAACCCGAACCATCAACTTCAGGGACCAATATAAGGCATAATTATAAAATTTTAAGTGTGTGGTAAGGAGGGCAATCGCGATAATTTAAAAAGTTTATGTTCGTATTTGTTTCATTTCCAATTTAGATCAAATTTTAAATCAAACTTAATTTTGTTTTTTTTGCAAAACGTTATAATTACAAGATATTCTTTAGATGTTTAAATGCTACTGCTAACTTGTCTCAAAGGTAAACTTCCAAAGTTATCTAAAAACTACACACTGCTACCCAATTATTGTTAAAATATAGGATTTTATTGAAATAAAACTGAATCACTGTATCGATTACTTTGATCCTAATATTTTTGAGTTTGCGTTTAAAAACCTATCCACTTTGTCTGTGGTTACTGTCACTTTGACAGTTACAGACACTGACATTTGCTGTCAACACAAGTTCTTTTCTCTTTTCTGTCAAGTGTAAAGGCAGGATCTAAAAATGGTGAGAATTAAATTTGAAATTATTGAAGTAATCTTACGACCGAAATGGTGTTTAAGTTATCTTCCACAGTGAATTTAGTTCTGTCAATATTATGAGACATTTATTTTCATAATGTAGCAGTTATTAACAGTGATGCAAACTGCAATGTTTGATCGCAATGTAATGAATTCTTTCAGGCCAAACGTACGAAAAAGGTCGGAATCACTGGAAAATATGGCACACGTTACGGTGCTTCCCTGCGTAAAATGGTCAAGAAGATGGAAGTGACCCAGCACGCTAAATACACTTGCTCCTTCTGTGGAAAGGTTAGTATAATCAAAACAAGGACTCATTGATTGTTTGCCATTAAACATCTGCAAGATTTGTTTGATTCTAGTCGTTATAGCTGTATTTCTGAAGGTTCGTTCAGTAATCCTCCAGTATTTAAAGTTTGTTTACTACCGGTTGCCAAGACTGTTTTCTAACCTAACATTCCTGTGAACCTTTGTAGGTTCTACAAACCTCAACTGTGAACCAACCCAAACTTAGATGAGGAATGATTAATCTTTTGTCTACCAATTCTGTGCCTTAGTTTCACTATTTGTTAATAATGTGTCTACTTATGTTTTATTAGTGATAATACCTGCCAATATTACCAATTCATTATTCCAAAATATTTGTATTTACTATGTTAGTTAATCTGGCTGAATTTAATAATATGCTAAATGTAAACAAACACAAATGCACTCACTAACTTAAAGGAAAACATAAAATTCTTTACATCTACCTACTCTATGCATTGAGCTATAAGGACTGATATTTTAAAGTTATAATGATATCCTTACCTAACACTCAATGACTTACCTTGTTGGAAAAAATCCTTTCCAAATCATGAAGAATTACAATGCCTTAAAAACTAAAATGATATAAATCAATTACAGGATGCCATGAAGCGTTCCTGTGTTGGCATCTGGTGCTGCAAGCGATGCAAGAGGACAGTAGCTGGAGGCGCCTGGGTGTTCTCCACCACCGCTGCGTCGTCATGCCGCTCCGCTGTGAGGAGGTTGCGTGAAGTCAAGTAAACATTGACTCTTTTAGTGTAAGGCAATAAACATAAAACCCAAATGTTCTTGTTTTATTCTACAGTATTAATCAGAATTATCTATCTTCTATACTATTTATAAAGAGATAACTTCTATAGACAACAACAAGGCTCATAGGTTAACCGAAAAAACGCTTGCGCGATGTAATTTAGCACAGCGCCATCTATTGGTTCATTTCTGAATTACGGTCCCGAAGCGAAGTGAGGGCGGGCCACTAATATTATAATAATTCTCATAACTAGATCTGATTCTGTACTAAGTACCTAGTTTGATTGAGCACTTGTATTACAGATATCAGACAACAGAGGAAATACAAGAATGATACATAATACCCAGACACTGAACAAACAAATGTTTGTCCAGGGTTTAACCCCCACCCACAACTATTGGCATAATATGAGTCAGGGATATGATATGATTGGCATAATGTGAAAAGGTTAGGGATCTTGAAATTTTTGGACGATTTATCACTCATCCAAGAATTTCAAGATTTTTTTGCTTGTCACTGCTCTAACCTAACTTCACCAATATTTTTTTCGTAGTTTAGTCAGTATTATCATCACAAAAATATTGGTTAGGTTAGAAAAATTACCAGCCAAAAAATCTTGTAATTCTCTGGCGAGTTTTCCCCTAACCCCACCAAATGTGCGATGTGCCATCTGGCCAGATGAATCAATACATGCACTTTATTGTTGTTGTATGGAATTTCATGAAGTCTAAAAGACCTTAAAAATGCTTTAAAACTAAATTGTGTTTCGGCATTAATCTCAATAGTTCTTCTATTACAACCTCTTAGCAAAAATAGCTTTCAACAGTGTTGTTATTACGCTCGAGGTCCATCATAAAAAAATATTGGGTTTTTTAAGCCAGTTATAAATTCACACAACATCTCATACATTGACCTGGTGGATTATAACGAAGACGTCCCGTTACGAATGAGAACGTCCTGTCACATTCAAACAAAAGCGCGTACAGCGCGTGTGAAAGAGAGGGGAACTCCCGATTCGGTCGTAGTAACGTCGACTTCAAATTAGCCCTCTGACTCCGTACTAAGTATCGTTACAGATATCAGACAACAGAGGATCACAAAATAAATATAATACTTAACGTAACATATATATATATATAAAACACCCAGACTCTGAACAAACACAAGTGTTCATCACACGAATGTTTGTTCAGGGTGGGGATCGAACCCACGACATTTGGCGTATGAGGCAGGGTCACTACCAAATGCACCATCCGGCCAGCTGCAGCCCCAACCCGGGGAACGGATGTTTGTAGATTAACAACGCACTTGGGGCTCCACTACTGGTTGCGGCAATCACTTACATCTCATCTTGTCCGTGATTCGTCTGCTGCTGTGAGAATTGACGTGGATTGAAATATTGTGTAAAACATGAACCGTATTTCTTCTAGAATGGAGGATACATTAATTCTGCACCAGAGGCGCGAGACGGACGATAGGAGAGGAGAGAATCAAAAAATTGAGAAGCGTGATAGAACGTAACTCTGCTCGTTACGTATATGTAACGTGCGAGATCTATAGATAGTTAATTATAACTAACCAACCGAAATAGATTTAATAATCTATTTCGGAAGAAATATGGTTCATGCTTACTTACACAAACAAATATTTCAATTAATGAGCGAGATCGCTATAAGCAATTTTTAGTGGCAAAGTACTTATGTGCGATTTCAATTCTCTTCTCGTCTCGCCCATCTGGTGGCAAATCACCTTTACCTACAAGTGGAACGACGGGGAAGGCCATATTTGGGCTAACAGCTCATCGACCAATGTGAGAGTTGCTTTTAATCGCACACACCTTGCGTGCGTAAGTGCCCAGTGGAAGTAAATTTATATCAATTGAAAAATATAAGTTACCTACCTACCCTACACTGGGTGTATCTGTGAACGGTTAAATTCTCTTAACCGGCCGCGTGATCTACCAATAATTTTGAACAACATTATTTTCTTAATTATGACTTGGAAATACGCATGAAAAATCGCATTTTCATTAAAAGTCGGTAACGTGACTTGTTCATTTTATACATATTAAGAGAAGTCCAAAACAATTGCGACGGATTTTCAAGTCATGGACCAAATAAATAAATAACAAATAAAAGTTTCATCCTGTATAAGTAACAAAAATATTAAGTATTTGCTAAGGGTTTTAGCTAAGCTGATAAAGGTAAAATCATCCATCACAGGTATCATAAATAAAACATTATATAAACCTCTTCAGATAAAAATGTATTAACACGTAAAGTTGTTCTTATCAATAAAAGCAAAACCACTTCAACATCTTTACAACATTATCATCTTATGTTATAAGATACAATTCCATATTTTGTATTAAGTAAATTTTTACATTTAGTCTTTTTTTACTTAGAAAAATAGAATTTAAATCTACATTTACTTATATTCACATAGCACCAATTTTAACTATCGTCATTAAACTAAGCTTAGTTGACTTACAAGATAAATGGAATAAATAAGTCCATAAGTAGGTACCAGATAAGTACATTCACAAGTTTTAAAATATAAAATCTATAGAGAGAAGAGAATTTTTTTTTAAGCTATAATAAATAATAAAATATTACATTTTTGGTTTTAATAGATCAATGTTTTTGAAAAATACATACTTGTGAAATAAATAACATCCTAATATTTAAATGGCACAAAAGAGAGACTTGAAGTGGAGATAAGACTGTCAAATGTACTTACTAATTCATTAAAACAAATTGGTTTTATCTTAATTCAATGACATGAAGGTCAAAAATTGCATGGTAGACGGACATAGAAACTTACATTAATATTCGATTCTCACTTAGGTATGTAAATATATTTTTAAACTAAACAACATAAAAAGGCAAGTTTGTAAGTACCTTACATTGTACCAGTTGATATGAAACTTTACAATGATTCTTTATTTTTTTTATAATTCTGTACCTTGAAAATGAACACTAGTTTTAAAATTATACTCCCATAAATTATTCACCTAAGTCTGCATCATCATCATCAATAAAATCTAGTGCTCGGAATGCAATGCCCAGTAGTGCTGTGCCCAATAAGTCACCCAATGCAGTTAAATATGGTATGGCTGAGTTATCTGGGTCCATTCCCAATTTCCACATAAATAAAACCAAATAATGACTAATAACTAACAACAAGAAAACTTGTAACATGGCAGCAGACATGTAGAATAATAAAAAATTGGGAGTCATGGATGTGTGTCCAGCTTGCAAATAACCAATTGTGTGAACAAAAATTACCTGACCAGGTATAACCATTAGGAGAAGTAATTTGGTGGTACTGCTTATAACCGAGCCTTCTTTTTGACCCGTGTGCAAGGCAGTGGACATTCTCGATGCATGTACTGCTACCATGTTACCTCCGATCCCATTAATCACAAGTTGATACACTGCAATACCTTTATATCTTGACACTGTGTAATCTAATATTAGTCCACCAGCACTGCTGATGACCATAGCAGATACAACAGGCACCCACCCTTCATCCAAAGCTTGTCTTGTAAAGTCATTTTTCCAAGCAATGTATCCACAGAGAGGTACAATTATTGCACCTACAATGATAATAATAGATGGCAGTATAACGCTTGTGCCAATAGTCGAATACAAACGTGAAGCTATCCAAGACAACAGTGCCAAGGTTGTTAAATCTCCTAGACTAGCTGCAATTGGTGTAGCAATATTGTCAGGGTTTATATTTATCTTCCTAGAGAATACAACAACTCCAATCATGATTAATCCAAGTACCAAACTGGCAAATGATGCAGTGAGAACACTTGATGCACACAACAACAAAGCATGGTGGATGTCAAACTGCCCCTTGGGAATCCAGCCCATGGCGACTGCCGCCGAGGCTGCTAGGAACCCAACAAGAACTGCTTGGCACTGTATTAGACACAGATTCCCCATCACCAGTGAACCCAAACTTGTTTCCAGGTGGCCCAGATGTGC
Source organism: Cnaphalocrocis medinalis (assembly GCA_014851415.1). Lineage (NCBI taxonomy): Eukaryota > Metazoa > Arthropoda > Insecta > Lepidoptera > Crambidae > Cnaphalocrocis > Cnaphalocrocis medinalis. The sequence continues at coordinate 5,684,922 of CM026289.1, read as the reverse complement.
GTTAGTCGAGAGCCGTGATGCTAACGTCATTTCTAAGTTTCCCTTCAGACCCAGAAGAGCTGGTACAAGGATGTACACTTCAGACACTTTTTTGAATACATCCCAATGTTGTACATAGTCGAGCACAAGACTCGCCGCCACCATACCAAACCCGGCGAGTAAAAATGATAAAAACATTTGCACACCAGCAACCCAGGAGTTTTCCTTCTCATAGTTAATATCTGGAGGTTTGGTGCCATTCCCGACGAGTCGATACGCATCTGAATTGATATCAGTTTCGCACTTTGAAGCTCTCATCGCTTTAGAATTATTGTTTTTGATTCTGTTCATGATTAAAATTTAATAACTACATCAATTATTTCATAACACTAAAGATATAGAAATATTATCAAAATAGGAGCACATACTGTGTAATAATTCAGAGTATAATCCGCACCGACGTTACGTTGATAACGTACGACAATAATAAGGAAAGGCAAATTATTACGTCGAAAGAAAATTAACAACCAAGCATCTTGGTCAATCACTCACACAATAAATAAAAGAAAAAAATTGACAACGCCAGCTGATTGGTAGACAGTTTTTTTCTAATAGTTGGCTAAAGTAACCAGTTGGCATTGACTTAAATATATGGACCGGGCCTATTGTCCTATACAGAAATCAGTTATACAAATACCATGCATGTCGACGTGGAGTTCTCAAAACTATTGTTCTCTCTATCTAACTCAGCCTTGATTTCATAAGTGGAAAGAGATGACACTATTTCATTCAGCTCTATAATCGGAAAAATTGTCATTTGACAACCACGTTAATGCCTAATGCGGCCAAAAAGCCATGTTTAGTTACAGTTTTCTGAAGTACATGAAGTGTCAACTCACCGTTTCTTCCGACAAAAATAACTAATAATTTCTTTTCTTTTGAGAACTCGTTGTCCACATTACACAGGATATTGAAGAAACATTTAATCATTATGCCCAAGTGTAGTGTTATAGGATGTGGCTCAAGGAAAAGCGAAAATCAGCAAAGATTAACATTGCACCGGTATGTTATATTTTTTTCTAATTATTATAAAATGTTCATTATATTTATAGAAACTTTGAATGTTTTACACTTTTGTTTCCCCGTGTGATTCTATCCGTGTGTTTTCAGTCCATAATTATGCTTCATTTTGAATATTTTTATGTTATAAAAATTCATGAGTTTTATACTAGGGTTGTAGTAAAAACATCGATAATATTTTACGATGAAGATAAACCTTTTATGCTAAGCGATGAATTTCACTTTGGGGAGTATTGTAATAATTTGATTTTGATCACATATCGTAAACTCGTCAATTTGAGATTGTTATTAATGATACCGGTATTACATACCTACTGCTACGACCTCCCGTTTTTATTCACTGAGCTACCATTGCCCTACCTCTATTATTAAGAGTAGATAATATATTATAATCTTATCAATAATACCATAATTTTCTTACTTACAGATCTCTTTCTACAAACTGCGACGAACTGAACTCAGGAAGATAATATCACTACAAGCTCTACTACCTACTACCACCATAATTGTAAATTGAATACATATCTGTATACCTAGTTGTAGTGGACGAGGTGAAGGAAAGAAAACTCGGTATTAGAGAGTAAAGAAATACTTATTTAGCGGTCACAGACCAAACTATTAAAATAATTAAAATTACGAGTTAGATGTGCGCGTTAGGTGTTCCTTGTATGCAGTGGCGATCCGGATGTCCGTTGAGTCGATTTCCGCGACGTCATCGGCGCCTCCCATTGGTCCGCTTGTGCGATATCACGTTATGAAGCACCAATGAGAGCGGACGCATATCACGCGATAAAATTCGTTGATTGGAATGATTGGTTCTATGATCCTGGTGTTGCCGCTATGATCCTGGTGTTGCCGCAACACTAGTTAAGTTTAATTTTGCAATAAAAAGATCTATATTATCTATTACATATTAAGAGCATAATTATTACCTACTTCAAGAAGACTTGTAAACTTTGTGCAATAAAGAGTACCTATCTATTTATACTTTGATTTTCATTTAACCAGTAACTTAAGCTTCTAATCAATCAATTTTACGAATGTCATTTTAGGCTTTCAAATTAGGATTTGAGACGAGTTCTGTCAAAACAACTTCCATCGGTCTCAAACGAAAGAATGGTCACTTCAAATTACGAAATGACGTTCTCAATCGTTTGGTTGAGTCTCAAAATTACTTCAATACTCAATGCTTTATTTGCGTTTCACTTCAAATTAGACCCCCAGTCAGTATCGACTTGACAAATTATGATATCGATAAAGCATTATCAACAGAGCAGCACTAAAATAGCTGTCAGTCCGCCATTTTATGTTCTAAACCGGCACGTTTTTTTTGTAGGTATTTCTGCTCTATATTTATAACTCATTGCCAGTTGGCAAAATTCTATAACTCTATGACACCACAGACAACAAATTGGGAAGCCTACTATGAGAATTAAAAAAAATCCGTTTTTGCAAACTAACGCAAACATTGACTTAAATATATGGACCGGGCCTATTGTCCTATACAGAAATCAGTTATACAAATACCATGCTTGTCGACGTGGAGTTCTCAAAACTATTGTTCTCTCTATCTAACTCAGCCTTGATTTCATAAGTGGAAAGAGATGACACTATTTCATTCAGCTCTATAATCGGAAAAATTGTCATTTGACAACCACGTTAATGCCTAATGCGGCCAAAAAGCCATGTTTAGTTACAGTTTTCTGAAGTACATGAAGTGTCAACTCACCGTTTCTTCCGACAAAAATAACTAATAATTCCTTTTCTTTTGAGAACTCGTTGTCCACATTACACAGGATATTGAAGAAACATTTAATCATTATGCCCAAGTGTAGTGTTATAGGATGTGGCTCAAGGAAAAGCGAAAATCAGCAAAGATTAACATTGCACCGGTATGTTATATTTTTTTCTAATTATTATAAAATGTTCATTATATTTATAGAAACTTTGAATGTTTTACACTTTTGTTTCCCCGTGTGATTCTATCCGTGTGTTTTCAGTCCATAATTATGCTTCATTTTGAATATTTTTATGTTATAAAAATTCGTGAGTTTTATACTAGGGTTGTAGTAAAAACATCGATAATATTTTACGATGAAGATAAACCTTTTATGCTAAGCGATGAATTTCACTTTGGGGAGTATTGTAATAATTTGATTTTGATCACATATCGTAAACTCGTCAATTTGAGATTGTTATTAATGATACCGGTATTACATACCTACTGCTACGACCTCCCGTTTTTATTCACTGAGCTACCATTGCCCTACCTCTATTATTAAGAGTAGATAATATCATTATAATCTTATCAATAATACCATAATTTTCTTACTTACAGATCTCTTTCTACAAACTGCGACGAACTGAACTCAGGAAGATAATATCACTACAAGCTCTACTACCTACTACCACCATAATTGTAAATTGAATACATATCTGTATACCTAGTTGTAGTGGACGAGGTGAAGGAAAGAAAACTCGGTATTAGAGAGTAAAGAAATACTTATTTAGCGGTCACAGACCAAACTATTAAAATAATTAAAATTACGAGTTAGATGTGCGCGTTAGGTGTTCGTTGTCCGTTGAGTCGATTTCAGCGACGTCATCGGCGCCTCCCATTGGTCCGCTTGTGCGATATCACGTTATGAAGCACCAATGAGAGCGGACGCATATCACGCGATAAAATTCGTTGATTGGAATGATTGGTTCTATGATCCTGGTGTTGCCGCTATGATCCTGGTGTTGCCGCAACACTAGTTAAGTTTAATTTTGCAATAAAAAGATCTATATTATCTATTACATATTAAGAGCATAATTATTACCTACTTCAAGAAGACTTGTAAACTTTGTGCAATAAAGAGTACCTATCTATTTATACTTTGATTTTCATTTAACCAGTTACTTAAGCTTCTAATCAATCAATTTTACGAATGTCATTTTAGGCTTTCAAATTAGGATTTGAGACGAGTTCTGTCAAAACAACTTCCATCGGTCTCAAACGAAAGAATGGTCACTTCAAATTACGAAATGACGTTCTCAATCGTTTGGTTGAGTCTCAAAATTACTTCAATACTCAATGCTTTATTTGCGTTTCACTTCAAATTAGACCCCCAGTCAGTATCGACTTGACAAATTATGATATCGATAAAGCATTATCAACAGAGCAGCACTAAAATAGCTGTCAGTCCGCCATTTTATGTTCTAAACCGGCACGTTTTTTTTGTAGGTATTTCTGCTCTATATTTATAACTCATTGAACGCAAAAACCAAATTCCAGTGCAGTAGAAAAAAAGTAATATACAGTCTATGGGTTTTTTTTGTTGGACCCGCAATATGGAAAGTTGGCGTTTGACATTTGACGTATACATTTTTCGACATTTGGCGACTGTCGTTCAATGTCGATGTCGACCGAGCCAACAAGCTATTAATGCAAAATATAATAAATCCCGTTTAATTTTTCACTAAAATAGTTGATATAACAAGAAATTAATATAAGTGGAGTGTAAGTTACTAGTCATTACCAACCATTAGAATCGTAAAGTTTATTTAGTTATTAATCTTGGTGCTATTTTAAACACAGTGAGATGTCCACTAAGATCCGGAAACCTACTTTATTTAGTATACTGCTGGAGAGTGTTTAGTTATAGAATATCATAACTTGGTGCACGTGGAGTGTTTCTGAAACGAGTTCTTAGAAAGCGTTTTACGTCAAAGTTTTTGTATCTACCTGCGTGGAAGATGCTAACATTCACCTGTTTGCAGGTCGACAGAGGAGAGTAAGTGTTAATTTGTTAGCTTGACATGTGGCAGTGAAGCCCGGGCCGGCAGTCAAAATGTTCAGAAGTAAGATAAGGATACACACATGCCGCATAATCTTACTGACGTCGCTGGTGTGGCTACTGGTAGACGTCGCGCTGCTGGCCATGTACTCCGACTGCTTCGGCGATGGATGCAATAAGAAAAATTCAGAATTCTCCTTAAAGGTAAAGAAGATTTCCAGAACTTCTGGATATAATGCTGCTTAGGTATACATTAATAGTAAAATAATAGAAAACTGACCGAATGTTAAACATCGCGCGGCTACTTGTGGCGCGTTGAGTTTGCGTCACTATTTGACTCCCAGAGTTCAGATTAGTTTCATAGCAAATCAGCAACAGTAATTTAGGACAAGAGTCTAAAAGGTTGGCAGCGCACTTGTAACTCCACTGGTGTTGCAAGTGTCCATGAGCGGCGGCAATTGCTTACCATCAGGTGATTCGCCTGCTTGTCTGCTACCTATCACATAAAAAAAAAAAGAGTCCTTTTGACTAATGCTGTATTAGTGTTAAAGATAACATTTGTACAGAATTCCCCAAATTTTTACATTGGAAACTGCCTCCATGAACTTGTGATACTATTACTATGGTATATCTGAAATTATCCCAACTTATATAGCTAGCTGGATTGATATACATACATATGATATGAAGTAATAATTGTCATTGATATTAACATGATAATTATCTAAATAGCCAGATATGTGATCAATTATAGTTATCAAGTTCTGTGTAAGTAGTTTTCATTAAAAGAAATTATAATATTCACCCTCTAATCTTATATTTATCAGGTTGAATCTTGTTATAAAGTAGGTACCTATCTACTGTACCTGTCATAGGCTTTGTATAACATCTTCACATATATGTATATTCAAAAGCCATCTAATTGTTTCAACATGTTCCACTATTGAAAGATGTTTACAATTATATGAAGAGATTGCCTACTAATATATTCATAAACCTCATACCATTGCTTAGAGTAATTACTAAGCCTGAGATGAAATATTATTAGTTTCTTTTACCAGTATCTATGTCAAAAGAAATGATTTTCTAAATGTGTTTTATGATTTTCATCAAAAGCATTAGAAACATACCTAGTTTACTTGTTAACATTTTATTCCTTCTATTTAACCATCAGTAAAAACTAATTTAATCCACCAAGGATATAATCTAGTAGGTATATGGTTTAAAATACCTTCATAACCATTAGTTAAGATGGTTATGTCTAGTTTTCTGCAAACTATTATAGGTATTGGTACTTATTTTATAGGTCTTTTATATGGCTTGTATTGTGTCATGGACACAATTAATTCTGCCAATGTCAAGTGTATACAATTGACATTATAATAACTGCTATGTTGAAATCAACTGGTGTTTAGAGTTAGGTACAGTCAACTCCAAAAATATGTCTACACTTTAGGACCTTGTCACAATACATATGTATATAAACGACTTCTACTTTCTTATACATTATGTATTGTGACGAGGTCCTAAAGTGTATACATATTTTTGGAGTTGACAGTACTTAGATAAGAACATACGTCCAAATAATTTATTTTCCAAATGGAGGAGGTTTCTTACACCTCATTTTAACTTGTTCAAGTGAAAGTGCAGTGGAGTTTTGCATTGTAAAAATGTACAATAGAGATACTATTAACAGACAAAAGAAGAACTCGGAGGCAAAAGAGCTGCCATAGCTGCAGCGTTACATCAAAACAATATAGATGATGATGACACAAACCTGGAGGAGAATGAGCTGGACCAGGATGTGGGTGAAGACGGGCTGATGCTGTCTCCGTACCCTCGGTCGAGGCTGAATAAGTGGGAGAAAGTGCCTCCTGTACAACCACAGGGTACCTCCCCAGGAGAAAAGGGTATGACAATTTTATATTATTTCAAAACATGGTCTAGGGTTAGCCTTGGCTTAAAACTGTTGCTCACTGTTGTCACTTTTATTTGTAATTTTTATAAAAGTGACAGCAACATTTTTAAACCATGACTAACTTTAGTCTCAGTTTCATATTAAGGATATAGTTCTATTAAACTATTTATTTTTCAAGTATAAAATGTACCCTATGTTAATTCTAACGCAACTTTAAAGATTCCACTACAACCATAAATAAATAAATACATAAAAAAATGTAAACTAGAAATAAAATCCTTCAGGAGATACCATAATTTAATTTGAAAAAAAACGCCACCCAATTCACACTGATCACCAAGTCTCTAACTAATACAATTAATATTTACCCAACCACAAATCAAATTTGAAACCTTTTGTGTTTGAGAGCAGCTGCGCAATCAAGATATATTATACCGAAACCGAAAATTACTTATTAGCACAAGCATTAGCGCTCTGTCGCGTTTTGTGGTGGCAGTCACACGAGGAAGAAGACCTCGTGGTCGTCCCTTTGTCCAGTCTCCATAAACTGACCATATTTTTTTTGTTCAAAACGCGACCTGAGGTTTTCGTATGGGAGGGTCCACCAGCGGCTCTACGAAGGGGGGCGCTTTTGGCGGCTCGTCGTATCGTTTTCGACGGGGCCCCAGCTCCAGAGGCCCAGTTAGAGGGGCCCCAGCGGCTCGTCCTTTCGAAAAACGGGATATTTTTCCACATATCGGGACAATTTTACACTAAACGAGACAATTTTGCGGTCCAGGGCATATTTTTGGGACAACGGGACAGATGTACGAAATACAGGACAGATGACCGAAACACGGGACGTATGGTCAGTTTAATTATCCGTCATCTCCCTAAGTACCCAATCACGAAGAGAACGGGCGCGCTATGGTAAGCGCAGGGCACATTGGATACTTGGATATAATGTCAAGTGTTTGATATTTCGTACCCGCAAACTACCTGTTAGGTCAATAACCGCAGAGCTTTAGAGCCGTTCATAACTTTAATGATAACTGAGGAAAAATAAATGACAATTATTTTATTAGCCATAAATACTAATTAAAATTAGGTATAGTCTGCGACATGAAACAATAGCGATGACCCTGAGTGCGCAGAAACCAATTTTAGTAGAAAGTATCCCTTTTTACAAGTGCGCAAACTAACGGTCATCGCTATTCTTTCATGCCACCAGCTATAGTTTATGAAAATTAGGATCAATAACTTCTCTAAGTGACTTCTCTAATCGACTGTGCGATTATTAAGGATTTATTGTGTCTGGGACCATCAAATTTTGTTCTAAACTCTTCGAAACAGCACTGTTAGTAACTTTATTTATTTTTTCTTTCTTTTAATAAAAACAGGCTTACTGACAAGAAGCCAGAAACAAAAGCTGACTATGCTAATAGCTTGTAATTTACTGTGAATATTATACAATAGAAAGCACATTCTTATAAAATACCTCTCCATTTTAATGTCAATGATTTTACATAGCTCAGCTAGAATGTGGGTCGTTCGACATTCAGTTGCACTAGTTTTAGTAAAACTTTGAAATACTAAATATTATGCTACTTTTACTAGGCATTCTGTACTGACATATAAATGACAAATTAAATTTAAAAAAACATTTTTAATAGTAGGTAATAGTGGCTCGCTTCGCCGTCGGACCCGCGGTCATTTTATAAATACGTCTTAGTTCTCACTCTATAGGAGAGGATGTTTTGAAAATTTGATATAGGGCTTTTATTTAAACCCTCCGCCCTCCCCCCTCCTAACACTCGACAATTTCGTAGTAGTTACTGTTGCTATCAAGGCAAAATAATATACAATTTTCTCACCATGTTCATATATTTCAGGTGTAGCAGTAAACATTCCAATAGAACAAGAAAAGCTGATGCTGGATAAGTTTCAAGAAAACCAGTTTAATTTACTGGCGAGCGATATGATCTCGCTCAACAGATCGCTCACTGACGTCCGGTTTGAAAAGTAAGTGTAGACTAATTTGGGCTTAAAACCCATTAACCTAGACCTTTTGATTGAAGAAGTTAAACATAATTCAAAACATGTTACACCTATCAAGTTACATAAATTAGTATGTATTTATGTTGTTACTATTTTAAGTGTTGTTCATATCACGTGCGATAAGAGGGCAGAGCTATAATTTTTCGCTGATGTGGAGTCGTATTTTTACCACAAAATAACTGGCCACTTGGGCTCGGGACTGAATTGCCTACTTACACCGAATTTACGGCTGTTCATTGCAACAAACACTGCTGCGGACAGGAAAGAATACACTTACAGGCGTTCACCGCTTGTTCTAGCAGTAAATCACACTGTATTGTCCTCTTTGTTTCTACGGAATTCTTCTAGTTTTGTCTCGGCGATGTCGAGGTAACAAACCTACTTTGTTACGGATATCGCGACCCTATATCGTGAAGATGCAATGGTCGTGTTTTAATGTTGGAATATAATCTATGTATGTATGTTGTTAGGACTTCGCTCTACTTTAATAGTGCCAAAATAATACTACGAAATCGATTAAAAAAGTTTTATCTACATGTTTTATGTCTTTGCGATGTTTGAATCAAAATAATGTAATTAAAAAGCCTAAATGATGATCAATGACCTAACTCCGCTTAGGAACTCTGTAAACATGTGCCACATTAATCACTCCGCTATCTGTTATTGCAGTTTTATTGCTACTGGCTTTTAATAAAATTATCACGTAATATAGCTAAGGCGCTAGTCTGCATACTAATTAAATAAATAGTACACTAGAAGACGTCTCTATAAATCATGTCCATTTAATTAAATTCTAAATTCTCAGAATTTTTAAGGTTCATTTTATACATTTATCATGTTTTGCGATTCCAGTGAAGTGCCAATACCTACTATCTAACATAGGTCGAAGTAATAAATGACTTTTTTATTATATAAAATTTTGTAGCACTTACTTTATTTATTCCGCCGCGCCGGTTAATGATCCTAGTGATTCTTGAGCACGGCACACTAGATCCTCTTGTCGATTTGCAGCACGACTCCATTTTCGAAAGCTTCAAACTGTCACGTCATTTGAGACTTCCAAAGAGTTTAACAACTCCGGATGTAACTTAACATTCTTCGATTTTATCGCACTGATAGTGCCCTTGATGCAGATTTGGTAGGAAAGTTAGAGCAGCCTAGTCTGGGAATTTGGAAATGTTTAATATGTATGCGCGAATCGATGTGAACGGCCCACGCGCGGCTGTTAAGGCATAAAGCGCCGCGATAAAATACTGAGATCGTTTCCAAGAGAAAATTGCACGAGCGAGCGTGCCTATTTTTGACCTAATTTATCTCTGTGTAGGGATATATCTTGGAGGGGTTTCTTTGAGCAGAATATCTTCCCACATATAAATATTGATTAGGAATAAGCACCTACCTCATGTATTTTAAGATTGCCTCATCTCATGTTCCATATACCTATTCCAGAATTATTTAAATTAAAAAGTAGACATACGTATTTTCTTTCTTTCGAAATGTCGGATGTATTCTTTTATATTTATTCAGGTCGTGTTTATTTTGTTTAGTAATAATTATGTAAATATTGAATAGTAGTTTTTAATTAGCGGTATTTTATAAGCATGTCCATTCATGAACTAATGGAACGATGTAGTTATTATAAGCACACCCTGCACCCTCAGAATCGCAAAGTATTAAAATAAATCTACCCAGGTGAGCGTAAACGCCGTTTAAAAAAGGTCATTTTCTGCTTTATTTTCCATATAATTTGTCATGTTTGAGTTAGTGCTATTTCAATAAATATGACGTTGATTTTCTTACATAAATGATTTAGAAAGTGCGATAAACCGGTTACGTGGTTGGTTCCGCCGCGGCTAGTTATGCACGGGCTTAATGCCTTGCCATCGTTTCATGGTCAGTCCTTATATTTATACAACGCGGTTCTTACAGAACTACGTGCAATCAAACATGAAATTAATCGTCGTTTAATATTACTTACGTGTAGTATTTGTGGTACAGTCGACAGCGCGTCGGGTTACCACACGATGTCAAAACTCAATTGACATTCGACTATGTGTTTGACCTTTAAAGTACAGATTTGTTTGATGTTGACACCACTTTTTGAGGTTCCGAAACACAATACGATAAAACTTTTTGTCTGTCTACACTATGGCTGCCAATTCATGAAATTTTAATAAGAAATGAGAACTTACAAAAAATAAGGTATAGGTAAGTACTTATTGTTAAATTACACGTTCAGGATATTAGGTATAAAAAAATATGTCATATCATAATAAGCATAAATACAACTGTACTATTAATTATACATGTTGTTGCAAATTGATTTCTTGCTTAGTAACGAGGTTCACTGTATATAACTGTATGAAATTGATAATGAGAAACATTGTGCATGACCAACACAATTACTTATTTAATAGTTTGTAGTATAAAAATTTGTACTATTAAAGCTTTGGGTCATTTAAGAAAGCTAATACTGCATAAAGGATATCCTTTTTTTTTAATAGTAACTTCTTCATGAAAAATAACTACATATTTCATGATTTCGTAGGATAAAAATAAATTAATAAATAAATATAACATACTTACTCTAATCTTTTTTTCTGTTACGGTAGCCAAGCTATCGTTCGTACGCAAGATATAATATTATACACTCTGAATACCTTCATATTTCATGAAACAGCGGTGTGACATATTTGCAGAGAGACACGAGTACTTTTATAAGAGAAAAGATCTTAGCGAAACTGCCACGCTGGCGCATTGAGTACCTAGTCAAGTCGCTTCCCGGGTTTTATCCTCAAATCGGGCGAAGATGTGTCTTGTACGTACAGCCACAAATCAAAGTACCTATAAAAACTGTCAAATTTCCTCAATTGACTCTCATCTTACTGTCATACACATTAGGTTGATTATCACTCGAAGAAATTTGACAGGTTGTGGTAACGTGATGTGTGGCTGACTGTACCCTCGTGCCAAATTGAGTTTTTAATCATTAGACCTGGTTACCAGTACTTAAATAAATTGATAGCAACAACTCGCTCGCAAAATTATTTTTGGTATCCTATACCCACCTGTTTCCATGCTAATTTTCCCCTTAGCAACGAGCTAATGAGGTAATAAACTTCTAACGATGGCAATCAACTACGTTGCTCTATACTATTTAAAAAGAGTTAACATTTATAGAGATCGACGAATCTTATATACAAACTGAAAATGCGAAATTCTAGCGCGGTGCAATCGACACCCAGCACCATATCTATTGGTGTTGGTCCCGAAACGAAGTGAGGGTGGGCCACTAGTCTCCAATAAAATACGATACGTTAATATCACAAACAATGCAATAATTACTTAGTTAATCTGGTGGTTCAGTGATTCTTAGTGGATCTTGGCCTCTGGACTTGACAAGATTCTATTATGATTCCTCTTTATTTTGGGCCGCGGCAGACCAATCGTCGATGTGCAACCCAAGCAGGTCCTTTCTCTCGTCGTCCATAGCTTCCGTATGCTCTCTACAGTACTCTATTCATCACGCGATTTCCCTGTATTCAATGCAACAACTGGCTGGACTTTATGTAGGTATGTATATCCTCTAGGGATCAATTCTAAAGTAAGGATAAGATTTGAACTGTCGATTTCAATGACATAAATTATTTATCTGCAACAAATTTGGTTTATATCTTACGCATATTATCTTCGTATTAACCTTGAAATAATAAAAAAAATCGGGTCGCGTTTACATAATAGCGTAGTAAATTTGAATGTTTAATTAATGAATAATATTGAATGAATTAATAATATACTTAATTCATTGAGTAACTTCATTCAAATATCTTATTGAACAAACATATTATAAATGTTTTATCTGTGGAAATCAATACCTAATATTGTAAAATAGTGATTTTTATTATACAAAAATATAAAACACCGTATGCACTACTTATTATCATTTAATGAAAAAGTAGGACAAAATAGTTGGTCTCGTGCTTCCGATGCGATTGAAATTATGAAGATGTGATACGAGAAATGAATATGCATGTAACCTTGCTAGCAACGCGGTTGCTAGTCAAGCAAGACGAAATTGTTTTTCGTAACGACTATTGGCGGGCATAGTACAATAAATAACGGTGAGATGTCTCCGCCCTGGCCTTGGAACCGCAAGGATGGTCGGTGAATGTAGGCTCGGCAATACGCCAATACTCTATGCGTTCTGCGTGACTAACAGATGCATTGTGGGAACGAACTCTGTAGATATGCTATGCTTTGTGGAGTGATTTACCTACTGTCAATCAAATATTAGATATTATTGACTGGCCTGTGGTGTATTTGAGAAAAAGAAAAGAAAAAGATTTGTAATTCTTCTGTTTTCTGATATCCGTGCTTAATAAACTACTATACCTATGGAATCAGGTCAACTTAAGTTGTAGGTAGGTCAATTAAATGCATTTATATATGTAGATGCTCCTTCAAGTTGTCTATAGGTTAATCTGTCTAATAGTTTTCTATGAATCTCACTGTCTGTATAAATATTCTTCTGTCGTAATAAATTGTTGCTCATATACAACATTTTGATCTTATGTGTTTTATTAATTTTGGTATTTTTAGGATAATTTCAGTTAACCATAACGTGGGGTAACTACTTAGCTGTGTTATTAATCTATAATTTCGCGTTACGTCCAATTTACTGCTGTACCTGTGTGTTGTACTGTGTTAAGGGGAAGTCAAGCGATAACAGCGACATACCTACGTAGATTGCTGGATGAAGTTGTAATGAGAGCCGATAAAAAGCTATTTGTAGTAAATTAAAAAAGCGAGAGTTTTCTCCTTAAGTGTGATTCACCGTAATTATTCCGTTAGGGGATTGTAGCATCCTTAATTATTATGCCGTTTTAACTTTGATCATACATACAATATGAATGAATACGTCAAAAGTGTCGCCGATGAAGGCTCCATTCGCAAAAGAGACACTAATTACTGTGGATTAGGGGCGGAAATACAATTTCGTCCTCAACGGCATATTCGAAATTCAAAATTTCTATAGTTGCAAAACTACGGATATTGGGATCACTTTTTCACTGTGGCATTGTGTATCTAGAGATTATATCAATGGTTTTCAAAGACTTCAAAATGTTTCTCATTTTAACGTGGAATTTTCGTGGAGCCACGTTTCGGCATGAATAGCCCGGATCGACCCACCACACAGACAACGGGTGCGAAGCAAGCAGCGCCTACGCTGTTTGTATCGCTTAGTTACATTTATGGGGAAGAGGAAAAGGTAGACCGCACACTTGGGACTCTTGTTCTTCTTTGTGTGTTTGGGTGTCCATAGGCGGCGATAATCGCTTACCATCAAGTGATTCCGCAACGTCATTAACTGTAATATTGTACTTTTATAACGTTTACCCTATTCATTCGTAGGTATTTTTTAACTTTAATCTGGTATTATTTATTCGTAGATGCAAGGACAAAGAGTATCCGGCCTTACTACCGTCTACCAGTGTAGTAATAGTGTTCCACAACGAAGCTTGGACTACCCTCATCCGTACCATATGGAGTACGATCAACAGGTCACCCAGGCCTCTGCTCAAGGAGATCATCCTTGTTGACGACGCTAGTGAAAAAGGTAATTATTAATTAATGTCATTAATCCTTCTACAGATTCCTATAATCCGATCACTATAATCAGCTACGATGTAGGATATATTGTAGTACCTTCACAAGTGAGTGCGTAAACACAAATGCACAAATTATTAGGCTAATAAAAATGCTCTTTCTATTTCCTTGCCATCATGTGATGAACACTTGTATTGGTTCAGTGTCTGGGTGCTATAAAAGTATTTAAGTATTATATCTGTGTTTCCTCTGTTGTCTGATATCTGTAACACAAGTGGATAAGCTACTTAATACGGAGTCAGGTCAATGTATGAGATGTAAAAAATAATGGGCCACCAGTATTACACGACAACACGGAAGGATCGGGAAAAAGGTAATTATTTAATTCTGTTTTTACGAGTATACTGTGCCGCTTGGATAATGATCCAGGATTTATCTGGTTTAATTACAACGAAGAGATTGCCATCTGACTTTTGCAGATCTTAGACATTTATCCAGCCCAATTGGATATATAAATTAATAAATAAGATAAAAGAGATAAATAAATAAATGAAATAAATAAATAGAGACTTTTAAGTAAAAAAACACTTGTTGCTTTTACTTAAAAGTCTCTACAAGTAACGACGTGGTCCAGGATGTTGATAGCAAGTTAATTTTATTTAAATAGTGTTATACTTAATGCAAAATTATTTTTGCTTTATTACTATATTAGTCCTTATCTACTGGGTAAAACCGCGCCTTCCATACGGGGGGTCACGGTTTGAATCCGAGCACCTCTATTTTTCGAATTTATGTGCGCATTTTTACCATTAGCTCAGCGGCGAGGGAAAACATCATGAAGAATCTAGTATGTTTCGGATAGTTTCTGAAACTTGTAACCGTGATCCAATTGGTCTGGTTTAGCCTTTTAAAGGGTTGCAAAGGTCAAATGCACAGGTCACGGCAACAACATGCGATCCACGGATGCCCATAAAACTAAAAGGCAAAATATACAAATCCATCATCAGACCTGTTGTAATGTATGGATCAGAATGCTGGGCCGTTAAGAAGACGGATGAAAGAAGACTGCATGCGACAGAGATGAGAATGTTGAGATGGATGTGTGGCGTGACGAGAATGGACAAGATACGGAATGAGTATATCAGAGGTAGTACTAAAGTGGCACCTATTACTGATAAATTAACGGGAAATCGTCTCTCCTGGTATGGCCATGTTATGAGAAGAGAGGAGGAACACGTAACCAAAAGAGTGATGGGTATGAATGTGAATGGGCCAAGAAGCAGAGGACGGCCAAAAAAGAGATGGATGGATTGTGTGAATAATGATATGACTGAGAAGGGAGTGGATGATATGATGACGAATGACAGGGACGAATGGAAGAAGAAAACATACTGCGCCGACCCCAGATAACCTGGGAATAGGGCAGGCAAATGAATGCAAAGGTCAAATGCTGAGTCATGGTCGAAGCGTGGGGTACGCTTATACCATAAGTTGCATCAAAGCGACAGCTTTGGACGCAACTGGGAATAAATAGAACGCTGAGAGACTTAATGCAAAATATTTTTATTCCTTGTACAGAAAAATAATAATCCTGTTTCAAAATTAATTGGAACTTATCTTTTGATCGTTATTTGCGAATTCGATGGAAGCACTCTCAGACGTGTTTTTTTATCTCTAACATTATACAATACTGAGAATTCAGAGCAACGGTTGACGAGGGAAATGAACGACTGTCCAAAGTTTCCTGAATCTTAAAAATAATGGGACTTCGGAGAATATAAATAGAGTCATCGTTTCCGGAATCTACGATGCTAAGATTTTCGTTTCAGTCATATATTTTTATCTCTAATTCCCCCTTACCTTATTACAAAACGGAGACTAAATTTAGTCATGGTTTAAAAATGATGCTGGTCCTTTTATAAAAGTCATAAATAAAAGTGAGTAAAACTCTGTCTGTCTGTAACTTTTCCACTTTTCTTTTCTACTTCTTACACTTTTTATTGCGAAAAGGGAGTTGAAAATGCCACCCAAAGATACTATTCGCGGGTAACAGCTTGTGGAAAATATGTCTTACTAGCGGCCGCCCGCGACTTCGTCCGCGTGGAAAAGTAACTTTTTACCCCACTTTTAACCCCTTACAACCCTTTTTTCGCAATAAAAAGTAGCCTATGTCCTTTCTCAGGATCTAGACCATCTGTATACCAAATTTCATTTAAATCCGTTCAGTAGTTTTGGCGTGAAAGACAGACAGACAGAGTTACTTTCGCATTTATAATATTAGTATGGATATCAATCCAGTCATTGTCTAAACACTTACGTATTTAGATTGCTCAAACTTGGTTAGACGCCTACAGTTAATCGTTAGCTACGTTGAAGTAATCGTAATTCGTCCTTAATCGCTAAAACTGGTATTTTGCTCAGAGGGCCTAAAACCAAACGGTTCCGTAACGAACGTGGCATCCAATCACAAAAGATTTACGGGCACGAGAGGGTGGGTTGAGAATTCCGTTTCGTTTTAAGCCCTCAGTACTTATTGATAAATAAGACAATCTTGATAAGTAACGTTATCTATAAAATCGTTGATTAAATTGTTATCAAATAGCGAAATTATTTGATTGTATAGAAATCCTACAGAAATTAAATTAAATTATTTAGTACTTAAGTACAAATTTTTGGCCTGACCCGGGAATCAAAACCGGGACCCTAAGCGCATCCGGCGCTTTAAAGTGCGATTACCCACTGCACCACCGAGGCAGTTAAAATTAGCATACAACTAAAGCAATAACGGGAACTCAAGTACCCTTGTCTATCTAAATCAACTTCACCTACAATCATCATAATTGTTTGAAGACATCTTTTAATTTTTATATTGCGATGACTTGCTTTTGTAGGTCAGGATGTAAGATGCGTGTGTTGTATGGAAATTATCTCCATGGCTACAATTTGTTAAGATATTATGTTTAAAATCAAATTTTATGTATCATATTGCCCTATTGATCTCGCATTAGGCAAGCGTGGTGGTTAAGAGTAATCCCATCACAGTAGCGACAACTTGATTTTTGTGATGGAGGCCTTTGCCTTGCAGTGGGAAAGTATAGGCTGATACCTAAATTTTTCGGAACTGAAAAAAAAAACATAGTAATAAAAATGTTTTTCCTTATTAATCCAACCTTGATTGTCAATATCAGTGTGCATGTCGAAAATCATTATAAGTAACACAAGTTAACAATTTTGTTCGTATTTCATGGAAATTATATTTTAGATCGCCTATAATAATATGTTTTACGATTACGCATGCAAGAGGCATACATACGCAACCGTATAGAAAACTAAAAAGTATAAATTTCCATTTCTTTATCTGAAACGGAGAAGCAACGGTAAATCTGATTTACTCGCCAATAAATCTAAGCATAGCGTTTTAATGCCCTTTTGAATAACTTGAAATTGCATTAAGCCGTACAGAATTTGAATTTTCTAGTGTGCGGTAGGAGCATTTACCTACAGGAGAGCTGGGTGATTAGCTAAGTCATAGTTCACGTGCTCCTCAAGTGGCATAATTAATACCGTCCTAACGTTGCTCTTTGCATCTGGGGTTTAACCGACTCATTTACTTTATTACCATATTAGGTATCGTTAAAACAGTAGGTAGGATTATGGTACTCGTACGTAATAATTAAAAATACACACTAGCCAATTTAAAATAGCAGCGCTTCAGATAAAGACGTTATAAATACTTGTCTAAAAATATATCACTTTAATTTATTGTCCTCAAACTTTAATTTATTGTATTTATTTATACCTTAAAATAATGGTTTATGTTGATCTTCAGTCTCTTTGTGCCTAAAATGTAGTCGGAAAAACCATTCCGGTTTTTTTTAGCGGAATAATTACTATTCCAAAGCCAACCATAAATAATATTTTCCGTTAATGCTTACTTATATTTAAGTAAATATACCATTGTAGTAAATATTTAGTGCGATGCGATTGTGGCAAGTACCTAGTGTGTTTACAGTGATCTCGGCGTAGTCCGACGTGAGACAGAGATAGACGCAACTAAACGTGTCTGGGAGTAACATAATTTGAGTTTATTGCGTAGCGCGTAGGTCATGGAACTCTTTGATATTAATATCAATCAGAGTCGACTTATCTGCCTATTTATTTAGTCAAAACTGGTCCTTAATAACGTCTTAGTTAGTCCACTATCCTAATTCAACTGTTTTGTTTCAGAGCACTTAGGGAAGAAATTAGAGGATTACATTAAGACGCTGCCCGTGTCGACGCGGCTCTTCCGCACGGAGAACCGCTCGGGTCTTATCCGGGCGCGCCTGCTGGGCGCCAAGCACGTCAAGGGTGACGTCATCACTTTCCTGGACGCGCACTGTGAATGTACAGGTATGAATAGATTAAACTATTAGGAAGCTCATACATTGAAGCTACATTAAAAAGCTGCCTGTGTTGACGCGGCTCTTCTACACGGATAACCGCTCGGGGCTTATCCGGGCGCGCCTGCTGGGCGCCAAGCATGTCAAGGGTGACGTCATCACTTTCCTGGACGCGCACTGTGAATGTACAGGTATGAATAGATTAAACTATTAGGAAGCTCATACATTGAAGCTACATTAAAAAGCTGCCTGTGTTGACGCGGCTCTTCTACACGGAGAACCGCTCGGGGCTTATCCGGGCGCGCCTGCTGGGCGCCAAGCATGTCAAGGGTGACGTCATCACTTTCCTGGACGCGCACTGTGAATGTACAGGTATGAATAGATTAAACTATTAGGAAGCTCATACATTGAAGCTACATTAAGACGCTGCCCGTGTCGACGCGGCTCTTCCGCACGGAGAACCGCTCGGGGCTTATCCGGGCGCGCCTGCTGGGCGCCAAGCATGTCAAGGGTGACGTCATCACTTTCCTGGACGCGCACTGTGAATGTACAGGTATGAATAGATTAAACTAATATGAAGCTCATACATTGAAGCTCCTAAAAACGCCGCCCGTGTTGACGCGGCGCTCTTCCGCACGGACAACCGTTCGGGGCTTAAATTATCCGGGCGCGCCTGTTGGGCGCCAATCACTTCAAAGGTGACGTCATCACTTTATTGTACGAGTAGGTATGCTCAAAAGTAACTGCAGCTAATTAAAAAAAATGTTTAGATGACGTTGGAACAGAATAGGTGTCTTAAAATTGCTTGTGGCTTAGCGCAGTGTATTACAGTGCCGTGTTTCTTTATCGCTAACGCCGTCGATTGATTACTCATTAAAGTCTAGTATTGCCTGTTCGTGAATGCCAATTACACCTGCGCTGTGGAGGGATAACAAGTAAAGGGAAGCTCAGAGAAGCACTTTTTATAATTAAAATCATTTAGAGAAAAACAAATAGTAACATAGCTCAGAGCATTCCCTTTCAAGCAGCCTAAAGTTAGTTTATAATATTTCGGTCTTGGAGTAAGTTTTGACTATTTCGGCAGACGAAGTTTTGCTTGGGTTTAAGCGATAAGCCGATTCCCAACTAAACTTAGTCTTGTGGTTTCATATTTGTGACTAAGAAACGCGAAATAGATGTTTTATTTATGTGATTTTTTACTTGAAACAAGTTACTAACTTTAATAGTTATTGCTTCGCAAATACCTAAATTCATAATGTTGATGTTACTATAGTAGCAAAAACATTGGTCTGGTTGCCTATGGTGACGTATAAGATTAAGATTATGACTATGTAGGCGTATAAATCTGTTGTATTGATTTAATACAACAATCATTGAATATTTTATCCGCAATCACGGTATTGGTACGATAATGTGTTATATTTTTTATTATATCTCGTTAATTACTTAAGCCTCGGACTAAATCGTGCGGCATGAAATGATTATATTAAGTACTTTAAACGCAATAAATCAAAATAGTATAGTTAGTTATCTGTTATGTGTGTTATATTTTATTTCGTGATTCGAATGTAAAAATAGTTGACAGTCTGATTTTATGTTTCGACATTTAATATTTTCTTTTGAGCTAAATAATCACTATATTTTACAATGCTGACAAAAGTTTACATTTACGTCTGAATAAATAAATATCGCATGAGCTGACCCCGGATTATGTAGCTTATTACCAGTGTTATGAGTCTCAGAATCATAAAAGGTGCCACAAATAATACTTTTAGTATACTCTGATTTTTGTCATGTGGAGTAAACTAACAGTTGCAAATTTCTATACATTTTGCATCTGTCAAATTGAGTGATAATGTATGGGGATATTGACATCTGTCAGTTTACCCCCAATGATTAAAAATCAGAGTTAGATATATTTCATAATACACCCAGACACTAGACAAACAAGTATTAATCGCACGAATTTTATTGAGAATGGTGATCGAAGAAATCTAATCGAATTGGAGCGTAGATAGTATAGAAATAATAGTATGAAGACTATTCTAGTACTTTCTCATAGGTTTTCCTAACAAATTTTCTTCCTTGCAGAGGGTTGGCTGGAGCCGCTGCTGGCGCGTATAGTAGAAGACAGAACGACAGTAGTATGTCCCATCATCGATGTAATCTCAGACACTACCTTCGAGTACATTCAGGCTTCAGACATGACGTGGGGTGGATTCAACTGGAAACTCAACTTTAGATGGTAAGTTACTGATACTTTTTATTTAGTACTTAGTCATCCTATGCCCAGTTTATCTGACCTTGGCATAATATAATCTTTGCCAATAGATTGGGCATTTCGACTTTTCCGGATAAATATATGAACTTTGCTGTGTAAAGAAAAGAAGAAAAAAAGAAGAAGTTATTTCTTATCTTAAAATAAAGTATCAGCTTATACCTACGAGTATACTGTCCCACTGCAGGGCAAAGGCCTTTATCATAGAAATGAAGTCATCGCTACTACGATGGGATTAGGCTCAATCGTTATTATTTTGGGCTTTCGAACTTAAGTATCAACTTAAGATAGGCGCATCAAGTGGGGTAACTGACCTCTACCCTCGTACCCTGTGCGGACATGATGTGTTTTGATAATGAAAAAATGCATATTAATACTTTGCGATTATGTCGTGTCATCCGTACATGCCAAAAGCAGTTTTGATTATTTACAAATACTTGTTTTTGGTGGTAGTTTTCGGGTCCGCTAGCCCATCCATTAGACGCACAGTTGAAGTTTCTGTGAACTTTGATGACATGTTCTGAGAACATAAAGGCCTACCCTATGATAGATATTGTTTTGTATTTGAACAGTTTGGAAGCGGAACGATATAACTGAAGGCACGAAAGTATAGCGATGACCGTTATTTTGCCCACTTGTAAAAAAGAAGACTTTCTATGAAAATTGGTTTCTGCGCACTCAAGGTCATAACTACACTTTCTTGCAGCGGACTATACCAAGGACGTCATACACATCCGAATTCTTACGCTGATGTAATAAATAGAGCTTGGAAAATGAATTCCTCTCTCCAATTTGTGACGTGATTTATGAATAGCCCCTTTGCCGTGCGTATGAGACTATATGCAGCAACGAATGTGTGTGAATACCAATATTTAATAACCATCCTATTTAGAATTTGCATATTAAGCAAATAAATCTTCATTTTCATTTGATAATGTGTCGTATTACGCAAATGATAGAGTGCAGAAGTGTTATCTTTGCTTTGGCGGAGTAGCTCGTAACATTGGAAACCCATTGTTTTCGCCGTGGAGCGCTACTTGCTCATTAACATGTTTCTGCGTGTACACTTTCGTTGATAACATTTACAACGCGCCTATAAGAGTATTTATGTTTTTCTAACCAGTGTAGCTGTGTGGTTTACGTGCGAATAGAAAATTGCTCGACATGCGTTCAAAATTGAAATCAAAGCTGAATTTTACGGTTAGACTTCAAACCGAATGTATTTATTTTATTTAAGTACGAGTAGTTTTCGTTAGTCGTCTTTTGTTGATTAATGAAATAATATGGTAAATGTGTTCAAATGTATAAATGTTCATTGGATCCAGGAATTATGACAAAGTCCACTCTATCTCTTTCTGTATTATTTTGCTAGGGAGGTCTACTGTCTACTAGGTTACTGACATATTACCCGGTATTTTACCGCTTCTTGCTGGTGTCTTCTCAGTAGAAATCGACGTTCCGAACCAGTGGTAGATTATATTATGTTTTGACATTCATAAGTGTTCTGTACGGACCTAACTTGAATAAAGATTTTTTCTATTTCTATTTAAACTAACTTATACGCGCGATCGTTTTTTTTTCTCAAATGTAACTCTGTAACCATTCACCATTGCAAGGGGTAACTGAGTTTCTTGCCGGTGTCTTCTCAGCAGAAATAAACATTTCAAACTGTTGTGGATTATTTATTTATTTTGCAAAATCCACCGCTAAATCCTAATAAATGGAGGCTGGGCGTTTGGCTAGTTATCGGAGTGTTTTTCCAGGTCGTCACGCCATCTCTTTCTAGACCTACCTCTTGGTCGGCCGTCTACGGGCTGCCATTTCGTGATAACCCGTGTCCATCTGTCCGGGTGCATTCTACGCTATTTCTATGTATGACTTAACAATTGTTAATCTCCAGGTACCGCGTCCCCGAGCGCGAGATGTCCCGGCGCGGCGGCGACCGCACCGCGCCGCTGCGCACGCCCACCATGGCGGGCGGGCTCTTCGCGATCGACCGCGACTACTTCTACAAGATCGGCTCCTACGACGAGGGCATGGACATCTGGGGCGGAGAGAATCTCGAGATGAGCTTCCGGGTAATGGGTCTTGAGATTATTATCAATAGAGTTCATTTTTGTTTTACTCTTAAATGTAATGTTTCTTACAGCGTGACTTTCTTAGGGTGAGACTCAACTCAACTATTAACTAGCTCGGATGACTTCAAAATCTGGAATTGAATTTGTAGTGAGTGTTTCTGGGAGGCAAATTTGATGAGGTACGCTTCAAGTCCCATGTGGATTTTGACGATACTACTCTTAAGCGATCTATATCCAAAAGTTTAGAGGAAAGATGAGATGATTGACCTTTAGTGCACGTTTAACGTCGTAAAGCCCAGACAGGAGACACAATAAAAAAAAAACAATTGTTTTTGCCTCGTATGAGGCTTTTGGGTCGTACGACGTTAAACGACACGGACTACGCCGTTAAATTTAAGTCGTTTTCATCCCGAAGCCCTCATAATAGGTAACGTGAATGACGCCCCTTTAGCATGTTCGATTATAAAAATAAGCCAATTAAAAATCAGCTATTCCATACAATATGGTGAATATTCTTCTTTGTATGAAACACCTGATTTTCATTAAGCTTGTTTTGATGATGTAACATGCCAAAGGGGCTTTAATTGTACCTATTATGAGGGCTGCTGGATTAACGTCGTAAGGCTCAAAAGCAGACAAAATAGAAAATCAATTGTTTTTGCCTTTTTAGAGTCCCCACAGACTACAGACTTACTATCGGCCGATAGTTTAGTCGGGTTGGCCGGTTCGTACGCATCACACTTTTTTATCGGCCGATACTGAATCATTGTAATGTGCGCACCCGCATACATCTTCATACTGATTAAGAAGCCGACCAAACTATCGGCCGATTAAAAGTTTGTAGTCTGCGCGGAGTATAAAAGGCTTTTGGATGTTCCGACGTTAAAACGACTAAAATTGAACGGTGTATAACCGATGTGGATGGCGAAGGTGTGGCAGTGCGGCGGGCGGCTGGAGATCGTGCCGTGCTCGCACGTGGGGCACGTGTTCCGCGACAAGTCGCCCTACTCGTTCCCCGGCGGCGTGCAGAACGTGGTCCTGCACAACGCCGCGCGCGTCGCCGAAGTCTGGATGGACGAGTGGGGCGAGTTCTATTATGCCATGAATCCAGGTTCGATGGAGGATCTAAGCTGGTGTTGTTAGCGTTTTGCTGGGGAATGTTAATTGGATTTTTTTATTAAAAGTTGGTATAGCTGGCGGCATGAAAGAATAGCGATGACCGTTTTGCGCACTTGTAAAAAATAGGACTTTCTATTAAAATGGTTTTCTGCGCACTCAAGGTCATAACTACTGTTTCATGCCGCAGACTATAAGAAAATACTTGGTTTTTGGACACCACAACTCATATAGGATGTATCTGTGTACATTTACATCCCTTTAACCACGTCTTCTACTAACTATTCTGAACAACATTTGATCATTACTTTAGAAAATTCGCTTAAAAGAAAAATCAACTTGACGTGACATAGCCGAAAAAAATTTCGAAATTTGACTTAAAAACGATAAAACAAGGGTGTGTGTACATGTTTCTTGTCCATTAATCTATAGTTTATTGTGGACCGAGTAAGCTTAGATAATTTCTAAATAAGCCCAGTAAACGAAGGTGTCATATGTTTCAAGGCTTTTTATTAATGTTTCTACAGCAAAACGGTAGCAATGAAGGCGAAAACAGAAAAGTTTTGTTGTGGCTTGGGATTAACACTAACAGCGTAAAGCAGACTCATGGAGATTGTCATTAACCGTTAATTCAGATCAGACCGGCTTCAACTAGAGCCATTGCAGCTGCATTCATTCATTCATTCATTCTACACTTTTGCATGTTTCCATCATTTCATTAATTTCGCTTTTGTGGGGAAATTTCACTTCTTTATGACATATCGTTAGTGTAACATTGGAAATGTTTAGAAATCCTTTCACTAATAAACTTCACTACTGATGATGTATGATAATACTGATTTGCATTTTATTACCTACATTAATATTGCATGCGTAAAAGCGTAACTCAATTTTTATTTCAAAAAAGTTAGTTTAAGCTGTGATACGTAATCATTAAAATATGAAAAAAGAATGTGAAATTGCCCCTTTTATACTTTTTTCCTATTTTATTCTAACATATATTTTTGTTTTATTTTCTATTTTATTTTATTTTTTTATTCTTTTTTACATTTCTGTGTTGTTACTTTTCGTATGTCTTGTTTGCTTGGTTTTACTTTTGCTTCTTGAAAATGCAGAAGCAATGATTAATATAGTGGGATAATGTTAACCAAGACTTTGTGATGTGATATTACCACAGCAATCCTTCAAGACTTTGGGCTATGGTAAATATAACAAAATAAGCATACTAATAAAAATACTAACATGTAATGATAAATGTAGTACGTACAGACCTAAAAATATATAATTTTTTCTTACTAATTTAACAAATGAATTTATTTTATTTTATTAATATTGAAAATTATGAGAAAAATTGCGAGACTCTTTTTTACTTTGTTCATTAGTAGGGAAGTCTTCGTGCAATAATAATTAATGGCTATTTATAAGAATGGCCTGTTTAGTGTTCGTGTAATTAAATTTGTTTCTTTCTTTTTTGTTCTTTTTTCGAGTCACGCAATTAAGGCTATTTTGATTTAATAGTCAATAAATTAATTGTAACATTTCTTTTTACCCTAGCCCTCGGTCTAAAATATCATGGCTTAATAGAATTAAATGTAATAAATTATTTGTTATATAACAAATGTGTATACGTGTCAATAATATGTATTAACGGGACATTTTAACCAATTTGTTTATTAATCAATAATCTATATTTTATTTATTTAATCATAAAATGTGTGACATTCATTAACAGCGACTAATTTTAAGCTTTTTAACCAAAATTATATTCACCGGTTAATAAGAAAAGTTACATTTTGAATTTGTGGATGTAACATCGGTAAAGCATTCTTAGTACATTGATATTCAACGTTTTAAATATCGGTATTTCTAATATGAAAGGTTTTAAAGGCGAGTTTCAATATCTTACAATCCATAATGCCTATCTAATCGGAAAAAGTAAATATTTTCCATAAACCGGTGAATATAGTTCAGCCAAACTTTTCGTGCCCTCTCACACCAATAAACGAAGACTTGTCAAAATTGTGCCTGGTCTTCCCACGATGCGTGATGATAACATGTCAATGGCAAACAGTTGTGAGACCTAATACTATTGATTATATTTGTATACTCTTTGGTCATTGTGTCAAAATATTGAACACCATTCTCACAAGATGAAGTCGCGTCAGAACTATGGTACTTGTCCAGTATTGATCTTGTAGTTGTAAACATGGGTGTCGAGACAAGCTTTGTTTAAATATTAGAAGCTATAACAATGCATATAAAATCAATATGCCATCGAAATGTTATATTTGATAAAAGTTATAATTGATAAAACGTTATACAGTTGAATTAAACCTTGTCCCTTTTATAGTCAGTAAATTTTACATTCGATTGATGAATCAAATGCATTAAGCAATCGTACTTTACCTCATTAATCGATTTTGCGTAATTTTCCTTGTAAACTATACTATTCATTAAGAGGTAAATTCTATAAGAAACGTCAAGGCTTAGAGCTAAACTGGAAAACGAAACATGCGCGATGCAATCAAATCCCAACCCCATCTTTTGGTACTTTGTGGAACTAATGTCCAGAAACAAAGTACCTATAGTATGAGCATAGATTCACATTTTGCATTTAATCAGTGACCTAATGCTATTTCATAATGAAGATTTATAAGCCAGTAGTCCCACGACAGGAACCTCCCTACCCTTTTTCCACCTACTCCAGTCCTGGGCTGCAGTAGACCAGTCTTTTTGGAAAGCGTCGAGCTCATCACGCCATTGTCAGCTAGGTCTGCCCCGGGAACGTGAAAACGTCATAGTTATATCTAGAAATATTAATTTGTTGTACCTAGTGTTTTTCTTACATATCTTGATGAAAACATTCTATAATATATCAGTCTCACCAAAAAATATGTATTTTAGTAAACAGCGGTAGCGACGGTAGATTACGAAATTTGGCATTCATAAATGTCCTATAAAGGACTTAAACTGAATAAAGCAATTTTGAATTATTTGAAACGTTCTGTGGGAAGACGTTACATAAAAATACTGTTACTTAATTTTTTAATAAACGTTCCGTGGGAAGAAGAAGGATTTTACGGCACTAACGTCAACGCAAAAAGGCATACAGTGTGTAAGGCACGGAAGGTAGTTGACTAACCGCTGGGGGGTGTAGGTGTGGATGTGCGGGGGCACGCTGGAGATCGCGCCGTGCTCGCACGTGGGCCACGTGTTCCGCAAGACCACGCCCTACTCGTTCCCGGGCGGCACCGGCCGCGTCGTCAACCACAACAACGCGCGCCTCGCCGAGGTCTGGCTGGACGAGTGGAAGCATTTCTACTACAATATTAACCCAGGTCTATGTCAATCCAATGCGCGGAAGTAGCTACACATGTCTGGCTCGGCTACTTATCACGCTCGGCAAGCAATTGACACATTTTTATCGTTACTATTTAGAGATGTGCCGACTAGTCGCTTAAGCCGACTATTCGGCCACTTTTGTAGTCAACGAGTAGACGGCGACTAGTCGGCATAAAAAGCATAAAACGGCGCAAATGGCGGCCGTTGCAAATAGCGCGCGAACAAACAGAGAACAAAGTCGTACGGAAATCTGCAAAACCGAGATCGGCCTAGCTGACTAGGACGACTAGTCGGCCTCTTTACAGCCGACTAGTCTGTCAAAATGGTAGTCGGCACATCTCTACTATTTATAAAGAGGTAAATTGATTAGACAACAACCAGGCTTTTCGGCAATCTGAAAAGTCGAAACACATACGTGATGTAAATTGACATTGTGTGTAAGTAATATCCCGAAATGAAGTGAGTGTGGGTTACTAGTAGCAAATAAAAGTATACTGATGGTCAGATGCTTGCCAAGGGTGTGGTCGAGCCTTATCAGTTTGGACTTTATTCTTTGAAAATAAGGTGTGTGAAGCTACTTTTGTTACTGACCCTACGCAGTTATTTCACTCAACTCGATGCTTGATTGGTATTTATTTGGTAACCCTCTACTAAATTTACCCAACTTATTTGTTTAAAAAATTAACGTTGTTTGAAAATTATTTATTTAATATCAACAGATAAACCTTTACGTGTAAAAATTATAGAAAAATCAGGTTTTATCACACATGGCTGCGTATTTAACAATAGCTTCGTTATTACCTAATTTATTCATTTTCACAAATAACTTCATCAACATCAAAAAAGCTTATCATCATTATGAATTTTAATTATACACAAGTGCAATATTCTCAAATATTTGCACGATCCTATTGGTATTAAAACCGTAATAATAGTTTACGTGCAATAAGTAACTGAATATACTGTGTAAATAATATATAACCTATAATGTATGTATATTGGATTGTAAAAGCTTCAATGAAAAAGTCACGGGCAATGTATATGTCGCAGTCGTCTGGTTTCATCAGCTATTTGATTGGATGACTAGCGCGTTCATTGAATGGCGTCTAAAATATTATGAATATCGTTGCCCATTACATACATTCGCTAGGCATATAGGAATGCAATACATGCTTAGGAGTTACACAGATTGCTGGTATCATAACTACTATATAAGTATAAGTAGTGTTGCCTGTATGACAATCGCGTCACATTAAGTTATTCAGGGTGTCAAGATAAAAATAGTGTATCTCACAAAAACCCTAGTAGTTTTATAGTCCTGTCATAAGACCTTTGAAAAGTAGGCGTGAAGTGCACTATTATGAATGAACATAGGTTTATATAAAATTATGCGTTAGTTCACCGTAGCGTCTAGCTAGAGTGAAATAACTGGGTATTTTAACTAATATGGCAGCTTTTTAAAAACATCGGACTGATATTACTCGAATTCTTAGAATCGTTGCATTCAATTAGATTTCAATATTGCTCTTCAATATTATCAAAGTTGATGTGATAGGTATTTGAAAATTCAAATTACATCATTTAATATCAGTCCGATAACATTTTGACTAATTAAATTATATTGGAATGTGCGGTTTGCTTTTTATCATTTGCGTTCGTTTGCTCAATTCTACCTATTTATTTATGTAAAGTTAAGGATAATTTTGTTATTTTAATTTGAACCTGCAAATTTTACATACTTACATACGCTTCAAGTATTTGTAATACCGGTATACGAGGATCATTATCCGAGTGACTCATTTTCTGCCATTAAAAATAAAAAACTGTAGTAAAGCGGTTGCTGATAAATGCATAAATGTTTGTGTTTTTTTAGATAACGTAAAGTTTGGACTTGCGATTGGTGCAAGTGGTTTAATTATAGCGACCGATACAAGCAAATCGCACGCAGTTTTTGCTCGTAAAACGTGACACGTGTTTACGTTCATTCGATCGTATTTCTGTATAAAACCTATCATGAGATAGGTAGTAATATTCAGAAATATTTTTGTTCTACGAAACTATTCTGGGCCTAATTTTATAAAAAGTTCAGAGGTCAATAAATATAAAAGTGCTACAGAACTTATTTTAATGTCGATGTCATACATTTGTATTGAAGCATTACAGATTCCAACATTCAAATCTATTTAAAAAATCGTCAATTCACTTCTCATATCCTTATTTAATTAATTCGCAAATGAAATACACAATCTACAAGAATTTTAAATTTTTGAGCATTAAAACTTAGTACATACGTTATAAAATTTTGGCAGCAAATATTGAATGCCTGTCACTAAATGACCAGCTATACCCTGTACCTATACCTGTGTTCAGGTACCTACTATACCTACTTCAACTAATAAATTACATTATTGGTATAATAACTAAACCCAGCTGTGTTAACTTCACCCATATTAACAGATGCATTATCATTCACAAACATTGACATTCGGTACATTTCATAGAATCATGCTTTGTATTAACAGTTTATCAGAACATTATTCACTAATTTTAGCATCCACAAACATTAACACAATACAATAATCGGGGTAATATTGATTTTGCTATAATTAAGTTTCGTAAAATAACACCTAGTTTGTTTGTTGGTACTTATATATTAAACGTAGTAGAGTAGCAATGGAAAATTACTGACCATGAGCGGACACAATGCAAATAAAAAGATACGTAAACTAAATATTTGTTGAAAATTTCCAAATAATCCAAGTTGACGCATCTTTTATCTCGGTATTGTTGTGATGCGGATTTCTGCCCGCGATTATGTTTCTCGAATTAGGTTTATATTTTTGTAGCCTGCCCTTTTGGATAAACATAGTCCGCACATAGCAGACAAAATTCGCATCTGAGGAAAACCGCTCAAGATATTTTCTTTATGCTTTCTTTCTTTGCAATGTCGCGAGGTTATAATAGTTTCAATAATAAACAGCTTAGGCCTTAGGTATACAGTTTGACAAGTCTATTTTGATCGTTCAATGATACCTTCTAACAAAATTTTGCAGAAAAAGCTCTTAACATTTACTACCGTGACACTAATATGGCTCTTAAAATTTTCCCGTTGCATTATAACTATTATTATTATAGACGGGAATTAACGCGACAGTAATTTTTAAACTTAAAGGTACTTAATTACGTACTTACTGCTTGACGTTTCGGCTGCGTTACAGCAGCCCTGGTCACGAGTGAGTCCGCTTGTTAATCCCGTCTATAATAATAAAAGCACTAATATGGCATCGTAAGAAGACAACATTAGTTCCAAAATGTGCAATATTTTCAGTCAAAACAGACTTGTCGGACTAGAAACAACAATAGATTGGAAGCTAGTCTAATGAAGAGTGTAAAGAAGGTTATTTACCTGACATATTATATTAGATACTCTTTAGACTCTGAACTATATAAATATGTCCCTGTATACAACAAGTATTGTACAAAAAACTAATGACGCAGGCGCGTTGAACGTGCCGGTCGGTGACGTCACGGAGCGCCGAGCGCTGCGCGAGCGCCTCAAGTGCAAGAGCTTCCGCTGGTACCTCGAGAACATCTACCCGGAGAGCCAGATGCCGCTGGACTACTACTACCTAGGAGAGGTGAGAAACGATTTATTGTGTTGTTGTATAGACGTCGGGTCAATGACGCAAGCGTGTTGATTGATGCGAGCGTGCTCATGTGCAAGAGATTTCGCTGGTGGTACCTCGAGAAAATCTACCCGGAGAGTCAGATGCCGCTGAACTACTACTACCTAGGAGAGGTGAGAATCAATTTATTGTATTGTTGTATAGACGTCGCGTCAATGACGCAAGCGTGTTGATTGATGCGAGCGTGCTCATGTGCTTGAGATTCCGCTGGTGGTACCTCGAGAAAATCTACCCAGAGAACTAGATGCCGCAATACGCCAAGATCACTTTACGTGCGAATGTATGTGTGCGTAGCCGTTTTCACTTGCGATGTAGGCAGCCTGTGTTCTGGGTCTAATAATTTTGTGACGCGACGGAGAGAGATCGGCGGCTGCGTTGGGATGACGTAATATTCATATAGTTGTCGAGTTTTTTGCGGTTAGCCTACCTATAGTTAACCATTCCCTTACCTCCAGACGAGAACGTCTACCCGGAGAGTAAGATCCCAATTGACTACTAATAGTAACCAGTACAGTACAAGTCGCGTCAATGACGCAGGCACGTTGAAAGTGTTGGAATTTGAATTAAAGAAAGTGTTAGCTATTATCATTTTCTATCTTTGACTAAGATACATGTAAATTATTTTCAGATTCGAAACGCAGAGACATCAAATTGCTTGGACACACTTGGCGGCAAGGCAGGACAACCGCTGGGCATGGGATATTGCCATGGAATGGGTGGCAACCAGGTAAATTCATTTGTCATTACTTGCAATTCTCTCTGAAACTTATTGAATACTTTCAACCAAGAACCGTTACCGGTTATAACTACTATTACAAGTACTTCAGTCCTGACAGATATACATCTTTATATCTTAGCAAAAACTTAAAACAAGGCAAATAAAATCCTAAATGTATGCCAAACCACAAAAAAATCAGCTAAACAAGGCCTTCATACTCGTTATTGGCTAAATGCATCAATAATAACCCTTATAGGGTTATGTGAGCACTTTTTTAGTTATAAGACCTAATAGTACTACATTATGCCGTAAATAAATATGAATATGAATAATTATATTGTCACAGAAAAACATATAATAAAGTATCAAAATTTCCACTAGCAATAAAAAAAAAAAGAAAGTATCAAAATAAATTTCAAGTGGAAATTAAAAGAAACAAGTCAGTAAACCTATTTTATTTATTTAGGATCAAGAACAGTTTCAGGTAAGATATTACTAGAAGCTTTAACCTTATTTAGGCTGTTGTTGATTTGATATGAGTAAAAAAAGATATTCACAGTTTATTTATGAGACGCAAGGGTCGCGGGTTCGATTCCCGCATCAAGACATATGTTTGTTGATGAAACAGATATTTGTCTTGGGTCTGGGTGTTTGTAGTTCCTTCGTTGTTTCTGGTTTCCATAGTACAAGGGAAATCCTTAGTTTGGGACTAGGACAATGTATGTGATGTTGTCTCAATTTATTTATTATTTTATTTATTATTTATTATTATAAAATTGGAAAAGTTTACCCATTAGAGTGAAGTTTCTTGGCGTTTGTTTCCAGGTGTTCGCTTACACGAAACGCAAGCAAGTGATGTCGGACGACAACTGCCTCGACGCGGTGCACCCGCGGGGGCCGATCAAGCTGATCCGCTGCCACGGCATGCGCGGCAACCAGGAGTGGACCTACGACTCTAAGGTTAGTTACTAAACGCAAGCAAGTGATGTCGGACGACAACTGCCTCGACGCGGTGCACCCGCGGGGGCCGATCAAGCTGATCCGCTGCCACGGCATGCGCGGCAACCAGGAGTGGACCTACGACTCTAAGGTTAGTTACTAAACGCAAGCAAGTGATGTCGGACGACAACTGCCTCGACGCGGTGCACCCGCGGGGGCCGATCAAGCTGATCCGCTGCCACGGCATGCGCGGCAACCAGGAGTGGACCTACGACTCTAAGGTTAGTTACTAAACGCAAGCAAGTGATGTCGGACGACAACTGCCTCGACGCGGTGCACCCGCGGGGGCCGATCAAGCTGATCCGCTGCCACGGCATGCGCGGCAACCAGGAGTGGACCTACGACTCTAAGGTTAGTTACTAAACGCAAGCAAGTGATGTCGGACGACAACTGCCTCGACGCGGTGCACCCGCGGGGGCCGATCAAGCTGATCCGCTGCCACGGCATGCGCGGCAACCAGGAGTGGACCTACGACTCTAAGGTTAGTTACTTATTAAACGATAGTGCCTGCCCTCACTTTGTTTTAGGGTATAGTTTAGCTATTTTCGTTCCAATAGATGGCGCTGGATGCCGATTACATCGCGACAGTGTTTCGACCTTGTGGTTTTCTATTGAAGTAATTTCTTTATAAATAGTACCTATAGATATGTCCAATCAATGGGGCTATCGTCTGTGAAAAATAATCGCTAGATGTACTACTATAATATAGTATATGCCCTATTGTAAACTAATCGTTAAATACAGCACATGAAATTTCACCCTTATAATAAAAAGAACCCAATTCAAAAATCTTGTTATACTGGATTATACAATAAACTGACCTTATAATATAAAATCCTGTAAATAAAGTGCCCTATTTGTAATGTACGGTGGCCAGCACATCAAGTTACTACAATCTGTCAAATTTCTTCAATCGAACCTCACTTTTATGTCAAACGTGTTTGGTTCAATATCAACTGAGGAAATTTGACAGATTGTAGTAACTTGATGTGTTGGCCACTGTACCTATAACAGGGAATGCTATGTGACTTTCATTCTAAATGTGCTTTGTATCGTTTCCAGACGCGCACGATAAAGCACACGAACACGGGCATGTGCCTGGACAAGCCCGAGGCGGCGGACGTGTGGAAGCCGGTGCTGCGCGCCTGCAACCGCTCGCGCGGCCAGCAGTGGCTCATGCAGGTCGACTTCAAGTGGCAGGCGCGCCGCGCCGCGCGCGACAACAGCTAGTCCCGCCCAAGCCGACAAGGTACTAGAAAGAAAGAAAAGAAAATACATTTATTAATTTGGACACCACAACACAATACATATTACATACTACAGACAATTAACACAACACAAGAAAACAAAAACACTAGTAAAACTAATACTACAGACAATTGACACAACACAAGAAAATAAAAACACACTAGTAAAAATAAATTTAAACCAAAAAAAAAAAATTATAAAAAAAAATAACTAATAACAAAAAAAAAAGAAACAATAAACTGTCCCTCCCCATTGTCCAGCAGTGCCGTGCAATTATATTATGATGTGTTGTGTTGAGGCATCCAGCATAAATGGCCCTCACTCAGCTTATGTCACGACCATAGGCCGTAACGCTGGTTTTCAGTGGGGCCAGTACTACTACTATAATCATAGGTGGCAGACGAGCACAGGTCCCTCCACCAGCCCATGCTCCTTCCTACCGTCTCGGCATACGGACCGAATCTTGGGAGACGCTCACCAGGTACTTGCTAAGGGCTCTTTCCCCGGTGCGTTTCTTCACTCCCTACAAAGTCTGTGTCTTTAGCCCATCTTAATGT
Organism: Cnaphalocrocis medinalis; assembly: GCA_014851415.1. Lineage (NCBI taxonomy): Eukaryota > Metazoa > Arthropoda > Insecta > Lepidoptera > Crambidae > Cnaphalocrocis > Cnaphalocrocis medinalis. Next base: position 5,650,118 of record CM026289.1, on the reverse strand, counting down.
CACTTCTCCCCAAATGGGGCGTGAAACACCACAGCACAAGCGACTCGCGCTCGGGCAGTTCCACATCAATCGAACTCCTTCCTAATGCCAAGCCTTTTGTGTGCAAACGCACGCAACCGTCGAAAACCTTCTGCAGAGTTGACCATCTCTTGATGGCATACTGGTCCTATCTCGTTCCTGTTCCAGTCATTCAGCATCTGTTGCCGTCCTCTTCATACAGCTGACATTCCCACAGCGCATGGTCCCGAGTTTCATCAGCTTCTCCACAGGGACAGTGGCAGACGAGCAGACGGATCACCTGATGGTAAGCGGTTACCGCCGCCAATAGACAGTAGGTAGTCACAAGTGCGCTGCCAACCTTCAACCCCCTTTCGCTTCAATTGGACCTCCGGGTACCCTCATTCGCCCGATGAAATACGGCGCCTCCGATGCCCCCTACGACCAGCCCTTCCCCCGCGTAGCCAATGTACCGATGCCCCCTCCTGACCTCCCCTAAAAGACTGCCCGGCTGCGAACACATGCTACGCCGCTACTGCCCGAGTCCTTATTACCTTAGCAATCGTGAACTTACTCGTAAACTACTAGACATAGGTTTTTGGACATGAACAGTGTGTGGGAATATTTTCTCACATAACAAATTAACGATCGCTTGAAATTTTGTATTTGTCGGAAATACAAAGGCCAAAAAATTCAAGTTAGGAATATTACCCATTATTAATTTCGTGCTGTTTTCTTTTCAGGATCGACAACGATAGACCATAACAGTCTTCCCCTCATGTTAGATATCAGATTTATTCCTTATTCCTAATGTATATCTAAAGTTTTTTATATCTATTAGATTTAAATGTATGACACGAGGTCCTGTGAATTGTTGACAATACATAAAATATGCTCTAAGTTGTATTCCCTATAAATGTTGCTCAAACTAGTATTGCGTTGAGTAGAGTGAGTTTTTATGCTATTATATTTCTTAGGCGTGTGAGAGTAGGAGAGATTTTATTGTGTAATTATTCAAATGTACTATATAAATACTTTCGTTTTTACGAAGAATCGATTCGCTAAACGGTTCTGACCGTATTTTTTCATGTTGCATTTAATTGTCGTAAACAATGTATTTAAATACTCTTTTATTCGAAAATGATATTTTTGTTGGATCGTAGCATCGTCTCATAGTTGTCTTATAAAGAAATGAAGTTGCTTTTTATATTTATCGATACTCAAGGTTAATGTTAAGTTTAAAACGATTGTTTGATTTCTTCATTTTTTTATCTATCGACAAAGGCTTCCCTACAATGCCGCATGAAAATTATTCTCTCTAAAGTAAATACGTCATTAACATTTAAATTATACTACTGTTTTTATTTGACCGTTTAAAAAGTAAAAATACGAACAGAAAATGTTGAAATCAAACATAAGAGATAACGTGACTTGAGCGGCTTGGGACGTCGCCGCCCATGCATTTGTGCAACGTTCGCGGTGCTAATCTTTGCCACTAGGCTTACATACCTGCAATTATTTTAAATATCATCCTCTAGGGTAAATAATTAGGAAACTTAAAATAGACATAAAAGAACAATATGGGTGGCATAGTATCTATTATGCTATTCCATTATTATTACGCTTAGTACATATACATTTCTTCCATCGTCTTGTGTTGGTCGTTCCAAATGATTTACTCTAGCTGGACTACGTGATTCATCGGATAGTGTGGCTAGCGGCACCCAGTGTGCCATAACCATTTGCTAGACTGCCTTTGATATTGCCACATGATAGGATATCTTTCACGACGTTTTCATGTGCAGCTAAATTTTTCGTCTTTACTTTACTGTTTTTTTCGAACTTGGGACTATTATTTCCATATTTACGTAATTCTAATATCTTTTAGTGATAAGTACGTCGTGAGAGACTTCCACTTATCTTTAGCCAACAAATTGTAATAGTATAAGACATTCTAAACTATATTTTTCCAATGTCTTCATTATTCTAGTATTTATTCATGTCTATGTACTGCCATTAACGTGTGGAAATCTGTCATATTGGAAACGGTTAGTTTAATGTTGTTTGTTGAGGTTGTTCGAGCGTCACTACTGCGATGTCTGATCGGTGCACGGGGTGTGATTGCATTCATATTGTAGGATTTATAGTGTGAGATTATCATATTAGCTAAGGAAATTGTTTCAAGTATCACCTATTATTACTGTTAAATCTGCAATAATGTATCTGTGAATTTAGTTATATTTGCAGATGTAACAATAATTCCTATATTCGTTAAAAACTGTTGCCTTAATTAATTTTATGAGGTTTCAAATTGATCGTGTAAGAATAATATATTTTTAGCGTGTAATGATCTATAATATTGTTAAAAAGGCTCGACGGAATTGCCTTCATCATTTTCACAAATAGCTTAGAATTCGTAGCGTCTGATGTCATTCCTTTTTTATTATATTATAGAGTAACATAATTATAAATATTGTGGCCCCCAAACAACGAAATTCATACGTTAAGATTGGACTCTCAGTGAAAATTTATTTACCTATTTATTTTATGCTTTTCTATGTTTCTTATTGTAATAAATTAATTGTAGAGCGGCCGAAGGATTCTCACGAGGGCCGAGTAAGTCCTCTCGATGCCGAATTATCATGTTTTAAAGTTAGTGATTTGAGTTTGGTATTAATTTCTCGATTTTAATATTTATTTCAAACTATTGAAAAGATTAATCATATCAATAAAATGTAAAATATGTAAAATTCATTTTAGTAAGTAATAGACTATACTGATGTTGATTTATTTATTATGATATTCATCACAAACAGTAGATTTTTAAATATGCTAGATTAGAATATTCGGAAAAAATTCAAAATCTTGTATTAATCTACTTCGTATTTTTTGTAATACATTTGAAGGTCACTAACGCGACTTAGATTTTTATTGTGGTCTAGTATCTCATGTAAGTCTACACAGTAAGAATAAGTTTGTGTAAACAAATGTAATTATTGTAAATAAATTACGTGATATTCGTCCAAATTATAACTGTCGGGTGTTCATTGCTAGAAAGAGCATTTAATTTGATCTGAATAATCAGATTTAATGATTTTATGGACTTTACAAGTGCCAAATTTTTTCCTTTATTTTGTAATGTGGCACACATCATTCCAATAGAACTAAAATAATGTCAACTTGAAAATTAAAATTATTTGGACTGAATTTTACTTCCTTTGTTTTATTGAATCCCTATCTCCGCAAAAAAATACTTCGTTTAATTTACTATTAGCACGATATTGTGTTGGGTTGGACCTAGGCACGGTTGCCTCCAATAGGGTAGTTGACTAATATCGATGTAGTAAAAAATATTGATACTTTACCAAAATATTGGTAAATAAGAACCAATAGCCTAAATTTTCAGTTAAAAATATAACGTCTAGCTGGTTTTGTGAGCATTCAAAGTTTCATGGGCAAGTCCATTTTTAAAGTTTATAATATTATAAAAATAATTATATCATTGAACTACCCACACATTAAACACAAACTTTTATTATAAAACTATGTACATAAACGAAACATTTGATATAGCTACCAAACAAAATTTGCTAGACGCGCATACAAGATACGAGCGTGTGACGTCACATGTTGGTAGCCATTTGTATAGAGCGTTTTTGGGCCCGCGTAAAATATGTGCTCTTAAAGTTGTGATATCTCAGGTAATTCAAATCAGAATCAAATAATTCTTCAACAATGTTTCTTTAATAGAGGGGTCTTTTGATTAAACACATAAAAAAAAAATAGTCAAGTACCCTATTTACATACCTGGCTGGTTGACTATTGTCGTAAACTATGCGCAATAATAATAAAACAATATGTCATTAATTACTTGTCTGAGCAACAACGAGAACAAAAAGTTTTTCGTCAAAACTTGCGTTGCCAGGAACCTTGGAACAATATTTTTATGCTTTCCCAATCGAAGTTAATATAAACGGGGTTATAGAATATGTATGAAATAAAATCCTTTTATAGCTTTAGAATTATTTATTAAACTTAACATTTTATCCTTAATCTATGTGTCTATAATTACTATCTTACATTTATACAATCAACACAAATGCATACACACAAAATAATAGGAGTATATAAATAGCTGTACCAACTGTTGGCACAATTTAATACATTCATGATTCAATACCCTCAAAGCACTAAAACGTGCTGAACTATCAATACAATGAATAATACACGAATACCTAATCAATTAAAATCTTTATGGCAGCATTAAAATCTCCAAATCTCTTTCTTAGATTTTAATTTTAGGAAGCCCTTATAGGTATGACCCTTATGGCTGCTTATGATTCCAATGAAATAAAAATCCGTGTTGACTTATAAACAAAGGTTATGTGTTTATGCATACCGAATTTGAAATTATCATCCATCTAACCACTACTGCTGACCATTCTGAACCACATTTATGGTGGAGGTCAGACTTACCGCTGTTTAACATTTAAACAACTCAATTGACAATAATAATTAATTGATGGCGCCAAAATAGAATATAGGAACTCCGTTAGTTCCTCAAAAATCAGTTGTCATGACTTTCTTGACGCACTATAATAAAGTTAAGCAAATTGTTTTAAAAGCCGGTAAAGTACATCCTTAATCAGTGACTTGCGATTTTCCAATAAGTTGGTTAGTATGGTTAGCAGTAGTGACCAAAAGATTACTAATTACCTCAAATTCACCCTTTATAAGATAATGCATGAAATGACGACCGTATATTTAAGTTTTAAAGCACTGCAATGACTTAGTGCGCGCCGGGAGCGCGTACTTGTCCCTGGGGGGCAATTTTCGAGCACTCTACATTAAAGTCAAAGAGATTTCGTACATACGTCCATACAAATGTCTAATTAGACTTCAATGTCTAGTGCACGAGGTCCCCTCTGTACCGACTCGTTTGGCTCGTTGAGATCAGAGGTGCGCCCGCTACGCTACGGACGCAGTGTAATGACGACTAGTGACTTTGGTCCAGTTTAACATGAGAATCTGCGCACACCAGTTTCCTTCATTGGGATTTCTGACTGCTTTTATCACCTTGAGAGTTTTCCTAGACACAAGTGACTTAGTTTGACTGTTTTACCGTTTTGATAGGATAGACTAGATCGGTGTCTCATGATGTATTATCATAGCGCGATACTGCGATATCAGATGCCACTGTAAATCGGTGGGTCATGCCCTAGGCCGCTCTTAGGCGAATAATTCATTGCAGAAGCATCCACAAGAAGGCACTATACACGCAATCATCCGTAGTTACAGTTTTTGTCATTAGAGGTCGCTGTAAGTTACGGAGCGATGTAATGAGTGCTCTAGTCACGGAGTCTATTCTCACAAATATGGAAAAAAGTGATTTTTTGTTCGGTTTCTTCCATTTGTGCTATCGAACTTATCCTTGTTGCTACGTCACTAGGTCAGTACACCGGCGGCGCGCGGCGGTCACTCGTGGCGCATGTCGTCGGGCAGCCAGCAGTCTGGTTCCGCGCGCGCCAACTGGTTCCGTAGCGTTTGGTACAACTGAATTAACGAGTCCTGGAATAACAATATTGCATATTAAAACATGTTGACTTATCCAGCTCAAGGGAAACAGAATTCACAACCAAATATTTAGTAGCTGTCTTTTGTTTGATTGGATGCGACGAATATATTCTCGTTCGTTACGGGATAGAACAGGTCCGTTATAGCCCTGTTGCTTTTTTAAATTTGTGAAAAACGTAACGCAAATAATGACTGTTGACGGACGATAACCATTCAAGAATGTTTCATTCAATTAAATCCCTTCTAGCCCGAGCCCGATAGGTTTAGATATAAAGAGTGAAAGCGATTTTCCACAGGATTCAAACAAGAAAGTTCACAAAAGATCGGTACAGCTGGCTAAATATTTGATAAGTAACTTCTACACACTCTCATGAAGTATTTTAAATAAATGTCTCTCACCTTCTCATTCTCCAGTTGAATGATTTCTCTCTTTTGCCGTAACTCTTCGTCGTCCATCTGTTCTTCTAACTCTGACTTGTGTTTACTGAGGTAAGCTGTCTCAGTTTGAACCTGGAAATTTAAACAATACGGTGAATCAGATTTTAAAACCCTTATATTTAGATAACTAGTTTTTTCTTTAGATGGCTTCTATCTATAGCGTCTCTGCCGGGGACACAATGAAGCCCACCAAAAATAACTAAGTATCGGAAATTCTAGCGCTTATCTACTCTAGAATTATAGAAAGATCATTATGGATCAGCCGGGAGTTTTCCTTTTGGTGTAACCCTTATATCAAAGGCAGAAAAAAAACAGGCCTCCCCCACATATTTTTAAGGAAGGCCTATATCATTTGATGATCCAATTTGAGGGCCTTTTTTATAGGGCCTCGCAATTCGGCGGTAATTGGTTACCATGGACACCCGCCACACCAGAGGGGTCACAGGTGTGACGCCGGCCTTTTAAAAAGGAATCCCTTTTTTTTCTTTAATCTTGAAAGATTAATAGTTGCATTGGTCCGAAAATACAGCATTCATTTCATATTTTGTCGTATTAGTTTCTTCATCATCGTCGTCAGCCCGGTAGTACCCACTGCTAGTATAGGCCTCCCTTTCGCCAATGTTGTACCCGGCCCTGAGCTGCTCGGATCCATGTAGTCCGATTTTGGCTATGTCGTCGACCCATCGTGCCACCAGACGACCTGGACTTCTGACGTTTCTAGGACACCATTCGGTCATAACGTTGCTCCACCTGCCATCACCGCGTCTAGATAAATGTCCTGTAGGCCTAACATGCGCACCGCGATCAAACTTTGTCGACTCTCGTTTGCGAAAGCGCATCCTTCTATCCCGCTCATCGCTTACTCAGGTGAGCGAGAAGCACCTTGCGCCGACACAATACGAGTGTCGACAAATTATCTCGCGGCGCGCATGTTAGCCCGGCTGAGCAATTCCGCTTTTGTTAGTTTCTTACTGAAGTTTAATTGTTTTATTATTTAATTGTTTATTTCTGTCACTCACCCTGAGATACTCCGGCGCAAGCTGCTTATGCTCCTCGTAGATGCGCTTGGACTCGTCGCTGTTGAGGTCCGGCGAGATGGGCCGAAGGTGCGCGTCTAGCATCAGGTGCATGGAGTCAAGCGCGGGGTCGGGCTCCGCGGCCGGCGGCGCTGCGCCCTCGCCACCCGTCGACCCGCTGCTATTACCTGTAACAAGCAAACTGGGGTTAATCACTTGTATATTGTCAAAAAAGAAGATAATAAAAACGGATATTCCTTTAGCTATGGGGTTTACATCCATTAGTCATATAATGTGCCATATTAGAAATTACTTAAAATTGGAAGTTCATTAGGTATAATAAGAATGTTCTGCTGGAGGTTAATTTTGATATCATTCAATATTTGACAAAAAATCACAGTGGGGAGAGGCACGCTTCGGCTTGAATGGGCCGGCTTGACCGGAGTAATACCACGTCCTCACAGAAAACTGACGTGAAGCAGTGTATGCGCTGTGTTTCGCTGCGTGAGTGAGGGTACCGGAGGCCCAATTCAGGAGAAGGGGGATTAAAAGGTAAGCAGCGCACTTGTGACACCACTGGTGTTGCAGGTGTCCTTGGGCGGCGGTAATCGCTTAGCATCAGGTGATCCATCGGCTGGTCTGCCACCTATATCATAAAAATCTTTCCATGCGTAAGTGTGCGTAAAAATCGATAACATGAGATTGAATAGTTTCATTAGAGCTCCGGAGCTCAAAAAGAAAAAAGAAACGAATCCCTTATGTCCAAAATATTGTCTTTTGTTCTCAGTGACAACACGTAGAGGTTTGTATGTGTTTCTATGCTGTTCTGTGTGTGTGCTTTTTGATTCGAATAAATGTTTTATCTATGTATCTAAAGGAATCACTGAAATTAAATCAGGTTAAGCCACTAGAAAAAATCAACCCAAAAGTTTATATTGCATATTTTCATAGTAATCATATTAAAAACTATAGAGTATTCTATTTGTACCTTAAAATTAAATATGTAATGAATGACAAGAGCTACAAATTATTGATTAGTTATTTGTCTTTGATAATGACTATTATGATGACAAATGAACTTTGTTCAGTCAATTGATTTTTATTCATTATGATGAATTTAAGACATTCAATCATGTGTCATAATAGTTCTGTACGAGTAGCAAATTCGTGGTTTGAATTACGTGTAAACAATTAGTCTCCAAAATCACAAATACTTTTCTGCGGTACCTAATAGACTTTGATATCAATTCATTAAAATTAATATTATTAAGAACAAATGACGCCGCTACTAGACGGAACAAGCGTTCTTAAGTTGATCAATTTGTTTGGTGCACAACATTCACGGGATTCAGCCTATACCTCTACTTTTATGTCATGCTGGTCATAAAGAAAACCTAGGATAAAGATCCTGTTACGCAGTTTAAAGGTTGGATACAGGATCTGTATAGAATGGTCATGCTGCCGTCTTTTGTCAATAATAATCAGATATATTCAAATATCTGAAGGTGTTAAAAGGCCCTGTCAGTGTAAATGTACGCATTTAACTTCCGCACACATCGTACGCCTCGTTATGACACCATCCGGTAATCTGTGTTTATGAATAGTTCTTCGAATGAATATTACAAATTGAACATCAATGCGTGAACATCTACTTATAAGTAGAGGTATACTCTAAACTTTTAATGGCATTCATAGAAGAATTTTCATTTATACTGTTTGGATAAGAGTTATTTATGTAAGAGAGCATTTTACGACGCCATTGTTTATATCATACATTCAATAATATTGTAAAATAATGGTCATATCATTTACTTTACTTGAAAAAAGAAATCGGTTAGTAAATATTTCTTAGGCCGGCATAATATTTCGTAAGTTCGAAAAGAACATAGCAAAAAAAAAAATTAAGCAAATGTATAACATAAACCTAAGTAAAAGATCTTACCTATCTACAAGTAAAGAGTGGTAATTATAAAAGACTATGCGAGAACAATTCCAATGTTTGTAGGAATCAGCCGCGTTTCGCTGCAGGGTTACGTACGTCAGGAGTTAAATTTACTCTCGCTTGCTGATGTCAGAAGCTTCACCTAGATTTCTGCTTTCAACGAATGATTCTTTTCCCTACAAATAGATGGCAGCAGTGAACTAAACAAGGCGATTACAACTAATCCAGCGCCAAGACCAGTCGAATACCTACTGTTCCGATTAATATTACAAACGTAAACATAGCTCTGCAAGGTACAGATGTAAACATCGCTTCAAGTTTCCGATTCCTATTAATACCGAATTTGTAAGATCCGAAACCGCACTATGTTCATCACGGTAAAACAAAAACGTATCACTTTATCTGGTTCTCTTCTCGTTTTTTAATCGTATCATTCCATCATAACGAATGTCCGAGTGCAGTGTGTAATCGCCGCAACTTTACGCAAGTTGCGAGCGATCGGCGTAGTAGGAAGTGGCAATTCCGGGTACCGTTGACGCAAAACTGCCCACGACGAAGGGCGGGCGGAGGATTCCCGTTGCGCTCGGACCGCTCCGTGGTGCGCGCAGGCGGCCTCGGACACTCACTATAGAATATCCAACTGCATGTGCTGACTGTGTCCCTGATGGTGGTGACGATGCCGGCGGAGGCGTCGCACGCGTCGATGCGGCGGAGGCGCGCAGGCGGCGCGGGGAGGGGCGTCATGGCGCGTCCTCTCGCGGAGACAGTGCGCTGAGCACTGCTGTGCACGCCGCCGCCCGCTCGAAATAATCGACGGGAGAGCCGGGAGCGGGCGGTGCAACAAACAAACCGCCGCTATTCGCGGTGCGGTGACTCAGCGACGTCAGCCCGAGCTAAATGCGGACACCGTGTGCTGCCGCCCTTCGTGAGGTTTCTGCCGTTTTGCTGGGAGGGCGCGCGCGCACCGCTCTGCACCGGTCGACGACCCGCGCCCACGCCGCGCGCTCTTGCACCCGGCACCGGCGTCGAGCGACCCCGCCGCACCCATGCACTTAACCCTCTCCCGTTGTTCTTTCATCTGCTCTGACTCAGGGCCTGGAACCACTTTCCACGAGTGGGATGTGTTTTCGCACAGTTTAGTGTTTTCTCTGGGTACAATGTTTTGATACAGTTTTATTGACCTTTCATTTTAATAGATTGGCGGCCCAATCGGTCGTTGAATGAGTTTCAGAATGTAGAATCCCTTTTCCAATTCACATCATGAAAAGCTTACTGATCATAAACATGTGTCAAGACACCAAGGAGACACCCGCAGATGCTAGGTGTTACGCCACGGGCGGCGTTGCGTGTTGGCCGCTTGGGCGCGCGCTTGCGATGCCCGCGTCCGCAGGGATAATTTAGGGCCCGATTGCACCACCACACCAGGCCTTAATTCATAGAATGATTGCGACGTGCAACGGCCAAGGTGCAGTGCGCAAAACTAACGTAGCGCGCACGCAAATGCATACGATTATCAACATGTGACATGTCAAAACAAGCGACAATAAAACAGTCATTTCAGTGGAGTCGGTATGATTTTTGAGGAACCAGCCAGCTGCAATAAGGTAATTCAGACTCTTACTCGGGTCAGGGAACTGATTGCCCAATGCACCGATACTGAAGTGTGATTGATCATCACACAATACAGTGCCTACGTCAAAATATAATACTCCAAATAAGAAGGTACAAACACATCGCACATTGTCATTTATTTTAAATTTGGGTTTGCAAATTATAACCAATCAAACTTAAAAAATATCAACAAGACCAGCACGTGCCCTTTCAAAATAATACAGTTAGCAGAGTGTGCCAATTTCACAGTTTTAATAGCTCATCACACTCACAATATAACTTACGCAGTCATATAGAGCCCAGAATAATCCGGCCCATAAATCTTAACGTACGACGTCGTGCGGCGGAAGTGGGAAAAGAGTATTTGTTCGAAATGTCCGCAACTAAGTAGAGTGGTTTGAAATGGTGCAATTTCAATCGAGAATTCGTTCCTGTTGTGTTTTACTATATCGCGTGTGGGCCCCGAGTGTGCGATGATTAACTGGTAATGGTTCCAGGAGCGCGCGGGATAAACAAGCTTGTGATTGTGAGCATATGCAGGCTAATTGCGTTTAGAGGGAAGTGATAATTAACGACCGCGAGGCGAAGACAGCGCCGCGCGCGCAGACTCCGCGTTGACGGATCCGGCCCGGGGCCGAGACCTGGGTGACTAATACCCGCGGTTTACGACTGCTAACCTCGATCAACCATAAAAACCAAACGGGATCTGTAAATACGTATACGCGCATTCGACTCCGACAAGGAAACGGTTCGTTATAGAAGATTAATCTCGATGAAAAAATAGCGCGGCAAAGATGTGAGTGACATAATCAAAACACGGGCGTCAGCGGGCGCGTCACACTTGACGGATCGGATCAAGTGTCCGCCCCATCGTAGATAGCGCGCACTGAAAAATGACAATAGGGAAGATCTTGGCACGGGCGGGATTCTTATCGTAACGATCTGCGCTTTAGTGCTTCTGGCGTTATAGACATTATAGGTGGTGACGACAATGCACGGCTGTTGTTGCGATATGGCCAAACTGCATTAACCGCTCATTGCAACCTCAAGCGCATACTGATGAAACTATATTTCGCGAATAAACAGTCTCACTTTTGGCAAAGCTCTGACGTTTGTTAACTTTGTTATTAAAAAGGGATATTAATCAGGCATTTTGAAAACTCATGATGTTTATTAATCACATTATTTATGATGAAGCATTGTAGTTGCTACATAGGGGTTGACAAATTGATTACATTACTTAATTGAATATAGGCTCTACATAACAAAGATCTGCAAAAACAACATATTATCTTCTTAGTATCTAGTACAAGGCATCTATGAAGTTCATGTCACTCTTGAGGGAGGAATGAAAGTTGTTATTATTTCTTTGTTTAAAAAAAGCCAAGTTTATTAGTTGCCATGCATGTCCGTTACTGTTGGTCCGGATTTCGTCAGCTAATGCAATCGTCTCAGGCCGCGTGTTATCTTTAATGCCGTAAATCTGTATCACCGGGAGAGCTCTCTTTGATCGGCGGGCTTACGCGCGCCCGATGTGGCAGGCGGCGCCGGCGCAGGACCGTTGCGTCACACATAGGGTTACCATATGACAATTTCCCGAGATTAGAAAGCCCCTAAAGAAAAAACCCGTGCAAGTATCGATGGCGTCTCCCACGATTCGGTCCGTATGCCAAGAAGGCGGGAAGGAAGGACCATGGGAAGGTGGTGGGTCATGATCTGTTTTGAATTAAGTATTGAACTTGATGAGTTATATAGTAAGTTTACGACCATGCATCTGTCTCTATCTAGCTCGTATGTACTTTATCCGTTTGTCAAATTGAGATACATGTGAGAAAATTTGCGGACATTGCCACAGAGGCCTACTCTGCTTTTTAGCTATAATTTTCAGTTATTCTTTTTCTTTTCACTCGTTTCTTATTTTTTCCAATAAATATCACCTTTTATGAGAAACACCTTTTAGACATTTAAGCAAATAATGAAATGTAACAAAACTAAGAGCAACATTGACTCGTAAAAATACAAATGTATGACCACCTATGTATGTAAAAATCCAGTCTTAAATCTCCTTACTTTCCTAGTAATGGGAGAGGTTCAAAAAAGTTCTGCATATAGTACTTGAACGTCCAAAGAATTGTCTCTTACAAACGGTAACCCTAATCAAGAAACTTCGCTGAGCAGGCAAGTGACAGCGCTGGAGTTAGCCTCGGATTTATTGCTACAATGACAGACACCGAACGTCTGGGAAATCTTGTAAGGTCTTGGATGTTGCGCGAGAGATTAACGCTTGTCACTCGTAAAATCTAGGATTTCTCGGTGACTACGCAAGACCGTAATGGCTTGATGAATGAGACATAAAGTAAAAGATTGAAATGATTAATTATGTATGTCATTTGTTCTATAATCATTTGCAATTATGTCCCAGGCTTTTGCAATGCGTTGGTGGGGCTGAAGCCAACACATAGAGGTCCGTTCAATAGACAATTTATTCTAAAAGTGATGTGACACCAGCCGGCGGCCTGTATACACTATGGAGTGCAGCCAAGGACAATCCCCGGTTGGTGCAGGACTATTGGAATTAATGGAAACGAAAGAAATCGGGCTATTTGGTTGGGTGCTAGTGGACTGGGTGATCGGGACTATGTGACTTGCACGATCAATGATAAAATTACGAATAAAGTGGGTAGGCGGTGACTCGCCAGTCGCCACTCACTAGATGACCCCCTATTAAAAGCTACTATGAAGCTGAGAAGAAACTGTAGTACCTACGCCATCTTGCGACTTATGCATCTTTCACGACCACCCCGCGAGCATATAGCTCTGAAAACCCACTCTGAATGGCCGGTGAAGGCAAGCTAATGCTGTGGCCCCTGTTGGGATCCACTGCAGCCGGCTAATAAAGGAAAGCGCATCTACCCGTAGAGGGGGCCTGGCTGTCTCACGAGGACTTAGGACCAAAGGGACGTATTAAAGATGAATTTCTTTTTGAGAAAAAATATAAACAGAAGAACAGAAAAAAAAGTTTTATTTTTACATTAAAAAAAAATTGCAGCAATTTACTGTAATATTTCCTAACAAGGATATAATAAGGATTAACGTAAATTATATCTATTTCGTAATTCTTAAAATACAAGTTTATTATAGAAATCCGTTATTTTCGTGTAGTCTGAAAGCTTTCACTGGCTTTAGCGATTGCCAAAAAATCAAAGAATGTCCAAACTTTTAATGTTGGGAACACGTTGAGCGAGTGACAGGGAATTACGTCTTACATCCAACGTTTTAAAAAGTCTGATTCACCGGAGACACTTTCATTCTATCCGGAAATATCTGCCGGGCGAATTTAGGCGTCCTTGCGAGTAATTTTGTTCCCAAAGGACAATAATACCAGCGGATCCGAGGCGCAGACGGCTCCGTGACTCACAAACAGCTAAAATTGGTTACGTTTCTTGTGTTTATTTCTTACGGGCGTGTTATTAAATTAAGGTAGAATTTAGGAAATGGTTCTAAGGTTTTCTAACCTACACACTTCGACGTAACTAACACAGATTGTCTTATGTTTTTAAGGTAAATGAGGCGTTATTTGAGTATTCAGAACTTGTAGTAAAGAGGGCAGTTTACATTTTCGTGCCAACTTGTGCGGCAGAACTAGATCTCGGCCAGTCACCGTTAATGCGTGTTATAGGTGAGTGTATCCAGATCAGATCAAAGCATCTATTGGCTGGATACGAAGCAGAAGCGTCCGCTGATTTGTCAAGTGAATTAGGATTCTGAGATAACGCACGAGTTCTGTCACACGAGTTAGAAGAGAAACACTTCCCCAAAATTACTGCATTAGTAACCGATCTGTCACTGGGACGCTAAACAGAACGCCGAGAGATCGGTTTGAAGTTACGCATTTGTAATAGGTATCACCGGTCCATCCGATAGTAATAAAGATTACACATTACCTCTAAAAATATAACCACTTTGGCCTACAAGGATTTAAAAGAGGTCAAATGTTACGTCAATGATTAGAGAGAACGTGTAACGTGGCACAACGAGAGATACGACTGTTTCGTCATGAGTCATCATAAATAACGCTTCGTTGTGGTTTGAACCAATTGCCAATTATATTGGTCAATGAATGAAAGGATAGTATCGATCTATATTTACCTACAACTTTTACAGGCGTCTTTTATCCTAACCTTGACGACCTATCACCGCGAGATCCTGATTCATAGTTTGAAGCATTTTTCTTAGGAGGACTCAATCATAAAGTTAAGTGCAGTGCTTCAGAATATTAAAATCATAGCTACATGACATGTGGCCGAAATATAGGAAAAACGTAACAAAACATTTTGCTATGACATTTGAGTGAGAAAGAAGATTTATGTTGAATAATTTGGCACGATCTTAACGAGTTTGGTTCAGTTTCAATAACTACTCAACGTCTAGAATGATAACTATTTCTAACCGGCACATGAAATGGGTAGATCCCGGCAACTGATAGTGAGCTATGTCAAGTGCAGGTCATGTACCAAATGATTAGTGACTGTTGTTCTTCAGGACTGGATTTAGCGTTATCATCAGTAACTAATAGTATTGAATCTAAGTATGCCATTCTCAGTTGCGTCTAAACCTGTTGCTTTGGAGCCGGCGGGGGTACGCTGGGACCATTATACCGGGTTCGGGAAATCTGGTAATTACACCTTCAAATCATTGCCTCAACAAACAATTTAGGGAATCTATACGAAACGTGTAGGTTACTATACGATTTTTTCCCTCACTGCTGTACTGATTTGAAGAATTTCCATGCAATCCGAAAGAAATATATTTCTATTGTAGGTTTGAATCCTAAAACCTACCACTACCCCGTATTTGAGACCACCGCGACTAAGCGTACGATTGTACGGCACAATCGACCAGCCTACCAAGGCCGCTCGAGGAGACATGCTTCATGCGTTCTCCCAGCATACCCTGGACCCGTGAGGGCCAGGAGAAGTAGCCCGGGCAAAGAGTTCCTAGGCCCATACTCTCATCCAGGCGACAAATCACAATCATGACATAGAGGTACCATAGCTCCTATCAGAAACCAGGTTAACAATCAACCTACGAGTAAAGGAGTGAACATCAATTATAACCTTCCTTACCTACGATATATTGAAGGAATGTTGGATTTGTTTACTATGAGCGGGGGCGGTGAGCATGTCGGAAGTTGACTTGCGCGATTTATGCTCTTAAAGTGACGTATGTATTAGGGCACGCATATTATTCGCTTATGCTTTTCTAGAAAACTATCGCAGATTTCTTGTCTTATACGTACTATCAGGTTATGAGGTGGTAAAATTTTTTTGCGAACACTAATTGCAAAATGAGCAATGAGCATCTCTAAGAACGGCTTCACATCTTTATCATTCTCTTAGAAATGACATAATTGTATTGACGTAAGTACACATTTTTTGAGTTATTTCTTAATGAGTTAGTTTTAATCACAGTTTAATCAAGTTAAGAGGCCTGGAAGATTTTTATTAATAAAAACTATTCAAACGAAAGACAGTAATAATAGATTTTCTATGAAAAGTGGGAATTGTAAGGCAATATCTAGGCAACTGAACCTTGATGAGAATGTATACAAAACAGCATCAGTGGAAAAATCTGTAGTAGAAATAGGAAGTAATACAAAAGCAATTGGCAAAGGTAGCGTTGTGAAATAGCGGGAGGTGAGTCACCGTCGTATTTCTGAGGAGCGCTCCCGCCGCGCCGCGCGCGCATCCCGACGCGACGAGAACAATATTCGATTAATGGTGGATCACTGGCGGGGTAACAAATACACGCTTAACACATAGATAGGTACTATCTCCAAGAATGGACAATGTCAACATTGAAATCTAATTCTACTAGCATTGTGTTCAAATTTAAATACCCCAAGAAACGATTTAGTCAGTTATTAACCGTTTTTAGAATTTGAAATATCTTTAGCGGCCGCTAGGGCCGCCCGCGACTCCGTCCACGTGGAAAAGTAACTTTTTACCCCCCTTTCAACCCCCTTTTCGCAATAAAAAGTAGCCTATGTCCTTTCTCAGGGTCTAGATTATCTGTATACCAAATTCCATTTAAATCCGTTGAGTAGTTTTGGCGTGAAAGAGTAGCAGACAGACAGACAAACAGAGTTACTTTCGCATTTATAATATTAGTATGGATGTAAAGGAATAATGAATTTAGAAGAACTAAAAATAAGCTAAATAAAACCCTTTGAAATTTTATAAAATTCATTTGTGTGTCAATGTTTATATGGAAATGGTTGTGCTTGGAGAGGGTGATCTTGAATGATCTTCCCTACCCGCAAAAAACTTTTCTGAGAACTATAATACTACTCAATGACGTCTAATTATACCTAATTTGAGTTTGAAGTCTATGGATGTGTTGGCATCATGGTCAAATATCCATCTAAAGGTAGCCCCGAAGTTGTAATCTGGGAATACTCAACACGTACTTCAGGAGCTGCCCCAGTTAAAAGATCATTGGTGTACATTTTCCGGTGCAATCACATAAATCATGTGGCGAAGGCGCTTTGTTTATCTATTGTGTCTCAGTTTAACGATGATTCATTACGAGCTGTCGAGCCTAAGGCCATATTTAAAATCGTTCGCGCGTGCCACCAGTTACATCACGAGACATTCGTGACACGTGCTCAACGAAATCTGTCTGTCCTTTAATGAAAAAGCTCTTCTATTTTCTGCCACACTTCAGACTCTTACATCATTTACGCACTTCTAGAAATGAGATCAAACAATACCTATTGTTGTACGAAAATTACGGGATGAGATCACTGCTAAAGGATCAGTTAGTCATGTTTTTTATCAACAAAACAATTTAAAGATTCCAACATGACTATTAGGCATGGAATTTGAATGCAATATTATTGTAAGGTTTTTCGATTGAACTTTTAGCAAAACCACATCAACGGTTTAATGTATCCTGACAGGCACCGAAAAGGTTTCTGCAGCATAATATATGAGCCAAAACACCTGTTAGACGATTGTGTGTAGTAATTCAGAGTATATTTCGATGAGCTTCGCAATATGACTAAGATTAGCCGGTTACCAGGTATCAAGCTAACACTAGACACGAGGCCGTAGAGGCGGCGTAACGGCTTTGCGTAAACGTAAGCGCAAGCGGCCGCGGCCGGGGCGCGAGAGTGACGCAGGCGCGAGCCCCGACCTACTTATGTCGTCGAAAAAATCAGCAGATGTTCAACTATATCGAGCGACCAGAATGTGTTGTTCCGAATAGAAATAAACTTGTCACATATTTTGATTGTATCTAGAGCGGGCAACGGTTAGTCACGAGCGATGCCGATGCCAGCGTCCCGGCCGCACCGCGCCACCACCGCAGCTATAAAGGCAATCGTGCTCCAGACTGAATCACATAGGCGCCGTCTGCAAAACGTCTCACCGTTAATGATTTACGACGTTTTCTAATTGTTTCGGCGAACAAAGCGACTGTTGATTGGGTTTGATAAGCTTCAGCAGTGAGAACAGGTAGGGTAGTCGCTGCTATTACCATTGGCGCACTCTTTTCACGAGCGCGGAGGCATTGACTCGTGAGTCGCCCGCCAAATTTCCTAGAGACGCAAAACATGAAGGAAAATTAGCGTCGTATCCTGTCGTTAAATGGATGAAACTGTATTTTAATGTTGTACGTTCGAGCGAGATAGTTTGTTGGGAGCTCGCGCTGCGTAAATAAAAGGGTCGCCGCTTGGACTTCTTCACGATAATGGGACACGTAAACAAAATTATTTTCGTATCTTCAAAGAGGGTTGTTTATTATCGTCGCTTGAGATCGCTCTCGTACAACAAAAGAGTTAACATTGGTAATAAATTTAGAGCGGTCGTAATGTTGGACTTGGGCCGAGGCGCTAGGTGGAGCCGAGGGGCTGAGTGGCCAATCTAATTGTTTACATCGGGTGTCGCACGGCGATGCGCAATGTGCCGATGCTCGTAAAATAATTAGCAATGATTCATCGAGCGAGATGGTCTCGTCGTCGGATCCCGCGATACGCGGAGGGTCGTTAGCGACCAGTTTTTGGCATAGCGTTTTGACAGACAATTATTTTGCTGTCGGTAATAGTTAGCCGCAATTATAAATTTGCCATGTGATTACGATGCCCGTCATTTCTTATTTTCGATTTGATAGATGCTGTTGTGTTGCAAAGTGTACTTCAGGCGGTCGAGCGTGTGCATAGAGGTACATGAAAGCTCTACAATATAATTTTGGTCATACCTAACTAACTTCAACTAAAAATATTAGCTACTGATTATTTTTAGTTAATAAGCAAGCTTAATTGCTCTGAAAATACATTCTGCAATCCATAATCCATACTAATATTATAAATGCGAAAGTAACTCTGTCTGTCTGTTACTCTTTCACGCCAAAACTACTCAACGGATTTAAATGAAATTTGGTATACAGATGATCTATACCCTAAGAAAGGACATAGGCTACTTTTTATTGCGAAAAGGGGGTTGCAAGGGGTTAAAAGGGGGGGTAAAAAGATACTTTTCCACGCGGACGAAGGCGCGGGCGGCCGCTAGTATATTATATGTATATTATTTATTTATAATTTGAAACCCGTTAGTGGTGAATGGTCGGTCATACATCATTATTTCATAATATTAGGTATAGGTACAAGATGTAAATTCAATCAAATATTTAAAAATCTGTTTAAAGATTTTACTTTAATATGAACTTAAAAAAAAAAGTGTCAAACCACGTTATCTTTAATACTATACAAAGTTGACAATACGATTCATATCACTATAAAAACAAAATTTACAAACTTTACAAAATGTCAAATATGGAAGCGTCGTTGGGAGTTTTAGTCGGTAGGCTTCCATTGGCCTAGGCCCGACATGGCCCGTCCGTCCGTGAATGTGTATGCTTAAGCAAACAAATATGGCCCTTAGGGCCGGCATTCTCCCAACAAAAATAATAAAATTTAGAATTTATTTATCTGTTATTCGTGCTATTTTATTATTCTGTGTAGTAAAACATATTTTGACATAATAATTCAAATACAAAGATAAATGTGGCGACTTTATCACAAACTGATCATAGCAATTCACAATTTTCACAATTTTTTTCCAATAAGAGGGGGTTTTGCTTTATGAGGTGAACTTTGCCTGTATGAAGTAGAGCTAACTCGAAAAGTCTTAAATATTAAATTGTTTAGAAATAAATAAATGATGACAACAGACTAATATATCATTTAGATCTTTATTATTATGCTTGATGTTTTGAAATGTTTTATGAACTTCTCAGAAAAATAATATTACAATCATTATTACGTTTATGGTTCTTTTAATGATTGACATAAAAAGTGGGAAATTAAGTGAGTTCCTTAGTCTAATAGAATTTTGTCGGAAAATTTAAATTGAATTTCAACATTTTCTGATCCGTACATGTACATAAAAACATTTCAGATTCAGTCGCACGCGTCATTTGTTTTGTTTCATAAACCGTCAACACACCGCTCCAACCCGCCGGTTTCCAAACAAATACTCACTCATGTAAACGTCAACGAACACTTGGTACTTGTCGTAGTCTGGCTGCACCGATATCGAGACCTGGAGGGAACAGTCCGTTTGCGGCATTTCACCAGTCACAATAACATCGGGCCCGAGGCCGTCCTTGATGCACACGTGCGCGCGGCCGCCGGCGCGGGGACAATGCGCATGCACCGGGCTGCGCGGCCGATGCGCCGCCGCCGAGACTGTGCGACGACGCGCCCCGTCCTACCACCTCGATAACCTTAAATTAGATTAATTGTATCGCACTGATTCATCCTCCCGCGTTACTTTTTGTTGACACAGAATAAATGCGCCCGATTTAAGATGCGATTGCGAAAGATTTTTCGTACACTCGCGGCTATGGACGACCGCTCTATGTCAATGTCCGGGGCGGAAACGCGTTTTGTTTGACATCTAAAAATATTGAACGAGTGACGATGTATGACATTAGAGCAGTACATTAAGTCAATGGGAGACTTTCGTTGAACTAGAGTTACTCACTGCCTGGGGATTGTGGGTGTTGCCAGGGCCAATACATACTAAATATTATAAAGAGAAGTCGATTTATTAGTGATATACATATTTATTATTGAAGACGAGCACGCACCTCTAGATTGTGTTGTGTTTCTACCATTCGCTCGGCGGTGAGGGAAAACATAATAAAGTAGGGAATTATCCACAAAATTGAGAAACTATCCGAAACTTCTTTAAAATTTGTGGATATCCCCTCATTTTTTAAGATGATTTAGAAAGTGTAAGCACAACCTAACCTAAGTTTTTTAGCACAACCTAATTAAGTTGGTCTGGTTCCCAGGTTCAAGGGTTGCGAAAGTCAGACTGCAATCGCTTCATTATAATGAGACTCATCAAATCCTGGATCATGGTCCAAGAGTACCCCGGGCTATGAAACGACAGCTTTGGGCGCAACCGGGAATAACGCACTGAGATGAGAACTGCTACTTGGGATTAATATTCTGCTAAATGAGGTCCTACTTCAATTGATATTGAACCAAATGTGTTTGGTATTATGGTGAAAATTAGATAAAGAAATATGCCAGATTGTGGTAAACCAAATTACTTTTAAGTATTTTACAACCACACGGTTGTTTATACGTTAATAGTAGGTATAGTGAAAAATAATAAAGTGAGATTAATAAGATTAATACTAGAGCTCCAACTTCATTAATGTAATGATAGATAAATTGATTGCATGAAAGTTCTTGGGCGATTCTTCAAGACATTTTAACTATTTGGCGTACGATAAGCCCGTTTGCTACTAGTGTTTGAGGTGGTGATTGATGGTATATAAATAACATTTATTTATAGACCATATTGGCACGAGATTGAAAAAGAATTAGTGCGCTTTCATCACTCACGTCAAGTTGTCGCATTGTGCATTATAACGGATATCTCGCTTATTACGATGACAAATCTCGCGTCACGCTTCATCATGTCTCTCACGAGGAGAAATAGATATAGTTTAGAGGTAAATTGATAATTTCTGAAACGTATGGGAAAGAAGTACAACTTCAACGGACCAATAAGAAAAGAAAAGTCGAGATTGGAGCAAGATGGCGCGATTTAATAAGCCGTAAACGCTATAGTTGGAAACCCATGACCACTATGCTTACGCGTGGATTTCTATCGGCAACAGCAATCTCCGAAGCTCGAGCAGACGGCCGCTCTAAGGTCAGCGTTTACTGTATAAAAATCAACACACTTGTTTATTTGCGCGCCGCATAATGGCTGAAATGCCCGCCGCGGCGGCACCCATGAAAATATTACGACTTATTTACTTTAACGCGATACCGATCTTACCGCATTGACGTCTGCCTTCTGACTCAGCTAACCAGGGCAACAACTAGCTCCTCTCATTTGGCACGTACATATATTAACAGATATACACCCAAAACACAATAATATCCCATTTGAGGTCAATGACAATAGGCATACAGTTTAATATTGCGCGTTACTCAAGTGCGAATCTGATCCAAAAATGTGTCAAAAAGGTATTTTCCTGAGGATGTGACAGTTACCCTTGACGTCTAGGTGTTGGTCTCGCGACGGCCGGAAGCGGCTGGGTAAACAGAAGACGATACGTCTAGCCATCTGCGCCGACGCACTTCAATTCGACGCGACACCTTCATCGATCGTTCAAGAGAAAATCTCGAAACGCTGACTCACACGGTGGAAAAACATAAAACTTTATTGCATCTGGTTTTCAAAGCACATTTCGTTAACAGTCGAATAAATCCGTCAATCATAAACGGTCGCTAATACCGCGAAGTGGCAACTACAAAGTAGCAGTAATGGTTTAGTGGCAGGAGCCGAAACTATGTTGGACTAGCTAAGTGGAATCGATCGGCTTCCTGGTCGCGTTTCTCGGAGTTGTCGCGAAAGCAACGAGGAACTTGGAGCAACCCCGTTAGCGATCTAACAATACTTTGGCTTTTCAGCCGGTCGTTGGTCCCACAGTACCCGGTTCCTAGAAGGTAAGCGGACACAGTCTAAAATAGTCGCGGCCTCTTCCGAGAAGCGTGACTCACGCCGGGACCGTCCTGAGCCGCATCTGGACCGCACGATATACAACTATAATATTTTACAGTTTCAATTTATAACTGCATCTAAAACAAACGCAGTTGCGTATGCGCCGTACGGTGAGTAATAGATGTTATCGCACGTACGCGTTTAGTACCTAGTATAAAGGGCAGCATCATTTCGGATATACAGCCATAAAAATATGTTCAAACGATAATTTATACCGTTACTATAATATACTAGAATAATAAAATTAAGTTTAAATAAAGAAGAAACGCACCATTTATCTGTTTTATTAAGCTTGTAGTTTTCTCTACATTGATAAATATATTTTTTTATGAACTAGACTCTTGAAAAAATGCATCGTGCTGATCATGTACACTTTGCACACGGTTCATAAAAAAATATATAAATAAATGATTCTTCTGGTAAACATTCTTAGAACTGATTCATCGACTCTTAAGAAAATGGTGCTCAGAATATTCTTCGTATTAGTGCGAAATAACATCAAGTTTTGAACGGAACAGGAAAGTGCATCAATTTATGAGTTTTCCAGAAATCTAACTCAATAAATAAATGTTTAACTTTGATGCTTTGAATATTTTCTATTTGCCCCTGTGATCAATCTCTGACGGTGAACAAAGCTTTCATAGTTTGTCTGTTTGTATGAAAATATAGTAGTATCTTTTATCTGTGACCATCAATTTATAAACATGGTTTAGAGAACACGCGCGGTTTGACGAAGCCTTAGATAGGCCGGTAGTACATAGACAAATTGTACATTTTTCCTTCTCATATAAATCCTTGATATGAAAATAAACATTCAAAGATTTATGAACATTACACCAGCTTCCTAGAAGAGCCAAATCACGTGAAAATTCAATGCTGAAATCTAAAATACAGGCACAGTGTGATGATGACTCACCGAGGGTTTCATGTAAGCAGTAAACATAGCAACAGAAATCGATAGGCAGATGTACGATCAAATAATATTTTATGGTAAATGAGAGCACAGCTTCCGTTCAAATCGGCAACTAATAAATAAAATAGACATTTACCAAATACTTCCTCCAGTCGATTGTTTTATTGAGTACCCATCCTTACATGTATACATTTAGGAAAACTGATTAGAATTGAGGAGACTATATTGTAAACAAGTAGGTACCTACTCAGAAAAACAATTATTTTTAGTTCGGGAATTTTAAATAAGTACCTTTAAATGTGCGTGGAATCTTGGTGACTCCAAAATACCTCGGGCCATAATAGGTGAAGGATACAATATTATTATCATTTATTTTAGTTCCTCAATTTTGAAACATTAAAGAAAATTGTCGTGACACTTTTGCACACCCCAGTGCCTGATACAATCTTAACTAGCATAGATTACAATCAGTTAGTGTTGCTCGCGTTGATTAATCGTTAAGACGAAATGTAATTTATTTTTGAACTAAAATAAAACGTTTAGTAGATGAGTAAGCGGTTGATATTTGAGCGGTCGGTATTCGTTGTCAAATGGCGAGGCGAGTTTAGCATGTGCTTCTGGGAACCACGGCCTGTATGTATGCACTAGTATAACTGTCACATGATGTAGAGCATAGACTAGGAGCCAGGCTTGAAACGAAACCGAATTTCAACTGAATCTTTATTCCCGCCCCTTTCACACGCGCTCTGCCTCTCTTTTGTTTAAATGTGACAAAAGAAATAATTATTCGCATTTGTTACTTACGGTACGGTTTCGTTATAAGCCACCAGCCAGAAAGATGTACAAAAAAAATGTTTTTTTGAGAGCTATTCACTTTATACAAGTTTTGCTGGCGCTCTCGCGGGCGTGGCAACGTTAGTCAAACAAATATAATTAAAAAAAATATATATTAAAAATATTTTAGAATCCTTCCCTAAGGCCGAATCCCTATTCTAAAATATGATTATTAGGGTAACTACTACTACTTTATACTCTCTTATATGCTCGTTTGAAGTTTCATGCATGTAATAGAATCGTACAAAACCAAAATCTATTTTTAAAAAATATCTAAATCTGACGATCCAATCAGAGAGTAGATGCGTTTCTAATAGGTAGAAAACTTATATTGCATAATACATAATATTTCATTTCTCACTAATTACGCTGGTGCACTGAAGCTAATAAAATAAAATTATTTCCAAAAGCACACAGTCAGCAATGTAAATATTCTCTGACAGCATATCGCAACCAAAAGCGCGGGCGCATACATTTGTTTGCAAACAAACGCAACGGCAGCGTTGCATCGCTTAGAGTAGAGCGACGCGTGAGTCACTCGCCGGGCATGTCCTGGCACAGGACTGGGATACAAATAGTTTTATTTTAATGATCATAGTTATAAGAGGAAAGCACTTTGAATGGAAATAAACTAAATAGTCGCTTCTCTTAACACTGTTCTATTTCTTTTGAATTAGATTAATTTCGTTTCGTTTTCACTCGTATTTACGAATGATGATAACGATGATGTAAATGTTAATAGTGATGAATGACAGCCTTCAATCAGCAAAGGATCAATTAATTTATTTATCAAAACAAAACTTTGTTGCAAATGTTTAACTAAACAATTTCAAGGAATACATTTATATCGATTTTGCCTTACTCTGTAGATTGTATGATAATTAATTATATTAGCATAAAATACAGACATATTTCAAAAACTTCGTTTCAAGAAACGGTCTCTCTTTTGTAAACTGTTTCCGGGTTTTCTAATTCAGTGATGACGATGTTTGATGATTGTTGTTGGATGAAAGGAGGATAATAATACGACGATACGTTAAAGTATTCGCCGTACATCGTAGAAAGTCATGAACCTCCGTAGGTGTTTTCTGGTTCATCTGGTTGTTATGCCAGGGTCGATTTTTAGTTTTGTTTTGAAGTTAGGTAATCTGTGGCGACGACACATTTTAGCTTCAGTAGGGAAAGCTAGTATGCGTCAAATCTCAGGCACGCTCTGGCACTTAGGACTAGGTTATTTCGACACAGACACTCAAATTTAAGGAATGGAATGGCCATACATTTCAAAGTAGCTTTAAAACTGAGTGAAACTATTCTAAAATTACAAACCATTTAAAAAGTATTTATAAATTTAGGTATTCATTCATGATATGCAGCGGGCAATTTAGTTGCTAACTAAAATATTTTGAGTATGAGTATGAAGTATTTTGAGAATACTCATACAGAACTAAGTACTACTGCTTTAAATGCCGGGCGTTTAAATGTGAGTGTACTTTAAAATATGCGACTTTACTACATAACCAAGATTAAAAACGCTGCTAAAATATCTAACTCGCCATCTACACGAAAACGACGACAAGAATCAGTCTTTCGTAGACCACTGTTCGACTATGGCTCTCAAGCGTTCCATTCCATCCATTGATATAATCTCTGGATGAACAATTCCACACGAAGGCGTGGTCCCAAAGGCGCTGTTATTAGTAGTTTCACAACTATTTTGTATTTCGAACATGCCGTGGAAAACAAAATATAGTATTGCTTTTATTTCCTAATCCACAGAAATTAATTTCCGAAAATGCCAATAATGCTCTTTTGAAAATGGAGCCATTCTTTTTCATTTCACTGCTCATGGACTGACTTAATGCAATCACCTTCTAAGTTTGTTTGCAAACAAACGCATACTGCGATCAGTTCCATGCAGCGCGGATGATGTACAGCGGTGAGTCAGTCCCCGGCATGTCCTGGCACAGGACTCGGCTATTTCCGCGCGGTGGCTCACGCATGATGCATTGCGCCCGGTTTAGACAATCTTGTCTGTTACACTGGCATGGGATGTCGCCAAGCGTAACAAATTACGCCATGAAATTACTGGTAACGCGGATCTAGAGAGTGTTTCTTTTTTTATATTGAGGACAATCTAAGATGACCTCACTCTACCTGATGGTAGATGGTACTCGGCCGTGAGATCCAAATATGAGGTTGACAGGCACAAAATAGACAAACTATGTAAGTGCCTATTGAGTTTGTCATCCTCACCTTGAAGGTTTGTTGATATGCCGTTTCACGCCCGTTTCAAATATTGTGTGAGTTAAAGGGAAACAGATAGTAAAATTATTGATGTAGGTTTTTTTTTCTGTAAATTAATTGTAAACCTTCCCGTCAGTATGCATTGAACAGTAAAATAAATACTCAGCGTAAACACTACATTCATTAATAAAGTCAGTTCTCAAACTAAACTGCATGAAGCACCATTCAATAAAATTGCATTTCTAATAATTTCAACGACACGTTTGCACGCATACAAAAGATATGATGGGTTTATGCAAACGAAGAATTCGGCCAGTTGTCACGTAACGCCATCTATCGGATTATTCATTAAAAAAAAACCTTATATTTCACTGCATATCGAATGCACGTTAAAACTATGATGAGTCAACTGCGCCGTTTTCAAAATTTAAAAACTCCATGTTTCATTGTGTACGAAAGTATATTCTAAAATAATTAATTACACAAGCACATAAATAAAATATAACCAAACACACGTATTTTGTCAAACATCGCCATCTAGCGGGATTAACAAGAACTAAGTTTAGTCCATAAAATCTAATAAAAGAACATGCAGTACTTACCAGATGTGAGAAATTTATCGAAACCTGCTTTATTTCTGACGCCAATATACTCCTCGAATGCTGACAAATCAACTGGATCCCAGGCATTCTAAAAGAACACAAAATAGAAATTATACTTAAAATAATATATTATACAATAATTTATTATACCTAATATGTAGTTATTTCTATAAAATACTAATATAACAGGATATTAAAATGATTCACTATTATTATAATCATTTAGAATCAAACTGATTGACAAATATAATGTCACCTTTGAAAATCGGTTACCAAATGGGGGCTACCGTGGAAAATCTGTTAGATGACGTACGTGTAGATTGAGGTCCAACTTCAACGTCATTGGTCGTTTAGTGACATTTTGACATTTCACATCAAAAATAACCAATCACCGTGTAGTTGGACCTCAGTCTACACGTACGCCACCCAACGGATTTTCCACACGCGGTAGCCCCTATTCGGTTCCGTTAATAAAGTTAATCTAACTATTAAGTGTCATCTTTCTTGATTTGATTAGAGTATCAAAGTTAATAATATGAAGGACTTCAACAAATCAAGTTTAGTAAATGTTTGTACTCACAGGCCCAACTTCTATCTGCAAAGGTATCTGATATCTCGGGTCCACGATGCCGGGCGGCAGGTTTCCGTTGAACTCGTTGACCGGCGTCATCGGGCTGTTCCCCGCGCTCAGTCTATCACAATAGTTCTGGTTGTAGTCCTCCTTCCTCAGCGAGTTGGTGTTGCTGTTCAACGACGGACTCCTCGCTGGCGACAGCTTGTCCGCTTGGTTCCAGCAATCCATGTCGATGTGTCGCGGGTTCATGTTGCCGATGTTGTAATTGACTATGGGGGAGAGTCTTCGCGGGGAGGAGCTCTCGCTGAAGACGATGGGGCTGCGGACGACTCGTAGGGTGTCTTGAGGGGTGCTAGGGTCGGGTAGGGGGCGGTCGGGGGGACTGGGGAGCTGGAGGTGCGGTTGATGGTGACGGCGGAGCGGCCGGCCTCGTCCACGCGCTTGAACTGCTGCGGGATGCGCACGGGGCCGATGCGGTTGAAGGCCTCAACCTCCTCTCGGGTGAGAGCAGAGCGCGGTTGCGCCTCGGCAGCGATGAGGTTCTGCAGTTTGTTGACCTGTGCAGAGATGACAATAATATTTATATTAAAGTAGGTATTCCAAATAAAATACAAAATTCATTTTTAAAAAAATCTTTGAAATACCCCATTTTTTTTATCGTTTTAATGCCGAAGCCCTCTAAGTAGATGCCATGAATAAAGCCCCTTTAGCATGTTAGATCAAGAATTGAAAAGGTACAAAAATCAGTTGTTCCATACAAAATCCGCCAAGCAATAAAGTCATACAGCAGATGTTTTTTTCTGTTATATTGTTAACCTAACATGCTCAAAAAATAACTTAACATGCTAAAGGGGCTTTGTTCTAAGAAAGCTTTGGCATTAAAATAAATATTGGCCAGTTGGCCGTTGGTACTTCTGGAGGGAAGAAGTTGATAAAGATTTGTGTAGACTCCAGGCTGATGACTGGCAGAAAGGTGGAGCAGGACCGTTCTAGATGGAGGCTAAGGCTCACTTTGGGCCGCTGTGCCAGCCTAGTTTGTATTTCAAATAGTTGACATCTCTGTACCTGTGCCTCCACGATGCTGCGCGGGCGCGGCGCGGCGTGGCCGGGCTCCGCGGGCACGGTGAGCGACAGCAGCGCGTCGGGCTGCGAGCCGAGGCTGTCGCGCGTGTCGCACATGTACTCGTGTACCTGTGCCTCCACGATGCTGCGCGGGCGCGGCGCGGCGTGGCCGGGCTCCGCGGGCACGGTGAGCGACAGCAGCGCGTCGGGCTGCGAGCCGAGGCTGTCGCGCGTGTCGCACATGTACTCGTGTACCTGTGCCTCCACGATGCTGCGCGGGCGCGGCGCGGCGTGGCCGGGCTCCGCGGGCACGGTGAGCGACAGCAGCGCGTCGGGCTGCGAGCCGAGGCTGTCGCGCGTGTCGCACATGTACTCGTGTACCTGTGCCTCCACGATGCTGCGCGGGCGCGGCGCGGCGTGGCCGGGCTCCGCGGGCACGGTGAGCGACAGCAGCGCGTCGGGCTGCGAGCCGAGGCTGTCGCGCGTGTCGCACATGTACTCGTGTACCTGTGCCTCCACGATGCTGCGCGGGCGCGGCGCGGCGTGGCCGGGCTCCGCGGGCACGGTGAGCGACAGCAGCGCGTCGGGCTGCGAGCCGAGGCTGTCGCGCGTGTCGCACATGTACTCGTGTACCTGTGCCTCCACGATGCTGCGCGGGCGCGGCGCGGCGTGGCCGGGCTCCGCGGGCACGGTGAGCGACAGCAGCGCGTCGGGCTGCGAGCCGAGGCTGTCGCGCGTGTCGCACATGTACTCGTGTACCTGTGCCTCCACGATGCTGCGCGGGCGCGGCGCGGCGTGGCCGGGCTCCGCGGGCACGGTGAGCGACAGCAGCGCGTCGGGCTGCGAGCCGAGGCTGTCGCGCGTGTCGTACATGTACTCGTCGTCGGAGCACGACGTGTCGTCGTCCTCGCAGTCGTCGTAGTTGATCGGCGTGTCGGCGCCGGGGAAGAACTCGCACAGGACTTTCATTATTTCCACGACCTGTGTGGGGAAAGCCAGGCTTAGGACGTAGTAAAGACGTGTTTTCTAATAAATGTATTTTGCTAAATTTATGTTAAGTTCTTATTGGGAATGCTGATGACGACACAAATAAGTTCGTTTATGTATGGTCGACGAATTTTCCGTTGTATCAACGCTAGACGAAAAACGCTTGCTCACGGAGCGAGGTCAGCGGGGCCAATCCTTGCGTTTACGCATTACAAGCGATTTTGTTATTTGTGATAGAGCACAGAAAGATTGCTGACCATATAGAGTGTGCTCAACAGTAATTTTGACATAGGAAAGCAATTTACGAATCAAATAGGTAACGAATTGCTTTACTTTAAAATAACAGATTCGTGTTGGAATAATAAATAGTTCAGAAACATAATGCAATATTTTCTTGTTTCACGTGACACACACAGTAAGTGTAACTATTTCTTTTAAACAGAAGCAGTTTTAAAAAAATCTGATAGATTCTCAAAATATTATCTAAATAGACTTACTTCAGCCATGCTGGGTCTTTGTGAAGGCACTTTGTGCCAACATTGTATCATCAGCTGTTCTATTGGCTCTGGACAACCTTCTATAAGATCTGGCCTTCGACCTGGAAAATTGATAAAAAATATATAAGAAATCTACAAAACATTAACTAAAATAATAATATTTACAACATTTGATGTAGTAAAAAAAATTGCAAGAACCCGAAATAAAATATTTTTTTCTCTTACACTGATTTAGATTTCCATCAACATTATAAATGACTTTACTCTGAACGCACTAGCCTTATTTATAGCTGAATAATGATACACCTTGAATGACATCAGAAAATGATCCATTAGTACACATCATTTATGTCCTACCATTATTGATTTGTGTGGGATCCTTTTGTCATAAAATTTTAATTAGGATGATTCAATGAAAATCGCATTTATTCTAGAACTCAGAACCATAAAATTAAATACAGGGCGAGCCTCCGTACTAGCGCTCACTTGACAAACATTGCTTTTAAAATGGAAATGTAAGTGATCTCATCAATATAATAGAATAATATTTATTAAACATAACATCTTGATATTGCTCAAATTTCTACACATAGCATTAATACAGACACTAACAATGATTTCTGAGGCTGACGCTAACAGAAACAGCAACTATATTATTATTTTGATGAAAAGTACACATCAAGGTAGGTACTTATCAAGTTCTCAGCTAGTGAACTAATGATATGGAACTCAATATGTACATTAGTTTAGAGACACAACATTACAGTATAAAAAATTGATTTATCAGGGTAGGAATCCCCCCTGGTGCATGATACAGGATCACCAATTAAAATGGCCCTACCAGTGTGGTAGGTCACTTATAGTTACCTGTATGCACAGCCCACATTATTCTGTATGCCGATCCCCCTTCCTTCAAACGGTTTCCTTCTCGACAAAACCTCCCATAGTATAATGCCCCATGAGAATACATCACACTTTTCTGTGTATGTTGATCCCTCAAACACCTGGAACATAATGGCAAAGAAAGTTTCATTATCCCTGAAAATTATCTACACTTCAAATTTTAACTCTCACATCTCATACATTGACCTGACTATACTAAGAGGCACTTTAAATTAAACCAGATCTTTGTATATTGGTAATTTGTAAATGTAACAATAACAAATTTTCCTTGTGCGTATGTGTGTAAGACCATGTCATTATAAGCTACTATTCAGCCAGCATTCTACTGCTTTGTTGGTGTCTCTAAAGTGGCTCATACATGGAACAATTCACCTGTACAATCTGTAACTTCAGGCCAATTGGTAATGTAATCCATTGCTTCAAACCAATTGATAATGTAATGCGAACAACTTCTTCTTTAGACTCCCTTTCAGTCCATTTTATGTGACTGCATGAATTAATAATGTATGTCATCTTTAACCTGTTACTTCATTGAAGACAATACTGGAGATTGCAACATAAACCAAGGCAATTATGAATATTGTAATGTTGAATTGTTAGCATATTGGCTATTACAAGCAGAATGAACCAGTAAACAATGATTGTTAGTTGCGATATATTGTTTTTTTTTGTGTATGTGACTGTAGATTGCTCCAGAAATTTAATTTCTGGCAAGGATGCCAAATTTGATCATTGATAATGTGTTATTCCTAAAAAATATATTACTAACTTCAGGAGCCATCCACGCTGCACTCCCCTTGTTGTTGGTCATGTATGTTGCTTTATCAGCAGCTGTTCCAAAATCACAAATTTTAAGCCTCTGTCCACCTGACACTAACAGAAGATTAGGTGGCTTCAGATCCCTGTGTATTAAAGGCTTTGGTTTCATGGCGTGAAGATATGCAACTCCCTGGAAAATAAGTGAATTATAATAAACAATTGAACCAGAAAACAGAATTTATTCTAGTTGTGTTCTTTTGTTTATATTTCTAAATGTTTAATCTAAATAGAAGGCTGATGATTAAACACTTTTTAAAGAACTACACAATGAGGATTTGGTTACCTTGAATAATTTGGTAAATATTACAGGTAAATGGTATTAAAGCTAAATAGAAAAAGCACTATAAACATGTGTTTCTCCATTCTACATTCAATAATAGAAAAAAATAGAGTACCTCAGCACATTGCCTTGCCCAGCTCATAGCATGAGCTGCATGATACTTGGGTTTGGGGCGATTGTGCAGGACATTGTACAGGGAACCACCTTCAGCATACTCCATCACTAAGCAGACATGGGCGCCCTTTGTACATGCCCCATACAGCTGTACTATATTTGGGTGACATACACGAGATAGCTGTCGTACTTCTATCGCAAACTCTCGCTTCTCAGCCTCTGAATTTATATGCTTTACCGCTACAAATGTGTTTCTCCATAGTCCTTTCCAAACTACACCAAAAGCTCCTTTTCCAACCACCTGAACAAACAATTAGCATCTCGGTAATGTTTTATATAAGTATATAGACAAGAATATGAGTCCTTGGAGGTATAATTACCGATAATTCCTGTATTTCACTGTAATCTATCTCCTCCACAAATGTCTGCTGATGAACGGGCGAGTCGTGCACATTGGAAGCCATGAGTAAACTTATTATCACATTATCAAAATGACTAGTAAGTATATATTTAGCTTTTTTATTAAACTACTTAAATTTCTTTGTAAAGGAACAAAAATAGTTGGTTATATCAATTTTCTCAGTATTGTTTGGCAGAAAAAAGCAACTGCGACAGGACCGCCATCTTTGAAACTGTAGATTACAAAATAGGGATGTTAGCCGGTAAATTAAATTACACTTAATCAAGTTACCGGTTCACATAATCGATAAATCGATTTAAAATAAATAAAATATTTATGTCAGAAATGATGACGCCACTTCCGTTTTCTCCATAGGGTATGGTATCCCCAAATCCCCATTAAAACATGAATGGCAAACATAATGCATCGAGTAATTCGAGTACATAATGAAATTAATTGATGGCGCCACTGCAGCATACGTCATAGAGTATGGTACTCCCGTTCGTCCACTGAGCAAGTAATCACTAGTTCGTCAAGCATGAATTTCACGACTTTATTGATAGGGATGATCTTTAAAATTCATTCTCACTACTTTTTCTTTGACGCCTTTTAAATAAAACATAACAGTTGAGGTATTAAATTTACTGTTTAGTAATAATGAGATATTAACAACATAAAATTGCCACTTTTGCAGTTAATCTTATCATTAGTCAATAACATCAAGATCAGTAATCGTAAGTAATGACGTCCTCCCGACAGAAACACTTCCGATTGTAGTGAAGGTTCGAATGCTCTCGGTGTCTCGCATCTCCAGCTCAGTGAGCAGCTCATACGCGTCCCTGCACCTGAAGGTCAACGCCATTTCCCGTGGAGTCTCACCCCTGTTTAAATTTTGATAAATTACTTATATTATTTCTTTAAGGGTAAAGTTCGTTAGGGAGGGAGTTTCTAATGAGTACATCGACCTCATTGAGTGGCCTCGCCGGTAGTACGACAACACGCATCGAAGTGATTGTTCAAATTCATGGTCTTCCTTTATTTCTGGTTAAAGGGATGTAAATGTTCACAGTAAACCCTGTATAACACCCAGACACTGAACAAATACACGTGCCCATCACACGAATGTTTGTCCAGGGTGGGGATCGAACCCACGACCTTTGAGGCAGGGTCACTACCGAATACACCATCCGGCCAGCCAAAGTGAAGCAAATAAAAGGTGCGCTACAAGGAATAGGTACTTCACCTATGGTTGATCAGAAACAAGTCAGCCCCCAAATCCACCAGGATGCGGATGAGCTTGCAGTTGTCGCTCATGGCAGCGAAGTGCAGCGCTTGGCGGCCGCCCGGCGCCTCCGCGTCGTTAACGGCTGCGCCCTTGTCTACGAGCAGGTGCAGTATCCTCGCCTCCTCCGGTGTTGGCTGGCACATCATCACGAATTCTAAGGGAAGGTGAAAATTAGGGCTCTGACGTCATCGGGTCACAATTATAAACGCATAATTTTCGCGGGAAAATCTTGCGGTCTTACACCTTTATTACAAAACGTGGTCTAAAGTTCGCTAGAAAGTTAGTTATGGTTTAAAAAAGATGCTGTCACTTTTTAAGTCTTGAGGTTATGTAAGGTTAGATTTTCCCAGGGTGAACAAAAAAAAAAGGTTAGATTTTCCCGCGCATATTTAGCGCGCGAAGATACGAGTAGTATACATACTGCCGTTTTTGTGAAATTCATACTGGGTATTTATGCTTAAACTAAACAAAATGTATCATCCAGATGATAGAGTATTCCATTAATTATTACATAATGAATAACAATATTTAAGGTGTGTATATTTACGTATAAATAGTCCCGTATTCACAGGGCTCGTACGTGACAATATTGTAGCACCATAATCAAACAGAAGTTTGGCTACCTTCAACGAAGGTCTGTAACAATGAATCGTATTAAGAATATTAAATTACCTAGTTAATAATTTATTTTATTAGGTAATTTTTAGGGTGCTTATCTCAAACACACCAAAGACAGAACTGCGCCGCGTAAGGACGCGTGTTACCTACCTACTTACTGCAAGATGTTTGACAAAATCCTTTTAAATTAAGGGAAACACAGATCAACTCAGGTGTTGCAGATGTCCATGGGCGACGGTGATCACTTACCATGAGGTGAGCGAGCTCGTTTGTGTAATAAAAAAACAGAAATTCAAAATAAGATTTAATGTCGGGCTTGCCCAGATCTATCGCCCTGGACATCCCACATCATCATGACACTAAATTAGAAACGCACCAAAATAATAGGTAAGAATTGGTACCGTCGACTTTGACCATTATTTTGGTATAAGTACGAGTTTATAACGCATCAAGAAAGTCATGACAACGGGTTTTTAAGGAACTAGATATCGCAGAGTTCCCATGTTTTAACCAATGGGGCTACCATACTTAATGATGTAAGCGGCAGTAGCGCCATTAATTAAGTAATTTCATGACTTACTTGATGCATTATATTGGACTATACTCTAGTCAATTAGTATACCCACCTCCTCATCAAGCACAACGACAGTGGGGTCATGCCAAGATTATCCTTCACGTTGACATTGGTGCCAGCTTTGAGCAGCATGTCGATGGAGCGAAAGTTATCAGCACACACCGCCAAGTGCAGGGCGTTGCGACCAAGGTGGTCGATTTGCTGGACGTCTGTGCCGGTGCTAAAATTAGGGATGTATAATATTGTAATAAGTCAAGAAAAAAACAACAAATCAGTCTATGTTCCCTCTGCAGGCCAAATGCCTCCAACATTGAAATCGATTCATCGCTACTATGTATGATGGAATTAGGCTTTACCACCACGCTTTCGCCTAATGCGGGTTGGTGATCACAAACCGGAGCTATGTTCGAAAAAAATCGAAACATAGTTTTGCTCGACCAGGGATCCCTCGGTACTTAAAACCACTAGACCAACGAGGCGTTAACAACAAAGTCTCTTGAAATTAATAAAATTGATGACGCCACTGCCGCTAAGGATATGGTTACCCCTTCGGACTTAATAAAACATGGGAATTCCGTCTGTTCTCCAAAAATCCTTTAGGTCGTTAGTATAGAAATAATCAGAGGGCTCAAAACGAGTATATATCTTACCTAGGTACCTGGCTCATTCAAACAACAAGACGCACAGCGCATGTGAAAGATACGGGGATAAAATCGGGTCGTGAATTCCAATTCGTTATAGACCCTCTGAGATGTGGCTGTCAGGGAGTAGGTAATTTATTTAGATGACATGGTAGGTGCCTACCGCGTCAAACAAATGGTAACCTAAGTAGCTACACACCTACTTCGGTATTAATATTGCGGCACTTATGATAAAATTGCACAAGCGCTCACCGCTAATCACTGTTCTCGCATTTATCTAGTGAATTCCTAAAGGGACTGAGTTTCCAGATTATTCTAGAATTTTATTTGGTTATAGATAGCTATATTATACTTACTAGGTATGACATGTGTACCTACCTACCTATTCGTTTCCTTGTTAAGAATTTTGATTTGGTAGGAGGTATACTTAACTCCAAAAAAACTTCTTCTTTGAGAAGAATCGACCGAGACAGCAGCCAAGAATCTCCAACTAAACCTTGCGGAAGTAGATGTTACTGCGAACAACAAACCTGGCTTATCTACATACATACCCAGCCCATAGCGCGTTACAACCATGCTTTTTATGGCTAGGTAGAATGTTAAGTCATATAAAAAGTTCTGCTAGGTCACTTACCTACCTACTAGATCCCTATTTGATCCATGCTCGGCACCGAGTTCATTTATCGGTTGACTACTTAATTATAGTATCTATGTAATGGCACATGATGCGTAGGTACTTATTTACGAAATCAAAGGTAGATAGATCGGTTCCGCCCCGCCCCGTTTGTTCTAGTGGTTTAAGTACTCGACATGTGACAAGACGTGATCTCGGGGCCCCGGGTTCGATTCCAGGGTCAAGCAAAAGCATATTTCGAAATTTTCGGACATGCTCGGGTTTGTAATTGTGATTACCGATCCGCATTAGGCACCCTGATTCCATCATAGTAGCCATGACTTGATTTCCATGATGGAGGCCTTTGCCCTGCAGTGGGACAGTATTGTATATTATAGGTTGATACAAGTATGTACAACAACAATGACATGTATGTATGAACAAGAACGGTTCCGCCCATGGTAGACTCCTACCACAGGTCTAACTGGCGATCCGCCGCGAGTCACACGGGGTCGTGACCTAAAAGAAGGTTGTATTTTGGCCTTATGATTTCAAACTGACGGACTTACGACACTCAGCAAATTATCTACTCACCTCATAAGAAGTTCAAGGGTTTTATCATTTCCGATTTCAGCGGCCACCAGGAACTCGTTATCTCGATGGAGAAAGTCCACAGCCTCCTTCAAACGGGTGCTTCGCTCAACCGAAACGATTGACGCCTCTGATCCTGCATCTATGGACCTCGGAGAGCCGGGGTACGAAGGAATGTGCACGTCCAGGGAAGTCTCCGACACTTCCAAAACTATCAAGGATTGCATCCATTGTAATGTAATTCTTACAAGCAATTAGCAGCCTATAGATAGATAGATACTCTTTATTGCACAACACATTAAAGAACTTAATGCTAATGGTAATTTACAAATACAATATCGTCGGCCTTATTGCTAATAGCAATCTCTTCCAGACAACCTTTGGGTAGAGGAATAAGCCTATTATTTTATAATAACGTACAACTTATGTTGTTCGTCAGGGATATCTGCCTATGTGAAACGTGGAAAGATTAGGTCGTAGAACATACCTTGTTATCTAAAGGTACCCAAGAGTGAAAAAAAAAACAGAAAAAAAGGTTTAGCTTCTATTATATTCAGAAATTACAGAAGAATATGGTCAGACATAGGTATTAATTTTCACTTAAGATAACACTCATTTTACTTTATTAATCATCATCCATGTCTTCAACAGAATGTTTTGGTACTAAAGAGCGTTTTGACGCCGAAGGAAAAGCTGAAAATTGTTCTCCTTCCAATATTGTCTCCATTTTAGGTACACTTCCTAAGATAGAAGATTTCTTTTTAGTTGATAGTAACGTGCCTTCGATTTCGAACAGGACATTTTTGTTTCTAATATATGCTAGGACTATCGACTCATTTTCATCAATCTCATTGTCATCGACAGGTATATCGTTTTCACTTTGTAAATTTATATCCACCACTTCAACTTCTTCCTTAGATTCAGATTCTGCAATGTGGTCAGCTGGTATTGCAAGTTCTTTGCTTGTAGAAGGTCTTTCAGAGGGCTTAATGTACTTGTTGAAAAATTTTCTTAGCACTGTATCTTTATCGTCATCGTTTATAAGTAACTCTTTGGAGCTAGGATTGCTGAGCCCACTGGAATCAACGAGCACAAACATTGGCTCTTTGTCAATTCCACAGGTTTCGGTTCGATGTTTGCTAAGCGAAGATAATCCGGGGTCATCTTCACTGGAAAAAACATAGGACTTAAATGTCTCGAGGAATTTTCTCATTGAGTTCGGTAGGCTGGAGATTTGACGATGCTCTCTGGAACTAATGAAAGTGATTGGATCGAACGTTCTGACGTCATGTTACTAGACGTGCATTTGATAATGTTGTACCTGCTGTATGTGGCAGAATGTAGCTCTCGTTCTTTGCACAGATCAGATTGAACTCGTATTAAATTACTAATATGTTCTGGTAAAACTTGTTCGGAATTAAAGTAACTTCTGAGAGAAGCGAATAAGTCTCTTCCCAAGCGTGTCGCAAACATTTTTGTGTAATTTAGAATCCAAATAAAAGTGTCATACGTCGTTGGCGGAACGGTAGCTTGGACTTCCTGGACATCTTGGATCAATGCTGATGAAACTGCTACACGGGTTTCTGTATCGGATACCTCTTGATCGTTTTTACTTATGCTATTAATGGATCTATTTTCATTCATATTCACTTAAGAATACCCTTTTTACTTAAGGTTAACATGCAGCGATAAGGGCACTTTCATTGTAAAGTTCAAAATCTCTTTGACCATTATAGTCACGTCTAATTTGACAAGAACTAGGTAGGTAAAATAAATTCGAAAAGTTCATCATTGACATTAGCATTTCGTCTATAAAGGTTTAATATCTTTACTCAACAAACGGCCAACATCATAAAGTAACAGTCGTGGCCAACATTTTTAATCTTATTTAACTACCTATGTAGGTAACTGGACTTAAAGTTTATGAGGAAGATAAATGAAACTCGATTTAGATAATACTAATTTAATACATCAGTTATGTCCATTTACACATAAAACTATTAGCTAAGTATATCTATTTTATAATGGTGAAGTTTTACTTCACTATACATGAATATTCGGAGAAACTAGACATTTAACTATCTAGAATTGATTATAATTACCATGTATGAATGATTTGTTAACAGATATGCAGGGAACTGAGGTAGGGCAATACATACAGAGAATAGAAAAAATAAAGTGATGTAAGAAAAACAGTTACATCGTAGTTGTCTCGATGGATAAATTTGTTTAGGCCTTTTCCCAATAACGTGTGACAGACGAAAAAATGGCTTAGATGGCGCAACTTAATACTAATCATCCTATATTTCTAATTTGGTAGGTAGGTATCCGCTACACACTGCGAATTAAATGCGCGACAATCTTCCACCCCAAATTTTGCCATGAAAGCGTCCATCCGACAACCGCGATCCTGCGTTCTCAACTGACTAAGTATTCAGTTGTTGTTTTGTGCTTAGCCATCGCTAGTGTGAACGCGCAGGATGTTTCGAAGAGACGCCGCTATTCAAGTGACTGCTTTAGAGTATCAGTCGTCGGTATACTGGAATCTCTTGTTCCTGAACTCGAGGGGCAGAGCGCAACAGCTCGGCGAGCGTGTAAAGATCATCTCTGGGTCGGTAGTTATTTTGATGCATACCGTCGGAGCGTTTCCTGGCAACCATGAATCGCTTCATCTTGTTAGCGTATTGTCTCTTACGACGGGCTTCCTCGTACCTTTGGGCGAGTTCAGAGGGGTCCACTTGATACATCTGATCGGGGTATCCTCGAGCCAAAGCCATGCGGTTCTGTTCAGAGAAATATGAGTGGTGAGGGTAATCGCGCTCACGTGGTCCCATAACTACGGGCTCATTGTACCAAATGTCTCCGTTTTCGTCAACCTCGGGCTGATCTTCATCTACTCCATTGGGGCGTCCATAGTAACGGTCAGCAGCCCATTGGTTATTGTACTCCTGTTTTCTGCGTTCTTGAGCCTCCCAAAGATTTAGGAGGGCTCTGACATCGGCGGCACTGCCTAAAAGTTAAGATATCATGAGAACAATGAAAATAAAATAAACCGGATGTAAAAGTTCCAGAATTAATTTATTAATACCTGAAGTTCTTTTTATTTCCGCCAGAGTTTTTCGTGGCGGTCTTAGCAGACGCAGCGGCTCCTCCTACTTTGGTGCCACTGCCGCGTTTGCGACGGTGGGCGTCGTGATCTGGAGCGGCTGATTCTACAGGCGAAAGTGCCTCATGGTCTTCTGGCCTGTTGAAATTCGTGCGTAGTATTAGAATGTACCAGATCTTTAAAATTTATGCGTTTTGATGCATTGATATACTTACTTAAGATTCTTCTTGCCAGAGCCGGATTTAGTCGCCACTTTAGTGGCAGCTCCAGCTCCACCTACTTTGGTTCCGCTGCCGCGCTTGCGCCGCCGAGACTCG
The DNA here is from genome assembly GCA_014851415.1 of Cnaphalocrocis medinalis. Lineage (NCBI taxonomy): Eukaryota > Metazoa > Arthropoda > Insecta > Lepidoptera > Crambidae > Cnaphalocrocis > Cnaphalocrocis medinalis. Next base: position 5,609,474 of record CM026289.1, on the reverse strand, counting down.
TACCCCGGGGACAGGCCCTCCATCGCAGGAGGCTCGCCATACAACTCGGGCCTCATGATGAGGTTGTCGAGTTCTCCAGTAGACTGGGGCGAGTCAAATCGCTGGTCCACTCCTTGCTCATAACCCTCCGCATTGCCTGCAAGACGGTAGGTAACTGGAATCCCTGCTGCAGTTACAAGACATATTGCTATATAATGCTCCTAAGTCCTGGAAATACTAGGTACCTAATTGGGAAATTCTATGACCAAATAATTTGCAATAGGTCCCGTAATTTTATTTTTGACAGACATGAACATGAATGTGGACTTTTTGTGTAAGTAGTTAATTAAAAATTCAAGACACCTTTTCTTTACTTACTATTCGATTGATAGCGACAGATAATTTGCAGATAAATGCATTGGAGAGGTTTTAATTTGTTGTCAGTCAACGTAATAATTGTCAAAGAAGCTTTTATTAATATTTAAAGGCTTTCTAATACTGTACTTATAGCAATTTCTTAATTAAAAGTTTAACAAAATGGACGAATATGTAAGTAAGAAAATAATTGCATAGCTCCGGTTACGAACCTTCTTCGCTGAGAGCTAACGGATAGGGTTCCAAATCGTTCTTGTCACTCTTATTCAGGAACAGAGATTGCGTGTCATCTTTTGTCTGATCCCAATTTTCCGGTAATTCACCAATTGGACCGCCATCTAAAATATGAGCGGATATTCTATTTCCTTACATTAAAGGTGTCTTTTGTAGGTATTTGACGTGAGTTGTGAGAATGGGTGGATGAAAAGTAGGTATCTCTTTCTGGAATGTTACTTGTTGTGGAATCAAGTAAAAAAAATATGCAGCAATCAATATACAATTTGAAACTTGAAATTGTTAATGTAAGCAATGAAAAAAATATAATAATTCTTTATAAGAATTAAACACCAGGTATCTAGAAGCATTTAATTAGGAAGAAAACCCGTAATCTACAGTAAAGTAGTCGGTATAACTGAAATGTTTCAAATTGTTTTAGCATTTCATTGGGTTATTGGGTAGCAATTGCAAAGTTTCAGGTTTCCATTTCCGTATACTAGATAAGACAGAGAGCAATAACTTTGTTATTATGAGCATCGAGAGGGCAACGGAAAGCTTTCAGTCTTTATTAAGTTCCCGAGAGTTCGAGATATATGTACCTAAGTGCGTCAAAGTAGGTAGCTACGTAAGTACCTATTTAAGTTGAATCCAAGTTATCATTAGGAACCTAGGCCTATTCAAGGCTTTTAGGTTTAGTAGTTTTTTATGAATGTAATCAAAATCAATAGCTATATTTAGACCTTTATATGTGAAAGGTCACACTTGATACCAGTGGAAAGAGTATTACGCAGTAAGGAGCGGCGCAGAAAGAACACCTGTTGCTAAATATAGAGCGCAGCTCCGTCGCCGGCTGATCGATACACCGACCAAAACAACAACCAAAGCTGACCCACAGACGAAGATAACACCCACGACCACCCTATCATCAATATACAATAGACACTTATCAAAAAGAGGTAAATGAAAATGATAAAGAAAAAAATACATTACCTTTGCTATTAGTTGGCGTTGGCACCGCATCACACACGAAAAGAACCGCGAATAACGCGGTTAAAGATTTAAGTAACATCGTTAATATTGTCAATGCACGTATTAATAATGTGGGAGATTTGTAATGAGAGTTGCTGGAGCGAGGGGCACCGGATGCGGGTGTGTTGTGTCAGCACGCAGGCGGCGAGTGGCGTCCGTCAGAGCCAAAGCTGGAGAGAAAACCCATTGCCCCTGTCGATAAATCCGCGACATGCGCAGTGTACAGTGCAGAGACGAACTTTTGGGAGCCACCAATATTATCGGGCACTTCCATGGGTACACAACAAAAAAAATATTTACGTATGCGAGAATCACTTCAAACTGTTTTCATCTAAACTTCCAGAGTTCCAGTCTAAGACAACAAGTCAACTTTTATGAATTAATAAATAAGAAATTTGCTAGTCACTAAGTTTAGTCTATTGCTTATACTGATTTTACATCCAGTGTCCCTCCTTTTTTATGAATTGGAGTCAAAGTTCGTCCCTGTCTGTTGACGTCTGACGGATTGGATGAACTACTTTACCTGAAATTAAAGTACTAATACGAGTAATACACTAACATAAGTGATGCGACAGCGGTGGCAGCTCTTTGGATATCGGGGCTTTATGAACATCTGGTATTATGAGACCCTGAGATACGTCCAGTACATCCCTGTACTCCCGTCTGACGTCGCAACAAACCTTCATAAAGGTGTCTTGTTTTTCAAAGGCGATATACGGGACTGTTATGAAGTATGAGAGCATAAGATATGTTCTCCGGTTCCACCTAACAGGTGACGGGAAGAGACGTGTAGGTATTAATTAACTGAATGTTTCTTTTTCAGTGTATTTGATACCTACACGTCTCTTCGTTTTTGTCCGTTAGCTTCTTATACAAAGGTTCTCTAGCCTCATCGTTTTTGATGGAACTTGGGTCTCCAAGTACGTAGGTCATAATTATGATGTCCAATACATCCCTGTATTCTTCTGACGTAGCTAACAAGCCTCCATAAAGGCGTCTCATTGCTCGGAAGATGCGACACGGTGGAGGCGCCGCCCATTAATCACGTTACATTAACCATGCTCAGTTTTGTCAAGGCTTGGAGGAAGTTTCCATGTACTACTACGTGTGGAGCCATCTGGCAATCGTCTGGTCTGCTGTTAGACTTTTCTCAGGTTGTGTTGTATTACATTACCGCCTCCTTCAGTAGGTAAATATGCGTATGTAGGATTGTAGGTACTGGAGGGGGTAAGGTAGACTTGCAATAATTGGTATTTCAAAATGAAAAAGAAATAATTTTTTTCAGAACATAATACACTTTGAAGTGCTACATAAAAATACTTAAATATATTAAATAAATATCCGAAAAACTATGACGAACCAAAAATCATTGCTCATAACAAGCGTCTTTTTTAAATATTAGGTATTTCATAAATTTTATTGTCCTCGAGTAAAATCAAATCATCTTACTTTTTAGGGTCCCGTAGCCAAATGGCAAAAAAAAGAACTCTTATAGATTCGTCATGTGAGTCCGTATGTTACAGATATTTCTATCCAAAAACTGTAAATAATGTCTGTCTGCTCGTCCGTATGCTAAAGAAAATTAAAATTCTTTCCGAAACTGTAAGAGATATTGTTGAAACTTGGTAAGTAATTAGATGGCGTATTTTGTGATCAACATTAAGATTTTGGTGCAGAAATAGAAAAAAAGGCAACTTTTTGCCTCTTTCTAGCCCCCCATTTTAGGGAAGTAGTGGAGCGAGCGAAGCTGCGGGCAAAATAAATGAAGGGTTCTAAGCAAGTACTTAATACTTGCTGCTATGGAACCCTTTATGGGCGAATCCGACTCGCACTTGGCAGATTTTTGATTTGACATTAGACATACCTTAGAACCAATAGAACAAAATATGACTTAAAAAATCTTGTACGCGAACGTGACAAGCACATAGACAATCGAAATATTATGTTTCTTTGTAACAATGTTCAATACGTTTATAGACTACAATAAGTTGATATCAATACATAAAAGCATCTCTATACCGCCTACACATGGGTATTCATGGGTATTATAGAATAGCCAGACTTCTATTGTGAAAATAACGCGTGGGGTAGGACGGGAATAGCTATTCCTTTTCACAATAAGAAAATATTCCCGCAAACTAAAATTACCACAAAAGGCTCGGTCCTATCACTTGTGTGGGCGATGAATCGCTCACAAATATAGATCGTTGCGAGTACATTCGACTGTACCTCGCTCTAAAGGTACACAATGGCGGTTAATCGAGGATCATCTTCTCGTTCAGTCACTTACGGGACAAAGGCTAACTGGCCCAGGCAATGGGTAAATGCTTGCGCACAGCAGACACGTCCTGTCGACACGTGGTATGAGGATTTGGTACTAGTACTCCTACCTACCACTCATACCAGGGGGGAAATTTTCGAGCACTCGATATTGAAGTCGAAATTAGAGATTTCATATAGTCTAAGATCCGTAGAACATCGACCTTCACCGGGCTGATAATCGAATGAAATATCCTTTATGACAAATTTTATATACTAGAAAATATATTAAAAATAGGTTTGCTAAAAAAATCCTGGACAGACTATTTTTAATTAATTTTTTAAAAATAATATTTAACTAAATTTAATATTTAATAAAATTTTCATTCTTACTTAAAGTATAAAACGTATAGAATGTGCCGCCAATTTTTTTATTATCATTTCAAGTGAAGGTAAACTGCCATCGACATACCTGTTTATACCTGACAACCGAGTTCTCTGTCCAGGTAAATAATAGACAACCCAATGGCGGCACATTCTATACGTTTTATACTTTAAGTAAGAATAAAAATTTTCTTATTATCTTAATGTTGCAAAATTTAGTTACATATTTTATTTTTAAAAAATTAATTAAAAATAGTCTGTCCAGGATTTTTTTAGCAAACCTATTTTTAATATATTTTCTAGTATATAAAATTTGTCATAAAGGATATTTCATTCGATTATCAGCCCGGTGAAGGTCGATGTTCTACGGATCTTCTACTAATACATTCGTTGTATGGGCGATTTGTATAAATCTCTAATTCGACTTCAATCAATGTCGAGGACAGGAGAATTGGAAATACCATTTTATGAACTGACTAGCCCCCACTTCGTTTCGGTATATTAGTTTCAATCTGTACCAAAAGATGGCGTTAGGTGTCGATTGCATCGCGCCAGTGTTTCTTTTTTCGGTTTAGCTATAAACCTTGTGTTTGCCTATAGATAGAAGTCACCTTTTTCTTTATCCTTACCATTTATAGAGGTAAAAAATTCTATAGACTTCGACAAATCTTATAAACGAAGTGAAGAGTCGCTACTCTTTATCGCTCTCGCTATTGTATCGCTATACAATCGACCTCCAGCGCTATCTATTGCTAGAGAGTGGAACTAATGCTCCGAAACGAAGTAAGGACGGATGTTTAGTTAATTAATAATCCGTCTGCTCGTCCACCTATCACATAAAAATACATATTTAGATATTAGTGGCCCGCCCTCACTTTATATCGGGATATTCGTTTCAAAAGTATCAATAGATGGCGCTGGGAGTCGATTGTATCCCTACTCTTCGCTGTTTATAAGATTTGTCGAAGTCTATAGAATTTACCTCTATAAAAAATCTGTTATTTTTATCTGTTATATACAGTTATTTGCATTAGTTTTTATTTATTTTAGAAAAAAATGTTGGTAATTATATCTCTTTAGATATAGGATGTTATTTGGCTATCCATCCATTAAGGGCATCATTTAGGGTAACTTAAAAAAATATAAAACAAAATAATTTCATTTCATTCATTTATTTATAACTAGTATGTATAAAAATACATAGTCATTTGTGTGACAACATTAATACAATATACCTGAGCAATAATTACCAGAAAATTTATGAATAAATTATAAAACTATTGGAGTCATAAATTGGTTTTGAACATGCAAAGTATATAAGTCCTAATGAATAAATATCAAGTCACGTTAAGGTATTTAATTTATTATGATTTGTTTTTACAGATTTAAAATTGCATTCATATGTTAAAGGCAACTATGGTTTTGTACCAAAAGTATCAAGCTTTCGCGTCAGGCTTTTGCGTAAGGTTTTATTTCCTATAATTACAGCAAAAAATGGCCACATGAATCATAGTACTAACAATTTCACTTCTACTTATCCATTAAATATCATTGTGTGTAGCAATTAAATGTAAAACCTTAGAAGTTACCAGCTAGCTAACAATTTGAACAGCATGTGATTAAGTATCTGTAGAACAAATTCAACAATCTACAATGAATTGTGTGCATAATGCATATGTTACGGTAAATGTAAGCAATCGGTAATTATCTATAATCACCGGTAATTATAGATAATCACCAATGCACATGGTAAATGTAGTGAATTATCCATATTTACCGGTAATTATATAAAACTTCCACGCGGCCGTGGTAAATATCGACATAAGCTCCCAGATAACAATTTAAACTTGAATCTGCTGAATCTAAGTGCCCTAAAAGTCTTTCTTGCATAAATAAATAATATTTTTAGGTTTCAATCCCTAAATTGGTTCAGTGAAATGCCAAAAAACATGTTAGGGTATGGTTAGGTATTTAGGGTAGAGGTTAGGTTAGGGTTATTTTTTTTTATGACCACCCAAAAATACTTAAATTTTATTCCGGGTGGTCATAAAAAAAATAACCTTAACCTAACTTTTTATGTACCACGAAAGCCTTTCTTACATACGTTTGCAAGTACCTACAAGTAACCTTGTTTGTGTGTTCTCTAATTAATATAATTGTAAGATTGTTTATTATTATAAATAAATACCTGCTGGTCAAAAAACATTGGGTTTTTATTTATTATTTTTGTGAAATTATTAACCAATATTTTTTAATTTTGTGAAATTATTAACCAAATTTTATTATATTCAAGACTAGAATTGTTTTTATTTCAATAAACATTTGATTCTAATGTTTGATTTACTACATTTACTAAACGGGTATGGTAATTTTATATAATTGCCGGTAAATGTGATTAATTCGAAAGTTTTTACAACCTTTACCACGAGCACTGGTTATTATGCATAGTTCCCGGTAATTATACATAATAACCGCACTATCCACATTTACCGTAACACATATACTTACATTCACCAGTATTTTAAAGTGTTAATGATACTTACCCCCTTAATACACAACATGGTCTAAAGGTGCTTGGTTTAAAAATGATGCTGTCACTTTCACAAAAGTCACAAATGAAAGTGACAGCATCAATTTTAAACAATGCCTAACTTTAGTCTCTGTGTAATAAGGGGGATTAAGTTTATTTTGTGAACAATTTTCCAGTACCAAGGCTTTGCTGTCTGAACAGTGTGACTTTAAATTGGAAAATAAAAGACGAAATAAAGAAACAATCACTTCCTAATACCTACTTTAAAACTATCTACTTCATTATAGAAAAAATGTTACCTATCTCCATTGTTCATAAAATAGCTTAAGGTTTTTAAGTGATGTATCATAAATAAATAATAATTAATTTAAGTTCTTCCTTTTTATACATAGGTAAGTAATATAATATGCTAATTATATGAATAATGGAGTATCCAGTTTAAAAAAATATACTAACAAAAAAATACTCTAAGCTTTCTTTTTACTTTGCTTGACTTTTTTCTTTGTATCATTCCTCTTTCTTTTCCTGTTCTTTTCACTGCCAGAACTAGAACTACTTGAATCACTACTGGAGTCTGAAGTACTGGAGGAGCTAGAGGAACTGTCACTAGAGTCACTGCTACTGGATGTTGAGTGTTTTCTCTTTTTCTTAGATCTTTTTTTTCTGTCATCTTCACTGGAAGAACTTGAATCACTACTGGTACTACTTTCCGATGAGTCAGAGTCTGTTGATGTAGAAACCTTGCGCTTTTTCTTCGCACTTTTATCTTTTTTGGAATTCTTTTTGATTTTTTCATTTATTTTAGCTTTAGTTTTGTGCGTTTTATTTTTACTTTTTACAGGAGAAGGAGTGCGAGGAGCAACACTTTCTGGTTTCTTCTTTTTCAGTCTTAAATTTTTACTATGTGATTCTTCATCTTCTGCATGCCTTTTTTTACTTTCATGTCTTGATATATCTTTGCTATCATCAATCTGGTTCTCTTTTGGGTTCTTATTTACATTATCATGATTTCTTCTAGATGATTTGTCAACTTTTTCATTTCTATTACTATTGCTATCTCTATCTCTCGGAGGCGACTTATATTTTGATTTATGTGAATTTGAGTGCCTCTCTCTTTTCATACTATCATCCAGACCAGGTTTATTTCTTTTGTTAACCTCTTCGTCATATTTACTTGAACCATTATCATTTCTGTAATTGTTTTTATCATTATTCCTATGTTTTGTTTCCCTAGAATCTTCTCTGATACTTCTAGACTGTGATCTACTTCTGCTTCTTTCTCGACGGCTATTTTGCTTAGATTCAATGTCCATTCTTTTCCGTTTTTCATAGTCTCTCTCTTTTTCTCTTCTTTCTTCATGATCATGTTTTTCTTTTCTCCTTTCCAAATCCCTTTCTGCTTTTCTGTTTTCATAGTCTAGTTCTTTCCTTCGTTCCTTACCAGTATCTTGATCTCTTCTCCTTCTATATTCTGTATCACGTTCTCGTTTTCTTTCGTCTCGTTCCACTTTTCTCTCATCATCATACCTTTTATGTGTATGCTTTTCTCTGTCTGTGTGTTTATTATTCAATTGGTTTCTAACATGTTCTTCACTACCAGATCTTTTATATCTCTGTTTACTATGATTATCTTTAGCTTCATCATCATTGAAATGTTGTAATCTTCCTTTACCAAGATATCTCATTTTGGAAACAGATTGAGAGAAATCTACATGGATACGCCTATCATCTATCAATACATTGTCCATCTTGAAGTAAGCATCTTCACAAGATTTTTTATTTGAAAATTCTATGAAAGCATACTGCAAAGAATCTCCAGTCTTTTTGTCCCGTATCACTTCACAGTTTACAATTTCCCCAAAACGACTAAATATTATCTCCAGGTCTTCATCTGTTGTGACAGGGTTGAGCTTGCACACAAAGAGAACATTTTCTGGTGGAGCAATGTCAGCATCAGGCAAATCACCAACAATTTCTAAGATTGTAGCTCGGGCTTTAGCCTCCTTTTCTTCAATAATCTCTTGTATTTCTTCAGCAGATTTCCCTTGAGTTTCATCTATATCTTCATCTGGGGCAATTCTACCACCTTTCAACCTTTCAGCACTTGGAGAAGGTGATCTAGATGGAGCATGGAACCCAGGGGGATCATTAAATGGATCTTCTAATACAACCGTATGAGTAATTCTAACGTCTTGATAAGGTCTGTGTGTTTCATCACAAATAGCTTCATTAAGTTTGCGCAGCACTTCATGTCCTTCAGTCACTTCGCCTATAACACAGTGTATGTTGTCTAAAGAATCTAAGTCAGAGCCCAGGGTAAAGAAAAACTGGGAACCAACCATCACATCGTCTGTGCCAACCATGGAGAGTAAGCCAGCGTTTGTATGTCGTATTTTAGGCATTTTTTCGCCAGAGAAGAAACGTTTCCCCGGGCCTTCCAATAATCCAAAAATAGACTCACCGCCAGACCCTTCGCCTGTGGGATCGCCAGTTTGAGCTATGAATCCGCTTCGTATTGTGTGAAAAAGATTGAAATTGTAGTATTTCATCTTGCAGAGTTTTAGAAAGTTGAGACATGTTACAGGACGCTGTTCTAAGTATAAATCCACTGTGATATCACCAAGAGTTGTTTCTATAACCACTGCCATTTTGTACCAATTAAGAAACTTATTTTAACACATAATTCTTTAAGTTTTAATGTAAAATTGTTTTTGATGCATTAATTTTTGACACATCACACAAATTCTATCACATAACCTCAAAATACGAATAGGGATGGGGTGATTTTTAATGGGTTACTAAATCAACTTTACCGGTTTTCTAAATCAAGTGATTTAAAGCATGGAGTATGTCAAAAAATATTGTTTTTGTTAATTTTACTTAGATATATATCACAAAAAATATACCTATTATTTAAGTTGAAAAACGTGTAAAAAACCTCAATAACAAATGCATAAAATTGCTGCAAACCCTAAACAGTGCCATCTATCAAATATAATCTGTAATATCTCATAATGTTCCAAAGATTTGAATCATCTGCAGCTAGGACCAAAGAAAGCATAGCAGGAGGTCGGCGGCATAGGATACCACAAAGTTCGAGATGAACTAGATAGATGACGCTTTTACTGAAAACGGCAAGAAAACGGTGAATTGAAAGTTTTTTTTTAAAAGCAATCTAAGAACAATGGACAAACGGTTTTCATCGTTGGAAAATTACATCTTCCTACATATTTTGTATTGATTTTATTCCATCCAAATAATTTCAGTTCATTTGTAAAACTACCTAATTCAAATATTGATTAATTTAAATAAAATGGAAATTTAATTATAAATTCATTTCTCATAAACATATAAAAACCAGTAGGTAGGCGTCCACTGCTGGAAATAGGCCATCCATAATTTTATGTTCGCGATCGACCTATGCCGCCTGCAGCCAAGGAAATCCCGCAACCGTTACCAAATCGTGTCGGTCCATCTTTAGGGGCCCGTGGCAGCTGCCCTGTGATTTTCTGTGCACGGCCTCCACTTGAGGCCTAACGGTTGTCTCTTCTCCGCGTAATGTGCCCTGCCGATTGCGACTTGAGCCACGAAAATCTATAGGCTAGAGGTATGTCTGCCATCTTAGATTATAAGTCCTACTTTCTTGATGTCGTGATTAGATTCTCGGATGACTCTTTGTGAGGTGTGCTGGACCCCCTGAAGATAATCCTAGTCTACTCGTAACTTCCCACCTCTGATCACGTTCTAAAGCTACCGTTCTACCGGATTTAGGCTATCTATACCTACTTACTATCTACCTATCTACACAATATTTGCAACTAGTTAAACATCAAACGTTTTATTCACCAGATAAAAGAGTCAAACGAAATGACAGATACACAAATAACTAAAAATCCCCTTTACCAAACTTAATTTAGTAGCATCTAGCCCTCACTATATGTTAATAAAAATTTATAATCACATCCCAAATTATATTAAAAACTCAACAAGTCTTGCAGCGTTCACTAAGAGTCTAAAATATTCTTATCAAGTAAATCATACTATAATTTACAAGAATTCTTTAGCGACAAAAACAATTAAAATGCTTCATTTTCTCCTCGCCTCTCTCACACGTTACTTAATTATAAAAATTGTTGATGTATAAATATTATGTAGTAAGAAATAATAGGTATATTAGATTCTAAGTTTGCTATGCCCTTACAGGGCGTCACATGTTTACTTTTATCAATTTATTTATTTGTAACATCTTGATGTAATGTGACTTGCAATAAACTATTTGAATTTGAATTTGAATTTGAATACCTATTGGGTGTACCTTTTTTATGTGATTGGTAACAGACGAGCAGGCGGATCACCTGATGGTAAGCAATTGCCGCCGCCCATGGACACCTGCAACACCAGTGGAGTCACAAGTGCGCTGCTAACCTTTTAACCCCTTCCCCTCCGGTGGGCCTCCGGTACCCTCACAAACACAGCACAGGAGCTGCTCACGCCGGTTTTCTAGAAAACCTCTGTCAATCGCGGATTAACATCACATGTGATGTTAATCCGCGATTGACAGATGATTGAGTTGCGCAAGAGTTCGCCGCGATCCGATCTGGCACAACGACTCTGTAAAATGGTACTAGGGTTTGTTGTACCAGCGGTTTGCGTAAATGTCAAGTCATATATAGCTGTGAGGCAGTGGTATCACTCCGGTCGAGCCGGCCCATTCATGCCGAAGCATGGCTCTCCCACAGTTAAAACCTTTGTTGATACTGATTTCTATAGTAAAGGGAAAACATACATAGCCTCAAAAGCTTTCACGAATTTCTCTCTCTCTCCTTCTTCAGCAGCATGTATTTGCCCACTGCAGAGCATATGCCTCTCCAATTTCCCTCCACTCCCTTCTATCGTTCCTGGACCACGCTGCCCCAGTTTGACCTTGATGTCGTCGGACCATCTGGCAGTTTGTCCGCCAACACTCCTCTTTCCGTCTCTTGGTCTCCATTCAATTCACGAATTTAGATAGTTCTTATTTTCACAAAGTCATTTGATACCGACTTTAGCTACCAAACAAAATATACAGCAAGTCGTCCGTTATTGGGAGTATAGCTTATTAGGTAAATTTCAATATCGAGGTGTCGGACGCAGGCCATGCAATCCACTGCCTACTCACGTTTCTAGAAAATCTAATAAACGCCGTTTCACCCACCCTCCTTCCGCCCTCACCCCTAATAAAGTGAGTATTGAAAATTTACCAACCATTCTTCGAGAAATATAAGGTTAGCTCGGCATGAATGACGATCTCACCTAAAAATGTGTTTGTGCAACTCAATTTGTATCTTACTGCTTACAAGTTAGAGTTGGTGTAGGTGTTTGGAGCGTTTCAAAAATTGTTCTTGGTGAGGTTACGTATCGAAATAATAAAATAAAGGCTGCCGGATGGAAAATATGATATAAACATGGGGGCACGTGCCGAGGCTGTCTGTTCAGTGAAACACCCGCTGTTCCCTTTTGTGTCCACTCATAGATATCTAATTATTAGTGTTAGAACTTTAATAAAATCGTAATGTAAATAGGCATAGGTATATCGAGCAGACTATGCATGTACTTGTGGTGTCTTAATAAAATAAATAAATTTGAGTTCTAGTTAATATCAACGTAACGTTAACGTTGTAGTTTCTACCTACATAAGTAGATTACGTATAAACTTCGTAGTTTTTATCAGTTACTAAATTATTAGTGGTGACGGCACATTTGTCATTATTAGGTAGGCACAGTCGATTACAAAAATATGTAAGGGAACCTGTTGTACCTCGGTCACTTTTTCATTCAACGATTTAAAAAAAAAAACGGTTGTAACTATAGCAATTAAAACAATTTTAGCTGTTAGAAGAACTAATGTGGATCATAATATAAATTATATACAAACATAGATCATCATTTTTATAGGTTTTACATAATCTAAAAAAAAATTGGAATGTGGATCAAGGTACAACGGTGGTGATGTACCTTGATCCGCTTATGTTGTACCTTTGTATAGCTAGAACTCATCAAATAAAATCCATATTTCTCGACAAATAGCAAATATTTTTATTATTTTCAGATTCAACATGTCTTTAAAAAACTTTAAAGTACATAATGCCTCTTTAAAGTACATCTTGACAAGTTAAAATATTTGGCAGCCCCTCTTAATGATAATTTTTTTTCTTTAACTAATTTAATAGCACTAGAAAGTGCTGTTTTTGGAACAGGGGTTCGTTTGATGTTGTTTTTGCTACGAGACATTTTACCTGTACAAAAAACAACAAAATTATAAATATGTGCGTTCCTAAACAGAATTAACATAGTACATTTGTACCTTAACCATATGATCAAGGTACAACTGTTTTCCTATGATCAAGGTACAACACCCCTACCCTTTCATGTTTATTCGCACATATAAATTTGGGGGTTATGACGAACTTAAATAAGCATACTACATTATAAACTTAGATAAAGTACTTGTTTCAATTAAATGGTTTTAAAAAAATATGAAGGAAATAACAGAAGTAATGAAAGAAATGAAAAATATTCAATATTTTACTTTTTTGCCGCGAAAACGTTAAAGTGATCTGCCATGCAAACTCGATACCTACAATGGCCGCCTGCAACTAATTTCATGTTGATTAGTCTTGTGAAAGTTCACTATATCATAAACAAAGAGACATAAAAAAGAGCGCAAACATTTCAAAAACGTAGGGGGCTCGAGGTACAAAGGGTGTCAAGGTACAACAGGTTCCCCTATACACTTTAGGACCTTGTCACTATACATAATATAGGAAAGTAGAACGACCTCTACTTTCTTAATGTATTGTGACAAGGGCCTAAAGTGTATACATATTTTTGGAATTGACTGTACCTATCTAACTCTGTCTCATGCGCCAAAGGTCATGGGATCGATACCCACCCTGGAGGATCGTGGCAACAACTACTTTATAAGATGATGATGGCGATCCGCCTGTTTGTCTGTCATTATCACATAAATAAGTCAACTAAAATGACAGCTAGAGCTTTTCTAACTTTTATTATTTTGTGTACCAGTCGTCAAAATATTGTACAAATTATTACCCAGTAACAACATAAAAAAAATAAAAATGCAAATTGCAAAATATAAAATCAAAAGTAACGTCACCTAGGGTGGCAAGTCAAGTAGGCACCTATTAACTACGTTGCATCCTGCCCCCTATAAAACAATGTTGATACACAGCAGCGATATTATCTACATGAAAAAGCAATCAAATCGCAAGCGCGTCAAACCGACGCAACATAACATGGGGCTAGGGATGTGTGGTGATATTTACTGGGACGTTCAGATATTGGGACGTAGGCAGTAAACTTTTGAACGAAAAAATAAACTTTTAGGTTGCCTGGAAGAAATCCCTATAAACGATAAGATCTTGTTGTAGTGTATTTGTAAATTATATAGCTGTATTTGGTTTTGGGCAATAAAGAATATTTATTTTTATTTTCAGTTTTATCGGTGGTCACTTTCTTTTTGTATTTATTTGTAAAATTTTATTGACTTAAGTATTTTCAAAAGTCGTAGAACAAAATTAAATGTTGTTCAGAATGGTTGGTAAAGACGTGGTTAAGAGGTATAAATGTTCACAGATACATCCCTGTATACCAATAATTGAGTAAACAATTCTTCATCCTCCGTTTTTCTGTACCTGTAAGTACGCGTGATCTTACAACAAACAATATTGGTAAGTAGGTACGAGTTGATTTGAGAAATTCGTCCTTTTTCAAGTACGAAAAGGGTCCTCCTTTTCTACTTTCCCACGTGAGTAAGTATATCACGATTTTGAAAAACTTGCTTCGCGATCATCTAGGTAGGTAGGTAAGTAAAATTTGGCAATTGTTTCACTTAAATACTACGATAGTCCATCCCGTCCCATAACATCCTGTGACACCAACAGTTCCCATCACTACTCTAGATGTATTTTTAAGGAGCCGTCGGGGGCGCGGTGACGTTCGTATTTCCATACAAATGCTGCATAATTTAGGTCCGCGCCGAGGCAGTAAAACTCGCGCTTTACGCGATTCATTATACAGCCGACACTCAAACTAACGCGGCTTGCCCGCTAGACCGTGAACTCTGGATTTTTGTTGCCTAAGTCGCTCAAAGAGCTATGGAAAGGGCTATGCTCGGAGTATCTTTGAAGGACCGCATCAGAAATGATGTAATTAGACAGAGAACCAGAGTCACCGACATAGCCCACCGAATTTGCAAACTGAAGTGGCAGTGGGCTGGTCACATTAGCCGCAGAACTGACAACCGTTGGAGCCATAAAGTCCTTGAGTGGAGACCGCGACTCGGTAAACGTAGTGTTGGACGCCCTGCTACAAGATGGGATGACGATATTCGAAGGCTGGCTGGAATGAGCTGGATGAGAGTGGTCGAAAATCGGGAGCGGTGGCGTGCAATAGGGGGGACCTATGTCCAGCAGTGGACGAGCGTGGGTTGCTGATGATGTCGTCACCAACTATTAGAAAATAGAGTTTTTTTATTCAGTTTATGTATATACACAATATTTATGAGAGTCAAATAATTATTTCTGATAGGAACTAACGATTTCTACCGAGAAGAGCCTGTAAGAAACTTAGTACCTAACTAGTGGCTGATATCATGCTAATACGAGCACATTTAACTCTGCCATCGTCGAGTGATAAGAAAGACACGTTATTTAAAATAAAAATTGACCGGTGTGTTATGAGATTAACTCTTCTGGATTTCAGTAGGAACTAGATACTCTGTTTAAATATGATCGATCATATCGACAATCACGGAGCTTACATACATTTACGACATACTTACTGTGTTGGACGATGGAAAACATTTATGAACTACCTGACAGTGACCAGGTTTTGACACTGCTATGTTGTATAGGAAATTTTCAGTAAGGCACCTACCAACAAACCTACCAAATTAGGCACAACGTTCCCTTGTCTCTGAAGTTTTACGGCCTGACATGTCGCTAACTGTACCAACTGAAAATTGTCAAATATTTCTTCCGTATTGATTTGTAGCCTACTATTCTTGCTCTGTAGGCAAAAAGATAAACGAAACAAAATCACACATCCACAATTGAATAAGTAGTTACCAACTACATGAGGGTACGATCCGCCAGAGGACTAGCAAATAAACGGTAAGCGCATCGAAAACACCCCGCAGTTTGATTTAATCTGTTTAGAGAAGCCGTAAACCGTACCGATAAAATAAAGCGAGGCTCGTCTTATCGCCACCGAGCAAGATTACACATAAAAATGTTAAATGATCTCGAAAGCGTATTGAAAAAAATCGAGGGAAATGCCGGGAGAAATTGCTTGCGGGCTATGCGACTAGTTACGGTGCGACGTTATTTCCTCCTATAGGCTACGATTACAACGACGGTGATGCCAACTGGTGCGAGCATAGTCCTGTCAGTCGTGCTGCCACTTATTTTTACTGCCACAATGATGAAGCAACCTGCTACCATCGATTTGAAGTTTAGTCCTGTTAGTCAATACAAATAGTACCACCTATTGTTACACCACTTAATTTATGAGTGGTATGAACTCCGACTACCACGAAGTCCTTGGCTCGAGTAAAAAACTTCAAATACTTAGGAAAGCCTGAATCATGGTCCAATATTAACGTGTATGGTAGTTATAGTAAAGCAATTGCCGTTTGACTAAAGCAACTCTGAAAAAAATAAAATTAGATTTAAGACCACATCACATAATTAATTGTCCTTACCCCAATCTTAGGGTTTCTCTTGTATCTGTCTAGTACCGCACGCACCAGAAATAACACACAAAATGCAACACAATTTGTTTGCCTCACAAGCCGTGCTTATCGATTTCCTGAATTCCAAAATTTGCAAAAGCGTGGGCGCTCCACTGCTACACATCAACTAAGTAATTAAGTTAATATCAGCCTATTTGTAGGATACATAATATTAGATACTGTCCCACTGTAGGGCAAAGGTCTCCATCATAGAAATCAAGTCATTGCTACTATGATGGGATTAGGCTTAATCATCACGGTTGCCTAATGTGGATTGGTGATCAAAAACCCGAGTTTTTTATATGATGGCAGATGAGCAGACGTATCACCTTGCTGGGAAGCGATTACCGCCGCCCATAGGCGCCTACTGTTGCAGGTAGAGTTACCAGTTATTATACCACTCGGACGACCACCGAAAACTGTGCTGTGTTTCGCCGAGTGAGTGAGGGTACCGGAGGCCCACCCGGGGAGGGAAAGAGATAAAAGGTTGGCAGCGCACTTTTAACTCCACTGGTGTTGCAAGTGTCCACGAGCGGCGGCAATTGCTTACCATCAGGTGATCCGCCTGCTTGTCTGCTACCTAACACATAAAAAAAAAACAGCGTCGTGGTGACACCCATTGCCGCAGCACATGCTGAGTGGAAGCCTATTTGGCACACAATAATATTTTATTCTTTTTTAAGCTTGTATTTAATTTCAATTCCAGAATTTTCTTTCTTTCTTATGTTCGAAAAATCCGAAACATACGTTTGCACGACCCAGTTTTTTAAGTATCGCAGGCTTATTCGCCGCACGTAGTTCCTTGGCCCGGCGTGGGCATGCTCGTGACAGGCAAGCGCGGCGCTTGTCGACTTTCTTGAAATCCAATCTCGACGCCTAATTTCGATCTCGCTCCCGAAATACACACCCGACAAGTGTCATGTCCGGGACCGTTATCATTTCCACGATATTTTTAGAGGGACTAGATGAACAATAGGATTTCATTCGACTGGACAACTTACGATACGATTTTTAAAGTTTTTATAAAACTAGCGCTTTTCTTACTTATTTGTTTGACTGCCTCAGTGGTGCAGTGGGTCACTTTCAAGCGGCTGCACTTAGAGTCCCAGGCTCGATTACCGGGTCGGTTTGTGTCTGACATTTTCTGTTCAGAATTATCTGCGTCAGCCCGAAGTCTGGAAGTTTTCGGCCTTGTACCCCTGTGCTTCGGAAAGCACGTTAATCTTTTAGTCCTGCGCCCGATCTCTACGTTCGTGTCACACTGGTGTCCCATCGAAATATGAGGGTAATAACAATGAACGCAAATTGACCGCCGGCTCACAAATGCCATAAATGCTTCTCTTGCACGCAGACCAAATCTACACAAAAGGCGGACAGCAAGCATCAAAGGAACAAAGAATATTCTTGTAGAAAACAAACATGCTTCTAAACAAAGGCTAGTAAACTTGAAAGATAATCCGGACACAAAAACCGTAACGGACGAGTAGCGAATGCAATTTCAATCAGATCGCCGACGCACCTGCTATCACGCGCCGGCTAAGAGGCTACTTAACCTAAGTGACTCCACTCTAGGAATACCAACTGCGCTCTGGAGACCATCCCGCTGTAATGTGACCAGCCGGTAGGGTCTTGAAGGATGTCCGAAGAATGCCAATATGACTTTTACTTTCTTTCCCACATTGAAGATCGTAATAGGAACTAAACTCCGGGCATAGGAATCTATCTTATGATAATAAGTAATAATAAAATCTGTATTGTGGTTTTAAAAGTATTAAAAATGTTACACGTAAAATGTATTCTAATAGAATGATTATTTTGACATTACTTATTATAATAGAACGGTTTGTAGGAGAACCACAAGATATTACCATGAGTTTATTTCTGCCACGTTCCTTTGGGGTTTGTATTTTGGTTATGTATGTGAAGGGCTTGGTTTGTTGATCACTATCAGTGCGTGCATTTATGTGCTTAGAACAACATTATTCTTTTATGCGATAGGTGGCAGAAGATCAGACGGATAATCATTTATAGTCATACTTTACCAATTTTGGGTGAAATGGTCCAAGTCATCTCGTCATCTCTTTTTTACTCGCCTCTCAACACAGTCTACGTACCATTGGAGAGATTTAGAGGAGGTTGTTGCGCACTGTTGCACTACACAAACTAATAAAAAGACACTATTCGGGATATTTTTCTAATTCTAATTCTAAAACGAACACATGTTTAACTTTTAGGCGGAAACTATTTTCGGCAATGTGTTGGTAAGTATAATGCTTTTAGTTGAAATGGTAAAGTAAAAAAGTAAAGTATCAGCCATATACTGTCCCACTACAGGGCAAAGGCCTCCATCATAGAAATCAAGATATTGCTACTACGAGTATGATGGGATTAGGCTTAATCACCACGCTTGCCTAATGCGGATTGGTGATCACAAACCCGACTATGTTCGAAAAATTCGAAACATACTTTTGCTCGACCCGGGAATCGAACCCGGGACCCCGAGATCTCGGCCCGGTACTTAAACCACTAGAACAACAGGATGAAATGGTAAAACATGTTATTTGTTTCCCAATAAATGGAAAAAATCAACCTCATAGTCACCCTACCCCAATACCGATGGCGACCATTCCGCGAGCCAGCCGCCATCTGCGACCGACGCGACAAAAAATAACATCCCCGAAAAACATTTTCGAAAGAAAGGGATATTAGTCTCCGCGGGGCCATAATCGAAGCCAATTGCCCACGGGTAGCGGGTAGCTAGCGTTTTATTTACACCGACTGTACAGCGGTAATATCGTAAAACATATTTTATGGCTGAGTGTATGTGGCATGATTTTTAACTGCAGAGTTGCGATCTTCGCTTTTATGAGATGGGTTTTGTGTCTAGAGTATTTTTTATGGTGGTAGACGAGCAGACGGATCACCTGAAGGCAAGACAAACATCACCAATAGTTGCAAATGAGCTGCCAATTTATAAACCCTTTTCTCCCTAATTGGACTTCTGGTCTGGGTCTGGTGAGGATTCACCAGGTTAACTAATAAAAAGAAAAGCTTAAAACTGTTGCTCAATACAATATCTTCCATAAAATTGGTTGATGGTGTTGTTTGAGAATGATATAAAAGTAAACGATGATGGTACACTGTAAGTGTTAGCAAACGCTTCAGCATTATTCAGACTATTTTCACACAAGGAATTCGCTATTATTATGCAAACGGCATTTTATTCATCCAAGAAGATGAGCAATAAACGTATCTCACTGGGTACTATTACGGCGTCGAAACACAATTACTAATATAAGAACGGAGGCAAAAAGCAAACAAGGCAGGCAGTTTCCGGCAGATATTAAAGGCATATCTCTCTATTATGAGCGGGAAGTTGTGTAATTTAAGGGCGAGCTCGGAGCGCCGCGGCATATGGCGAGATTCGGAAGGGTTGGGCCGCTGCGACCACCGGTATATGTCGATACGATAATTATGACACGGTAACCCTTAAATGTTCGAATACAGATTCTCAAAAATAACACTACACATAGTGCCGTGGGTGCCGGGTAAGACTCAAGAGTTGTGATTGCGGATTCGATTATCACACTAACATAACAATGTTTGTTGATAAATTAATCAGTAAAAAATATTATTTATTTACTTCAACCATGAATCCATTCATCATAATAATTCACAACAGCATACAATATGAATTAAAACAGTCAAAAATCAAGCATAAAATTAAATTACGTCGATTCTTAAAAATATTGAAACGAAATGAACACTTTCAGTCAAACAAATTGCTACAGTTTGCTACGTCGTAGCACAAATGCTGCTACGGCGTAGCACTGGTAGCACGTATGAATTCGGCCGTAGTGGTTTCTTAGTTTTCGGTTCGCTGTATAATAATTTCGATCATTGAAGCACTGACTGAAGGTAGAGTACCTAGAATGTCGCAATCTCATGCTAATGGCCAAGATACATTTAGACCAATGAGCCAGGGAGTAGTTAATGTTCGATACCTACTACAAACAAACAGCAAAAATCGGCAGATGGTGTTGTTATTAATTTCCCAATACACATTACACACACGCTGATTATGTTATAAGGGCAACTTTGAGTATGCTTGAGTCGTCGATATATCTGGTAGTGGGCTGGCGCATCCCTACCTGACTGCTCATTCCTCAGACACAGCTGCAGCGCGCTCGATTATACTAACTTACTGAACTCAAAATGCACATTATACACACACATGTTATTAAGAGTAAGTTTGTCTATGCTTGAGTTATCGATATATCTGGTAATAGGCAGGCACATCCCTATCTAGCTGCTCATTCCTCAGACACAGCTGCAGCGCGCTCGATTATAACTACCTAACTTACTTAACTCAAGATGCATATTACACACACACATTCTATAAGAGTAACGTTGACTATGCTCGAGTTATCGATATATCTGGTACTAGGCAGGCGCATCCCTACCTGGCTGCTCATTCCTCAGACATAGCTGCAGCGCGCTCGATTATAACTAGCTTACTGAACTCAAAATGCACATTATACACACACATGTTATTTAGAGTAAGTTCGTCTATGCTTCAGTTATCGATATATCTGGTACTAGGCAGGCGCATCCCTACCTGGCTGCTCATTCCTCAGACACAGCTGCAGCGCGCTCGATTATAACTAGCTTACTGAACTCACGATACACATTACATACACGTTGGTTACGTACGGGTTTTGTTGGAACGATACATTTTCCTTTTTCAATGCTTACGATTGTTATAAGATAAATGGGAAACGGTAACGTATTCTAATGTTGAGGAGGATTTGTTAGATTTGGAAATAAAATAATATTAATATGACTTATCAAATCAAATACTTATATCTTCTCCTAGCATCGTTTTTACTGAGGGGGTCCGTGCTTTTTTAAATTTAAAATGATGACGTCTTGAACCAATTTGCGTACTCTTTCTCAATCTTCAGCTGCGTAGATACCTTTCTTTATGTTAGTGTTTGGCCAAATAAAATAATATTAATATGACTTATCAAATCAAATACTTATATCTTCTCCTAGCATCGTTTTTACTGAGGGTCGTGGCTTTTTAAATTTAAATGATGACGTCTTGAACCAATTTGCGTACTCTTTCTCAATCTTCAGCTGCGTAGATACCTTTCTTTATGTTAGTGTTTGTGCAAATCTGAACTGTCCATTGCATATGGGTACGACTTTTTAGTCTTTCCCGTAGATCTTTCCAATGACTCTTAAATACTTACTCCACTGGTTTTAACCTGGAGCTCGCACAGATCAGACGCATAAAGACTGCTAAAATTCATTCCCCTTTCTTTCTGGCATTGCCATAGACGGATAGATAATAAAAAGTAAGTACATTCAACTCAAAAATATGTATACACTTTAGGACCTTGTCACAATACATAATGTATAAGAAAGTAGAAGTTGTTCTTATACATATGTATTGTGACAAGGTCCTAAAGTGCATACATATTTTTATAGTTGACTGTACCAAAGTTCGATTAGCAAAACACGCACGCATTCTACAAAACGTCGGTAAACGCTCGGCAAACTCGCGTACGCAAACAGCTTAAAATTGGTTGTCAGAAAACATAATGTCAGGCAAGGAAAGGGTTGGGTCGCGTGCCCTTTCCCTATTCTTGACATTTTAAATTGTTTATTTGCGAACAAGTGTCAAGTTATTTATTCAGCGTTGCCGGTTCACGTTTATTTAAGTGTATCGAGGTGTTTTGTACATCTGTGCCGTGAATAGGAAATCTGTTTTTGTTCATTTCGAAATCAGGTTCTCGCGTGATATCTTATTTTGTGATTGTTAGTTTTTGTAACAAGGTCATTGCAAAAAGATGTATTCTTTTTTTTAAGTACTTAGTCTTTTGCTTTTTTTTCTGATGGCAAAAACGAACAGACGGGTCATCTGATGGTAAGCGAATGCCGTCGCCTGCAATACCAGTGGAGTCACTTTCCCTCCGATTGAGCTTCTTGTAGCCGCCGGTTTTCTGTGAAGCCGTGGTATCACTTCTATCAAACCGATCCATTCGCGCTATAGCGTGACTCTTCCATGGTCAAAAAGACTTTTGTGATTTTTCGTTTTTTGGAGATCAGCTATGATGACTGATTTATGATTTATTTATTCAGAAGTCTTTAAAATGTTGGCACATGAATGTTTAAATAACTGTAAAAGGTGTTTTTTTCAATTAATGGATAAGTTTAGAGTTGCTTGTGCTCTTTTAATGGCTCTTTTCAAATTCCACGACATCTTATTATCTTTTGATCACATCCCTCATTTTCGGCACGTACAATATTAACGCAAACATTTGCCGTTCACTCCATTTTAACAAGACCCGAATCGTCAAACTCCGAAGTTGGGCAGGGGCAGACCTCAAAACGGTCGTGTCGGCTGCCCGAAACTTATGTGTCGTGGCCACAGCGGGCGGCATATCACCACGATACGCGCTAATCGCGGCGGCAGGTTAACCTAACGCTTTGCGGACGACCCACCTCCGCCTATTGTTTATGAAATTGTCCTCACCTCATTAATGCAAGGTACTGTTTTAATGCCAATTTTGGTATTGATGTCATTTAAATGTATAACTTATGTGTCGTGGCCACAGCGGGCGGCATATCACACAACGATACGCGCTAATCGCGGCGGCAGGTTAACCTAACGCTTTGCGGACGACCCACCTCCGCCTATTGTTTATGAAATTGTCCTCACCTCATTAATGCATGGTACTGTTTTGATGCCAATTTTGGTATTGATGTCATTTAAATGTATAACTTACGTGTCGTGGGCACAGTGGGCGACATATCACAACGATACGCGCTAATCGCGGCGGCAGGTTAACCTAACGCTTTGCGGACGACCCACCTCCGCCTATTGTTTATAAAATTGTCCTCACCTCATTAATGCATGGTACTGTTTTAATGCCAATTTTGGTATTGATGTCATTCAAATGTATAACTTATGTGTCGTGGCCACAGCGGGCGGCATATCACCACGATACGCGCTAATCGCGGCGGCAGGTTAACCTAACGCTTTCCGGACGACCCACCTCCGCCTATTGTTTATGAAATGGTCCTCACCTCATTAATGTAAAGTACTGTTTTAATGCCAATTTTGGTATTGATGTCATTTAAATGTATAACTTACGTGTCGTGGCCACAGTGGGCGGTATATCACAACGATACGCGCTAATCGCGGCGGCAGGTTAACCTAACGCTTTGCGGAGGACCCACCTCCGCCTATTGTTTATGAAATTGTCCTCACCTCATTAATGTCAGGTACTGTAATTTTAATGCCAATTTTGGTTTTCGATGTTTTTTAAATCCAAATAACCACGAACCGTATCACAACAATAAACGGAACGAACGAAGTTACTATTGCATAGGTACTGTTATTATTTAAATAACTAATCATTTTAACGATATCAGCTACAGATATAATACAAATACTGTTTCAAAACTAAAAAAAACTTTAAAACTTTAACTAGCATCTAAAAAAAAAGTCATGAGCTGGTTTTGTAGGTGTCTACAGTCGGCAGCAATTACTTACCATCAGGTGATCATAATATGATCACCTGATGATGATCATCATATAAAATAAAACACCTAAGTAGGTCATCTAACCCAGCGGTGGCAGATTAACCATAAAGCAAAGAAGCAGATTTTAACAGGTGGCGAAATTTGGATCATATTTGGCGCTCATATCTAGACTTCATAAAGCTTAGGCAGCAGGCAGCGTGTGCTAATCACGGGCGCAGACAGGTTAACCTCTAACCGCTACTGCGGACAGTTCGTAGTTACTGATAAAATGGTAAGTAATAATGTGTCCGTTGTCTACCCGAACCTCATGAGTTGTGGCCACAAACGCAGGGAGCGTTTAAGCGGGAATACGCGCTAACCGCGGCCCGGGACGGTTAACCTCCAACAGCAGACAAGGTCACATCACGACAGGCTTATATTAGTAAGTATACAGTGATATAATATCGGCCGCAGTAAAATAACTTCATCATTCTGTGACGGCACAGAAAAGCAACATGAAGCAGCGCCTGAGCTGTGTTTTGCCGGGTTAAAAGATTCTCAGCGCATTGTAACTACTCGTGTTGCGGGACCATCGCCGAAAGGGCGACGGGCAATCGTTTACCATCAGGTGATTCGTCTGCTCGTTTGTCATCTGTAAGATAAAACAAAAAAATTTATAATTGTACTGTAAGAAGCTCGATTAACTAAGTAATAGTAATATAATATTTTTTGTATACGTATTATAACATTTCAGAGTATACGTCGACCTGACCCTAACAAAGTACAAAGTTGCATTTGTGTTATTGGTAAATACTCAACGAAGGAATCACAAATATACTATATTGTAGGACCACCTACAATATATACCTACATGGTTGCCTACTACTTATATAGATATAATAACACCCAGATTCTGAACAAACACACGTGTTCATCACACGAATGTCTGCCCAGAGTGGGAATCGATTCTACTACCTTTTTTGTACAAGGCTAGCGGGCTAGTTAACAAATAGTCAATAAAGGATATATTTTAGTAAAAAGATACATCACAGCCATGATACTCGTACGTAATCTGTAGAAATATTGGACGACATCAATAAGTCACGTTAAAATGTTTAAAACCTGCAGATATTTACTTAAAAAAATGTTCCCATATAAGTAAAACGTTCTAATTAAAAGGATTTAAGACTATTTCCCAGACCCAATGTTCTTTTCCTCCATTACAGTTGCAGTGCTGCGAATCAATCTGGCAACATTCTAATCTAATCACCTTTCTTCCCCAGCACACTGTCATCCATTCCAACTTCAAAACTGAACTGTCAAAGTTGGCGCCCAGAAACTCTTTCCAGCGCATGCGTGTCTGAGGAGTCTTGATCTCTCCGTCTCTGTCCCCCCGAACGAGGTCTGCGGCCCGTGGCTAACCTTCGGCGCGAGGTTTGCGGCGGGAAAAATGTGTGTTTCGGTGTGCCGATAGCGGGGCGCCGCAGCCCGCACGCCCCGCCCATGCCGCCCGCACCCGCGCCCGCTAACGCGTCTTCAGCCACTTAGTCGCTAAGACAGAGAACACACTGCACCCAGCGGAAACGTCTTGGAATTTTCTGGAAGCACTTCTCGCACAAGAAATTTTCTTACTATTGAGACGGTTGCTACGTTGGTTCTGAAAATTGTGTAGAAGATGACGCGTATTGGTTATGATTGTAGATTTTATTCAGCTGGTATGAACTGCTATCATCAGATTCTCAATCAGACTTTGAAGATAAAGGATATAGTTACCTTGATAACTAATTCATAAAAGAATTAGTTGCTAAGAAAAGTTTTTAATAACTTATATAATTTGCTAAGCAATTAATGAACCCAAATAGTCTGGAATGTAATCTAGATTTGAGATATTGGAGGTTGGAGATATTTGGAGGAACTTTTCTTGAAGATATCATTTTGTGGTCGTCTTAATTAAATGAGACAGGACATCTTGTGAACGCAGACTTATCTCCAGGCCAGATATGGAGCCGCGAGCTGTCAAAATGGAGTGGGAAAAAAGGCGGGAATGTGGCGCCGCTTTATGTGAAGCTCGTCATTGCGCTAGACAGGGAGCGCGCGCTATGAGTGCCTGCGTGAGAGCGAGACGTCGAACACAACGTGGTTTATAAGAAAACCCAAGACGTTGGGCGTGTTTGGCGGGTGGGCGTGTGGGTTTCGGGTTAGTAGAGGTGAGGTCGGTGTGCGTGTGTGCGGCGTGCGGTTGCAGGTGTGTGCGTCGCGGCTGCCCGCGCTGTGGAGCGTACTCATCCTTTTGTCAACGATACGAGGCTATATCGGCTTCAGGCTTTAGTTATTAAAGTGCGCAGTTAAATTTTACGAGAACGTCGTCGTAAAATTTCCATTGTCGGCCGCTTCAGGCGGTCAGGCCTTTGTATGGATCTGGAATGGAAGATTATTAATAATTAAGGGACGACTATATTTACATAGTTTGTGGGTTAGCTCAAATGATAAAATTTTATGAGTATTTTACACAATCGTAAGTTTTGATGGATGAATAACCAATGTTAGATGAATAAAAATTAATAAACTAGTCTTAGTAATTTGTTATAAAAAAGCATGCGTTCTTTTTTCTGATCGGTTGATAATAAAAAAAAACAGATATTTATAGAACCATCCTACCTTACCTACTTAGGCCTAGGTACCTATCTAAGCTGTCACCAGAATATAAAAATAACCTTACATGGTTCAAATTTTGCGTCTAGTTCTAAAGGTACATTTGAAAAAATCAACAAAACATACCTTTAATAATACTGATTTCTACACATAAAAAAAAACTTCAAATACTTAGAAATAATGATGATGCCCATTTATTTCTAAGCATTCAAATATTTTTTCTGTTCTATCTTCGTCCTTACCTATTCCTTACCTGATCATCCGATTTAGTTCTTTTCGAGAAGAACTACACTATATCGAACACGACTTTTTAGTGAATAGCGAATTAGTTCATTAAAGAGAATAACTGTACCTACTAATACTACCTATACATCGCCCTTTTTACTTAGATAACGTGACAAGTCTAAAAGAACTTGGTTTGGACTTGTCACGTTATTCAAGTAAAATGGCGACATGTATAATCCTCTTTGTTAATATAATTATCTCTTCTGTTCAATAATGTTCTTAACTTTCATTGTTTTAAGATCTAAAATACATTGACGATGAAAACTGTACAGCTACGAGTATTCCTGAATTAACGACATAGGCGGAGAAAATTGGCTGTCGGAAAAGTTTTCAAGGATCTATACTTGGAATAGATACTAGACACAATTGTATTACATAGTTATTTTCCATATTTAAAAAATACGAATAAGAAAGAAGAAAGAAAGAAAATACATTATAATATATTAATCTGGACACCACAACACATATTAGGTATATGTATACTACAGACAATTGACACAAACACAAGTAAATATAAAACATTAAACAAAGCAAAAGTAATAAAAATAAAATAAACTAAAATAAAATATCACATAAAATAAAAAAACAAAAAACTGTCCAGAGTACAGCACATGAGAATAATCTTGTTATGCTCTTGTATTACATAGATGTTTTTTAACCGAAGAAAACAAACGAAAGATGTTCTCGATTCTATATTTGAACTGTGAGAGGAAGAGAGGAGGACTGGGATAAATCGTCCTGTTGGTACAGTCGAGGTCAAAAATATGTTGACACTTTAGGACCTTGTCACAATACATATTTATAAGAAAGTGGAAGTCGTTTTCTTTAACATCCTACTGTGACAAGGTCCTAAAGTGTAAACATATTTTTGACCTCTTGACTGTACCTAAGTGGTTAAAAATGAGTCCTAGCCACTCAGTTACAATTTCAAAAATCCTTACCTGTTTTCTTATTCATAATGAGCTCGGGTCTGTGGAGCATTGATTAATTAAAGTAGCAGTGTTTTGTTTTGCGATAAAGACAGGAGGCTAAGACGGGCGACTGACGGAGACGGTGACCCTTAGGTAGTAAGTGTACTTGAATTTAGGCAATGTTTCATAAATAAGCATCAGCTTGCGAGTCTTAATTTCCTGTCTCAGTAGAAATTAAAATTAATTTACCTAGACTAACTAATAATTCCGAGATGGTACAGTCAACAACAAAAGTAGATTAGAAGTAGAACTGTATGGTGTAAAATTCATATTATTATAGTTCTGACACAAACTCTGTATAGCCTCAAAGTGATTCATACGGTACTGACGCGAACTCCGCTCAATAGTGCAGAGTTTTTGATTTTGATTATTTACTTTTGCTGTTGACTGTAGATTGAAAGTTGCCAGGTCACTTTCTCCAAAGGTCACTCTGGAGTTAGTGGTACGCTTAGACCATAATTCAGGATTTGGCGAGTCTGGTAATGCAGCGACCGTTTGATCCTAACAAAGGAATCATAATAGGTATAACAACTGAATAAGTGTTACGCGTTTTACAAGCTATCCGAGACGTGTACCTTTCCTCACGATGTTTCCCTCACTGCCGAACTAAGGGTGGAAACGCATCTGGATTAGAAAAACCCACAGGTGCATGCTGGAATTCGAACCACAAACTGTATAGAAGGTGCCTTCTGGACTACCATCGTTCTTAAACTATTACATAAGAGTCACGTAACATTCGAAATATTCGAAGTATTCTATTTTTTTTACTACTAAGTCGCTTAAGCACTTGTGTTACACATATCAGACAACGGAGGATCATAAATATATTATCACTTATATTTATATATAACACCCACTGAACATACACAAATGTTCACCACACGAATATTTATCCAGGGTGGTGATCAAACCCTTAAGCGTATGAGGCAGGGTCACTACCAAATGCGCCAACCAGATAAATTAATTTAAAAAAAGTCCTCTTACACATTCCACGAATTAAGCTACTTCGTGAAAACTGACAAATATGATATTTTATATCCCTGGATCCCCTTTTCCTACCATGACTTAACCAACTCCATACTCTGTAAGTAGATATGTGATACCTATTTATTGCTGATGAAATGACACAATTTACTTAAAAATCTATTTTATTCGGTCAAGTATGTACCTACCACCTACTGATTGCACATTTTTAACTGGATCCCGAGTTTGAATCTTCTGCCAACGAGCGAAAGGAATTGTACAAATTACAAAGACACCCTTTGACTCGGGAACGGTTCGGGTCGGGAATTTCTCATGTACGTCGTCATATGGAAACATGTTAGACGTTTCGCGTGCTTGGCCCGCACCTAACTATCTCTTTTAATACTTATTTGTACCGTGGCACCCACACAGGCGCGCGTTCCCCCCGTGTCGTCGTTGCAGCGCGCGCCTGTGTGGGTGGACTTCTTTCGCCTGTCCCTGTGTGCGGGAGAATTTCTTTCGAGACGTAATAAGGGGACCGTTTCTTTCCCGCTAAGGTTTTAATGTCGACCACGTTTCGGTGGCGGACGCGCGCGCCTCTCGCGGTTACTGGCGAAACTTTTGTTTTATTTTTTTGTCAGTGCGGAGTGTTGTGTTGGGAGCGTTTTTTTGGGAGATATTGAAACTTTTTTGAGGTAGGACCATTTTTGTAAGAAGTTTTCCTTAAGTTTTTAAGAAATAATTTTGTAACTAAAGTGTGGAAAAGCGAATTAATTACTTGGGAAAGTTAGTTGAAGTCGTCAAAGTGTAAGTTTGGGCGCGGGCGGCGGGCGGAGAGCGCTCTTGCGTGTTGTTCGCCGCGACCGCAGGCTCATTAGCCCGGGTGCACACTACGCCGAGCGATTTAACTTCCAGATAACGCCGCACAGCGCGATAACGTTGGGAAGGTCTCGTTAAGGTTTCACGAGGCTGTTCAATTATTTGCTCATTGACGGGAGTTATCTTTTGTTTTGTATTTTTTTATTGTTTTTTTTTCAATCATGAATAAATGAGGTTACATTGTACGAGTATGTTATCTCTTATATTTACAAGTTATAACATTTTTAAACCAATGTGTCCATTTTCATATAACAATAAATGATGGGGACGAAATTAGGTCATGTACGAATAGAGGACTTGTGTAAGCTCTCGTAATATAAAAAATAAAGTATTCTAGCCTTCTATTAAAATATACGGTGAAAACTGTAAAATAAGAAATGCTCAATAAATTGAACAAGAGAGATAACATAGAGTAGAGCAATGTTTATAATTTGACTTCACGAACAGAAATTTCTTGCTAAAAGTGGTTTTATTGATGATGTATTTAATAATAATTCAACTAAAATAAAACTAAAAAAAGTATATGATTTTCTTATACTTCAGTTTCATCTAATTTAAAAATTAATAAATACCTCACAATAAATAACTGCGTGTTAACACCTTACACCTTACCTTACAAAACATTTTTTTCATTAAGTGGTGATGTTTTACAAATATTATTATCAAAGCATCTACGAAAATGAAAACGGAAAGTCATCAAACTCAAATAGATCGAGAGCCGACGCACGGAAGGTGAGAATGGGAGCTGTTTAAAGTCACCGCGAACTCCCATTAGCGCGCGTGTAGCCCGCCCCTAACTTGAACTTTAATTGCGGAGTGCGTGTGATGAGTCGACACGGCTGTGGCTTTATCTTCCTTTTATTCATTAAGGTTCCGTTCCTCAAAATAAAAAACGGTATCCTCACTGTAAACCTTCTATGAACCACGTATGAGCGGACAGCCCGACGGAGAGCAAACAAATCCTTTTCTTTGTTGTCCGTTGGTCCGTCTTACCCTAGAAAGCGGTGGAGTTACCCAAGAAAAATACATTTCTTCATATTTATGTAAAATAACTTTATCCTCATTATCGAAACTAAAAACCTTCTTCTCATGACTTCATCCGATTCAAGAGTAGGGCTAACTACGGCAATACTGTCCGTCATGTGGAAAAAATAATGAACGAGTTCTTTTTTCACCATTTAGTTAAGTTCTAGTCTCCTTGTCAGTTTGCGCTAGTTTTCTTTCTTTTATTTAGACGTATTAATTTTAAACAGTAAGTCTACAATCAAGCTTTACTTATTCATATGATCTGGTTTCTATGTCTTAAGTTTGCGAAGGTCAGATGACGATCGCTTCATTGTGTACCACAGTACCTTGGACTCCAAAGCTTATGGGACGCCTTTGGTCGCAGCTGGGAATGTGTCATAGATGTTAACTATTCAAGTTCGAAATTTCTTAGAGCAGTAGGTATAAATTAATACTAATTAAATACTTCTAGGTAAGTGTTATCAAAAGATACACCCACTTTGCCTCATATTTATGCAAGGAAGTTAAAACCTATATACCTCCACAATCAGAGACGTCAATTTACTTTATGATAATTTACAGTAATAGTCAAGGAAACATTCTAGGATTAAATTTAGAATTTTTTCAGGTCCAACGAGTACCAAAAATGTATTATTACCTACTTACCTTGTAATTTTATAAAATGTATATAATGCAAATTTATTTGTCAAACCGGCGCTAAACTCAACAAGGTTATTAGTGTGTATTTGAGAACAAGTAAGTAATTTCTATTAATTGCAATCACAAATATTTAACATTCTAATCTAGAGCGTATGTAATAATATTTAAAGCAAGTAAGGTGCTTTAAATACAAAAAATGCCTATCGATTCCGTTGTATGTAGGGCTTTAAATATTATGAGCATGAGACATAATTAAAAGATGAGTGTTTACAACATTATAAAAAACAGAAATTACTAAAATCTTCCAAACTTTTGGGTGTGTACCTGTATTTTTGTTGTTAACAATTTACGACGCTATCAGTTTGTAAGATTATCTTTAAAAAAATACGTAATTTATCAAGAAGGTATGGACGGTTAAGGTAGCCCTTAGGTACTGGAAATTTTAAATCAAAAATTCTTAAACAATAGAGCCATACTCCACGCCAAAATTTCCAGTAAAGATTCAGATTATTAAAATATTCAATTTATCGATGCTAAAGTAATTTTAATCTGTGCTCAGCAGCGATAAATCGAAGTTACAATAATATCGCGAGGGGAAGCTGCGTAAGATAATTCCTTTGATTCTCGCGGCATGGCCCATGCCTCGGAGGGTTGGCAGCTTTGTTCGCGCGCTCCGGTTGTTTGTCATGTTTGAAATTCGAATGTCGAATATTTTGAATTTGGAATGAATCATGATGACGCGGTGTAATGAGTCGCAGTGGCAAGTTTTATGAACTTTGATGGCTGCTTAATTTTTTTTTTTTTTTTTTTTTTTTATAGGATAGGGGGCAGACGAGCATACGGATCACCTGATGTTAAGCGATTACCGTCGCCCATGAACACCTGCAACTCCAGGGGCTTCACAGGTGCGCTGCCGGCCTTTTAGAGCGAGATATGCCCTTTTCTTGAATTTTGAGCATAGACTAAAAAAAATATTAATTTAAAAATAAATTAAATGATAGATTACTTAACATATTTTTTTTTGATATTATTAATTTTCATGTTTGAAATTAGTTTGGTAATTTTAATTCCTTGCTCTAAGTTTTTTTATGACGGGAACAAGTACATAAGCATCAGCTGTGTAACGTGGAAGAGGTCATATTTGTGTGATATTAGGGCGGGAGTGGACACATAATTATCAATTATTTTCGACCACATTCTCAGAGATTTCTGACGGGGTAAACCTACTTAGGTACAGTCAAACCACTGCCCACTGAACCACTACCTTTGTATACATTTTATTTTGAACCATTTTAGGTATCCAAAAACCTCCAAAGACTTTTATTCTTAGATTAAGTAGACTTTTTAGTTTATTTGATTGTACTGACGATTTTTCAATAAAGTTTATTTATTATTATTTATTATTATTCATGTTGTGTTTTAATAGTTCCACTCATTAATTGAGTAAATAATCTTCGTTCAAAGCCATTTGAGACCCGTAACACAAGCAACCAACTTTTAAACTACCTTCCCATCGGATTGGACGTTCAGTACCCTTACTCACTTGGCGAAAAACAGCGCTCCTAAAGTTAGGTCGAAAAAAAAATTAAAACATAACTCCTCTCCTTCAGACCCAATTGCCGCACTAAATCTAAACTTCAATCGAACAAGTTCGGAAACACCGATCCGATTCAATAAGGCTCACATGTGTCCTATAAAAAGTGCACACCCTCCCATTATCAGTTCGAATTTAAGAGAGGACGAGAATCAATAGGGAACGCCAGGGCCGGCTTAAATGTGTAGAGCCCCTAGGCGAGGCTATGCACAATTTGGGGCCCCTTTACCAGTATACAAGTTTCCACAAACGTTATTTTTCTATGGTAATGAAAATGCAATTAAACCTCCTGCTGGAGTGGCTGATGACTATGGGCGGCGGTGATATCTTATCATAAGGTGATCCGCTTGCTCTTGTGTCTCCCTAGCTTACAAAAATATCTTCACGGTAAGTGAAATGAATTTCACCATTAGATCATACTATCATCACCTTCAATCAGCTTTTGCAACATCTGCCTTATTTCCAGGTTATCTTGGATAGACCAAATGTCTTCTTCTTTCATAAATCCTTGTCATATTTGTCGTTCATTACCCATTTTGTTTTCAACTATGCGACTCTTGACACAATCATTCATCTTTTTTTGGCCGTCCTCTGTTCCTCTGCCCACCAATATTCATTCTCATCACTGGCACCTCTACAACTATTGATGATTTGACTGATCAAATCATAGAAGCCAAATTGATTTTGGAGGATCCCAACCAACGCGGGGCCCCGTTTGTTGTTGTTGCCTACATTGACGTACGGCTAATCTGGCCCTGGGGCAGGATTCCTTGGGGAGCTCCCGAGCGGGGTCCGACATGTATAATGATCGGACCTTAGACGGGTACAAATGGGTTAGCAAATGTAATATCCGACCGTCGGACGCTGATATTCAAATGGACGGGTGACGACCGTTGAGACTTCCTGGTTTTAAATTTGAGGAGGGCGTCTTCAGGGGTCGTCTTAACGCGAGCAAAGTTTTTGCTTCCGATGGGAACGTTTTTTCTTGTCACTTGATATCTACGTAGTTAGGGACCATTCAAGTATTACGTAAGCAGATTTTTTGGAAAATTTAACCCCCCTCCCCCCATTGTCAGCAAAAATTGACGATAAAATATACTTTTTCTTCCTGAATTTACCAAAAGTAAGCAAAACCAAGACCCCCCTCCCCCTCCTCGATGCTTACGTAATACTTGAATGGTCCCTTATGTAACATAATATAATAATTCAGTTCCTTGAAAAAATTTTAAGTGATGGTAGGTTTGTTTCAGATTTTTTCTGTTAAGAAATTCTCATCGACGTCGAAAGCGTATGCGTATCGTTTTAATTTGTTTGAAAATTTGATTGACTATTGTACGTATTCAGAAATAAAATTGATAGCACAAACGTCAAAATGGATAGTATAGCTGGTGTAGAACCTGAGCGTCCGTCTTCAGATTATAGAACTAACGTGTCCAATACATATTTGAAAAAAAATTGTGCTGAGTACTATCGTAATCCTAGCGTGGGAACGATACAATTTCTTGAATAGTTCGTGCTTGGCCTAAATAGTTAATTTTAAATTTTGCCACTCTGATGTTCCAAAGAAATTTGAGGTTAAAGAGGGAATTTATGTCTACGCACATTTGCAATCATGAGATTGGCAACGGTACTCGAAATTTCTTTCACCAGCCAATATGCATACGCAATTACCCCCAAGCAACCTCATCACGTCAATCCTCATTGTAGACGAACATCGGATTTAAAAATCCCTTGAGCAGGGGTCGTCCCTACCGCGCAATATTGGTGACAATAAACAACATGGCGACGATCAAGCAGTTAAATAAGAATCGCGCGGAATGCGCGGGCGACGCGACGTCATTTATTAGAAACCCGGCACAGTGCGAGGATGAAAACGGTGAAGTCGCGGTGTCCCCTTAAAGTAAGTAAAGTAGTATCCCACTGCAGGGCAAAGGCCATCAAAGAAAGCAGGTCATCGCAGGCTTGATCACCACGCTTGCCTAATGCGGATTGCTCACAAACCCGAGCTACATATGTTCGGAAAATTCATAACATACTTTTTCCACCTTTGTTCGACCCGTGAATCAAACCCGGTGTCCCCTGACTATGCGACTATGTGACTTAATAGTAACAATTGCACAAATAGACCAAACTTACCAGGGCAGAGTACTAATACAAAGTAGCTACATATAATATGTGCCTACAAAATTCTAGTATCTTTTCTGTGTGAATTCAGAAACTGAAAAGTTGAATAAATGCCGCATTTCTATTTTCAGAACATGATTATCTAAACCGCTTAGATCGTTTTAACATTTGACCATAATTTTAAGTTCTGTAATTTTTGGTGATCCCATCCTACTAATTTTTAATTTTAGGACATGGTAACATTGAATAAGTTCTCAGAAATTCATAAGCCGGCAGCAGTCAGTAGATGAGGTACGAGATTTCGTAACGCGCTACGGTTCGTAACGCACTACGGTTCGTAGCGTCGTAGATTCGTAGCAACTAGCAAAATAGGAGTATAATAATTATTTAGGTATTGTTTTCTTTGGTTAAAATTGTATAACTTTCTATATTCCATACAACTTTAGAGAACTAAATCTGCTAAAACTAAGGGATAAATAAAAAAGGTTTAATTTATATACTTGATAGTTAGAATGAATTTTACGTATCATGAAATACATTTTTTTGTATTTTTGTGAAAGAGAATTCAAAGATATTAAATTTATTGTAAACCGTTGGTTTTGAAAGAGCCGTGTTAATTAACTCTTAATTCGACTGCATTTTGCTTGCACAACGGATGTACGAGTATGTACAGTGGCCAGCACATCAAGTTACTACAATCTGTCAAATTTCCTCAGTTGATATTGAACCAAACATGTTTGACATAAAAGTGAGGTTTGATTGAAGAAATTTGACAGATTGTAGTAACTTGATGTGCTGGCCACCGTACCTAATAGAGCCACAAGCGAAAGCCGCATTCAAAACAAACATCAAGTAGGAAATTAAAAAAAAAGAAACAAATGAAACGGCGGAAAAAGCGAAAGTGTTTTGAGAGCCGTCGGCGCGTGAAGTTTTTATTAAAAATATTGTCCGAATGTGCCGCCGAGCAGTCAAACAGAAATTCTGGTGTAATGTATCTTTACCCCATTTGCTGGGATCCTTTGTGGAAGGGTGTGTAGGGTAACGAGCGGGACCCACTCGTAGGCCCCTACACGCTTTATTATTTACGACTCAGACGCTTTATGTATGTTTTGAGCTAAGATTTTATTGCTATCCTATTCATGAGCTTAATCCGCAGCAATCTCGGCTGAGAGTACTTGTGATGAGCTGTAATGTTTGCAGTTTAGGTGAAAATTGCATACTTTTATCTCGCAAACAGCTTACTATTTGTCAAACAACAATTTTAGTGTTTCTGTAGAGGTGCTGCTTTTGTTTTATTTTTTATTCAGATATTTACCTACTTGGAAGTTAAAAATGTTATTTATAAAGGAAAACATACGAAAGCACAATAACTGAATAAACTTAAAAGTGATTAAATTAAAGGTGTAATTGTACAGTATACAGTATTGCCGTAAATAGACAACATCACATACAATGTTCTGGTTGTAAACCTTAGTTTACCTGGTTTCCATAGGGGAAAATCTTAACTTTCCCCTATGGAAACCAGGATCGAAGGTATCACAGGTGTTTTGTCAAATTTATTTTCAACGAGTAGACTATTTAAACCACGGATCCATCAAAACGAAGGTATTTTTTTCGAAAAATAATTGACCGTTTACTGTAAAACACATTTTATTAAATACTATAGTCCATTTCAGCTAAGAAGAGCCCTGTGACACTTCATCGCGTTCTGAACTACGCATTTTATGTTTGACAATGAAAAATATTTTTATTGTTTATCTTTTTCATTTAATTGCGGCATCATTCCAAAAAATATTCCAATAAAACATCTCAAAGTTATAAAACAAAAACAGTATCATTTACTTTAATTTAATGGAATAGAAAATAACAACATTTTTTAAAACAATCCTATGCACATCGTATTACTTGTAACGGAACGTGGAAAAAACATAGAGCTGCGACATGTCATAATCGGCGGCCATGTTGCGATTACTCGATAATCGGATTAGTACGAGTGCATCAGCCTTGTATGCGAGTTGTGTTTTCGTTGTATTTGCGTGGTGTTCGGTTATTGTTACTTTTTGTTGTTGTGTTTGTTATTGTTGACTTTTATTGCTGTTTTTGTTATTTTTTGGCAAAATGTGTGTTGCTGTTAGTATAAAAAAATCGATTCCATTTCCTTAGGAAATATTATCGATTACCAGAAACAATCGCAATCATTTCATTATAGACATCTCTAAAAGTGTCAAAAATCGAAGTGTCACAGGGCTCTTCTTAGCTGAAATGGACTATAAGTTAATATGAAAAATAAATAGTGGTAATCAAATTCCATAAACAATACTGTTTGTCATTATAAATTCGTTTATATCAATAGAAAAAATCTGTGAAACATTGTAGAATGTTAAGGAGGAGAGGAGCAAATTTGACAAAACATCAAAAAATCCATATTACTTAGAACATTACCGTCTTATTGCCGGGGGGTGTCAAATTATTACCAATTTAGTAATTTAGTAATATTCTTATACTCAAAGCCACCCTTTTCACCTCTGCCCATTTCGTGGCTACACTCATTACTTCAAACTTGGAAACCTAACCCCAACTCAGATGGCGTATCCTGTACCATTACGTTCTCACATCAAAGCAAACATTGTGAGAAGCAGTAAAAGACGTGGCGCACCCCTCGAATTAAGTTAACATGCCGATCGACGTATCGCAGTTACGGGTAAAGGGCTATTTGTAGGGTCGCAGTTAGTATTATCTGGAATACACTATTCTGGGGTAAATGTCGGAGTGAGGTCGATTGGAATTTATTGGGTAATGTAGATAAAGGTACGTATTTATGTGAAAATAAAAGTGATGACCCTTACCCAGTCAGAAAATAGAACAGTACCTATTTAAAAAATGAAAATTATAAACAAAACCCAAAATATAATTTGATAATAACACTTTTGCGTGCTATCGAAAGAGATGCCGCTAGGCTGTATTATCATGGTTCCGCAGTTCCACGCTTATATTCTGTGGAAACTAAAATCAAGAATAGTTCCGGAGAAATACAAAAAAATAATCCACGCTAAATTAATCATGTCTCAAGTGTTCTTAGGGCTTTTTCGGCTTAGGTTGCAAACGGGACAGACACGAAGAGAAAAAAAACAGGTCAACTAAAATCTGTTTTTTATTGATATTTTTTTACCTAAAGACTGCTGTAGGCCGGCAAGCCGTTCAGTGGTTTGGGCTGTAGTGCCGGACAAAAAACTGTAACTATACCTAAATATTACTTAAAATACTCTCAATAAATTTTACTCTTTGCTGTTGGGTTGGGACATTGTATAGTAAATATTAGTACGGTTTGTAATATAAATATATCACATTTCATCTATAATAACCGGAAAAAGAATCGTATCCGGGATGATCGGGGCAGAGGGAGTGGCAAACAAGTCGAGGTGGTTAACCAACCATGCTTAGCGATAGGGTGACTCTTAGCAGTGATAAAGCTAGCGTCAATATTATAAATATACAGCTGTATTTTTCTGAAAATTGTATTAAGTCTAGTACCTACATAAGACTATAGAGATGGTAACTACCGGGGTAACAAGTTTGAGTTTGAATAGGCAGTATTTGCTGCTAGCATTACTGCATTACTTTCCATACGATTTTGTCGCGTTATTTTGTAATTTAACAACAAAGTATATGAAGTTTTTTTTGTCTATTACAATTTGGCAAATGGTAAACTTAAACATAACCAAATTCGTCCATTTTATGACCTATTTTCTTTTATAACACAGAAATACAATATTGAATCCTACCATGCTGAGATCCTGGCAATTGTGCGCGTTCATCCCAGGCGTGACTAACTCCACTTTGATCCGTGCCGCTCAATATGGCCGCGAGTTCAAAGTCGCCGACTCACTCACCTGCTATAATGGGTTATGCCTTTTGTAAAATGTCCCCTAACTTATTGATCAGGGCGAATTACTTTGAGATGTACGTCAATCTGAATAGATTTAAAAATATGCTATATTATTGGTGTACTATGTGTAATTTTTAAAATCTTTATTAACAGCTTATGTAGAATTGATTGTGAAACGCTGTCGAAGGTTCATTAACTAAGTGTAGTATAACGGGAACGAAATGAAACATTTCCAGAATAAGTCATGTAATTTTCCTCATTGATTACATTAATTAAATGGATAGAAAAAAATCTCTCTCTCCTAATTAAGTTTTCTGCAGAGAGTTTTTTTTTATGATAGGTAGCGGACGAGCAGGCAGATCACCTGATAGTAAGCAATTGCCGCCGCCCTTGGACACTTGCAACACCAGTGGAGTTACACTTGCGCTGCCAACCTTTAATCCCCTTCCCCTCCCCGGGTGGGCCGGTACCCTCACTCACTCGGCGAAACACAGCACAGGGGCTGCTTCAGTAAGTGAGGCAGTGGTATCATTCCGGTCGAGCCGGCCCATTTATGCCGAAGCGTGGCTCTCCCACAATTAAAGTATCTATCTGACATTCCGATCTATTTATTCATACTATCGACATCATTGTCATGATAGACGATTTTATTAACACCCACTGACTTTGATTTGCAGTACCTATAGAATATTACCATAAACTACATTCGTAACTCCCTTAAAGCATAAGTTAACATTCATAGTCTTGCTGAGCATACAAAACATCGCCAATATTTCACCCTGCCCAAACAATAACGACAACCCTTTGTTCCAGGTAAACATTGAAAAAATGCAAACAAACACCGTCAAATCGACGCCCTCAAAGAACTTCCTTAGCCCTCCCCACCTGTGTACGACTGTCAGAGTTATGTGACGGATGCTAAAGACTACATGACATGTATGACGTGAGTGAACTCTAGTGAGTGAAAACCGAGATGCATCTGTCGAGTGAAGTGAGCTCGACCACGACGGGGCTGGGGCATGAGGCGCCGTCGTCGAGCTACGGGGGCTCGTTGCCGAGCCAGCCCTTGACTGCGGAGCTGCTGGCGGAGAGGACCCTGGAGGGGTTACTGGCGGATCACCCTGGGGAGCTGGTGAAGACTGGGAGTCCGCATGTTGTAAGTGAACCCTTTATCATAATTTTGAGGTAATACTTTCTGCTATAACCACCACTCTCTTGGGTTAACGCTCGAATAGTTACTAGTTAACTCCCTGGGGAGCTGGTGAAGACAGGATGTCCTCATGATGTAAGTTACAGTTTCTTTAACATACATAGAAGTGCTATGAAACAACGCACCCTGACTCTTGATGTCGCTAATGGTAAGTGTACATCACTCTCGTGAGTGAACGTAACCGAGATGCATCTGTCGAGTGAAGTGAGCTCGACCACGACGGGGCTGGGGCATGAGGCGCCGTCGTCGAGCTACGGGGGCTCGCTGCCGAGCCAGCCCTTGACTGCGGAGCTGCTGGCGGAGAGGACCCTGGAAGGGTTACTGGCGGATCACCCTGGGGAGCTGGTGAAGACTGGGAGTCCGCATGTTGTAAGTAAACCCTTTATCATTATTTTAAAGTAATACTTGCTGTTATTACCACCACTTTCTTGGGTTATCGCTCGAATAGTTACTAGTTAACTCCCTGGGGAGCTGATGAAGACAGGATCTCCACATGATGTAAGTTACAGTTTCTTTAATAGATATATAGAAGTGATATGAAACAACGCAACCTGACTCTTGATGTCGCTAATGGTAAGTGAACACCATTCTCACGAGTGAACGTAATCAATTCCATCTTGTCGTAGGGCGTCCAACACTACGCTTACCGAGTCGCGGTCTCCACTCAATTTTACTGCTCCAACGGCTGTCAGTTCTGCGGCTAATGTGACCAGTCCACTGCCGCTTCACACTGCCATTAACATATTTAACATTTCAAAATTACTTCCAGGTATGTACAGTCCTACCACCTCACTGGCGGTCAAACAAGACGCTACCAGTGGCGTTCAAGGTGGTAGCCCTGGGGGACGTCGGCGACGGGACGCTGGTGACGGTGCGGGCCGGCAACGACGAGAACTGGTCTGCCGAGCTCAGAAACTGCACGGCGGTCATGAAGAACCAGGTGGCGAAGTTCAATGACTTGAGATTTGTCGGGAGGAGTGGGAGAGGTAAGCGATAAGATTTGTGACTGGACTGATGGCGCGTTTGGTAGTGAGCCGGCAATATGGCTTCATACGCCATTGGTCGTGGATTTGATTCGCACACAGAAAAAAAATTGAAATGACACTTGTTGTTTATTTAGTGTCTCTGTGTTATAAAATCTATTTAGGTATCTATTGTAGTTGAATATTAAATCAGTTATCCCTTTAAACCACTTGTCCAAATCATTTGGACAGTGTTTTTGTAAACGTATTGGTATTCAAAATCGTACAGTACTGTCTGTCTTCGATAAAATAGACCCGATCGAAGAATTTCATACAACATCTCAGCCTACAAAATGTAGAAACTTCATTTGGTCACTGGTTACAATACTTATTGTTTAGTATAGATATTCCCAAATTTAAACACATCGACTTCTTCAATAAAATAATTTGCAAATACATAAGTACTACTTTGAAATTAAGTAATACAATATTGATGGAACTTAAAAGGGAGTGGCTAATTTGCTTCCTCAAGAGCCCCCGATCAGACCAGATTTAAGCCTCTTGCATGCTCATCAAAGATTTATCGCATAGATTTTCATACACTCGGGCTTAACAGATCAATTACCCCCATTGACTTAATATTGTACAAAGAGAAGACCTGTTGAAATATTCAGGGAGAGCCGCTGGGGGCTTTGTTTTTGAGTGCGCGCCCAGGGGAGGGTTTTTATGAGGAGATGTCTACATTATCGTAAACAATAATATGTTTGTGTAGGTACATATAGCGAAGATTTGACGGAGTGTGTCTTAAAGGGAAAGAGCGTGTAGCGACACTGTTTACATGTGTCCAATGCCATTGTAAACTGATATAAAGTAATGCTAGCCAAATTTCATGTGTATATTCTTTTTATATCCAAATCAAAACTAACTTAGACGTGTTATTAGCAAAATAACAACAAGCTGTGGAACATATTACCTCTAGGTAGAGGCATTTTCATCAAATGTATCAGCAACTCCTTTTATCTCGTAGATGTACTGATGTCTCTATAGGCGGCGGTGATAATTTCTCATCAAGTGATCCGCTTGCCTATTGTTGCAATTATTAGACTGAAATACCAGACTTAAGTGAAGAAATCTTTTACTTTAGTGACACATTCTATTAGACAGATTAGGAATCTGCTAGAACAAACCTTCATAAGTCTAATCTGTTTGTAAATACGTTATTCATAACAGAGTAGGTCCCATTCTACTGTAGACGTGGTGGCTTGAATTGATATTGGAATACAACACTTATAGTGATTCTCAATGCGTGACCGATTACTATGGTAATGCCTAGTTTACGCAATATGATAAGTATTACAGCAGAATTATATCAGCACTAGCGGTTCATCTCACTTCGTTTCACGAT
This sequence comes from Cnaphalocrocis medinalis, assembly GCA_014851415.1. Classification (NCBI taxonomy): domain Eukaryota; kingdom Metazoa; phylum Arthropoda; class Insecta; order Lepidoptera; family Crambidae; genus Cnaphalocrocis; species Cnaphalocrocis medinalis. The sequence continues at coordinate 5,566,780 of CM026289.1, read as the reverse complement.
TAAATTAGTTCTAAATTATACTAATAGTTGGCGCTGGTTGTCGAATATATCGCGCAAGTGCTTCGTCTTTTGAGTTACCTATAAGCTTTGTCGTTCTGCCTCAAAATATCTTCTTTATTTATTTGTATTGAAGATTCTTGAAAAACAAGACAGTTGAGATATTTCTTCATTTATTTTATTAACAACCAACAAGGCACAACTATATTTAAGTTTGCATTTGTTTTTCACACGGTACCTAATAGCAAAAAAGCAACTTACTCAAATCTGGCGAATTTCTGAATGAAAATTTAATTTTACTGGTCGTGAATAACATTGCTTGGACAATCTTAGTTTCAAATATTATTGATACGTAACTGCTAACAAAAAAAAAATACTGGTTTGGTATCCAATCCAACCCTGACTCGCGCCATTGTTGGCGCTCAAAAATTTAACAAGTGTTATACTTTGTATAATATTCTAATGAAGTGAATGTTTCCTATAGGCATGATTGTACAGTTGGAAGAAGACTTGGTCAATAATATGCAGCTTAGGATACCTAAGCAGGTCTAAGCGGTCAAGTGGCTCACTTGTAGTACTTCGCAATTAGCTCGTCTGTAACCGATACTTTGCCCCGTAACCCTTCCTTTGCCACCAGCAACTTAGCTCGCTTTACTTCGTGGCTTTGGTTAACAAAACTTTGGTTCTCTGTTATTCTGTCCGTGGGAGAATCTTCGGAATAATGGCCGGGGTCGTCTGGATACTATGGCCACACAGGGGGCAAGTGAGGGTACCAGAGACTCAACGCATTTGTGTTGCAAGTGTCTATGGTCGACGACAATCGCTTACCATCGCATCTTAACGACCAGCCACGTTTGCAAGATATTTATGTGTGTGCTCACACACAAGATCACTCTACTTATATTCGCCTTGTACCCTGGCTTTCTTAGGCACGAGATGTAAGATCGACAACTTCTAAACTCCGCAAATCGAATGTCTTACCAACCAACAAGTAAAAAAATATTTGTTAATTATAAAAGTGACAGCATCATTTTCAAAACATGACAAACTTGTAACAAGCGCTAACGCTAACTACACCTAATTTAAGTTCGACGTATGAATCGAAATTACCTACATTTTGTTAAACTATCCATCGATCGACACAAACTCAAAGTTTAGGGTCGCAAACATCGGCCAAGCATCAGGCCTGAGGGCTGCTACGAAACGGAATTCACGACCAAACCTTTATTCCCGTTCTTTTCACACGCGCCATGCATCTCGTTTGTTTGGATGTTGGTATATTCTTGTTTGGAACGAGACGGCTTCGTTGTAGGCCCTCGGAACTTGCCTTGCGTCCGCATCTCATATTCAAATAGTGGGGGCTAACGAAGTGGGTGAGGGGGGGAGGGCATCGTAGAACTTTAAGAAATATAAGCGTATGCCCCCCCCCTCGGGACACGCTTTCACTATGCTGTGAGCTGACTAAAATATCATGACTCGAGTAACTTCAATATTCGTGTTCGTTCCAATCATTCCATGTATTTGTTGATTGACCTTGATTTTTAATTCTCCCTTATTACAAAATGGAGGCTAATACTAGTCATGGTTTAAAAATGATGACTTTTATAAAAGAGACAGCATAAGTTTTAATCCAAGATTAACTTGAAATCACATTTTGCAAAAGGGGGCCTAAATTAAATTATCGGTACTGAAATCAAAACATAATTTATGTCATTCTAACAATGATAAATTGTTTATATGCGCATGTTAACTTTATACATAAATTGAGACCACATCACATAGATTGTCCTGGTCCCAAACTAAGGTTTTCCCTTGTGCTATGGAAACCAGAAACAACGAAGGAACCACAAACACCCAGACCCAACACAAATATCTGTTTCATCAACAAACATTATTATTTGTGTCGGTGCGGGAATCGAGCCCGCGACCCTTACGTCTCAACCGGCGCTCAAACCATTGCGCTAAACGGGACAATATTTAAGACAATGCGTAAGTCTGTATCGTTATCTATGTTTAAGGAAAACTCCCATTAAATTCTTCCAACAAACAAACCGTGGCCGGTGCACGAAAAAACCAATATAGCCAGAGGCAAGTGGGAAAGAAGTTAAGAGGTGTCTATTTGTCACGTTCCTTCCTGAATAACGCTCTGCTTCCAATTAAGGGTAAGCGCTCTCTTTGTTTATCTCAAATTGCGAGAAAATCTCACTCAAATTATCGAGCTAAAAGACAAAGGGGAGATCGGTGCCCCACGAAACATAACTTTTGTTTCGTTCGGGGATAAAAAGTTGCCCATCTGATGTTGGGGGAGAGCGGGGAATTTTTAATAAGCGAAAAATTTAATGAGGGCTCCTCGGTCCACTTTTTGCTCGGTCAGCCGTGTCAGCAGACAGCTTAGACGGCCGACACCTTTCACTTTGACGTTCAGCGTGAAGTATTAATCACATAGTAGGGATTTTAATTTCTTTTCTTTGCCTTTTGAGAGCAGAGGCTGCATTTATGCACTGCAAAGAAACGACACATTTTTGTAAAAGCTTAGGTACTGGAATCTTAATACTATAAATATTAATTGAAAAGTAGTAATTAATTAATTTAGTGTCTTTATAACCATAGGTAGGTCATTTATTAAAATATTTTAAGATGGTAAAAATTTACTGTCGTTACTTACAACTAAACAGATTTTTATAATTATTTCGATGTTTCTTAAAAAATACTATTCTAACTATAACAAAGTTTTCTGTTTCTTATGAACATTAATTTATTGTTTTAATAAATAAGAAAAGCAATCCATTAAAATTTTAACATAAAGAAAGAATCTTCAATCCAGAATTCTTTTTAAGCCCCGCTAACTAGATCTACCTTATTACACACCGGAGTAAGAGGGCAATTTACCGCATCAGTAGTCGCCGGCGACATCTGCTAATCGATTGATTGACCCCGCTTTACCCCCGGTAAAAATACCCAAGGGACCGTTTGCCCCCGTCTTCCCGCGTTCTTTAATTGCGTCCGTATAGAGATTCTTTTTCATATATTTTTTTAACATTGACAGATATAATTGCGTATCAAACAAGCTGATCAAAAACAAAAATGCAGAAAGTTTTGGTCATATTTCCAGTAAAGTTTTGTTATTGAATAAATAAACGTATATTATTTAAGTAAAAAGTCCTAATGTAAATCTCCGTTTATTAAACTGCACTCCACTCACCATAGGATTTTTTTTATTATTCATCTATAAGTTTATTTTAATTGGATACAAAAGTTAGCATACAATGTGTTGAAATGAATGAGAATGTTTAGTTTGGTATTGCACACATCTTAATACATATAATGCGCTAGCTCGCATAAGTACCTCTAGATAAATATTGCTATGATAAACTGAATCCCAAATGGTCGAAGCTTAGAGCGTAAGTTACGGTCATCACATTTGTTTTCCTTATTCCAGCACACACTTCTCCTAGGCCCTTAACACGAAACCTGCCTTTTGTATACTGTGTGCCCACTCTAGCACTGTATAGCTGTTGGTAAAACGAGACAATAGCGATGGACCCTTCCGCCCTCGTCTCCCCTGCGCTATTTTTGTATAAAGCCGCGAAAAGATCTTGCCTCACCTTTCCTTATTAACTGGAGAGGCCTCCCTTTGATGTACTCGGCCCTTACAGGCTAATGATTTTAAAGGGCAACCCGCTAAACTTTCTAACTACGTGTGTGTGAAATTGGTTAACTTCTCTAATCATTTAGGGTTATTTTCGGGAATTATTATGAAGTATTTCAATAAGTTTTAATGGCTTTTGACTTTTTGGGTTTATAAGCTAAAGGTTTGTTCGTTTTGGATCATTTTGGTAGGAGTACCTTTTAAAGTTGAGCCTAATCGACTTTTTATGGAATTTAGCTTGGTTAGTAATATGTTGGTACCTATATTATTAGGTTTTTTAGGCTACTCCACTGAGGTAGGTACCTACTTGCTCATTATTCCACGCATACTGTTATGACGACAGAATTTTTATAAATTACATTGATAAGTATTGTACTCGCATTATTTAAATCGATAAAAAATCAAATATGCTTTCCAAACATATTGTTGTTTTGCAAACACTACACCTAAGTCAGTTTCAAGAGGGTTTAGGGTGACAGTATAGGATGAATATTTGAATATATAAGTACAAGCAAATGTTATGTTAATGAAGTGAGTGCATTAAATTCGTCGCGCTGAAATAATAACGATAATGCAGTGTGGGTAGCGCCGGCCGGTGCATAATTCATGCTATGCTAATGTGAGTTATATAGTATGTGCGCACTATAACATCCTAGGTCTGTTATTGCGGAGTTATGTTTGCTTCGTTTGGTGAATATGCCCTTCAGTGCAGATGGTGGTTAAGGTATACTGAGAAGCATAAAACCTCATGCGTGGGTACGATTCCCGTACCAACATATTATATATATATTTGTTGACAAAACAGATAATATTTGTGTTGGGTCTCGGTGTTTGTTGTGTCTTCGTTTTTTCTGGATTCTATAGCACAAGGGAAAACCAAGGTCACATCACAAATCAACACATTGATTTGTGATGTGGTTGGAACTGTATTTACCTACTACCTATCAAAATACTTACATCGTTTGTTCATAGAATCCTGTAAGTACTTACCTACATTACGAGTATCTTGTTTCGATTGAAAGGAGTTTCTTTTTGTCAATTGTAAAGAAGACAAACTTAAAGGCAGTGTGGGTAGCGCTAGCCAGTGCATTATGCATGGTATGCTGATGTATGTATGTTATCACTATATAGCTGACCTTTGAATGTGATGTAAGAGATGTTGCTTACCTATGCTTTGCTTTACAAGCCTAACAGTTAAGAACAATTTGACTATTAAAGTAACTGACGATACATAATAAAGACGTCAAGGCAAAGTAACGCGTTGTTGTTGCCAAAATCCAATACTTATTTCGTAACCAGCTTTTTAGCAAATAAGCAAAACGCGCCTCTACATAATACTGCCAACTACCACACCACAACGCAAGGCATCCATTTGAATTTTTATTAATTTAAAAGAGGAGCGGGCGGGCGCAAAAAATTCATAAGCGAAATTGAGACGAGAGAAAGAAACGGGGCTTCACTTCTCCCGCGTAGAAGAGGGAGATAGACAATTTTCTTTAGAGACTTAACCGTCTTTTTCGAGTTGTTCTCTTTTCCGTTTTTAATTATTGAACCACTCATTCCTAATTATTGTTATTAGCGCCGGGGAGTGGTGAAAATTGAGGGTCTTGCCGGGTAATATTGACCGTTAGGCTGAGGTGCGTCCCTCGGGATGTTTTTAATTGTGCCCGCTTTTGACTTTCCTCTTGTTCTTTTGAGACGCTCCAATAAACTTGGATTTTACGGTGTCTCGTACTGAGCTGCTTTTATTAGGCGCCCGTTTTTATTTCACCCCAAAATTACGAAGCGTAAAACTGGCAAAACAACTAACGGTAGAAGTTCTTTACTATCTGGAGGTATAAAGAACGTTTGATAGTATTAATAGATTGAGTAAAATGTTTTACCCTGTCAGAGCTATAGCTTTGCGTAGGCAGAAACAAACTTGTATGGGTAAAAGTGTAAGGATCAGTGCTCACGTATTCAATCCGCTAATGTGCGTAATGCGTCCGAGCCGCATTAGGTATTTTATATCCAAATTGCCTCTCTCTAAGCCCAAAATCCCCAGTAAGCCATGAAACCGAGATCAAAGGCGCTGGCAGCCATTACGATTGTGGCTCATTTTTTATTTAGCCCCGAGCGAGAACTCTTATCTTAACGCGGCCCTCCTACTTTATGACGTTATAAAGCTGATTTTTAATCTGACGTGCCGGGAAATTGGCCGGGAACAATCTGACTGCGTTCGATTTTTTTGCGTTTCCGCCAACGTCGTCAATATTTTTTTTTACAATATCTAATAAATCTAAGCTATAAACACTTGGAATTGCAACATAAGGCTTGTTTGTTTACCAAATTAAAACCACGAAGGTGTAATTATACTTTAAAACATACTTTACTCGGAGAACCATTTCTATTTAATAACGATAGTTTCTTGTCAATTGTTTATACATCAAAATATGCCTAATTAATCAATTATTCAGAACGATTACAATATAATATTAATGTTGATAAATTATTTACTGTAATTTCGGTAAAAAAATGGAATGAAAACAAAAAACCAAACCTTAAATCTTATCAAGAAATCAAACAAATTAATTAATGCACATGGATACCAATTTTATTTTTATAGCTTATAAACAAAGTTTTATAGCACCAATCCGATCCCCACCGGCTTTGATTTGAACTTGTAACTAAAAGGGGTCATGTTCGGCATCATATTTTTATGAACAATCGCCGCCCCTCGGATCAATATCAGCAGTTTATGAAGTGTGTAGCACGTGCACCGGTGCAATATGTTCACTGGGGGACCTCAGACGAAGCCTTTTTATGAATAACTAAATGATTTATGAAGTACGCACTGAGCGCGCTCGTTTTTCCCCGTTCTCCCAATGTGTTTTGCTAGAAAAAGAAATTGTCTATAAAAGTTGTGTATTTTTAATGAACGGGATTGTGGAGGGTGAAATCACGGCGACATTTTAAAATGGGGGGTTTTATATACGTGTTTTGCAAACTTAGGCGATCAGATTTTCTGGTAACGAAAATTTTTCTTTAGCTTTAATATTCATTGATTAATTATTTTACTTATTAGCAGTTTTGAGATCGCTACCTTACTTATTTTAATTGAATTAAATTTTATTTCTTTGGTAAGGATTGAGGACAAACATTCTTACAATATAAACAGATACAGGCACTCCTTTGTTGGTTCTTCAAACCAATGTGTGTCGTCGATACAGTATGTCAACAGATGTTGTTGTCTGTAATATTGAAGTTAAAAGCAAAAGCTTCGATATTATTTCTGTTTATGTAGATACCTAATACATGTATCACAGAAGAATAAGATATATATAGTTCTATCATCATATTATGTTGCGAGTCATTATAGACTTATAAAGCAAAGTTTAAAGATACTTGACGTATACTGTTTTCCATCACTGTTGCAAGCAAGCACATTTCGCAAAGAAATTGCATATTTTTCGCCAGCACAGCAGCTGGAAAACAATTTCTTGGTCTCTCTTAAGTTCTCGGCGAGCTTATGCGGGTTTTATGAAAATAAGTGGGTGGCCGCTCATTTCGGGTCGTGGGGGTAGGGGGGTGTTTATGTCTCTTTCATGGGCTGAGGACCACCGCGTAGTGGTGCTTCGAGGTTGTCGATGTTGTAGGCTTAGGGATTCAGCGTGAGAAATATCGATTGTATGTGACGATTAGCGACTTCGATTGAAAATTAAGCACAGATAATAATTATATTGTCCGGGAAGCAGATTAGTACCAGCTATAGATCATTGTAAAAATATTACATAATAAGACATTTTATAGATTTCTGCCCATCCCTGTTCCAAATTGAGATGCCTTCCAAGCGTATATGTTCTCTTGGTTATGTCATGTTACCTGTTAGTAATATGTATTGCAAATAAATAAATAAATTTCATACCTACTTATTATAGAAATAAACCAATACTTTTGTCAGTGTTAATAAATTGACTATGTATAGTATACTTTAAGTATTATCTAATGAATGTGACAATAGCATATAGGGACGTCCATTAAAATAGTTTATGCTGTCGGAGAATAAATCTTGATGCTTTTAATTTCACTAAACTGTGAAGGGGTCGGGTTTACCTTAAACCCGACCCCTTCACAGTTTAGTGAAATTTGAAGATTAACATAATTAGCTATTTTAAATAACTTAGAAGTTGTTATGTATGAATTATTACCATGCAATGTCAGTGGAAATGATGTGTGGGTGATACGAATTAGAAAATCCAGGGAAGACCAAGATCCAGGGTCGCACAATTACTTACATTAGGAAAAATATTCGAATTGTATGTAGCCAGGATGTGGGTAAACAAACTATTGAGTTTGTTAAAATTTCGTGTCGATAAAATAGTATCGATACAGGCACATCCCCAGCAATCTCTTGGCTCCCGGCCAGGCGGACGGTCGGCAGCCTTTGTTTTGCAATGCTGTAATGTTATCTCGCTCCGTTTCTTCGGCTGCGAATTATAATTCGGAACGTGATATGAGATGTTTTGGTCTGGTAATTCAGTATTTTGATGATACATTCCAGTATTGTATTTTTTTATCAACTACACATTCTTGAATCATGAATGAGTGGAAATTAATCAGCATCACGCGAAAATCACATTACAATTGGTAAATATCAGGTGTCAGATAAATGCGTTATTACTTTTCCGACATCGATTAAATTCAATTAAAATAATTACAGGAACACTGAACCCTTCTTATAACAAAACATGTTAAGTTAGTCTGGTTTATAACTGATGTCTATTATAAATAAAATACAGGCACCTATTTGTTACTTTTATGAAAGTATCAAAAAAGGTGTTTGTTACTTAAAACATAATTTGACAAACAATGACAAATATTAGTCTCCACTTTGTAAATTTTAATAAGGAAATTGGATATTCATTTAAATTTTTACTCGCGGAAGGAGTTAAGTATCTGTGAGCTTACATTTCCATCTCCGCGCTTGGTGATGTGGCATACACGTTGGTATTGTTGGATTGTAAACGGCAATTGTTGGAACGCTCGCCGCGCCTGCGGCCGCTGCGGCGGAGAGTGGCAATACTCAGCGTATTTGACGGTTTGCCACTCGATCTATCTACACGATTTCCATTCGTATGTTTGTCTTAATAGCTACGCAGGTAGTAGCGTAGCGGGGCTGAGGGGTATGGTGAGTTTCTTGCCGGATCTTCTCGTCAGAATCTACTTTCTGATTCCAGTGGTCGAAGTGCATTAGGGGATTTGGTTAGGTTTTGAGTCCCACATTCTTTATTTCCCAATTATTACAGGGTAACAACCATGATAGTTTCCCCTCAGACACCAAAAATTTAAGTACTATAACCATTAATTATTGCTATGCGGTTACGATACTTACTTAAATAAATCGAATCATCGTGAACCGTAAAAAACCAACCTGCCGGTAATTTATGTAATTTGCGTTCTAAAAATTGCTCCTCGGTTTCAACCCTAAAATACCTTCGAGCAAGATATCTGGCACGTCCCGGGATCATCTAGCCGAAGAGGAATGCTTTAAGAATTCAGCGAGCGACCGTAGAAGATATTCCGGTGGGTTGATTTGTGGCCCGTCGACCCTGCCGCGTGCCTTCACGGAGGTGTCGCGTTGATTTCGAAACAAAACCAGTCAAGGGTTATGTTTTAAATCCGCAACAAAATACGAGACTGGCTCTTATCTTATGGATATTCTTCTGGTGTTGGTTACAACACCACTTATGTGTTAACATTAGTGCGGGCATTTAGGTAATTAAGGCATTTTGTGGCGGTGGCCATCCTGGATTTATTTGTCATATATTTTTAATGTATTTACTACTCAAGCCCTTTCATTTGATACTGATATTAATGAAAGTAGGTCAAAATATGTACACCATTTTGTGACGGCGGCCTTCTTTAACCGGCGGCCTTAAACGTAGGTTAAAACACCCCTGACTATTAAAAAAAAACAGACAAAAAAAAAAGAAAATTCAAACGGTTCATCCATTATGAACTTATAAATCTCCGTTGATTTTGCGTCGGGTTATTAAATCTGAGTCAAATCTTGTAATATACGGGGTTATTTGGAAAACATCAATAATTTTAAGCTTAGTGCTCTGAGGACCATAATAAATGTCTGCGAGGTTGTTGATGGCTTTCAAGTAACCAGTATTTTATTGCATCTCCTTTTTTTTTTTGCAACGTTAAGTTTTACTAGTAGTTTAAGGTCTCATATTTCCATTTCTTTGCAGGCAAGTCCTTCACCCTGACGATAATGCTGGCCACATCCCCTCCGCAAGTGGTGACGTACCAGAAGGCGATCAAGGTGACAGTGGATGGGCCCCGGGAGCCGAGGTCCAAGACTCGCCACCACGGCTTCCATCCCTTCCACTTTGGGCCGAGGTTCGCGCCGGACCCGCTTATGGGGTCGTTACCTTTTAAGTTATCAGGTAAGTTAAATACAATTATGATTATTTTGATTTTTTTATCTCGTCGTCTTTATTAATCGTATCACCAAACATAAGACAGTAAGACTGGGACGACGTTCTGTGGGTACACCACCTGCCCGTTAGTTGGACAATATGTAATGGTAGTGGAGAAACAATGGATGAGGCTGGGGACCCTAGGGAGTGGTGTGATAGAGAACTACTCAGCAGTGCGCAGTGGGTAGAATCTTGTGAATTTCCTGAAGTAAAACGTCTACTTATATCAATTTTGTAGAAGTATGAGTACCTAATAGTGGTTAGCATAAATAATAATGTAGTAACTTTTTTCTAAATATTACTATTATTCTCGTTCCACGGGCACAGCATTAATCTAGATAAAATTATATGTGAAAAAGGTATTTGGTATTTGTCTATTTACTTATATCATTTTCCCCGTTTGGTTCAGTGGTAGTGAATGCTGCTTCTGGGCCAAGGGTTACGGGTTCGATCCCCGCACAATACAAACATTTGTGTGCATGAACATGTTTGTTTAAAATAGAAATAGAAATAGAAAAATATTTATTTGGACACATAAAAAACTTAACTAACAACAGGTACATAATATTGGGAAACACGACTTAAGTTTAATTATAACATTTATGTTTGTATTGGTCTGGGTGTTTTCTATGTATTATAAGTATGTATTTACAAAAGAAAAGTATTATACGTATATATTTGTAATTCCACTGTTGGTTCTGATATCTGTAACACAGTGCTTGAGCTACCTATTTGAGAGTCAGACCAATGTAGGTATGTGATGTAGTGAAATATTATATTATATTATAATATTTAATTCTTCAGCACGCTTATAGCTATAGGAAAATCGTATTCCACAGCATTTCGTGGTCATAACTCTATCGCCGCCTATTTCCAAAGTAATCTTATTTAGAACTTGCTCTAGATTTAATCTAAGAATCAGACTTTCATATTCAGCGTGGGTACTTTTGCTCAGAGCAGAAAGTTGCTCCAGGAATGCTTTTTGTCTCAGCGCCTCGCTTCGCGTAAGGCTATCGCCTCGAACTGGCTACAAGACTTCCTTTGAGTTACTTACCGACGTTTCTGTTCACTGATGTACTTATCATACTCCTAGTGGAGTAACAATACGGTTTAGTTTTAGCCGTTTTATTAAAAATAAGAGGTGCCTGAGAACCTAATGGTATTGATCACAGGAATACCAATGGAGGAAAATTATTTTTGTACCCACGACAAGTATCAATCAATAGCCTGATGCTACAGAGTATGTTAAAAACGTTGTGACCTAGGTACAAATTAATTTTAACATAGAAATCCACCAGCTCTGAAGCAAATTTAGTAGAATGTAGGTACCTCTAGTAGGTAACTCTGCTACAAGCTCTATCTGCTGCTTCATGAAATAGTCTTCTTCTTAGTCTCCAATTGGTTTGATTTCCATAAACATCCTGGTATCCTACATGGACAAATATTCGTTTGAAGAAAACGTATCCGTTCAGTAGTGTATTTATACCCATGACGTAAAACTGCTTCAAATATGTGGGGTCAGGTTTCTGTGATATTTTGTCATAAGACACTTCCTTGGGTACAACAGAAAACCACACTAGATATCAAACTAAATATGTAAAAAAAGAAATGACAATTCGTTCATTGGCCTAATTCGGTACTTAGTTTGGATAAAGTATGGTATTAAGACGTAGTTGATTATGTGAAATATCCGATCTGATCACCAACCTGTTAGAGAACATAGCGAACTGAACCTACAATGAACAAACTGCAAGATCTAGATCAAAATTTACACCTAAGCGCATTAAATTCAAGATCAGCATTCAGTGCCTCGCTGTAAGACTCGCAAGTCACAGGAATGCCTTTTGTTTCGCCTCGCCTCGCCTTGCCCAAGACGAGGCGAGGCGAGGCGTTATCCGAGTCGAAGTAACCAGTTCCCCTTTCGGCCGACGTTTCTATCCAGCTGATATTAAATTGTCACCCGGCGACCGTTGTCACTCGGGTCCGACGCTTCAAAAGGGGATTTAATTTAGCCGAGAAGTTTTGCGAAACAATTAATTATCTATTTGGGCTCTCTTTGACACCTGTAAGACGGGTTTTGGTGCCGTCGCGTTTCCAACAAATTGTGGGAAGTTGGGGGAAAAATATTTTGATTTTGAGTTCTCTTCTCACATACATGTAACATGATTTATATGCTCAGTGGGATACGAACGTCGCCTTCTAAACGGTCGTAGGTTGGAATTTGAGCATGCACCTCTAGAGTTATCAAATATTTTGCATATTTCTACCATTCTCTCTGCGGTCAAGGAAAATATCGTATAAAAGAAATCTGAACATTTACTTGATACTCTTAAAACTGTTAATAATTGAAAATTCTCCAATATCATCCCGAACACCTGATCGCCTTTGCAAACATCATAACAAACCGTTTCTTTGTATCCATGACGTCACTCCTCGACTCAGCGTCGAAATATCTCCACGTCGAAGTTATTCGAGTCTAAAATTTTAATATGGAGCAGAGAATATCCCACCTGGTCCCCCAAAGCGGCTAATATCGCGCCCCCTGTCGTCGCTAGGCGGCGCCCTCGCACTTAATAAACACTTTGGTAATGTAGTTGTTATGATGTACCAAGATTATAAGTGCAGTTATTGCGTGAAAATTATTTTTTGACAAGCTTTTTATACGCATATAAAGTAAAATGACAGTATCAGCCTATATACTGTCCCTTGCAGGGCAAAGCCTCAATCATAGAAATCAAATCATCGCAATCGCATCATAATAATGATGGGATTAGGCTTGATCAACACAGTTGCCTAATAATTGGTGATCAGATTACAAAACCGAGCTACGTTAGAAAAATTCGAAACATACTTTTTTGACCCGGGACGGGAATCTACGAATCTAGCGTTAATTAATTTAAAACATACTCGTAAGTAAAGTATTATCCTGTAAGCATTTTCTGATAGTTTTCAGAACAAGATAATTAATTGGTTTTGGTTTAAAAGTGATACTGTTATTTTTATTTGTGCGCTGCTTCACGCCAGTCTCCTGTGAGGCCGTGGTATCACTCCGGTTGAACCGGCCCATTCATGCCGAAGCTCTTCCACTGTTAAATGAAGACAATCCGTTTCCCATCACCAAGCGTACAAGTCGAGATCTCGTATCGATATCGCGTCGTAGCACGCGTCTCGTCCTGGCAAGGCGAGGTGTGTAATTGAGTTAGGGCCCTTTGACACCCGCCGTAACGAGGTTTGCTTCACTTGCGTACTCACGATACACGAGACACGTCGAGGAATAGACAGTTGTATGTTTGTAGCGGAATAATTGATGGAATATACGAGTGCAGTTGAGGTTTTGTTTAATCTAGTGTGGTTGACATTTTTAGGGAACACAATATGTCTATTATTATAGGTTAGGTTGTTATTTTTTATGAGGTAGTCGTAGGGAGGTGGCGATTTTTAGGGTTCCGTAGTCTACTAGGAACCCTTATAGTTTCGTCATGTTTGTCTGTCCGTCTATCTGTCCTGGCTTGTTCTCCGCCGTTTCTGCAAAGCGAGGTGTGTAATTGAGTTAGGGCCCTTTGACACCCGCCGTAACGAGGTTTGCTACACTTGCGTACTCACGATACACGAGACACGTCGAGGAATAGACAGTTATGTTTGTAGCGGAATAATTGATGGAATATACAAGTGCAGTTGAGGTTTTGTTTAATTTAGTGTAGTTGACATTTTTAGGGAACACACATATCTATTAGAAAGAAAGAAAATACATTTATTATGGGACACCACAACACATAATATACTACAGACAATTGACACAAACACAAGAAAACACAGAACACTAAACAAAAAGAAAGAGTAATAAAAATAAAATAAACTATAACAAAAAACAACTCTCCGTCTCCATTGGCCAGCAGTGCCGTGTGTTTAACTGTGCTGTGTTGAGGCTTCTAGCATAGGTTATGTTGTCGTTTATTATGAGGTAGTCGTTGGTATGTGGCGATTTTTATAATCATATCTTGCTGACATACATTCAACGTAAAAAGACGACGAGGCACACTCCTCGAGAGCACTATAAATCAGGCTAAAATGTTCTTACCACTCCTGCAAGTATCACTTTAATCATGTATTAAATAAGAGACATATTAGTGGATTGCAGACTCCAACTGCCATCTCCGCGCGCGAACGCGTTTAGCGCGTTTTAACGCGAATCGTCGGATCGCCGCGTTTTGAAGAAGATCGGCGCGCTCATCGGAAACAATTTGCGTGCTCCAATATGTAAATTCCGCGTTGACGGCGCGTAGCGTCTTTTCTGCTCTTAACTTGAGTACCAATAACCCTTCTGGAATCATGATAAATTATCCACACTCACGTTCGCGCGGTGCCGCTCACAGTCACAATTTTAGAGTTGGATGTGTGAATAAATTGATGTGGCAATTTTTAAATCTTTGGCAATTTAGTAGTTGTTTCAAGTTGGCAGTTGCGCAATTTTTTCTTTATTCCTTGATTGATCACCATCAACAACTTAATGCTGTCCTCTATGAGACATACTTACTTGGACCTCAATTGCCACCTCGATCGATCATTGGCTTCTCTTCTGGTGCTAGCATGTTGCGCTAGCCATTTTGCGCAAATCGTCATACCAGCAGAAACGGCCAAACTTCATTAACCGATTTTTATCTTCAAATAATAACAATAAATCGCCGGTTTTATGATTACCCAATTTCGTCGGGAGCTTTATGTAGCAGTCGAAATCTGACACCGGGGCTAACAGGCCCTATAGAGAAAAATGGATACGTCAAAACACATGACGGTTGAGTTAACTAAGTGCTTAAAACACGTAGTAAGTCAGTTACCATGAAATTACAGATGAAATTTTTATATTCCATTTGTCATTCAGATCTAATAGATCGGGCAATACCTTCAGTGTTTTCGGGAAAAGGATAACGTATTTGTTTTATCTTGGTTTTACCTCCTACTATTCCCCTCCCTCTCATATAAAAATAGAACCGTCTAGTCTCCGGCACTATTTAACCTGTTCGCTTTCGCGCATCCTCGCCGTCGTGTGAGCGCCACTTAAAGTCGCTGCCTTCACATTATTAATGAGGGAGCCTTAGAGAAAATTAAATATAGCATTAGGCCCGGAAGCCGGGCCGGGGTGGTAAGAAAGGGGGCTAACCCTTCCGCAGCGACAATGCGGGTGCATAATTACGCATTTGTAAATTTTGAATGTCCCACCCACTCACATCTTTTGTACGGCGTGATTCTACGACGCTAAACTGCGGCAAATGAGCGTCGAGTGTGACGGTTAATGGTTGAGAGGCATTTTCATAACGCGACGATGTTTTGATGGCGGTGTTAATTTGACTGACGTTTCGTTAATTCGTGTTCGGTTGAAGAAGTCAGGGTAGCTACGTTCTATAAATAATTACCTATGTCTTTACTCACACTCACAAACTAACAGAGTTAAATGAAATTGGTAGATTGATTTTCCACAGGCAATATGTAATAGCCTAAATAAAGAAAACTAATACTAATTTTGTTTGACTAAGAAAGTGCGACGTGATTAATGTCTTTACAAGCTTGTTTTATGTCTGTAAAACCCACAAACTTTCTGCTTAGCGTGATACAATTATAGAATAAACTATCGTTTGCGGTATTTCCGGACCAAAAGGATCTTCAAACCTTCAAAAGCGCGTATACTTTTTAAAGGGCTGGCCGCAATTGTGTCTCCTCTAGTATTGCAGACTGGAATCGCTTACCATCTGGTGATCTGTCTACTTATATATCCACTATCTCATAAAAAAAACAAAAAGGATGAAATACATAAAACACAATGATTACGACGCTCCTAGCCTGCGTGCAAAATAAACGGCACTATAATCCATGATATCGGGTAACCTTCCGCACCCTCTTGTCACAGCTACTTTTCTACACCGAAAGGTTAATTAAGCAAAACAAAAAGGGGTTAACAAAATCAATAGACGCAAATTCATTAAGCGCTAAGCAGATTGAAATCCAACATGGCGCGCAAGATGGCGTCTCGCGCGGGTTAAGGCGCGTTGACAAAGAGGCCTCGTTAGTTTCCGAGCCCTCTTATTAACCTTATGATGTACGGAAGGCATCTGTCTTGCTTCCCTGTGACGTCACAGCCCTTGCCTTCCCACTACTCACACGGCCCCAACAACGGACTAAGAACTAAGTTGTAACATTTATAACGCCATAATCTTGTTTGGAACTGGATTTCTAAACTTATGAGAGATAATCAATCTAAGTTATCGAAGGCGTTGGTTTGATTTGATGGATGAGTAGGCTTTTGCTGCTATGAATTGAAACTCTAAATATTGTAATTTTGTAGGTCATTGTAGAAATCATATAAATTAGAGAAAGATCAATGATTTATGGCAATTTTTATACGTACTTGAAAGTTTTTTGAAATAAAAAACGATAACGTAAGTACATACAAACAGTTATATCATGTCAAAGGAACCACTTAAGTAGGTAAGGGTTGAGAACTGGTTACATTTTGGTTGGTAGACTTTTAAAATAGACATTATAATGACACTTTAAATTGCTGCAGAGAAAAGGCACCTCACTGATTCTAATATTAAGTTATCCAGAAGTTAATTTGCATCATTCATCATCTAAATCAATTAGTAAATTGATTAAAGGGGATAAACGCAAAGAGAGCAAGGAGAAGGGTTGCTTTAAAGGCAACAGACTAACCTAACTAAGTATCTATGTAGTATGTGTCCTACTATAATTTTAAACTCATAATCTTTACAATAATGACATAGTTATATGTACTTTGGTATTACTTCGGTACAGTCAACATCAGAAAGTCGGTATCGCGCGTGACACTTGGAGCGTGGATTTGCGAAAATTAATTAAACTCGCAAGTTTCTTAGTGAGATAGATAATTAAATGTTCGCACTTTCGTCAAACAAGTTCGCAACTTGTCTTAAACATGACAAATATTTGCTAATATTTTCAGCGGGGTAAGTTTACCTTCCCAAGTGAAGTTATTCGAACATATTTATACAGATGCTCTACTTCATTATGTTTTGTGTAATATAACTAGTCAGCTGTAAATTTCAGAAGATGTAGGTTTTTGATTAAAGAATAATAAGATAGATGAAATTGATAAAACATAAAAAAAACAATATTCTGTAAAAGAACACAATTTGTAAGTAATAACGTTTTGTTATGCTGCGCTCAGCGCCCTTTGTAACATTTTGAAGGCGAAATCCCAAAGAGCCTAACTTTCAGTCTGGAGAGCCGAAACAAAAGACAAGGGAAATTGCTAAGCACCACTCAGATTGATGTTCGGAGAAATGTAAAATAATTACTCGAAAGTGCTCTAGCCAACCCTTTTCTAATCGCCGCGGAGGGCGCTGGCGAGTCGTTAAAAAATTCCGCCCTTATCCGGGACATCGGAATCACACTAAAACGTAAATACTTTTATCCCCGTAATCCGGGTGTCTTCGCAGATTAGCGCTGTAGTATCGGGTGGAAAAATGCAAGACGCAATCTAGCAAATGGCATTAAAATGTTCGGGGCGAACCCTCTCGCGGCGGCGCGATTTTTCAAAGTCGGGAAAGAAAAACCCTTTTCGTCGGGCGCAATGGAGCGGACTGGCACGTCTTCGGATGCGGCCAATCCCGCGTCTGTGTGCTGCCCGACCGGTCTTGGTACTTTAATGGAATTCTAAGTTTTGTTTTGTTTTTATTTTTACCGCCTTTCGTTGGGAAGGTACATAAATATTCACCGGGGTAAGTGCTAGGTTTTTGCATTTAAGTCTACCATCTTAAGGGTCCTGGACAAATGTATTGAGTAAAAGATTTTGTACAGAGTCCTAACCGTTGGAAGTAGTAGTAATTTATCTATATGAATGTTAGGCATATGTAGGCTGGATGTCACTGTTACAATATGTCTATGATTTAATTACCATTCTAGGCTGTGGCTTTATGTAGGTATTATTTATGAAATAAAGAGTTCAGATTTTTGTTTACTGTATTAAGTAAGTATTAAAAATAATAATTGAGATAAAGTAATTGAAACACACACATAGTAACACATTCAAAGTATACGATAATCACATTTAAACAGTCACATTTTTATACGATAAGCACCTTAAAGAGTCACATTTTTATACGATATAAGCACCTTAAGAGTCACATTTTTATACGATAAGCACCTTAAGAGTCACATTTTTATACGATATAAGCACCTTAAGAGTCACATTTTTATACGATAAGCACCTTAAGAGTCACATTATTAAACGGTTTTATTTAATAATAAATTGTGTTATGAAACCAATATACGTAATAAAAATATTTCACCTTTTTATTAAGACATCAAATGTATCAATCGTGGAAGTCGTTGTTTACGACGATTACACATCGTGCACACAACACAAAGAATTCCGACATGTTTAACGAATGCAAATCGTCTGAACTGCCCTTTATTTTTCTTTTTCAATAGGGAATACGAAATGAAACTACACCCTTAATTTTTCATGTCAATGATACAAGGATGTTAAGAAAAAAAAAAAATACACAGAAAATAAAAATTTAAATGTTACATACCAAAGTTCAACGCCGGGTAAGATATCTAGTCCGAAAAAAGTTTTTACTTGTAGTTGGTATTATTATAGTTACCAAATTGCCGAGGTTTATTCATAAAAAAAATGTGGCAACTTGAAATCACTAGGCAAATACGTTATTTTATTTAGAGATAATTGCTTAAGAAATAAAGATAATTTTGCAATTCGCAACGCACCTATTTTTTTTTATAAATTCTCACAACATCTCATACATTGACCTGACTTCGTACTAAAAAGCCTAAGCACTTGTTTTACATAGGTAATACATCTGATAACAGAGGAAACCCAAGAACTGAACAAACACATGTGATCATCACACCAAAGTTTGTCCAGGGTGGGACCTTTGGCGGACGCACGACCTTTGGCGTATGAAGCAGGGTCACTACCAAATGCGCAATCCGGCCAGTCATCTATTAGTTCCCAAGTAACCTTGAGGTAGTGCCATAGCAAATTGAAATTAAAAGTAAGTAGGTAAGTTATTAAGAATAGTTAAATGAAAGTGCGAACAAGTAAAATAAAAACATTAGCATAAGAAGATTATAGTTATTGTTATAGTTGGTATACGAACCAACTGATAATAAAATAAAATTCGAACGACCTAAAGTTGTAACGGTAGTTTGGAAACACAACCAATATTTTTACCGTAATAAACTCTTATTGTACTACCGACTGCTAAGATTCGTAAAGTACGTATAATTATTACACCTATGTACGGACGATGACTTCTATCACCTTTTTATTAAGACATCAAATGTATCAATCGTGGAAGTCGTTGTTTACGACGATTACACATCGTGCACACAACACAAAGAATTCCGACATGTTTAACGAATGCAAATCGTCTGAACTGCCCTTTATTTTTCTTTTTCAATAGGGAATACGAAATGAAACTACACCCTTAATTTTTTATGTCAATGATACAAGGATGTTAAGAAAAAAATATACACATAAAATAAAAAAAATATTATTATCAAAGTTCAAGTCGGTTAAAATAGTCTGAAAAAGTTTATTACTTGTAGTTGGTATTATTATAGTTACCAAATTGCCGAGGTTTATTCATAAAAAAAATGTGGCAACTTGAAATCACTAGGCAAATACGTTATTTTATTTAGAGATAATTGCTTAAGAAATAAAGATAATTTTGCAATTCGCAACGCACCTATTTTTTTTTATAAATTCTCACAACATCTCATACATTGACCTGACTTCGTACTAAAAAGCCTAAGCACTTGTTTTACATAGGTAATACATCTGATAACAGAGGAAACCCAAGAACTGAACAAACACATGTGATCATCACACCAAAGTTTGTCCAGGGTGGGACCTTTGGCGGACGCACGACCTTTGGCGTATGAAGCAGGGTCACTACCAAATGCGCAATCCGGCCAGTCATCTATTAGTTCCCAAGTAACCTTGAGGTAGTGCCATAGTAAATTGAAATTAAAAGTAAGTAGGTAAGTAATATTATTAAGAATAGTTTAATGAAAGTGCGAACAAGTAAAATAAAAATGTTAGCATAAGAAGATTATAGTTATTGTTATAGTAGGTATACGAACCAACTGATAATAAAATAAGATTCGAACGACCTAAAGTTGTAACGGTAGTTTGGAAACACAACCAATATTTTTACCGTAATAAACTCTTATTGTACTACCGACTGCTAAGATTCGTAAAGTACGTATAATTATTACACCTATGTACGGACGATGACTTCTATCACCTTTTTATTTTGAGCATATTTGTAGATTAAAAAATAAATCATAATTACCTTAAAACAGTTCGTCATGGAAGGAAATGTGTTTGGCCGACTAGATATTATAATATCGTAATCATCAGTCATTTAATCTTGATGTTCGTTTACTAAATTACGGAAAGTCTTTATGCGCATTACGATCCTCTTTTTAGGGTCAATATTTTTTCTTATGTGACAAGAAAAGTTGATTAACCAAATATTATGATGAATGATGAACAATAACGATGATATTAAATATAGACGTAATACCACCACTTGCGCTATGTTTCTTCGAGTGAGTGAGGGCAATGTAGGTCCAATCCAGGGAGAAAGGGGTATTTAGGTTGGCAGAGCACTTGTAGCTCCACTGATGTTGCGGGTGCTCATGGGCGGCAGTTATCACTTCCCATTAGCTGATCCGTCTGCTTTGCCATTATCACATAAATGTAGTCGTAAAGTCACGCTTTTTTGACTGAAATAATGCAGGGTGCATTATTTTTTTATACAAGTTTGAGTGTAATCTTAGAGGGCAAAGTTTTTTCTTACATCCGGGATGCGGATATTGCAATAGCGAGGACCCTGCCTGAGGGGACGGGCGGCTTCTTGGATGCTTTACTACTTATTAAATTGCTGTGTTAATACATTTACTCTCATTTCATTAAATGGTTGGCTATAACTTTTAAACAGATGACCGTTTTACCGATAACAATCGCAATAGAGGTATAGTCTATTGAGCAACAAAAGAACACCTGTTGAGATTATAACATTTAGTTTTGCACCTACCGATGGTGATAAAACGTTAAAAAGTTTTTTTTTTCAGTCTACGTATAGGATACCATCTAAACTCAGATTATCTATTACCTAATACTTACCTACTATTTATAAATCGGTAACTTCTATAGACAGATATGCTTTTTAAGTAAGTAAGCCGAAAAAACAAAACACTTGCTAAATGAAATCGACGCCTAGTGCCATCTATTAGTATAGGTTGCAGCAAATAATTATCACGAAATTCCGAATACAAAGTGAGGGCGTCTGTGTATATTTCCAATACACATGTATGCTCTTTTTGACAGATGCGTAATATCACATGGGTATTTGACAAAATTTTTTTAATGTGTTTAATCAAAAGACGCCTCTAAATAAGAAACGTCGTTGAAAGAATCACTTGATTCTCATTTGAATTACCTGAGATATCACACAACTTTAAAAGCACATATTTTTGGCAAGCCCAAAAACGCTCTATACAAATGGCTATTGAATTGTGACACAACTCAAACTTCTGGGTGCGCGTCTAGTAAATTTTGTTTAGTAGCTATATCAAATGTTTCGTTTAAGTATTTACTTATTCAACAACCATTTGGTTGTATAATAAAAGTTGGTGGGAAATGTACGGGTAGTTCAATGATATAATTTTTTTTTTAAATGTTATAGGTACTTTAAAAATGGACTTGCCCATGAAACTTTGAATGCTCACAAAACCAGCTATATTTATAACTGAAAATGTTGGCCATTGGTTCTTATTTACCAATATTTTGATAGAGTATCAATATTTTTTACTATATCGAGATAATTCAAATACCCAATTAAAAATTATAGTAAATCAGAGTATGTACAGAAAATGACTTTCGTAGCACTACAGCTACGAACATTGTAGTCGTGCTACGAAAACTCCATAGCATATGCCGCTGCTTAATTTTGTAGGTAGAGCAATGGTGCAAGTTTTAAGATGATCCAATCACACGAGATTACAACCTCACAATATGATCGTACTACAATGTGTCAACCCCATATAATAACGTTACCTACGTGATTTAATAAATTTTGGCGTTGGGTATTACCACATTCGATTGTCTGGGGTACGGCATTCTAAATGGTCAAACCTTAATTGATACCTATTAAACCAATTTCCCTACAATAGAAAATGTCGTCTAAAATAAAAGTGACAGCATGATTTCATCATTTTTAAATTATGACTAACTTTATACTCGTATAGTCTTCGTTTTCTAATAAAGGGGAACGTGTCGTTAAGAAGATGAATTGTATAAAGAAAGACAGATTTGTAAATTGATTTGTTTGCACGGTCTACTATTTTCTTTTGAAACCAAACGACATTAGCATAAAACTAGCAAAGCTATTGGCAGTTTGGTACAAGATACTGATTTCTGTCACTCCGATAAAACTTTATTATTATTTTTATTTCGCGCTTACCGGCTCAGCCCTTTACCCTTTCCAATTCAATATCTCAAATGGTTATCGTAAAAGCAGCGAACCTTCCAGATTACTCGGTCTTAATCCTAAAAAGCGGCTATTCTCTAATTGCACCGAACTCATAAAGCACTACACCTATAAAGGATAAGCGGTCGGATTCAAAATAATGTGTTTAACATTTTCGCAGCGACGGTATCTGCGACATAAAACGGCCTGTAATTTATTCTATTGCTGAAAGGGTTGGGCTCGGGGTGGGAATTACCCAAGGTGGGTGCTAAAGGGTTAAGCCGTACATACGGGGTCGCGCCGGCAAACTTCGTTAATTTATTCGCTTAAAAATGTCAACTGAAAATTATGACGCCGAAACACATTTCCTATATATTTTGCAAATGGTTTTGTAATAATGGCCACGTTTTTCCTTGGATCCAATGTTTGGTCGCGATTGGTTTATAAAATATTATATGGTGATTTAAACGTACCTACGAATAGGAAACTTTAACAATTAGCATTCTTTTCTCATCGAAATCACACCGTCCTAAAACCAAGATACTAAAAATA
The DNA here is from genome assembly GCA_014851415.1 of Cnaphalocrocis medinalis. NCBI lineage: Eukaryota > Metazoa > Arthropoda > Insecta > Lepidoptera > Crambidae > Cnaphalocrocis > Cnaphalocrocis medinalis. Next base: position 5,543,582 of record CM026289.1, on the reverse strand, counting down.
GTGTAAGTATAGACAATGATCTTTTCTAAAAAACGAGATAAATTTAAGAAAAATATTTAAAAAACAGGCGTAACACAAGATAACACAGAATAAAAATTATTTAATTTAAGCTCAAGAAATGCAGTAAAAAAGGAGCAAAAAGAACTTATCATCATATAGGTACTTTTTTATTTCCTTCCATTATCAATTTATGATATTAACGATTTTATCCGGCCTTCAAAAAAAAAATCCTTGCTATAGGTATATTTTTTATTTATTAGTATAACTTTAATACTACAATACCACTTATCCAAAATAACTTAGCTTTAATCTCTTCCTACCTATTGTTCAAAGTAATAAACAAATCAACACAAACGGGAAAGCCTCTTGTGACAAATCTCGACCATAATCCTTAACCCAGTTCATCAGGAGTCAATCAGCACGACAATGGCGCAGTTATCACGGCGCGGTGCTTAGCGCATTCGTTAGAATATTTAAATAATGAGCGAGCTCCCACTCAGTATCCTCTACCCCTCGTAGTGAAGGGACTCGAGACTTTTGCCTCACGATTTGATCGAGTAATTAAAAATAACTCGAATAATTCAGGGCAGAGTCTTTCGGGTTAGTCAAGCTCAGTCAATCCATCCGTCCGGTGATCCGTCTGCTCGTCTGCTACCTATGACATAAAAAAGCTAGTCACTCAAGTTGTGGAGTCGCTCATGTTGTCGAATCGTTTAAAAAGTTGTTCAGTCTCTTAAGTTGTTGGGTTAAGTTACGACTCAAAAACATAGGTAAGCGGTTTTTGAGTCGCTTATTTGTCGACACGCTCAAGTTTTCTTATCGTTCAAAATGTTGTAGATTCACTCAATTACTTACTTTGTTCGAATCGCTTGAGTGATTGTTTCGCTCAAGCAGTCGTTACGTGACATCTACATAGTTTAGCTAGTTAGTTTTCTCACGTAATTTAGTAAGATATACAAATCACTTTGCACATTCAAGATACAAACAGGAAAGGCTCCTCCTACTTAACAACAACATAATATACCGTGTAATTAATTAATTCAGCAATATACGGCGTAGTTACACGTATATCAATATCAGCCTGAAAACTAGCGCATTTTAGTAAGAGAACCCAGCGATCCAAAATAGATTTCGGCCTCTGACGTTAAAGTTTGCCATTTTACCCGGTTTTGTGGCAATGCCACCCAAATATGAATCCTACTACTATTATAAAGGCGAAAGTTTGTTTGGATGTATGGATGTATGGATGTTTGTTATTCTTTCACGTAAAAACTACTGAATGGATTTGAATGAAACTTTACCACAATATAGCTTATACATCAGAATAACACATAGGCTACACATAGAATAACACATAATTTATAAAAATATATTGTGTGGATTATCCAAAATATGACGGTAAGTGTCAATAATTAACTCCACGCGTACGAAGTCGCGGGCGGCCGCTAGTGTAAAATATAAAACTTGTCGATATCACTCGAATAGAAGTCGATACTCTATTGCGTCGCATCTCTACCCATCCTTATCTGGTAGCGGCACTCCTCAACTCGGTATTGTGATCTACGCCTCGCTGACTCGGTTTCGGGAAACAGTCGCGGAGTCTAATAACAATAGTATAGATACAGTTCTCATTAACGCTTGTCGGTTTTTCTTAATCCTATTGATTCCTATTTGTTATTTTTGCGAGAGAGATAAAAAAAAATTCTTGTCTGATAAATTATGTTGTACTTTGCGCGGGCAATATAAGTTAATTGATAGAAATCTTTAGGTTAGGCCAATTGGAAAGTAAGTTAACAGTACCTATATTAGAAGTTCACAAAGTATATGCCATCCTGAACAATTCATTCGTTTGATGAACACTTGAACAAGAAAATGAATGCAAAAAATCTAGAGTGAACAGGCTACTTCTCAATTCTAAAGTTCAGTATGAAGTCAAGGGCAAGTCTATCTTCTGTACTATTTATAAAGAGGTTAATCTCATTATCCACGCCAGGGCTTATAGATGAACCGAAAACACGAAACACTTCCGCGCTACAATCAACGCCCAGCGCCATCTGTTGGTAGACAGTGGAACTACTGTCCTGAAACAAAGTGAGGGCGGGCCACTAGTTTTCAATTAAAAAATGGAGGCCAGCAAGTAACGGATCACATCTGTTCCAGGTATAGCGCATCAGCTAGCCGGCCTCCCAGGCGGCGAGTGGGGGGCGCTGGCGCGGCACTACCCACCGCCGCTGCTGCCGTCGCACGCGCACTTTACGCCGCACGTGCTCCCGCCCGCGCACGCGCAGCCGCCGCACGTGCCGCCGCCGCCGCCCGAGACAGGTGACGGGAAACAACTTGTTTTAGCTAGAGACAGCAACCATCAGCTAGTCGGCCTCCCGGGCGGTGAGTGGGGGGCGCTGGCACGGCACGTTCCGCCGCCGCCGCCCGAGACAGGTGACGGGACACAACTTGTTAAACTAGAGATAGCAAACAAGCGCTTGCCCCGTACCACAGGGCAAGCGTTTTACCATCCAGGCCCAATACCACAACCGTTCTAGAGGTCTGGATCTGCGTCTGCTTGTCTAGTAGCAGCGTGGGTTTATTTACGTGCCAGCAAAGTCTAACACTAACACGTACTGCAAAAAAATGTTAGACTTTGCATCGTAGTGTTTGCTTTGCAGTGGTTTAACCCTTGATAAGACTTTCACTAGGTATCTGATTTTAGAGTTATTATATTATATCTATCATAAAATAAGAGTGATTTTTTTTTCCGTGAGCCAAAAAGACACCGGAAAATGGCTTGCTAAAACGTTTTGCGTCCTGCTTTACTTAATTGTGAATGTCTTATATAGTTGAAAATCGACTTGCATACAACTACATTTGGGTTCTTCTTCTTAAATTCATTCTTTATTCGCAGATGTGACCTCCGATACGCCCACAACGATGCACGCGCACAGCACGACGAGCCCTGCAAACTCCCGTCCGAGCTCGCCGCAAGACGACGACATCTCCGTGACAGCTTCCAGCAGTCCTCCTCCAGACGACCGTCCAGGCGCCTTCACCTCCGTCACCAGAGCGCGAAAGCCGATGCAGCCACTCGCAGCCCCTTCAAGCCTCTTCCATAGCGCCTTAGCCGCTCAGCTCTTCCTTAACTCCCCCCTCCTACCAACGCCACCAGCTTGGCTCTACTCACAACTGTACGGAGGCTACGACTGGTGGCTCCGACCGCCGCCACCTCAAGAAGACTCAAACTCCAGCCCTGACAGAGAAGAAGAAGCAACCACTCCTGGAGCTGGCAAAAAGCGACCCGCGTCCCCCGAATGGACAGACCAAGGTGTCAGGACACGCAGTAAATCTCTCATCACTTCCGAAAGACGACCAGTAGACGTGTGGCGTCCATATTAAAGACTTGATAAAAGATGTTTAGCGTTTATTTCGTGCGATTGTTCGGCTTGTTTACCGTCCGGGAGGGTTTGAGTGGAGTGTCAAAGATTATTGTAAGGATAGTGTCATACGGTGTGCTATAGACGTTCGTGAATGTGAGCACAGCCGTAGGTGCGGGAGATGTGTGCAATATAGGTAGGCCGTGTCTGTGGCCGTGTGGACAGTGGCCGCGGCGTAGTTGTAAGCTAGTCATTACTGTCGATAGGTGTTTTTACGTTTAGATAAATGAATGTGAATTTCAAATCGTATGTTTAATGAAATTGTTGACTGTATTATAAGATAATGCAAAGTCTGTAAATAAAGTTATCGAAATTTTTAATGATTTTGTTTACTTAAACCCATCTAATTCGGAAATGTTCGGAAAAGCTTGGGGCTAGAAGGCTTGGGTCAGAAGCAAGCGGGTAGAAACCTTTCCTTCTGCAAAAGAGAAGTTTTACTTCGAATTTGCATAACTACATACGCAATTATAAGGTATAGGTGAGTAGGTATTGAGATTTGATAATGATAATAAAACATTTAACCCTTAATCGGCTATGAGTCATTGAAGAATTTCATTGGATTTCGCTCTTATGTCGTAAAGGATAAGGTTCAAAATCTGGTGGGAACTATTTTCCCTGTGTCCGATTAATGGTAATAGATCTCTGACCCACTGACGCATTTTTATTCATATTTATAACTTATTAAGTGAGACAAGCCTGCATGCGAAGAAACTTACTGCATTTATGAGCATAAGTTAATGATCGGCCAATAGGGTCATCATTCAATTTGGTCGACTGTACACAGGTTAATAAACAAAGTATAAATAAACAACATTGACCTGGTTATATATTAGACCTACAAACTTTTGCACCAAAAATTGCAACTAAATATTGCGTTCCAAGTCATTACCGTCGATAATGGTGCGGCTGCACTAGGCTGTTTTAAATTAATTTAAATTTTATTTACAGCGCTGGCAACCTGCCCCGGCTCATTTGTGTAAATAATGATCTTGCATTCCACTTTTATTCAGGCTATTGTATTACGTGATTTAATAAATGCGTTGGGCATTACCGCATTCGATTGTCTGGGGGGAGAGAAAATCATAGAGGAAAATAATTGCCTATATATGAAAAAGTAGTGCATCCAAATCGAGCGGTAACAAATTAAGTTTTGATTTCAAAAAACTATTGAAACTAAATTATCCTTATTCCCGGAATCATAGCAACAGCTATGGTCCCAAACATCATTTTACTAAAATTTCAAACTAAGGCTTGCCTACGATTTGACTATAATAGTTACAGTCATCAGTAAAACTAGATGATCAAAATCAAAAACTATATAACATTCCCTATTGAGGGAAGTTTGCGTCAGAACTCTATGGTGTCAAATTCATAAAGTTCTGATGCATAGCCTCAAAGTGATTCATGCTGTTCTGACGCGAACTCCGCTCAAGTATAGAGTTTTTGATTTTGATCATCATCTATCATCTACTTTAGCTGTTGACTGTAGGTACCTACTATGACGACCACCGGCGGAGTCATCTACAGGCAAATCCAGATCCAGATCCCAGGCAATTTAGAAAAAAACATTTTTTAAGTTGAAACGACCGGGAATTGAACTTTCTATCATCGAGCTTCGGCGCAGCAACTCAGTCACCTAAATCTTGTGTTTTGTATGATGGAGTTTCAGCACCTATCTTAGAATCGAATAAATCGTTTAGAAAATTAAATTTCACATAGAAATAAAATAGTTTCCATCCAGTTAAAATGTTTATTTTATTTTAATACCTATGCTTTTATACATGACTGTATTTTTGTGTTGTTTGCTTTATTTATCTTTTCTTACCGACTTCTAGGACAACTTAGTAAAAATCTAAAAACAACTGAAAGCCTACAAAATGTCTTCAAAAATTTGCTGCTCCAAATAAATATTTCACACTTTCACAAATTCACTTTTTACTGTGGTTACTTTGGGCAAACGCAGGTCCCCGTGCCCTTACATCTTCTATCTACAAAATCCATGAGCCTTAAGACTCCACTCATGACTTCTGCAGCTGTGGAGATGATTTCTTCTTTAGGGAGGAGGAACCGGTGTTTCTTGCCTCGCAGTTCCACCATGTAGGAATAGGGGATGTTGGCGACGGCGTAGCTCCAATCAATGCTGGTGCCGGCTGCAAAGTACATGAGGTCTTTTGTGCTGCCGACCTTGTAGGTGTGGCCACTGGTGTCGTGGATGGCCTGAAGAAGGATACAACAGTGTTTTTTTAGTTGGCATAGCTCCGCTTGCGTGATCCAAGTTACCTCTAAAATACTATCAAAGGAACCCTATTACTAGTGTTCCGCCCTCACTTTGTATCGAGATTTGATTCAATTATGTCTAGTTCCAAACTATATTCAATAGATGGCGTTGGGTGTCGATTGCATCGCGCCAGTTTTCGTGTTTTCAGTTTCCTTAGAAGCCGTCATTGTCTTAGAAATTGTATATTATGTCACCCAGGCTTAATAGTTTATATATAAAAAAAGTTTCATTTAAATTCTATTTACTAGATAAGCGTGAACTAAGAGACAAAGTTAAAAAGCATTGATTAATGTTCTATTAGGTACCTACTGTCATTAATTACTTAGTTTTAGGCAGGTCAATAGATAGATACTACATTCATTGATAGGTAAACGAGTAACCGGTTACTTGAAGGTGTGATCTCAAGCTAAGGAGATACATAAAAGTAGCTCCAGCTGAGAAATAACCAGAGTCTGATCATACATACCTTTGCCATGGCAGTGCCACCTTCAAGCATCTCCACGTAGTCAGGGCACGGATCCCCCGTGTAGCCCCATGGGAAGATGATCACCTCTCCGTAGCTGTGGAACGACAGGAACACCTTGAACGTGGTGTCAGAATCCAGAATTGTTCTCTAAAAGAAAAAAATAAGCGTTATTTTTCTCACATGTTCATAATATGGTTTCATATTGAGGCGAAAACGGAGCGTACGAGTGTTTCAATCTAATGAATAGGTTATCACTCTTTTTTTTTATGTGATAGGTAGCAGACGAGCAGGCGGTTCACCTGATGGTAAGCAATTGCCGCCGCCCATGAACACACTCTTAGGTATCCAATTGGGATTCCAATCAGCTTCGACATAATTGGGACGTCTTGACCGGTATAATACCATGGCCTCACAGAAAACCGGACTGAAGCAGCGCTTGTCCTGTGTTTCGCCGAGTGACTACTGGCCTAATCCGGGGGCATGGAAGTCTAAGGGTTATGATGACCCTGATGGTGTCTTTAAGTGGCGGTAAAATTACCATCAGGTGACCTGTCTCCTTGTCTGTCACATCCATACTACTATAAAGAGGTAACTCCATAGGCAGCTACAAGGCTTACAGGTAAACCGTAAATGCGATGCAATGCGAAACACTTGCGCGATGTAATCGACACCCAGCGCCATCTATCGGCAAAAGTTTCAATAGTAGTAATTAAGTCCCAAGACGAAGTAAGGGCGGGCCACTAAAAGATATCAAGAGATAAATTTACCTTGACCGCAGCTGTTTCGGGTTCAGAAAAAGGTTTAGGTCCTCTGTAGAAGATGTGTCCAGGGTCTTCAGATGAACCTTCTTCACCTTTCTCTCCCCAACCGTAACTAAAATGTATATTAAGTATATTTTTACATGCGAAAAGTTAAATAAAGATAAATAAAAGAAGAACGAGCGCAGGCCCATTTTCAATAATGACAAAAGTTAAGTATTTAGCGATGGAATCAATGCTTCAGCATTGATTCCGTCGTTCTACGATTGAGCGAGTCCACCAAACATGATTGAAGCTGCAGAAACAAAATTGCTTATTTTATGGCCCGCAGCTTGATTGGTAATAGGTACGCTAAAAAGCATAATTTAGTGTCTCGTTGATATCAAAAAAACAAACCTAAAATTCCTGTTAAGGTCCACTCCTATGCATTCCCCATAGCGAGCTCTGTTTTTGCGCCACATCCTGTCGTGAGTGTGGGTGTACTCATAGCCATCTGGATTCAACACTGGAAGTATGTACCTAGTGAAAGAAGATATTGTAATTTAATTCCGTACCTTTACGAAATTCTACATCGTAATGAATGATGAAGCTTATAGAATTATGCTATTCATACGCATAATTTCCTAGGTGTGTTATAAATTCGATTACAATCCAATCCAAAGATCTACTCTATATGATTTGAGCCTGAAATGTTCATACTTTCTATCTACTGTATGTTCACATGATAATGATGACATCCATATAAGTATATTCCATGTACATGTCCATGTAATACGGATGAAGACATTCATAGTAAAGTAAACTATTAGCCTTTATACTGTTACACTGCAGGGTAAAGACCTCGCATCATGGAAACAAGTCATCACTACTATGAAGGGACTAGGCATATTCACCACCCTTGACGACGACATTCATTAGAGTGTGTATAGAGGTAATATCTTTATCCAAATGTAGTGAGTGAAAGGTTTAAGGCCGTTATAATGATGTTTTAATAACAAACCAGTCTTTATTGGTGACGCTATCGGGCTGCTCATGGAAGGTCCTCACGATGCTGTCCGCGATGAAGGTAACCACGGCCGTGCTGATCCACTCTCGGGGGTGGATGGACCCGTCCAGCCAGACACCCGTATTGTCTTGATTGCCGTTGGATATCTTTAGAAGCTGCAATCAAGAGACATGCATTATAAAGCAGACAGGCAAGAAATTGAAATTCCTGCCGAGGTCTATTTTTCTGGACATCTTTAAGTCAACAAAAAAAAATATTTTTTATTAGGATATCAGCATCTCATACGCCAAAGGTCTTGGGTTCGCCACACCCTGGACAAACATTCGTATGATAAACACTTGTGTCTGGGTGGGTGTGAATAATATTAGTAGAAGAGAATTTTTATTAGCTTTTGTTACATACCTTTATGTCGCGGCCTTCCACGGATCTTCCAATAACTTTCACAGAACACAAGTAAGGATATTCAAGCACCAAATTGTCCATGAAATTGTATATTGCATTCAGACGATGATAGTTTTTCCAGTCCATTCCCCTACCTGTGAAATATATTGAGTTATATATACGCTTGGTAAAAATATTATACTAAGTAAGTAAGAGTAACAATAGAGTCATTACACTTGAATTTTGTTTATTCAACATCAACTGTCTAAATTACTTTGATTACGGATATTGTTTATTGTAATTAATCTTATTTACACGGGTATTTAAGGTGATTGTGATTCTCGTAATAGAATATTATACTCAACTTGAAGATTATACGATATAATGTACGTACCTACCTATTCAGAAATTAAGTTATTCAAAGAAAATTAATCAACATATAACCTCTTCGATTAGGTAAATAAAAAAGATCCTCTTTTCTGATTTAAACTAAGTGTAACCCATGTGAATGAAATAATTTCGGAAAAATCCTCCTCCTTTCCGTCTTCATCATCTGTATATGTCTAATATCTTTTTTGAGATGGGGAATCTAGCAAGCCGATCATCTGATAGTTAGTGATCATCACTTGCCAATGGATATCACCTAGGTACATCAGAAGGAGTGTAGTTGCGTTGTTGACATTTTAGAAAGATGTAGGTTTGTTTTCTCAAGATTTCAATATCGTACAGCCTTGGAAACACCACTGCGCGAAGTTGGCCGTTAATAGTAGTTATTTGACTGTAAGAGGCAGTCTCTTGTAGTTGCCAGATTTCTTGGGACGTATTCGGGACTGACGGGAGGAAGAGTGAATTTTAACTATTTTATTTTTACTTTTAAATGCAAAAAATAGATACCTGCTCGTATGTATCGAAGTCTTTGGGTTAACGTATTTCTTTTCCGGATTCTGCCACCTAAAACCATTTGGATATAAATAGCATTATGCTCTATGTAACTACAAGATGAATTAATTTAATTATGGCAATGTTTAAAAAAAAATACAGTATCCAAATGATTCTATAATGACAGCTAGATGTTAGTTATGTGTTTTTTTTAGATTGGGTATTTCTTACGCTGGCGATAATTCCGAAGGGTAATCGAAGAATACGTAGGTTCAATTAGCCTACGGAATTCTGAAATTGCCATTTGATTTAATACATTTGACTGGTTTATCAGGTTGATTAAGCAGTCAAATCTAGTCAGGTCTAGTGCTTAAATTATAAGGTTGGCGAAAGGCGTAGAGCAAAGAACGTGCTTTAATTTCATATCATTTCATTCAAAACTATCAGAAAAACCTAACATAAATAGGTAGGCATGTATTTATCTCTACCCAAATCAACGAATCGCAATAACCATTTGCACGATATTTAAATGCTGCACGATATATTTTATATAACATGACTGTCTTCGCGTTCGCGTTATTGAAAAATTTGGCTGAGTTCGAATTTTTTTTTGCAAAAAGTGTCAATGATATATGGCTGTTTATTGCATAACCCGAACCACTTAAAGTATCAGAGAGCGTCGCAACTCAATAACTAAATAGGTACTTTCTTACGTTCAATGGAGCCTCTCGCCTCACTCTTCGAAGGGCAGGTGCCTTTCTCCTTCTCCAGCATGAGCCCGACGTCGCCTATGGCCACGGAGTAGGGTATCTCTCGCTCATGCAGCATGCCGGCCACCTGCGCGGAGCGGGGCGCTTCCACCATGACATCCATCGTGCTGCGCTCTTCTTTCCAGATGGTGAGAGCTGGAAAGGTAACTGAGTTGTACATTGTCCTACTGCTGATTAACTCAGTGCATCTCACTCAGATGCATGCCTATTGAGCTATGAGGCGGTCAATAGTACTGCTTAATGCTAAGTGTAATATTACACAAGGTGCACACTCGTCAAAGAATAGAATAGAAAGATTATTTTGGACATCACAATACGACACAAAAGTCACCCCCTTGGAACTTTGGTTTGACTGTCTAGAAAAATAATCTTCTCTCGCTACCGTTTCTCTCTACAACTTCTGCAACTTTACGCAAGTTAACTTATCAACTCAACTTTTAATGTAGATTTATGTTTTTTAATAGTTTCAGACCCTTCTAAAGATTCGTCAGTTGTGCATAACTTTAATTTTTCTAATAAGTATAACGTACCTATTAGGCTAAACTACGCTGCTCTTAATTAACAAGTTTTTTATATCAGAGAAATGTAGAGTTAAGTAGCTTCTAAATGAACATGGTAGCTTCGTATTAATATATTAAAATTAAATGTTTTTTTACAACAGCTGGTAGTCTCAACGTACCGCCCCCAAGTTTCGAAGCGCCAGGAACCGGGCAATAGGACTGCTATAGGGTGATGGATTAAAATTAAAACTAAGATAATGTTAGTACCACTACAAAATGATACCTCTAACTTTGCCTTCAAGGCACTGCGAGATGACATTATCAAAAGCCAGAAGCTTCCCCAACAAAGATTTCATATCATTTTAGAATCAAATTATAACAAAAGTACTAATTAAATTACCGCCCACTGTGTCCAAGGTCTTAACAAAGTATCTTTGTCCCTCCCTAACAAATTTCAATTCCCATACTTGACTTCTATCCGATTTTGATGCCACTTTGAATAATTTTATTTACAACTTAGAAAAAAAAATGTTTTATATAAATAAAATTTTGTGCTTATTTTTGTTTACTTAAAATTTTGAGTTACTTGACGGTTGTACATTTTTTACGAAAACTGTCAATCTTGTGTCACAAACAAAACAAAGGTAAAATTAGAACTGCGAAGTATTTAATTCAAATTTATTTATGATACAATCAAAGACTTATAAAGTCTTTTTATTTACAAAGTTACATAAATATCGCAAAAGAAAATAAAATTCAGATCCTCAACCAGACTTAGAATAAAACTGAATTAACAACCACATACTACTTTACGTTCATATAAAAAAATACAACTCTATAACAAAACATGATAAACACTTACCTCAAAAATTCACGACACCACTTTCACTGGATTATCAAGAAACTCCACAAGCGCTTTCACACAGTTCAGGATCTCGTTTCCAGTTTCCTCTATCTCCTCTTTGGGCAACTTGAACTTGTGTTTTTTACTCCTTAGCTCAATCAGGTAACAATACGGAATACCAGCTTGACCGTAGCTGAAGTCGTTACTGGTGCCTGCCGCCCCGTACATCACATCTCTCGAAATGCCTACCTTGTAAGTGTTACCATTAGTCTCATATATTGCCTGTGGGACAAAAAACGTTATCAGTTAATTACCATTTGTGAGTCACGTGAGTCACGTCTCCTATTTGCGGGCCAATATTGTGAAGCCATTAGAGTGGAAACTAATCCGGTGAGGTCATTAGTATTGTTTGGTGAAGGACGCTTTTTGTCTTGGAAGTGCTTAAGATATCAGTTAAGTACTTTAGGACCCCTTCAGTTCCTTAAATACCATTCGTTAAGTAGGTAACGGGAATTAACGCAACGTTATTTGCAGCAGCTGAAACGTCAAGCAATAAGTACATAATATAATCATGAACTCAAAAAATGACTCACATATTATGGTCAGACGACCATAATATGTGAGTCATTTTTTGACATGAGACCATGTACTTAAAAAAAATTGAAAATCTGTACCGGGAAATAATTACTTTTACTAAGACATCATCGAATTTTCGTGTCGGAGGCCAAGATCCACTTCGGGTCGCTGAGCCAGCGTAGTAAGTAAGTAAGACATCATAATGACTCTTACACAAAGTTGCAGTAACTTTGGGTAACAGTGAGTAATTGTAAAGTTAAGTGGGTGAATATCTTAAATATTTTGAAAATAAATCAATATTGTGTGCAAGACCGACATCGCCTAGTCCGAAACAAGTAATACTTACTTATATATAGTAGGTGTACCTACCTTGGACATAACAGTAGCTCCTTCCAGCAACCTGACATAATCCGGGCACAGCTCGTCTTTGAAGGCGAACGGGAATATGATCACTTGGCCGTAGCTGTGCAGGGTGATGTATACTTTGAACGAGAGTCCTGAGTTCAACAATATGTCCTGAAAAAACATTCAGCCAATGAGAACAGTGCCCTGTTGGTCTCATCATCATCATCATCATTTCAGCCAATAGACGTTCACTGCTGGGCCTCCCCCAAAGTTCTCCAGACAGTTCGATCCTGTGCCATCCACATCCAAGGGACTCCCGCGACCTTCACCAGATCGTCGATCCACCTGATGAGAGGCCTGCCACGGCTGCGGCCACCTGCACGTGTCGTGGTGATTAGGCCTAATCCTAGACCTATAGCGATAGCTTGATTACTATTATGAAAGACTTTGCCCTGCAGTGAATCAGTATATAAGCTGATATTTTACTTTTACTTAACATTTGAAACATCCTCGTACGTTGTACAAACTTAGTTTTTCCGCTGTTTTCAGAAGTTCTCTATCATCATTTCAGTCTATGTGTGTTTTCAGTGGTCTACGAGCAATAAATTTGCAAAAGGCAAGTTTGCATTGAATATGTCACTGTTGGTTCTGTCTATGCGTAGGATTTAAGATTAACTTAAGGATATTAAGCTCAAACGTCTGTAATAAAAATAAAAATGTTCATCTTTTTTATTCTTTATCTTGGTTAAAAAACTACTTTAGTCTGAAGTAAACAACAAAAAGCATAATGAAACATGTTTTGGTGACCAAGGGATCCCAAATGATATTTATTTAGTTAAAAACAAAATTGTTTGTCCAGAGTGTGAATCAAAGCCAACCTTAGAGCGTCATGTCTCTTCATACGAATCGTAGCGTTATACCCCTAGACTTACTGTGAACTTGTTGGAAAACCCAGAAAACGCCAGATACAGCCGCGTTTATTCAACAACCTGAACCCTAACAGGGAATTAATTTAATGTAACAGAATGATGTAAACCGTCGCAATGAAATTGATTTACGGCTAAATCCTGTTTGCAGTTTAATCTCTGCGCTTGTTGCTGACGGCACGAATTCGGCATCAGCACATTACTGCTAAATGATTATACTGCGATGCGTTAATGCGGTCGTCAGTACACGAGCCTGATGTTATAAGGATTAATTTTTAATGCAAGAAGATGCCACTAGGTATCTGAACATTTTCTTGTATCAGAATCTCGAGCATTCACAATTATAAGGTTGGAAGCGCACTTGGTGTTGCGGGACGCGGCGGCAATCGCTTACCATCAGATAATACGCTTGCTCGCCTGCTACCTATCACATTTTTTTATGTCATAGTATGTGGCTGCCCATGGAGCACCTGTTTATTGCACCTGTTTGTGCAACTATGATCCATTTTGGTTACTCAGTTAAGATAGCAGTTGTATCATTATAATAACCTGACGTACCAAAGTGGTCTAATCTATCCGGTGGGCACACTTTTGGACCTGTGACGTCGTATTGTGCTCAAAAATATTACAGGCAAGGTGACATACAGTCGATAATTATGGAATTTAACTTGCAATTAAATTTTACAACAATTACAGTAATTTACTTTGCTATAAAGCGAAAGGATCAAAATTTGTCAGTCTAACTATTAAGAAAACGTACGCGGCAACTCTACGCAAACAGTAACACATGCTTATGTGTGAGTGAAATTTTGCAAATCAAAACCGAAACATGACATTCCGCACGAGCCGAGAACGCTCTTAAATAATTTGAAAATAAATAAATATTGTGTGCATGACCGACATCGTCTAGTCTGAAAAAAGTAATACTTACTTATATATAGTATGTACCCACCTTGGACATAACAGTAGCTCCTTCCAGCAACCTGACATAATCCGGGCACAGCTCGTCTTTGAAGGCGAACGGGAATATGATCACTTGGCCGTAGCTGTGCAGGGTGATGTATACTTTGAACGAGAGTCCTGAGTTCAACAATATGTCCTGAAAAACCATTCAGCCAATGAGAACAGTGCCCAGTTGGTCTCATAATCATCATTTCAGCCAATAGACGTCCACTGCTGGTTCTCCCCCAAAGTTCTCCAGACAGATCGGTCCTGTGCCACCCGCATCCAAGGGACTCCCGCGACCTTCATCAGATCGTCGATCCACCTGGTGGGAGGCCTGCCACGGCTGCGGCCTCCTGCACGCTGACTTTCCCTGCAGTGAATCAGTATATAAGCTGATATTTTACTTTTACTTAACATTTGAAACATCCTCGTACTTTGTACAAACTTAGTTTTTCCGCTGTATTTCAGAAACTCTACCATCATTCCAGTCTATAATGTTTACAATGGTCTACAAGCAATAAAATTTGCAATAGGCAAGTTTGCATTGAATATGTCATTGTTGGTCCTGTCTATGCGTAGCATTTAAGATTAACTTAAGGACATTAAGCTCAAACGTCTGTTATAAAAATAAAAATGTTCATCTTTTTTATCCTTTATCTTGGTTAAAAAGCTACTTTAGTCTGAAGTAAACAAAAAAAGCATAGTGAAACATGTTTTGGTGACCAAGGGATATTTATTTAGTTAAAAACAAAATTGTTTGTCCAGAGTGTGAATCAAAGCCAACCTTAGAGCGTCATGTCTCTTCATACGAATCGTAGCGTTATACCCTAGACTTACTGTGAACTTGTTGGAAAACCCAGAAAACGCCAGATACTGGCGCGTTTATTCAACAACCTGAACCCTAACAGGGAATTAATTTAATGTAACAGAATGATGTAAACCGTCGCAATGAAATTGATTTACGGCTAAATCCTGTTTGCAGTTTAATCTCTGCGCTCATTGCTGACGGCACGAATTCGGCATCAGCACATTACTGCTAAATGATTATACTGCGATGCGTTAATGCGGTCGTCAGTACACGAGCCTGATGTTATAAAGATTAATTTTTAATGCGGGAAGATGCCAGATATCTGGACATTTTCTTGTATCAGAATCTTGAGCTTTCACAATTATAAGGTTGGAAGCGCACTTGGTGTTGCGGGTGTCTAATAGGGGGCGGCAATCACTTACCATCAGATGATAAGCCTGCTTGTCTACCACCCATCACATTAAAAAGTATTGTTTTTTTATGTCATAGTTAGTGGCCGCCCATGGAACACCAGTTTAGGTAGATAAATGTTCGTGTAACTACGATCCAGTCATTTTGGTTCTAGGAGACTAAGGTATATTATAAGGTAGGTTACTCGGGCATAACGGCGGTTGTTTTATTATGATAACCTGACGTACCTAAGTCTGGATCAAGGTCTAATCTATCCATACATGGGCATACTTTTGGACCTGTGACAAATTATGTTCAAATTATTACAGGTGAGGTGACATGCAGTCGATAATTCTGCGATGTCCTTGACGCCACGGTGTGAGTATTTTACACAAGATCGAAAACCAACAAACTTTTTCAACCTTCCATTCCCAGTTAACAATTAAGCAATGAACTCACTCTCACAGCTGTTGATTCTGGTTCGGAAAACGGCTCTGGTCCTCGATAGAACGCATTCGTTGGTTCTCTCGATGAGCCTGGGCCGCCCCAGCCATAACTGAAAATACATATTCAATTTTAGCGAAGAATCTGCTACAAACTCTGAAGTGCCTATTTATAATTTTCTATAATAGAAAAACTATGTCTGCCTCGGTACAGTGCACTCGCGATGCACATAGTCGGTAAAAGTAGAGACATAGCGCAACGTATGGCCAATATTATATAATCTATGGTTCGGCTGCCATAGAAGCCAGAGCAGCAACAGCGAGTCGTAACATAGTTCATCGACAGTCCATAGACAGCCACAACTACCCTGCCGAGGGTCATCATCATCAGCCTGTTGCAGTCCACAGCTGGACATAGGCCTCTCCTAATATTCGCTACTCCAATCTATTTCTCGCTACTTGCATCCAGATCTTGCCAGCCATCCTGCGCAGATCAGCATTCCATCTGGCCAAAATTGCCAACTGACCAAAACAAAAAAAGGATTCTACGACGCGACGGTCCGCACTCTTAAGACCCTTCCGTCCCATTAGCCATCCTATTAGCGATATGCGCCCGATCACCAGTGCTACTCGTATGTATGATTTAAATTATTTGTGTGACTGTCACTTTTTCTTAGTGACATACTGCCGTACTCAGAGACGTCATTTAACCTTGATGCTCGTTATCTTAATTAAATGTATTTAGGTCTATTAAAATAAGAGTCAATATTTTTAATAAAGTGGCAATTGAAGTTTAATTAACGACTCTAGAGTGCGGCGGTAAAATTCGCTATTGCTAATTCCACCTAAAGTTTCTATTGAGATCGACGCCGACGCACTGGCCTGAATGCCACGCTCTGTTCTTGCGCCACATGCGGTCCTTGGTATGGGTGTACTCGTATCCATCTGGGTTCATCACTGGGAGGATATACCTGGAATGAAGAGGTACAAAGGTAATATCTAGAGCAGTCTAGTACAAAGCAAAACTATTAGGTAAGTTTTGCGGTGGATGTAGGCGGTCTTGTACCCCTGTGCCTTGGAAAGCACGTTAAGCTGTTGATTCTGCGCCTGA
Source organism: Cnaphalocrocis medinalis (assembly GCA_014851415.1). Taxonomy (NCBI): domain Eukaryota; kingdom Metazoa; phylum Arthropoda; class Insecta; order Lepidoptera; family Crambidae; genus Cnaphalocrocis; species Cnaphalocrocis medinalis. The sequence goes on along the minus strand of CM026289.1, from coordinate 5,526,731 downwards.
TCTCTCTTCGGTTGTGTCACACTGGTGTCCTATAGAATTTAGACGGTAAGGGAATAGAGAGTGCAGCTGTGGTTGCGAACACACTTGAGCACTACAGTATATTCTATGTACGTGGCTGATTTTTCTTACCAGTCTTTATTTGTAACGCTGTTCGGTAACTGGTTGAAGTTGGTAGCGATGTGGTTGGCGATGTAGGTGGCGACAGCGGGCGCGATCCACTCCCGCGCATGTATCCCCGCGTCGATCCACACGCACGCGTTGCTCGAGTCCGTGTTCGATATCTTTAGGATCTGAGTGGAATAGTTGAATCTAATAATCCTATCAGAATCTCAGTATGGTATTACAGATTGCATTCAAAGCTATAGTTTTGAAGACAGCTAATTAATAAATTGAAGCAACTGAGCTGCCAGATCTTGCGTAAGACCGCAGTCTAATACCTCCTATTCGTATCTCTCTCTCCACTATTCATACGAGTTTCACTTCTTGAAGCAGTAAGTACTCGTAAGTACTTCTTACCTTCAGATCTCGTCCTTCCAAAGATTTCCCTATGGCACCTGTAGTGCATATTGAAGGATAGTTATATTCCAAATCATCCATAAAAGTGTGTATAGTAGCCAGGCGATGATATTCGTTCCAGTCCATACGTGGCAGTTTGGGTTCTTTTTTATCTAAAAAAGTCATGTGAAACTTGTAAAGAGCTAGGACAGTATGAATGAACCTTAAAGATGCTAATCGATTCCACAATTTTTGGAACAAAAGGCAATCAAATATAAGATAGATACGGTAAGTACGGTACGGTACGGTAAGTACGGTAATATTTTACGCAATGATAGCGGGATAGTATAGGCTCGAATAAGGTTATAAAGTATAATCATAAATTAGATAGAATTAAATTAAATTCACAGAGATTTTAACGAAGAATTGACATAAGTGTGTTGGCTTCATAGACTTACATAGAATGCATTTGCTACTGGCATTCTACTTATAGCTTCATGCGTTTAACGATTTTGTGTCACTACTCATGTAAGTGTATGCAAAAGTGAATGTTTACTATTATGGTTTACTATAATCGAAAAAATTCATGATCATTTCATGCACTGTATATGAAAGTTTAACTAGTACAGAAAAATATTGTTAGTTAAGTACCTTCAATGTCCATCACCATGGGTACTGCAGGCGTTGCTAATTTGGTATGCACCGTTTCTTCTTCAATTACCTTGCTAGTTTTTAAAGTTATATTTGTAGGACTACTGCGACTTTCTAATATCACATGATTTGTGCCATCATCTTTGCATTCAAGAATGTGTATTGTTGTACTCGGTTTGCCATTATTAGTTAATTTAGTTGGCGTCCTATCTTCTGACGTTAAATTATCATGTAAAAAGTTACTAGAAGTGCTGCTTGAGTTGCGTAAGGACGAAGGACTTTGTGAATTTATCTTCGACATCACAAATGTTATTTTGTTATCAGGCTTGTCTTCAGTCTTGTGGTCCGAATCATTATCACTAGAGTGGCTAAAATCACTTTCGTCTAGAGGATTATCTGAGTCATAGGCACTGTCTGGACGGTAGTACAAAATTTTTCCTTGTCGTAGGAATGGATGGTTGGGATTCATTCGAGCAATGTGACACGTGTGGCCGTAATGCTTGCCCATCCTGGGATGGTAGTGATGTAGGAATCTCGTCGTCATAGTATTAAAAATATTGGTATGAAGCTGCACAGAAATCTATGGGGTATTACCACATTGCATGAGAGTTATGGGTAGATGGTTTTTCTTGTTTGGAATAGGTTGCTGGATCACAAGGTAGGCATATCGACGATTATATTTATGTTATCTGTCTGATTAGTGTTTTATCCATGTTTTTGTTTTAAAATATTGTAAAGGAGTAGGTTAGCAGAAATATGACAGCAAAAAAACTGACAATTTAATTTGACAAAGGCCAATGACAAATACGTTCTAGAGGTTTGTTATCAGCTATAATCGATTTACATTATTGTTATTTACAGCTGTCTTCTAGATTATGATTTATAAAAGGCTATTTTACAACAAAAAATATGTTAACAGCAATGACATTCCACCTACAAGGTGGGTGGAATGTCATTGGTTAACAGTTAAACTTTTTGTTAGTGAGGCATTTTTAAAGCGACTTGGCTGTAGCTCACCAGACACCAGCTTAAATAAAAAACATCTGCTTTCTTAAAGACAATTTACATAGGTACTTTTAAGTGCACTCGAAGACGCCGAAAAAGGCGTTTAAGCTTAGAATAACGTTTAAGAATAATACGTACTTATTAACCAAGTTGAGCAATTAAGAAGCAGAAAATAGGCCTCTTCTTAAGGCGTGTCGTAGGTGGCAAAGCTTTTGCTATTATTGAGCAATCAGTTAATCTGTGTGTCGCTCGTCTCGCAAACAATGGGCGTGTAATCAAGACAAGCGGGTCTGCGCTCGCGCTCGATAATTAGATGTAATCAGATATTTTCAGTAAACGCCTCGCCGACGTCCGCCCCCGTTCTGCACTCCCTTATAATGAAAGATGGTACTACAGGTTCTCACGTGCTTTTGCATTCTCGAACTCAAATTAATGTTTTAGATTACTTAACTACCACCTATCTAACCTATTAAGGTAGGTAGATAAACGGCGTGGTAATCTAGTCTTACTTAGGGTTCGATTACCGGGTGGAGTGAAAATTATGTTTTGATTATTATGTAGGTATCTAATACATGTAACTGGGCCAATAAATAATTTGATTGATTGATTTTTGTCTTATGGGATAGGAGGCAGACGAGCATATAATAATATATAGATCACCTGATGGTAAGCGGTTGCCACCGTCCATAAATAAATAATTGATACAACATCACATATATTGTCCTGGATACCATAGACACCCTGCAACACCCGTAAAGTCAGTCTTTAACCCCCTTTCCCCACGGTGGTCTAAGCCTCCGGTACCCTCACTCATTCGACAAACACAGCGGTATCATTCATGCCGAAGCGTGGCACTGTTTTTTTATTTTTAGTAGCTTTTGAGTTAGAGATTGTTTTTTTTTAATTTGTCTAGACACGCCTGCCGCGTATCTAGTTTTTTTAAAAATATTTTCGTTGCAAACCGAACTTCACGAGAGGGGACCTGTGGTGTCCGCTGGTTAGATAATTTAAAACACATTTTACACGAACACTTAATACATCATCAAAACTCGATCTCACCTTGATCTCGATAGTGTCTAATCCATTCTAGTAACCCCTAGTAGGGGAGATCACTTGGTAACCCGCTAACCAGACTGGCGGACCCCAAACGGCGCCCGCCACCCCCTCTCGGTCTTATACGCGTTTATCTTTTTAATTGTGCCACCCTGCGCGACTGTTCCTTGCTTGTTAGATTTAACGGGGCCTTGTGACGTCACTCGAATTGATTCCTTGAGATGTGATGCTGTTTTTGTTTACTTTTTTTAACTAGCTTTGGGAGTTTTTGACGGGGCAAGGTAGCCAACTATTTTTGGAATGGAAAATTCCATTTCTATCGCGTTGTCTAGACTCCCACATCTTGTTTAAGTAGTTGATGAATAAACTAGCTTTTGCGACTTTGTCTAGCTTCAGGCAGCACTTTTAAAATATTTGTTTACTTAATTGAACATTGTAAATAAAATACTCAATAAAAATAATAATGATTAATAATATGACTATCTTTCTTCAAGGATGTTTCATAGGCACCCAATGCCTTTCCTAGCCTAATTTTATCTGTACCAGACCAAAAAGACATACAGAAATTATAAACATAGTTTTTATGCGATACGATTGCGTATTGATGCATTACGCAATTAACTTATTAAGTAACGTTTGGGTTATTCGCATTTAAAATATTAAAGATTTTTAGATATGCCTTAGTAAGAAAGTACTCGCATGTAGTAATGAGGCTAGAATTTTCCAAAAGAAGTAATAGGATTATTTTTTCTTGTGACAGGTGGCAGACAAGCAGACGCATCACCTGATGGTATGCGAAATTATTTAAATTAGAAAAGAAAGGAAATTAACCAAAAACCAAACTACTTATAGCGTACAAAAAACAACGTCATATAAAAGTGTCTTACAGTTTTAAAGTCCAATATATTGTCCTAACGGAAGAACCCAGCGTTTGACAATTAGTCTGCGAGGGGGTGGCGCCCCCCGGGACCCTGCTTTGTTTTTCATTAGGCGCTTATGGTGCGACGGCGCCAACGCTTAACTGCCAACTCCACTTCGCTGAGAACTATTTAACAAGACACACGTGTATTGTGAGTACCTATAGTAGGTAAAATGAGGAGCTCCGGAACAAAAAATAATAATACTAAAAGTGTATTATCGGGTTTTGTTCCGGAGCTCCTCAAATGTGAATATGGTGACCAAGAAAGCAAAATGAAACTATATAAGTATGACTACTTATTACACCTCACATTACAAGTGCCAATGTTTTACTGCTAACTCCAATCAGCTGAGAACTGTATGTCTACATATAGGTACCTATATAGTAGATAAAAAGATAAATTAAGAAATCAAAATGAAACTATATCACTACTTATTTACAACAAGCGCCAACTGTTTACTGGAAACTCTATTTAACAAGACACAGGTGTTAGTGTTTAATATCATGCCCAAGAAAGCAAAATGAAACTATAAAAATACTTATTACACCAAGTAAGCTTGCTACTTATCCATACATCCTGTATAGTATCAGCATATACTGACCTACTGCAAGGCAAAACACTCCATCATAGAAATCAAGTCATCGCTACTATGATGATCACCACGCTTGCCTAATGCGGATTTGTGATCATAAACCTGAGCTGTGTTTGAAAAATTCGAAAGATACTTTTTGCTCGACCCGGGAAACGAAACCTTCGAAAGATCACGGCACGGTACCTAGACCACTAGACCGACGGGGAGTTACACCCTGTATAAATAGTACAACATAGGTAGGTAATTAAAGAGTTTTTTTTATACCACTAATCGAGTGATTAAGTCTCAAGTCAAACGACCCGAGCTCTATAAAGTCGAGGGCCTACGAGATGCCAACTTGATGCCTTTTCATTAAAACGTCAAAAGTATGTCAAAAATTCTAGGGTAATTAATTCACAAAATCCTTTGTTTCCAAATTTTAGTTAATAATTAATCAAAGTGGCACGAAGAGAAGCTAGATATCAAATATGGGACGTAAAGTGTTTAAAAGAAGGACAAAAGGTTTTTCTAAGAAACTTAGACGCCAAAGGTGGTGAGTGGTCGGATGATTTAATTTCTTTCTGTTCTCTCTTCATTGGAATTGAAAAGTTTTTCAGCAAATGCTTTTCAAATATTTGAATGTAAAAAAAATCCGAAAAAATCAACAGTTTTAACGTTCTAAAAAAACTGATGGCCCGCGAACCCGCCTCGTAACGCATGAGAATCCAGTCACAGATAAACGAACGTGCTTATTACTTACTTACTCCGATGGCTCAATGACCCAAAATGTAACTTCATCTCCGATATAAGACTCCGCAACTGACTTCCGCAATCAGGCTACAGGTGAGCCCATTTCGCGTGCGGAGGGTGAAGTCGGACGGTGTTAATTCCAACCAGCCAAGTTCTTCAAGGAAACCTGATAGCGCCCTGACGCTGCCGAAGATTTCCCGGAGACTAGGTACTCAGGTTTCCCAATTCGTTGGCTAAGTACGGGGTTCAGCTAGTTAACTTGGTAGAATAGCCACCCGGTATGTGGAAGGTTGTTGTTTCGAGTCCCACCTGAACAGTTCGATGATTTTTTAAGTGCATTTTTTTTTTGTGTGTGATAGGTAGGTAGCAGACGAGTAGGTGGATCACCTGATGGTAAGCAATTGCCCCCGCCCATGAACACATGCAACAACTGCGCTGCTAACCTTTTATCCCCTTCCCCCCCACCCCCCGATGGGCCTCCGGTACCCTCACTCACTCGGCGAAACACATCACAGGAGCTGCTTCACGCCGGTTTTCTGTGAGGCAGTGGTATCACTCCGGTCGAGCCGGCCCATTCATGCCGAAGCATGGCTTTCCCACAATTATTTATTTACATTATTTACATATCTTCTTCCCAGCGGTTTGTATCTGCAAGGAGCACACGAGCAACATGGACGTGATGGTGGACGCGCAGAGGATCATGCAGGTGGAGAAGCTGCTGCGGGAGAGGGACATTGTGTACGAGGTGGCCGTGGCTGACACCGCTGTCGTTGGTAACTCCTTTCTCGGGCTGCGGACGAAGAGCCCTTGTGCTGTTATACAGCGGCCGAGATCACCGACTAGTAAGTTTTTTTACCCGTAATAGGGCTTATAAGTCAGCGAAAAATTTCATTGGTTTTCGCTCTTATGTCTTGATAGATAAGGTTCATAATCAGATGCCTTATTAAGGGTATTGTGGCAGATGAGTAGATTGATATATGTGTTACAAAATATAGTAGGTATACCAGACGTAGTCTTTTTTTTCCCGATGGCTCATGTAGCTATTGGTTTATGAAATTTTGATTTTCGTGTATTCGCATGTTTAATGCAATAATCGAATTTTTACTGGTTCAATTGGTCATTTATTTATGAATCTGTCTCATGCTTAGAGATTGTGGATTTTGCAAAATCATAAACCATGGCCTGTCCGCTCAAAAACAGAAACTTCGCTCTTATTGATTAGTGCTTATGCAAAGATTAATAATGAAATAAAACATATTTTCAGAAAGAGCAATGGATTGGAAAGATTTCTATCCTCTACATGTGATATACAATTTTATGGATTTCTTAGAAATACACTTTCCATCCACATGCACTGTTAGTGTTATTGGGAAATCCGTTGAAGGAAGAGATATAAAGGTACTTTCATGTAACTACTCATTATCATTGTGTAGACGGTAGATCTAGACGAGCCCCTAAAATTATTTTGGTTTGATGTAATGTAAGCAAGTACTAATCATGATTTTTCAGCCAATAGACATTCAAGCGCCGCATTTGGCATTTTTAAGTGGTGTGATGTTTAGTCGCTGCATTCTAAAAAGCGGTTATTTTGCCGATACTAAAGGCAAATTTAAGAGTCACACTCTCAGCTATTATTTTCTTGCAGATGCTAAAAATATCAAACAGTGACGCAAGGAACACAGCCGTTTGGTTGGACGGTGGCATTCATGCGCGGGAGTGGATTAGTACTGCTGTGGTTACTTATATAGCTGATCACATTGCTAGAAATTTTAACGAACTTCCAGTTAGCATCACTAATAAAGACTGGTAAGACAAATACTCAGGTAATTGTAGAAGTGTAGAGAGAGATATTATTACTTAAAATCTAGTTATTCTCAGTCACATTTAGCGGGCGCATATCGAACCTTTAACCATTAAACGGAGCAACTAGTAATGACTGAACCTTCAGTACTAAGCCTGGCCACCAGTTACCGTCGCTAAAACAGCACTTTTGGTTGAGTATACCAATGAGACGGAAAAACCGTAACTCCTGTAGCCTCGCTGCTTGTGACACGAAAACTTACTCCTAAAGCTTGTGGTTTACACACAGGCTCATATCAATGCCACGCACAATGTATACTTAAGAAAGTTAGTGCTGATACGCCGTTTTGAACGTCGGTACGTGCGCCGGTACCGAAAGAAGAAGTGGTTTACGAGACGGCGCCGTCCAGTTCGTCGCAAGAGAGTATTTCGATATCGTCGTCGAGCGATTCGGAGTAAACCTCGGTTTGGTGTTCCTCGTAATCGAGGTTTTTTTTCTACTCCAAAAGTATTGAAATATACCTATAATGGTTGTTCAATGAAGACTAATAGTTGGTTTTCCACAGCCTGTGGGCACTTCTATTGGCCAATATAAATAGACTTTAAATACTGGCAAAATGTTCACTCCAAATAAGTATCCTGTATTTAAGGAATTTATTTGCATTTTCAGGTACTTTGTTCCCATCGTCAATCCAGACGGTTATCATCATACACACATTTTAGACAGGATGTGGCGGAAGAATAGAGCAAGAGTCGGCAACAATATTACTGGAGTTGATCTCAATAGAAACTTTTCGTAAGTTTTAGCGAATTTTAAGGGTTCTTTTTTATATGATAGTTGGCACGAGCAGACAGACCACTCGATGGTAAGCGGCTGTCACTGCCCATGGACACCGGCAACACCAGTGTCATAAGTTACAACCACCATCTCCCCTTCCCCTCGAATTGGGCCTCTAATACCTTTCCTCCCTTACTCGTCGACACGGCGCGGGCACTGCGTTACGCCGGTTTTCTATGAGGCTGGGGGCTTCATGCGAAGAATTTGCCGCAGGCCTCAAGGTGTTTGATTTGAAGTAATTTTTGACTGCATCTTATTATTTTAGCCATTACTGGGGCAGAGGTGCAGGCGAAAGCTCTTCTGGAGATCCTTACCACATCAACTACCGTGGCACTGAGGCGTTTTCAGAACCAGAATCAGCTGCTGTTAAAGTATGATCTTAGAATATTATGAACCTTAATTTTGCTACCAGTACTTACTTCGTACTTTAAAAAAAACCATGTCATGTTTTTTTGCCAGTCATCTAAGGGATAAGGCTGTGTTTCCACCAGGGATGAGCCGCGATATATTTAATAGTAGCGTATAGTCAGAGAAGTGACAATGTTGGCTCTTTACAAACACATCTCTCGCAATGCATCTTAGCATATCACTAGTGGAGACGCAGTCTAAAATTAAAATATTTACAGAGATTATGTCCATAAGTACTTGTTTATATATTATTCTATAAGTATGTCCCTATCATTTGTCATCCAATCATCAACCATTTCGTCAATAATGCCATTATATAACGTTATATAAATTTTCAGGACTTGATTTTGTATTCCGGGACTCCATTTAAAATTTTCCTGACTTTCCACGCGTACAGTGAAGTGATATCGTTCCCATGGTGCTACACTTCTGACCCCTGCATGGATTACGTAACCTTGTTGGAGGGTGGAACTATTATTGCTAAGGTAATATTCGAAGACAGTTTATTCCACCAACAATATCTTGATCCCAATTTACCTTGGATACCTAATGATCTAATGATTTCCGGGACACAACCGAGATAATACGATAAGATGAGGGAGAAATAGGCCCCAGGCTTCGTCCTTCGAAGCTCATCTTTTGCATGCTTAGGACACAACTGAGTACCTATATCATTCAAATCACTAATATTTTATTCTTTGTTTAAAGGCAATTTACGAAACACACGGCCGCATGTACAAAGTTGGTAACTTCAAGGATCTCATGTATTACGCTTGTGGGACAAGCATAGACTGGAGCTATGGCGTAGCTCGGATACCCTTCACATACCTCGTCGAGTTACGCAGCAAAGAGCACAAGTTCCTACTACCTAAAGAAGAAATCATCGATTGCTGTAGAGAAGTTCTAAATGGCATAAAAGCTTTAGCTCAATTCGTCGACACTAAAAAGTGTCTAAATAGTGCTGTAATAGCAAAAAGGAAATCGACATCGTGAAGTATTTGTAGAAGTATTTTAAAATGTACAGTTTCATAGTGATGTTCAAAATAAATGCATTTACCCATAATAAAACTGTTTATTGTTACTTAACGTTAAACCTTACAAGACGATAACATAACATTGAAGAGCAAGTCACAAAATTTTGCGTTTCAATGTTGATCCACGTAATCCATCAAGTTTTGGACAGCACTCCACATTTCGATACAAGTTTCTGAGATTTGGTCCCTGGGCAGTTTGAACTTGTGTTTCCTGCTCCTCAGCTCCAGCATATAAGAATACGGTATCTTGGCGATAGCGTAGCTCCAGTCGATACTGGTGCCACACGCGTAGTAAGTCAAATCTTTAGTACTCCCGACTTTGTATATCATTCCTGTTGTGTTGTATATAGCCTGAAAAATCCGTTAAACATAATTATGTAAAACTTGGAAAGTTTTAAGAGACATTTCTCTATTTCGATTTTGGAATATAATTGACTGATAGATAAGCAAATCAGTTTTGAATTTAGTTACTTATGTGAGTTTATTATTTTTCTAAACCTCTAGACAAGGTTAAATTAGAAATAAGCAATCTAGAATTTCGTCTAATTCATCATATTATTTACTAATCTGTCCTCTGTACCTGGACTTTTTATACAACATTAAAGCATTAACGATTCTGATGATGACCTCGTGCAGGCCATCGACAGCAGTGTGGCAAAGTTTTGGGCTGGGAAAATCTAACTTTATCGCCTTCGACTAGATAAGAAGACTTATCTATAATATTTTTACGTTACCCTCGCCATGATCGAGCCACCTTCCAACAATCGCAGGTAATGTGGACAAGGTTCTTTCTTGAATCCCCATGGAAAAATTATCAACTCAAAGTAGCTGTGAAACGATAGGAATACTTTGAAAGGCGTTGTAGATCCCAAAATTGTATCCTAGAAAGCAAAATAAACAAGAAATAATACTTATAACATCACAATGTTTTTAAAGTTAAAAAAATATTTAGCTCAAAGTTTCTTGAGCCTCGGAAGAATGTCAAGCAACACACATCTTTTGTACGTACAGCGACTCATTAAAGTATACAAAACTGTCAACTTTCTTTAATCGACTCTCATTTTACTGTCATACTCATTAAGTTGAATATCAATTGAGTAAATTTGACAGGTTGTGGCAGCCTGATGAGTGGCTGTCTGTACACACTAAAGCGTGGTTCTTGGAACATACCCTCACAGCTGCAGATTCTGGTTCCGAGAAGGGCTCTGGTCCTCTGTAGAACACGTTACCTGGTTCTTCAGAAGAGCCTTCATCGCCATTATTTCCCCAACCGTAACTGTGAGAAACAAATGAAGGTCTTTTCAAATATTCCCTCACTTCGATCCGGAACTTAACTTACTTAGGCCAGTAGATGCAAATGCAAAACACTTAAGTATTAGATATAAAAGGCAAACCTGAAATTTCTATTAAGATCAACGCCATACTCGCCGCCATAGCACCTCCTGTTCTTGCGCCACATTCGATCGCGGGTGTGCGTGTATTCGTAGCCATCTGGATTTAGAACTGGGACTATATGCCTGAAACATGTTTGGTTTTTTAAAACCATTTGTGTTGTAGCGTGCTCTTCTAAAGCTGCCTTTCTACTGAAGCGGAGTGGCGCATAGCTAAGGGAAATCTACCAATAGACTTATTTCTTCTCGACGAGCAAGTTTCTTCTATTGTTGGATTTCATTTCGCTCTGTTTTAGTGGAAACGAAGCCTTAAGCCTTTTTTTGATACTCCTAATCCAAAATGAGTGACAAAATTCTCAGGTGATAACTTACTAAGTTACTAACTAATCTACCGGCACAGCGGCCCGAACAGGATATTGACCTCAGAAAAACAAAATATCACCACTTCGGTTGGATACGCACTACTTTGTGTCAGTTATTATTTATTAAATTGCACATGTTACATTTTGCAGTCTCAAAGATAATACAACAATATGTTGCAATTAGTACTGACTAGGAAAACTTATAGGTAAGTAGGTAACATGGACCCTGAAAGGGTATAGCAATGAAAACTACATATGGATGGCACTGTTTCATTAAAATATTGTTGTATTAATCTACAACTCTTAATCTGCAAATTAGTTGCAACTATTGCAAGGTTGAGCTTGTGCACATTTTTAAGGACACAATATTCGTCTTACTCCTCCAGATCGTCAAGCAACCGAAAACAGAAGATATCTTACCAGTCTTTATTAGTAACCGAAGTAGAGAAGCTCTGGAAGTTTTTGACTAAAACATCGGCTATGTAGCTGACGGCAGCCGCAGTGATCCACTCCCGGGGATGGATCGAGCCGTCCAACCATACAGCGCTGTTCGTCGCGTTACTATTCGAAATTTTCAACATCTGTTTTATTGAAAAAGACAGAAAATATAAAAAAAAATTATAAAAAGATAAGTTGACATTCACTATTTTTATAAAATTTTAAGCTATATTAATTGGAGTCACATTAATTAAGAAGGTGATGCGCCATAGTGTATAAGATTCTAGGTTCAATTCCCAGTCGGATTAGCTAAATAAACGTTTCCAAATCGTCTCTGATCTGGTATTATATATGCGGACTTTGTATATGCGGACTTAACCCCGCATATACGAAGCAACAAAGCCTTTATTAGACTGCGATGGAGTAAAAATCAAATCAGTATCAAATCATCATCAATATATGGCATAAACTTAGGTTTTAAAATGTTTGAAATAAATTATTTTTTTACTTTGATATCTCGCCCTTCGACAGATTTCCCAATGACAGTCACCGTACAAATCGCCGGGTAGTCCCTCTCCAACTCGTCTATGAAGGCGTAGATTACGTTGAGTCTGTGATATTTCTTCCAGTCCATTAACTTAACTAAAATTATGCCATACAAATAAAATTAAAAGGTTATTGCGACAACGCTAAAAATACTAAAAAAGATGATACGTATTTACGTACTTTTTCGTTTTTTTGGTTTATAATTAGGAATAATGACGTTTTTTATACATTTGTGTATCAGTCCGGTAGAACATTTCCCTGTAAGAACGTTAAAAATCCAATTTTATTTATATTGAAAAGCTAATATTGAATTGCAGGCATTTTGCTGCTGGTAGCAATATAGAGTAAATGATAAAAACTGAAATGCGGTTGATTTGCTTTCAGTAGACAGACAGTAGATGCACCTAAAAATTAATAAATTAGGTGGAGAAAGAACTTGGTTAAAAATGTAAAATAAGTAATCATAACAAGTTAGTTATCTCAAAATGTAATATTGTCCCTGTACTAAGTAGGTAAAGATATCAAATAGGACTTAAATTACCCCCTTACTTTCAAACACAAGTGTGCATCACATAAATATTTGTCTTAATATTATTCTCAGGTTTCTTGGTCACCCAGATAGAGTTAAAAGGTTATAGAAAAAATATTGTAGGTATATGGCCTACCTTTAAATTTAGTCTGCGTGCCATTCTCAGTTTTGTTGGTCTCCGATTTAGTTTCTTCTTCCTCGATTTCCTCAGTAACTAGGTACTGCTTCCTCAGCGTGCTTCCGATCCTTCGCGGCCCTGTCTCTGCCACGGTCATCTTGGTTTCGTTTTGATGAGGACGAACATAACGCAAAGTACTTTACGTACAGTAAGGGCACGGGCAGGCGGTCGGGCCTCCGTCTTGATGGTCTAAGAATACTGCCAGGTTTAAGAATACAAATATAAAAATGCCCGATGAGAAGAAAACATGAAAAACTAACAATCTATGTACTTTACTTTGCGTCCAAAGTAAATCAGGACTTTATTTATCAGAATAATTGTATTAAAATCAAGAAAATAGATTTTAGAAAATCAAAACCCTTATTGTTCAAAATCATAACCATTTTTCCTTAGAAAATGATGTAAGTATATATACTGCACCTTTGCTTTTTGAGTAACTAAGAAATTATAATTATTATTTTTGGTAAAACTCTTACAATGAATCGAAAAATTACTTAACTTCACGTAAAATTTTACATTTTATTTCCAAAACGATTCTTGACGGATTATGTAATGTCAAATGACAAGTTAATTACCATAGATAATTACTAATTATTTTGTCACTTCTCAAGGAGGTTTTATATTTTAAGATTAGTATCGAAGTTTTTTCCTTTTGATCATTAAACCCTTAGATATAGTAAACGCTTCGATGCCCCCAATGATGTCCGGCATGAATCCAAAGCCTACTGGGCTGTGTTTGTGTGAGTGAGTGTAAGTAGGTACTGGAGGTCCAGGGGAGGGAAAGGGGATTAAGTAAAAAGGCAGCGCACTTGTGACTCCACTAAATGTTGGTGTACGTTGTGCAGTGCAGTGACAATAATTTACCATTGGGTGTTTCGACTCGTCTGCCATCTATGGTACAAATCCATACTAATATTATAAATGCGAAAGTAACTCTGTCTGTCTGTCTGTCTGTCTGTCTGTCTGTCTGTCTGTTACTCTTTCACGCCAAAACTACTCAACGGATTTAAATGAAATTTGGTATACAGATAATCTAGACCCTGAGAAAGGACATAGGCTACTTTTTATTGCGAAAAGGGGGTTGTAAGGGGTTGAAAGGGGGGTAAAAAGTTACTTTTCCACGCGGACGAAGTCGCGGGCGGCCGCTAGTAAAATATAAAACCAAGTCCTTATAATAAATATAATCTATTTTCGATTAATATCCACGCCGTGTATGTGATATTTACCGATAAACGATATATCGAAATCTCTGTACACGGTTTTCATGCGCCACCATTTTTTTTTTCTTTTATAGGATAGGGGGCAGACGAGCAGACGGATCACCTGATGTTAAGCGATTACCGTCGCCCATGAACACTTGCAACACCAGGGGCTTCACAGGTGCTCTGCCGGCGTTTTTTCATATCGAAAATTACTAGAATTGTGACCAGATGATTAGACGATCGGCGGCTATCCTATACTCTGATTCATAATCATGTAAAGTAAACTGACCGATGAAAATGACAAGTTTCTATGCATTTTGACATTTTGCATGTGTCAAATTGAGTGATAATGTATGGGGATGACACATTGACATCTGTCAGTTTACTTTACATGATTATGAATCAGAGTATACAGACTTACGCTATGGCCCATTCTAATCGGGCCACGCGCTCCGCGGGCGGTTAGTTGCCGCGGCGAGCGCCATTTGTCCCCGTAATTGCTCAAAGAGGGACCCGACTTTATCATTAGCTGGCTGATTGACCTGTGCGACCTGCACACACTGTGTACGGATTGGAGGAATGGCTGATGCAAGGATTTGGAAGAGACATTTGGTATTTGGTTATCTACCTCGAGTTGTAATTTGTGCATGATTGGACGGAATTGGCACAGGACTTTGACGTCGGAGGCCAAGACCCAACTTGGATCGCTGAGTTAGTAGAGTATTATTAAGTAAGTAATTTGCTACGGTCAAATACAAATACAAATACAAATACAAAATTCTTTATTCGCCATTAAATAGGGTGTTACATATTGTAGGTGTTAATACATAAAAGTTTCTTATGCCTATTTAGCTATATAGAATAGCATGCGAAATTTGTACAATATACATTGGTAATGCACATAGGTACATAATGTAAATCATAATACGTATAATTAAGTAGGACATTCGTACAACATGTAAGAATTATTAAAAAAGACAATGTTAAGGTGTCAACCGATCCATTGATTAAATAGGTATTAAAATTAAATAACCAATTTGTATGTAAGAGGAAAGGCTCAAAAATTATCTTAAACTATTAGGTACCTATTTCCTAAAAACTATATAATATAAAATTATTATCATATTAAATATGTATTTTTCTTCATATTATGTTATGGATGGATTTTTCTTCATATTATGTTATGGATGGTCATTATTTTTAATTACATAGGTACTCACATAGATTCTTAAAATAATTTTCTATACTGCTGGTGGTTTAATTTTAAAGTTATTTTTCGATATCTAACTTTCGTGGCAGTTTTTTAATCCGGTATTCCTCCGGAATTGTTAATTGAATCTTAAAATGTAGTTAAAAGATGAAACAGCCTTCATCGTTCGATATTTCAAGATTCAGCTGATTCAGATACAATTTTGTCAATGTCTTTCGTTGATGTATTCAAAGATTTAAATCATATGTATATCATTACTTATTTATTATTCTGTACCTAGTAGTTGACCTTTTCATAATCTAAGATCAAAGACATTCGTTTCTCAAATATTTTAGTTCTGAATTTGACTTCAAGGGTTATCATCATAGACCCTATTGCTACAAATGGGTGGATATTTTTCCCCCTGAGCTAGAGGGCTCCACGGCCTGATCACGTAATGTACGCCACGTTATACCAGTCGAGACTCATCTCGCATTACCTCGCACCAGTCTATTATTTTCATTCAGAATGACGTTACGACGAGCTCTAACTTTCAACTCTGCGATCCGTCGATCGCAACCAACTCGTCCAATTACAGCGACGAGTGTCGACGGACAAATTCGTGCCCGGATTAGAAAACCTCCGCACAGAAAACTCTGCACTCCGCACCGCGTCCGCCGCCGCGGTTGCAGCCAATCACGCGCCCGTCACTTCGCGGGTGCCACTATTCTGGATGTTCAGTAGCGCTACCATGAGTTTACATCGAAAACTGACGTAACGTAAACTATTGCTGTCTCTTTCAAATGCATCACAATGAAAGAGACAAAGCGATATTTTTCAATGGCGAGGCTTTCAAACTTATCGTAGTGCTACTGAGCGCGGCCGTAAAGTTTCTGGAAGCTAACGTTGCGCGTTGGTGACACATGCTTAGGAAGGCACTTATTTATGTCACCGTTTGTTTTTACACAGTTGTGGTAAAAAGTTAATTAATGGATAGCCAGAAGCTATAACAACCGCACTCAGAGACGTCAATCAACTTTATTATCACGTAAGAAATAAAATAACACTTATTAATTTAGGCATTAAGACTATTCGTAATTAAAAGTTATCTTACTGAGCATTAGCACATAAAGGGGTTAATAGTCTCTAGTGCTGGAGATGATGTTGGAGATGTCAATTAACTTTATGCGTATTAAAAACATTTTTTTAAGGAACAATTAAAATTAATTTCCGTCTCTGTGTGTGGTAGTAAAAAAAATAGTTCTTTAATCTTATTTCAAGCTCTTCGGGACTCTACTATTAATAAATAAAATAAAAAATATTTTGTCCTTATAAATGTCGCATTCAACATCAATATCGCACCAGAATAGAAGGATAAATGTTCTCAAATAAATACAGAACTAATAATCTTTAGGTATTCGGTACTTTAGATGGAACAACAATCTATTCCGTGTGGTCGTGGATCCGGATGACCTGAACACATGACTATTTTTTACTCACACTTCTGTTCCACAGAAGTATATTTGGTAATGGTATTGTTTAGAATACGACTGCGAACTTTTCATGTTAGCTCCAGAGCGGCTAGTGCGGCGCAGACGAAGTCGCTAATTGGAGACAAATGAGATTGATTGAGGCAGACCAGCTCACGCTCTGATGCTTTAATTTGACGTGAAAAGAGATAAAGAAATGTCCTAATTGTTTGAGTAAATACACTTCAGGTTTTTTTATAAAACAACAAAAAGAACTTCACTAATGGCCCGCCCTCGGTGTTAGACTTTCGTGCTTACACTGGATGTATTAATTCCAGAATATACCAAAAGATAGCGCTGGGGTCCGTTACATGGCCCAAGTGTTTTGCCGCTTGGTTACCAGTATCCTATGACAATCATTATTTTTTCATATGATACCGTTTACCAAACTCTGGAATCATACACGGCCGAAGGGCATTATAATCGACACCCAACGCCTTCTATCGATGCTCTAAGCTAGGTCCTGAACCCAGACCTATATTAATTAACCACCACCTATAATAATTTAGAACCTAATATACCATGTCATATGCAAAATAAATAAACGAAGAGTAATAAGATCTCACAATATCGAAAAGCGAAAAGTTATACTCACAAAGTCATTACTATAGTTGAAATTTTATTCGGAAGGGCCATAAGTTTGGTTACCGGCAATGAATGGCCCGCTCGCCTAATTGAAATGTACGGTGGTTCTTACACAGTTCTCGAGAACAGTTCTTTATACTTGTAAATAGTTTGTTTTCGAAGGCCATGATCGACGAAGGAAAGTGACTAACAAGTCTCTTCAAAGAGAAACAACATAATTTGCCTAAGATATAATTAACAATTGTAACCCTGAAAGCGGCTTATACCTATACACAATTTGTTGAGAGAACATTTTCGAGAGAAAAATACTTACGGGAGATTTAATAAATATCATATACAACGTTAATGTACATACTTACTAACATCGAACTGGTTCTAAAAAGTAAATTTAAAGCGCATGATGTGGTAAGGGTATCGAAATAAATTAAGGTAGTATTAATTTATTTAGGTAAGCTAGTGGCCTGCCTTACTTCGTTGCTTGCTTAATCTTGCGGACCTAACATATAAAAGTACTCTGTGGACCTAACTTTTCGGACTGCGCCAAAAGATGGCACTAGGTGTCGATTACATCTCACTGTTATTTGCTTACCTATAAGCCTTGTCCTTGTCTGTACAGATTAGCTCTTCATCTGTACTATTGATATAACATCCAGACGCTGAAATTATAAGTTTTTATTGGACGTTTCCCCAGTGTGGGAATTTAATCCACAACCTTTGTTGCGAGAAGCAGGTCCACAACCAAATTAAACACCAGGCTAGTAAAGTTTTTTACGTATGTACAGAATATGACAAATCACTATAAATTAAACTCTACAGTAAATTACCTTTCAAACAAAAAGTCACTACTAGTAAAAACAGTTTATGCCTTCAGAAGCTGCATTACTACACTGATAACACACATATAGATAGGTATGTAAAATATATAGGACATACTACTACCTATACTCTGATTCATAATCATGTAAAGTAAACTGACAGATGTCAATGTGTCATCCCCATACATGTTGTGTCGTAGGTCAAAAATAGAATGTGAATACAGAATCTTCAGTGAAGTCGATTAAAATTAGCCTCCCTAAAGTTTTCACCATTTAAGCGTTTAGTTTTTTATCTTAATAATAGAGCATTAGCCTAGGTCCACAGCCCCCGACCGAAAGCGTCCGGCCTGCGGCAAAGTAGGTCCGTGTGTTTGCTCGGTCCCGCTGTTTGCTCAGCACATCTCATTTACAAAGTTACATGTCCGTCCGACGGCCTCATTTGGATAATACTAAGCAAATACGTGGATTTGAGAGCATTATGCACTCGACCCTCCGAGCTTTCGGCGTCTTTAAAATTCATGTGACGTTAAAAGTTGATGTTACCCTTTTCGGACTTTACTTTGGGCAAATATATTCGAGTGCAAAGGGTTAGGTGGAGGTGCACAAGGACTGTTACTGCTAAAGGCTTTCCTTTTTAGGATTTGAGAGAAACCAATAGTTAACGCAAATGTACTTTGTGGATTCATATAAGATACAAACGTTACGACCACAATAGATTCTTATCTACATAGGTTAGGGTATATTTAGGTATTTCGTCTGATGAATACCTAAGTAGATAGGTAGATGGCACTCTAAATATTGCGTAATACAATAAGTAATGTATAGATGTGTTGTGGATAAATTACTTTATCCACAACACTTAAAATGTAGGTACGCGGTAAAGATGGTGACTGAGGTATCAATAAATTTTTCTTTATTAAACTAATCTACTGCAGCCCAGGAAGAAAACGACGAAAAACGCGCATGGAGGCCCTCCCCGAAACCTGCCGAAGATTGGGATATATTATATAGTGAATTGAACGCAAAGCGGTTCGTTTGCTTGTCTGCTCCCATTTCCATAAAAAAAGTGTAGGTTTAATAACTTCAGCACAATTGGAACAAATTCAGTGGCACACTTTGACGTCACCTCGGATCGTTGAGCCAGTACGAGTGCTTACACAGTTATGAATGCGAAACTGCCACTTTTTACCGGCGACTGTACCGATAAGGCCGACAATGTCACGGTGGCGCCGCCAGCGCCAATAAAATTTCACGCGACATAAAGCAAAAACACATCCCCGCGCATTACCACTGAGCCCCGCGGCCAGGCTAGCTGGAGCCCCCTAGCGCGCACCAATCTCGAACTGAAGTTAGGGACTATGCACATTTACAAATAGGTAGTATATTTGGAACTACTTGACTTGCCTACCTCGGTGACGGTGAAAGCGATGGCTGCGTTTAGGCAGCTTCTGTGTTTGATCCTTGGGTCGGGCCAAAATTTGTACCTGAGTCCACCTGAGTCTTTCTATTTCCAAACTTTTGATGTCAGAACCCAAAAAATTTGGAAGTAGGCGGTCTTATACCCCCATGTTTTGGAAAGTAAGTTAAGCAGTTGGCCATGGGCCTGATCCTTCTTCGGTCGTGTCTTCCTAATGCCCCGTTAACTTATGAGGGCAAGAAAGAGTACACTGCACACACTTGTGCATTATAATAATGTTCCATTTAATGTCAAATTTCGATTAAGCCATCATCGAGGTGAATTTTATTTTCGACCTCAATCCATAGTTATTGGTTTTAAATTTCCAAAATGCTGAATAACGTCCTTTTGCGAATGGAACCTTAATTAGCGGCGACACTTTTAACGCGTTCACGCCATTTCAAGGGTTTCTATAATCGAAACTTGCAAAGGTGAGAACACAATCATTATGCGATTGGCGCATGTACACAGTCCTTTAGCAATATCGAACTCGGGCGGGGCCAGCGGTGTCTGGTGACTAGCGTCTTGTTATGTTACTGCGGATATAGGCGAAGTTCGCGGATGTTAAGATAACTATGAAAAGTAGGGCTGTAAGTTCAGCCGTTTCGGGTCTGATGGCCCGTGCTTTGATGAGACGGGATCCTATAAAGTTATGTGGTACTTAATAAGACCGTATGTACATCCCTGTTATAATCAAATTATTATGTTTCCAATTTCATTTGGCATTTAATTAGCTATTTATGTACCTAAATTTATATATACAATAAACTTCATTTCATTTCATTTCATTTCACCGAAGAATAATGCACATAAAACTCCTGGATAGGCTTTGGGATGGGTTTGGAGTTCGTAATTCTTGCAAATGTTTATTTCCCTGTGAGACAGAGTTTTTACATTAAACGAATTGTACCCAGAAAAAACATAAGTGTCGTAAAAATATTGTTCTCAATTTTCTTCAATACGTAAATATGACAGCGTATTCAAATAAAATAGGTAATGAAAATAAATAATTTCCAAGTTATAAAAGTAAGTCAATCAGTACCCGCCCTCGAGCTACTTCTTAACCGAACCTTAATGTGAATAAACGATCTTGATACTTAGTTATGCATTTAAGGATTTATTATGTGCGAACGATTATTATACAGCATACTGATTGCGGAAAGAAATTGTAATGTAACCTTTAAAGTTAAAACTCACAATGATCTAGTAATTAAAATTGAATAATGCATGTTTGCAACAAATAAAAAGAGATTGATAAAAAATATTGAAAAATCAAGGTTACATTTTATCCACTGGTCACCAAGGTTCTTTGTTTCACGTTTTCTTTATGAAACCATAGTTATTACTCTAATGACACTTAAACCCAGGTGAGTTTTGGGCTACACAAGAAAACGTCACTTGCTTAGAAGCATTGAGCGGCTTCACTCCAGACCCTGAAGTCGACACCGAATTTCCATAGGTCCACTGAGGTATTGCCATAGTATCTCGACGTACTTCGGCTTCGGGCCATATATGCTTTTTTCTGCTCGATCCTTCCCCATACTTTCAATATGTTTTCAGTATGAGTCTTCGAACTTATTTGGCGTTTATCTCTCCAAATAATTTGCCTAGACTAAGAGGTGGTATTTCTTTATACTTACAACTAATTTTCTACTTTTATACAACAGAAAACTTAGCTATAAATTGGAAGTTCTCAGTGTCAGCCCGAAGTCACATGTCAGTCCGAAGCACTTTGAGCCAGGAGCAATCCTGTGCCTGATCCGATCAAGACCTTCGGTCGTGTCACACTGGTGTCCCATCGAATTAAGAGGATAAGGGAATAGAGAGTCCACCTTTGTTTGCGCACAATTTTGAGCAGTATAAGTAATATGAGTCCTGCGTACGTAACTGATAGCTCAGATTGGCTGCCGTAGCCAGAGATCGGTTGGGGGGTACTATTTTTATTATTACTTTATTGCAACGATCAAGACCTCTCGGTCGACTCAGTTAATCGCGTAGAGTTTTAATGTTTGCCCTCGTTAGCCGGTAATAAGACGGAGTTGTGTCAGTCAAATATTGATGTTGGAGCTCCGTCATATCGATCAGGAGCTGGCCCTATACAATTAACTATAAGCCTATGTACGTACATCCTGTGAAGACGTGTCCTTGTACTCCTTGTGATTTTATTGGCATGGTTGGAATTGGAATGGTTGAACAGGCTGCAACGGCATAACAGTATATATCAAGAAAAACGATATTGACAGCTTTTATAGTTTCAAAAAAATATGTTAAAATCTCTCTTTCTTCATCAGTAGATTTAAACTTCTCATATAGGCATTATGACACTATTCAACTGTTTAAACATATCTGAGTAAAGAAGTTGAGAAGTCTCCATTATCACAATAGCGCTCTTTGGCATTTTCGGATTTCAGTACTATAATTATCGTCCCATAAAAGTCCGGACCAATATCACTAATAATCATTACAAACATTGACTCCAAATAGAAAAATCATCAACATAACTCTAAATGTAGTTCATTGAGAGATTCCTGTGAGTAAGCTCTACATAGCGTTAGATTAATGCGCACATCTCTGAACTCTAGCGGTGATTGGATTACATAATGAGGCCTGAGGATTGCTAGAGCCATAACAATGTGGTAGAGCTGGAGAGTGAGCGATTTATATGCAATCGAAGTTCAGCTCTATAGGGCGTTAAAGATGAATTTTAATG
The DNA here is from genome assembly GCA_014851415.1 of Cnaphalocrocis medinalis. NCBI lineage: Eukaryota > Metazoa > Arthropoda > Insecta > Lepidoptera > Crambidae > Cnaphalocrocis > Cnaphalocrocis medinalis. Next base: position 5,504,276 of record CM026289.1, on the reverse strand, counting down.
GACTTTTGAATTAATTAACTCATGCACACTAGGTACATCCCATACATTGTCCTAACTCCGTACTAAGCTTAAGCACTTGTGTCACGGATGTCAAATTAGCGCTCTTTGGCAAATGGAGTTTTTATGAGTTCTATGATAGAAGATTATTTTGATCTATTCGCCAGGCTGGTAGAGAAGTACAGCTATGATGGCCCTCTTTATTACCTTTGATTGCAGATACATGTAGATACAGGGTGTATCTGTGAACATTTACATCCCTTTAACTACGTCATCTAACAACCATTTTAAATAACTTTGTTCCACGACTTTTCTAAATTCATCGCAAAAAACTTCGACTGCTACAAAATGACCTGTCACCTGATCGATTTTGTATGAAAAGTTGAAATTTTTATACGAGAATTTCCAAAAGTCATAGAACAAATGTTGTTCAGAATGATTGGTAGAACACTTGGTTAAAGGGATGCAATTGTTCATGGATACACCCTGTATATAATGTGCCTTATGTTTAATAATACCTAATAGCTTAGTTATGAAGGATAGGCGCTGGGCGCTGGGCGGGGAGGTGAGTCGTCTGCTAATTTCACACAAGAGCGCACGTTGCCGGCGCCCTCGAGTTATGGGAAAAACTTGTTCAATCAGCGTAAGTAGCTGCCCGGCTGCGAGTGAGGTTCAACTTGTGACTGGATCGGGCATTTAATATGATTATTTATTAAACCTGCAGGCTTAAAATAACTCTTGATTCAATATTTAACGGAATTTACCTACTTCAGCGCAATCGTTACCGTTTAGCGCAATGGTTTGAGCGCGGGTTGAGACGTAAGGGTCGCGGATTCGATTCCCTCACCGACACAAATGTTTGTTGATGAAACAGATATTTGTGTTGGGTCTGGGTGTTTGTGATACCTTCGTTGTTTCTGGTTTCCATAGCACAAGGGAAAACCTTATTTTGGGACTAGGACAATGTATGTGATGTTGTCTCAATTTATTTATTTATTTATTCAAAATCTTTTTTCTCGTGTACATAATACTGTAAACTGTTTCTAAACTTTTTTAAAACTTTTATTACGTCTCATGTATGAGTATATTTTATTTCAATGTATGAATACATTGAACTGATTCCGTAGTAAATAACGTATAATGCACATTTGATACGGATAACAATTAACAGAGGAATTAATATGTAGGCACTTTTGTTACGTATTACAGACAACAGAGGAATCACTAATACATTGCATCCAGACATTGAGCAAACACAAATGTCCATCACACGAATGATTTTCCAAGGCTCAGTATCGAACCCATGACTTTTGGTTGAGAACTATAGGCAAGATTATAATATATACCATTGCAAATGCGCCATTGGATCAGTCAGATTGTTATGCCAAGAAGATGGTAGATTGTATAAAATATTTTATTTTCCTTGATTATTTTTTCTTATACTTACTCAACTACGCACATTGCCATCTCCAAACGTAGGTATCCCTTCGTACCTCTACGCGCATTATTGAATTAAATGCTTGTCTGGTCTTCGGACATAAATAGCGAGGCTAAAAGAATAAAAGAATTAATATCTATCTCTACAAAATGCAATGGCCCAAACACGAGATGGCGGACGAAATGTTATTTGGAGAGACGTCCTTGCTTTGGGGCTACTTTTGGGAATCATGTAATTGTTTTACGGGAAACAATTTAGTAAAAGCTTGGATTTTATTAGGAGAATTGTGAAATACCTTGGCTAGTGCGATAAAGAAATCATATTTGAACAGTTCCATTTTTTATGGGATGGAGAGGCAAACGAGTATGACCATGATTGACAGTTGATCTGGTTCCCTTGTTAAAGGGTTGCAAAAGTCAGTGGACAGTCGTTTCTTCAAATAAATCATTGTAAGCGTACTTTGGGCGACAATTTTAGATGCAACAGGGATTACATGCCGATATAAGTAGGGGTAGGCAAACAAGCAGGCGGGTCACGGGATGGTAATTGATGGCCACCGCCCACGGACTTACCACGGACATCAACTAGGTAGGTATACCTACTGGTAAGTAGGAGTGGAATCACTGCGTTGGCCTTTTAGTCATTGATACTTGTCAATGAGAAGTAGGCCTAACATGCGCACCGCGACCAAATTTTGTCGACTCTCGTTCGCGAGAGCGCATCGAAATACCGCTCATCGCTCAGTCAGGTGAGCGAGACGCAACTTGCGCCGACAAAATACGAGTGTCGACAAATTATCTCGTGGTGCGCATGTTAGCCCGGCTGATTTTTTCGAAATCACCCTTCACACTGTAAATAGATAAGTTCATAATATGTGTACTACTTAATATGTGTTAGGTAACATTTCATAAGCCTTGTATAGGCATCTCCACATTCCCTTGAAATAAACCCAATAAAAGAGCTTACGTCACCATTCACGTCAGAAACCATTTTTAACACATGCCACCAACCCTTCAGCGCCCAGCCCCCATGCATCGCTTCCCACGGGACGAGTAACTCAAAATAGATGTTTCCGTCCCTTACAGGACACTCGGATGTCTTAAGTGACTGCCAAAGGGCTAAGGGCGGCACAGGATATTTATATTCCCAATATATCCGAGAGGTCTCCAACTTGCTAAGTTTCGAACAAGAAGGGCTCGTGTCGTTTATGATTAGTGGGGCGATTCAAAGGTTGTACGTATTTGTGATTTGTATTAGATGTGCTTATCGATATAATCTCTAGATATACAATTCCATACAGGTTTGAAAAGGTGATCCCAACAGCATAAGTAGTTTTACAGCTATATTTTGAATACGAGGTCCAAAGCAAAATGTAGTTAGGTATCACATCATAAATTTTGTGGTAGTATTTTAGTATTTCACTGGCGCGGTTTCACGATGTTTTCAGAGTTTCTGTAATTATAGAATGTGCTCTATAAAATATTTTGTAAACTTATTGAGCGAATTATATTTTTATAGATATACTACACCGAAAGTTTTCTCTTATTTGCTAATTTTATGTATTATTTATTTTCATTCTTATATTAAAACTATTGACATTATTAATTTATAACTGGCTAATCTTATAAGCGTTTTGGATGGTGACATCTGTTAGTTTGTAAAAAAAATTGTACTAAATAAATAAATTATGCTGGGGCATGCCTTTATTATGATTACCTAAGATAGAGTACAAAAGTTGGAGGATCACCGGAGAAAATTACAAATGGAAATTGGTTTTTGTAAAACGGCCGTTTACCATCAGGCGGAGTGGGGTCATTTTGATTGTCCTTAATACAGGATGTATCTGTGAACATTTACATCCCCTTAACCACGTGTTCTATCAAGCATTCTGAACAACATTTGTTCAACAACTTTTCCAAATTCTTCGAAAAAATTTTCGACAAAATGACCATGTCGCATGACCGACTTTGTATGGGGAGATGAAAAATTTTTATGCGAACTTTCAAAAGTCATAGAACAAATGTTGTTCAGAATGGTTGGTAGAACACGTGGTTAAAGGGATGTAAATGTTAACAGATACATCCTGTATAAAAAAAAACAATATTAAAACATACTACTAATACTGAAGTGACTCCAAAATACGAGTACTACTTTCAAATTAAATTCTTCATCAACCAGAAAGTATTCCCCTGCTTTTGCTCAAGTGGATACTACAAAAACACGTTGGATTTTCCAAAATAAAAACGCTTACGCATCCATCATTGCTTTTCCCCGTCACCTCCTTTCACTTAAGGCGACAATGAGGTTTAATCTCGCCGACAAAAGTGCGGAACTCCTCGTCATCTATCTACGGCATCTACGCATCTATAAGGACTAGGTTTGTGTAGTTCCATAATGAGTAGTTCAAATGTAGGAACCAGTTCGGTAATGAACTACTGCTAAATGCTGCTACTGACAAGAAGGTCCCAATGTTCAGCAGTTCTAAGTCTCATATAGTTTTTTATGTGATAGGTGGCAGACGGATCTATTGATGGTAAGCAATTGCCGCCGCTCAAAGACACCCATAATACCTTCGTCACAAGTGCTTTGTCAACTCTTTAACCAATTTCCCATTTTGGGCCTCTGGTACCCCCACTCACTCGATAAAATGGGAGTCTATGGATGGCTTATTATTTATCAGATGATCTGTCTGTCCGTCTGCCACCTACCTATTACTTAAAAAACTTAAGAGACCTGTTATATGACACTCAAATCACCCTCAATGTCATCAACAACTCATTGTTACATGACTTGAAATTAATTCAATTGAATTAACTTAGCAAGACTGTAATAAAGAATCATTATTTTTGGCTGAGTGAACTGTTTTACACTTTTCGATTGAGTGAACTGCTTCGCTCAAGCCTAATAGGAACAACAGTGATCGAGCGGCTCCCAGGGGCCGCGAGGTGATTCCCGGGAACAGATGGGAAAACACGCTGACGTGACGGTGATCGAAAATCAACGTTTGCGAATCTTGGACCTTATTGGGATTTTTTTGTGTTGCAATTGCGAGGCTAACTAGAATAGGTTTCCGAGGGGAAGGTTTTCTGGTGTTCTGTTTATTTATGTGATAGTTGGCAGACGAGCAGACTAATCATGTGATGGTAAGCGATTGACACCGCCCATAGACACCTGTAACATCACTACTGATAAATCTACATTCACAAGTGGGCCTCCGGTACCCTCACTCACTCGATAAAACACAGCGCAGGCGCCGTTTTACGCCGGTCTTCTGTTTGGCTGTGGTATCACAGCGCCAGCTCATTCATGCCGAAGCGTGGCTCCCCATAGTCAAAATCCATTATTTTAGTAATAGCTAGCAGACACTACTACATAGTACCTACGAGAGGATTTTAGAAGACCAGGCAGTGCCAATTTGAGTGTTGTGTGCTCTAAGCTGTCTACACTTTATTAAACCCTAGAGAAAGTATTTTGTAATTTTTTATGATACTCCACCCTTTTGACAAGCTAACTCTGTAATCCTTGACGAGCCAATAATGCCTTAAAGCGACTGGGGTCTGCTTTTAATGTAAACCCGGTCGTGTAAACAGGCTTTGTTGGCTTCCTTCGCCTACGGCAGTGGCCCTTGGGTTACAGGCTAGGAACATTTAGTAGCTCAGACAGTACCGTTTTGAAGAGCGGTGTAAGAAATCTGTTGGAACTGTTAGTATGGTCGGTAGCTAAAATCATGCCTATTTATTAATCACACAAAAAATTAAAAATAAAAAAAACATAAAAAGACTTTTCACATCTGTATAAAAACAAACATACATAAATATGTAAGGTAAGTACGAACCTACGCTAGATCAGCCGATTCCCTATCATAAAAAAATATCAGAAATGTAAAATAAAAAAAAAATACCTATAGGAAAAGTAACAGAACACAAATAAGCTTTATATATGTAAAACAACTTATATAGTTTGCGGATAGTACTCAGAGTATGAATATTTATGTGCACTTGATACCATTATCAGAAGCCCTTTATAGTCCGCTGCTAGATACAAAAATGTTTGCCACTCCGATTGTCCTTTGTCTACTCTTATCCAGCATCGCAGTGCACTAGGCATACCGGTGCGCAATTAATCTGTGACGTCTATTTGGAGGGGCGTCGGGGGATGAGACGGATTCAAAAAATTGTGTTCCCAATAAAGGACATCATTAATTCTCGCCGCCGTCGGTCGGCGATGCGGCCCTGCAGGCGTGCCGGAGCCCGATCGATAGGGTGTCACTTGCGGTGTCGCTTGATTGCTGCGATTTAGGTGACAAGTATTTTGCTTTTTTATTTATTTTATATTATCGGGAAATCCTCCGGGAAATGTTCGGTCCTAAACAAGAAGCAGATGGCAGTTGGAAGGTCCTAAAATTGCTGAAATTGAAAGTGCTGATGATGGGCCCTAACATAATGGGAGGGACGAAAGCACACAGACTCCAATCGACTCCCGCTCGGTCACGTTGAAAGAATGGTATCAGATCGGAGCTCCAACTCGGACTCGGACCAATCAGTCGTCGACCAGTGGGACACCCACGCTACCGATGGCGGGATGTAGTAAACGCGGTCCTGCAAGAATTGCAAGCAGGAGATTGGCGACAAGCTGCACAAGACCGAGACAAATGGCGACATCTCATATCGGAGGCTAAGACACATTTTGGGTCGTTGAGCCATCGGAGTAAGTAAGTAAGTAGGTAAGTATTTTATTTCTCAGGACAACAGACAAGATAAACACTGGTTATAAGCAAACAAATACCAGCCACTTGATTTCTATGATGGAGACTTTTTCCCCTGCATGTAGTAAAGATCTGAAGGAAACACCTACATAAAAATTGTAGGAACTAGGAACTCAATGTATGGTGTGGAGAGATTCTCTATATTATAAAAAAGAAAAATAAAACAATTTTCAACAAAAACAAAGGAACGTAAATTAGAGTATAATCAGCCGCCATATTTTCCTGCACCATTCTTTTCCTACCGTCAAGACCAATTTTCCAGCTAATCCCCTGGTACGCAACCAAGTATTTCTTTCAAATAATTATCCGACAAAAACATCCCAAGATTTTTGCGGACTTCGTTAGGCCCTCGAACTAGAGTTGCCAACACACCACTATCGATTGTTTGCAGTCTATCGATAGGGACATTGTAATGATGATACCTGCTATATTGTTTGAGTCCAACATTGGATTGTGCAATGGAATTATTGCTATTTTAGGTTTACAGCTGTAGTCGATAGTATCAATAGATCTATCAGTCAAGTTATTTGGTTTGGATCAGTTAATATGCACATATTTCGGTAAATTAACTAAAATATAGTAAATAGTTTAGTCATACTTTAACAATAATAAAATACAGTCGTTTTTAGAATACTATGCAGACTTCGAACAATAAAATACGAACAAAGACCTAAACTTTACAAATATATAGACAACTTAAATTGTAATATCCTTCAGCTTTTTTTCAGATAACAAGACTGTACTTTTAATGTGATAGGTGGCAGACGAGCAGACGGATTACCTGATGATTAGCGATTGCCGCCGGCCATAGAAACTAGCAACACCAGCGGCGTCACAAGTGCGCAGCCAACCTTTTAACGCCACTTTCCCCCGACTTACTTCCTATTATTGAGATTTGTCTTGCGCATTTATTAATTGTAATCGATAGTAAACCATCGATTGTTTAGCATCACTACCCTGATCCCTCCTAAGAAGAATTAATGATTCTCTTTATTGAAAGTTCAATTTTTTGATTAGGAGCGGGGGCGCCCCGAACACTGTTTAAACACCGAATAACAGGGTATTTATTTGCATACGGTCAATACCTATCTGATTTGTTTGAAGAGGCTGCGCTTTTCGGCAGTAGGTACTTGGGATGAGATCGCATTTTCTTGTTTGGATTTTTGTTGGGGGTAAATTGTGTTGTATGTGAATGGGCATAACAAATATTGGGTATTATAGGTATACGATTGTATTCTATAAACATTAATCCGTGTTTTCTTATCACCTTGTGTGATTGTCCTTGACTGTACAGTCAGGTGCACTAATAAGTATATAGCCTGATTCAAAATTGACTTTATAGTCCTGGCATACGAGTCGAGGAGTTTACATTTTATTGCAGGCGATTGTACTCGTATGTACAATAAAAAAAAATAAAAACTTTTTAATCTTTGGATTTCTTTAAATCTCATTATTTCTTTAAATTTTTTTTATGAATAACGCTCTACCCAAGAATATCAGTCAGGCCAAAAGAGTTAGCATTTTTCCTGAGGATCCCATTACCCTAGGACCCTAGAATCTTAACATCCCCTTGTTGAATATGATTAATTAATAGAGCAAAGCTGATGTAGATTAATTAATAAACCATTTACGTTAGTAACCCTTTTCGTGTTTTATTTACTTTCTTCTTATCCTTCAGATGATGGTAGTAAATAAATACCCTTTTGGTACCTATTAATATCTGATTGCACAAAAAAAGCTTTCTTTGAAAAATTAAAACTAAGATTAGATTAGATAAGAAATAAGTTTTATTATATTTTTTTTTATTTTTACAGTGTTTTTTGTCGAATTTGGGCTTGCTCTTAGCTTCATACCTACTTAAACCTATAGTTTATAAAAAGCCTATACTACACTGATAATTCTGTTCTGAAAGTGGTGGTTTCTGTTAATGGTTTTATTGTTGTATTTTGCTTATGATATATACAATGTTTTTTATTTGCAAATTGGACTACAATCACAGTACCTACACATTTGTCAAAATCACTTAGGTATCTTCCAGAAACATGTGAAGTGCATTTTCTAAATACTTAAGTCAAAATCTCACTCTGCCATGCACACATCTTCAAAAAGATGTATCCTATCTCAGATGGGAGACGCAGAGCGTAATTTGAACAAATGAGCGTCGGCTACCGAACCAAATTAGATTCCCGGGAACCCACCCGCGCCGGCCAGGGCGGCCGCCGTCCGACGGATTACGTCGAAGCCGATTCTCGAGATAATGTCACATTCACCATGCTATCTACAATTGTAGATATAAGTAGTCGTAAGTAATAAAAAATACTGTGTCTGTGCAATAAGAATAAATTAACCTCACAATGAACTGTCTGCGGTATTTCCGGACCAATACGACCTGTAAACCTTCAAAAATAGCTATTCCTTTTTAAAAGGTCGGCGGCGCATTTGTGACTCACAACTCTTGTGTTGCGGGTCCATGGGCGGTGATAATCGCTTACCTTCAAACGAAGCGTGAAGAAGCATCTCGCGGGCCAGTATGGCAGTGCCAACGGATGTGATGCCGTGCCGTCGCATCCGTTGTAACTTCAACGTGGGCTCTCCATTTGTTTATTATCAGGCTGACGTGAGACACTATAAAACCATCAGGTGATCCGTCCATTCGTCCCCGATTGTTCGCCTCGCAAGCGGGCGCGGTGCAGCGCGCCCCCTTGCGAGGCGCCCGTGCCCTGGATTCCTAATAGACACCCTTCTACGCTGCAATTGCGATTAAGTAAAATTCCTGATTGTACACAAAAACTATCCCCTATCATGTACACCTGTACAGGTTGCGGCAATTCACCGCCCTTCACGCCGAGGTGTGCAGAGCTACGTGACGAGCTGCACCGCGCGCGCTAGCGAGGCGCCCGTGCCCTGGATTCCTAATAGACACCCTTCTATGCTGAAAGTGAATTTTTGATACAAGATACGTACGTTGACTACGTGAGGGATGTCAGTTTTGCGATCCACAAATGCCACTGTTTAGGGGAGTACTTAGGTGTCGAATAAAGTTGAATAGTGTATTCGTATTTTTTGAATGAACTACAGAGGTATAAAACTTAAAACTAGTTATAACAGGAGTAATGTACAACAAAGGCGGCCTTATCACTATAAGCGATCTCTTCCAGGCAACCTTTGGGTAAAGGACACTTGATCAAGGTGTAAGGCGGTGCAATGATACAATACTTATATACATAGGTATAAACATTAATACATACATTAATTAAATTAAATATTAATATATACTAATACATATCATATACTAACAAATATTAACTACATAGACATTTTGGGTTCAGCTTACAAACTTATTTGCCTGTTATGTACTTATGAGTGTAGTGACATTTATGTTCAGCAATGCTTCGTCAAAGGTAGTTCTTTAGATTTTCGCCTTGCATGTAACTAATATTATAGAGGCTACAACTTAACTCGATACTGATGTTAGCCGCCCCGAATGGCAAAATTTAAACATTTCACATAACAGTATAGTTACACATAGGTACATAATTTTTTTCTAATAATAAATCTACGTAAACCACATAACAGTTATCACTTCAAATGGCATAGAGGTGTACCAGTCCTGAGTATTAATTTTCTTTTTTAACGAAGCTCAGAATAGGCTGGTTCAAAGTGTGTCTCCGATTGTCAAAAGAACGGAAAGATCGGACAAAGTAGGGGCACTAGCCCCAAGGGATGAATCATTTGGACTCCGTCGGAATAGGGCTGGAGTATGGACATTGTCTTTAAAAAAACTATATTTTCCTGAACAATATTCATATAATTTTAGTTTTGCTATAGCAATCATTGCAATAGCAATCTTTGAAATTTATCTAAGTAAGTAATGCATCTAAAAAAATCCCACCTGAACCCTTCGATGACTTTTTTAGTGTATTATTTACTCGTAATATACTCGTCTCTATAAAGTGGACAGGCTTGAGGCAAATGTAAAAAGTACAATGACCTGGTAACTGTTTCTATATACAAGATAGTGGCCCGCCCTCACTTCGCTTCGGGACCGTAATTCAGATATGAACCAATAGATGGCGCTGTGTCCAATTACATCGCGGAAGTGTTTCGTGTTTTCGGTTTACCTATAAGCCTTGTCGTTGTCTATAGAAGTTATCTCTTTAAACATAGTATAGAAGATAGAAGATAAGAGACACATTTAATTTCCACAGGTCTTTTTCCTTTCTTTAGTCGGTTGCAGACCGATCAGACAATTTTCCGCGTACGTCAATTGTGTGAAGTTATGATGGTGCTTTGAGAGAGAGAGACGAGGCAATTTCTATTGGAGCATACCTGTAAGTAAAGTATCAGCCTATAACTGTCCCACTACAGAGCAAAGGCCCCCATTAGATCAAGTCATCGCTACTATGATGGGTTTAGGCTTAATCACCACGCTTGCCTAATGCGGATTGGTGATATCAAACCCGAGCAACCTGTAAGATTTGAAATTATCCTACTACTATTATAAAGGCGAAAGTTTGTATGGATGTTTGTTACTCTTTCACGTAAAAACTACTGAATGGATTTGAATGAAACTTTACCACAATATAGCTTACCTATACATCAGAATAACACATAGGCTACAAACCTGAAGTCCACGCGAACGAAGTCACGGGCAAAAGCTAGTTTTTATATATTTTTCAACTTTGTATTTACAAGATTTTATACAATTTGTACTGACGGATCCTTTAATAATAGAAACTAGAACTGCCAAAGTTCATATCATTACATCCCCACTATTTACAAAGACAAATATAAAAATATAACACACTCTTTCATAAAATCACTACCCACTGTCCATCCAATACGGCACGTTTTTCTTACACACGCTATAATTAGAATATCTTATTTGAGCTTTATTGCTGCACAGTAAGGTTACTTTTCCGTCGGCGTTGGACACGTGTGGCGGGGCAGGCAATATTGGCGTGATCACAGGGTTGACACGCGGGACAGCGAGCAAACTTCGCCGACGTCTGTGCCAAGAAGGGCTACCACAAAGTGTAGTTCAGATTTGATAATTTTATTGATACGTGTTTAAAAGAGTAAAGTAGGTAACGATACGAATTCTACAGAGCTCAAACACAAATTGCCTTATATTTTCACACACTCTTTTCTGTGAGGTCCTCAGGTCCCGATGACAGCTCCAGATTATGATGACGCATAGCTCTCCCACGGTCGAAATTAAGCAAATTAAATGATAATAATATGTGGGCGTCCACCACTACACTACAATCATATTTCATATTTTATTCTATTTTTGATTGGTTTGGTTTGGTTGCACCTAACCGATGCCTATTCTTTTTTTTTAGCTTAATTCGGCTTAATTATGCATACTAAGGCTATTATTAAAGCTAACATTATACTTTATTTGTCATAAAAACCGTAGTACGCAATAAAAAACGTGCTACGAAATGTATATGAGTGCTACGAAGTTTAAATGCGCTACGACGTAGGCCGCCTACATTTTGTCTGGCTGGGTGGTTCAATCCCTGGACAAACATTCGTGTAATGAACACTTCTGTTTGTTTAGCATCTGGGTGTAATATAAGTATTTAAGAATTATATTTATATTTCCTCTGTTATGTGATATCTGGAACACAAGTGCTTAAGCTACTACGGTACGGAATCAGGTGCATCAATGAATGAGATGTTGTGTGAATTTATTAATGGATGCAGATTTTGTTTTTATTTTCGTAATTCGTCTTTTTTATGTGAAAGGTAGCAGATGAGCAGGCGGATCACTTGATGGTAAGCAATTTCCCTTTTATCCCCTTCCCTGCCGGGCCTCCCTCACTCACTTGGCAAAACACAGCATAGGTGCTGCTTCACGCCGGTTTTTTGTGAGGCAGTGGTATCACTCCGGTTAAGCCGGGTCATTCATGCTGAAGCGTGGATCTTCTACTATTAAGTCTTGTGCCAGCCCTGGGCAAGAGTCCGGACACGGCAAGTTCAGGCCGCGCCGGTTATTTGTAACTTGCACGAGAGCGAGCTGATCCATGCGGAGAAGCCAAGCTCTGTATAAAGTATGCTTTAGATTATTGATTGGTTGCAGTAGATATTTGAGAACTAAAATTAATGTCAGAAAATAGCACATGTGAACTTTTATTTATTACTAGCGGCCGCCCACGACTCCGTCCGTGTAGAAAAGTAACTTTTTACCCCCCTTTCAACCCCTTACAACCCCCTTTTCGCAATAAAAAGTAGCCTATGTCCTTTTTCAGGGTCTAGATTATCTGTATACCAAATTTCATTTAAATCCGTTGAGTAGTTTTGGCGTGAAAGAGTAGCAGATAGACAGACAGAGCTACTTTCGCATTTATAATATTAGTATGGATTATTGAAAATGGGCTTGCCCTTGGCTTCATACTGAACTCTAAGTTGAGGAGCCTACGATAGAGCGAGCTTATGCAGAAGTGGCTTACTCGTATTCGCTTGAGGTTTAAAAAACTTGTCCTGAATCGAAAAAAAAGCCTAAGCACTTGTGTTTTTTTTACGACAGACAAGCATACTAATATAACTTAATCACATTTGGCATTAAGTGAAGATACGTTCTAAAATGGGGCATGCTTGCCTGTGAAAAGTCTATGATCACTGTTTCCTTAAAGAGGTCTAGGTTATGTGTCGACGAATGAGCCTTTAACACAGTAACACCCTGACTGAAAGTAAACCTACGACTGTCCATCACATCGATATTTTTTCAAAGCAGCCAATCAAGCAAAAACAAGTGCACCAACAGGGCGCGCTGTTTTTTTTTTTTATTTTTTTGTGATAGGTAGCAGGCGAGCAGGCGGATCACCTGATGGTAAGCAATTGCCGCCGCCCATGGACACTTGCAACACCAGTGGAGTTACAAGTGCGCTGCCAACCTTTTATCCCCTTCCCCCCCGAGTGGGCCAATTAATGTATACTTGAATCAAATGGGGGTTTAAAATTGTTGACCTAGGCGAAACCATCATTAGTTATGTGTTTGTGCTTTCTGCTGTTTATTTTTAAGGTTTGTTTAAATGAATTCACTTGTTGCAATAAAAAGTAATGACTTTAGAAATACTACCGTCGAATTATTTACATCTTAGAGTACGAGTGTAATTTCCGGTTCTGTCCATAGCTGTCGCTTTGGGGCCATGGTTACCTTAGATACTATGCGATACGCTTAGATCATGATTCAGAATATGGAAAGTCTGATAATTACAAAGAAGCGACTAATGTCAGTTTCTCGCAACCCTTTAATAGGGGGACCAGAACTATGTTTACAGATGATGTGTTATCAAGACAGGCTATAAAATTAAATTCATCTGAGTAATGGAACAACTTGCCGGCTTCTGTGTTTCCAGAGAGCTACAATTTGGGTGTCTTTAAGTCGAAAGTGAATAGGCTTCTTCTGGGAAAGCACGCTACATCTTAGACCTCATTGTCACTCTCCATCAGGTGAGATGAGGTCAAGTGCAAAAATATTATATAAAAAAAAAGTTCCAATATTGCTTTACCGATTTTGTACTTTGTACACGCTCTGTTATCTCCTAAATACACTGTGTATATCACTCACTATTATGCCATCAATAAGATATAACTTGCTCGTACATTCCTAGCTACAGCGACCTCCGCTGGCATATCTTAAATAGCTTGGCATCCATCACGTGTTTGGCACGACTGGCACGCCAGGCTGACGCCGCCAGCCAACTGCCCGCCGTGATATTGTTATTGAGGCATTCCGATGCTTGATAACTAGTCTATACAATTAATACTACGAAATTATCTTATAAGCGGCTATGAAAGGACTTCTTGTTTTCATTAAGAAAATCCGCAGGAACTACCGACTTAGAGGTAAGCAATTCGACGATGACGATTTCTAGCATTCGCTCGGCGGTAAGAACATCGTGGAAAAACCTGGGAATTTCGGATAGTTTCTGAAACGTGTAACCATGATATTTTTATTTTTATAATTATGATTTAAAAAATGCGCCAGACAATCACACTAATCAACCTGATCTCAAACTAGGGCAACCCCTGTACTATGTGTACCAGATGACGAAAATTAAATGGGTGCGTCAAACCAGAACGCCCGAGGCCCAAGAAAACTTAGAAAATTTAGTTTTCTAAATTGACTTGACCGGGAATCGACGCCGGGACCTTTTACGCTTCGAGCGAACAACTTAGCCACTGCGCCATCGATCCCCTTATTAAAAAGGCTGCGAAGGTTAGACGGCAGTTGCTTCCCAATTTTCGTTCTCACAAGTAAAAGTAAACACCTTTCTATCAAGCATCTTGAACTCAAGGTACAATACAATACAATTTGCACGTCTTCTTTTAACTGCAAGTATACAAAACAAGCATCCCAGTAGAACACAAGGATCCCCACAGTAGGCAACTTTACGTACATTAGGCTACCTACAGTCTCGATTGCTATTAAAGGATTACTCCGTGCACAAAGCGGTGGCATTTTGTTCCTGCAGCCGTGTCCAGCCCCCCCTCCCCCCCTCCGACCCTTCTGACCCTCAAGACCTTTGTACATTTGCATAGCTTTAGAGCTCAGCTTTTTTGCCTTCGAAGTTCTTAAAGGATAAAGGAAGAAAGCGATTTGCTCGCTCCTTTGCAGACCTTAATGTGTTTTATTCAGATTTTTATGTAGGTTGCTTGCGTTTTTGGAGGTAGGTATTACTAGCTTGTTTATAGTTATCGGAAGGTGTTAAGAGATTTAAAAAAACTATTTTTTTCTGTAAACTGTGCGTACCGTTTCCTTACGATCTTTTCTCTCTCTGCTAAGACACTGCTGACACAAAATTGTGTATTTATTTGATGCTACTGCGGTGGAAATGTCGCAAGCATATTGGAAAATTCGCCAGCGGACTTCTCAAAAACGTTCACCATTATATAAACAGTGAATTCATTCGAAATGTCTGCGACAGATATATACTCAAGATTTATAAAATCCAGAAGCGCACATACTTTTTTTTTTTAATGTGATAGGTAGCAGACGAGCAGGCGGATCACCTTATGGTAAGCAATTGCCACCGCCCATGGACACTTGCAATACCAGTGGAGTTACAAGAGCGCTGCCAACCTTTTATCCCCTTCCCCCCCGAGTGGGCCTCCGGTACCCTCACTCACTCGGCGAAACACAGCACAGGGGCTGCTTCACGCCGGTTTTCTGTGAGGCAGTGGTATCACTCCGGTTGAGCCAGCCCATTCATGCCGAAGCGTGGCTCACCCACAGTTAAAATGCTCTCCCACATCGCTCTAATATTTCCAATACAAACATATTTGACAGAGTGTCAGTGACCCTATTAAAGAACTAACGCCCTGTACAGCTTATATAGCTCCTACAGTCGCATAGTAGACACACTAGCGCATGAATATGCAGCACTGCAGGCTGTCCTCGGACCAGTTAATAATTAACAGAGAGCTTAAGAGCTCACGGCGGAGTAAGGAGCTAAGTACGGGCTTCCTTAGCTGCCTGATCATCTTTTTCCATTAGCGTGTAGAATTGGTAAGGAGGTGAAATTAAGTGTCCTTTGTTACTGCTCAGAATAAAAAGGCTCATTTTCCTTTCCTCATATGAGTTTTCCTTTTGCTTGTAGGTCCTCTAACACCTACTTAGTTTGTATATGTAGGTACTCATGTAAATAATGTTACAAATGACAAATTTTATACATACATGTAGGTACAGAGATATGTTTTATGATATAGGTTGCAGACTACCAGACGGATTACTTGATGGTACTTACACGATTGCTGCCGCCTATGCTCATCCTGTAGAGAAGAGACACAAAGATATAAAAAAGACATAATAGACTTTCTTGAGTTCACTAAACATGTTTTTTTTTAATTCATCACATCTTATTGGACGGTCCAGATCGGCATCACTCTCGGATCCACAGTCCACAACTTAATTCACACTGCTGCAGATTGACACAAATGCCGGTCCCTATACCTAATTTAAGCGCAAAGTGCTACACAGAGGTCACGATCCTCAAAAATTGGGATACCCCAATACAAGAACAAACACAATTAATAAAACTCCAATAATGATGCGACCTGGTCCAGTGTTGAAGAAAACTGTATCTTGTTCTTCCCTACCAATTTGACCCGACCCCGCCCCACAAATCATTTCAGGCGTCTCACACGGCTGTTTATCATTTCTTTGTCCACTTGATTTATTGACTTATGAGGAGGCCTGTATCCTCACTCCTCAGGGATGCGATGTAGTAATAACTCACTGGACAGGGTTATTTATCGCTTTTCTGCCCAGTAACTAAGTTATGAGTATCGGTGCGTTTGTTGATGATGAAAAAATGGACTGGATTGTTTTCCCTTCTTGAAGGGGAAAAATAGATAGGTAGTTTAACCGTTACCTGGAATTTGAAATGCGCATAAATATGTTTTATACTATTTTCTCTCTGTTTATTTTGATTTGGTATATATTGAAAAAAAAAATGCATTTTTTGCTTTATTTGCGGACGATACAAGATTGATGATTATACAAAATGTCAATAATGGGCTAGACTGGTGAATTTGTTGAAACTAACTTAATCATTTAAAACATGGGCTAGAACACTCAAAAATATTTAAACGTTAACCTATTTAGGTTAACTTACAACAAATACAAATTAAGTCTTAGGGAAGCACTAACGCATCATTTACATAGGTATTGTACGTATTTGCATAGTCATGAAATCTTTAGGTGAAACTTTGGATGAAAACATAATTTAGATTAAGCATATCGATGGTCTGTGCCGTAGACTTGACAGATTTGTATTCGTAACTTAGGACTGTGACCTAAGTTGACACACAGAACTGAACTGATAAGTTTATCACGGCTATACCTCTGTAGACATGGCCAGCCCACCAGCTGATTAACCAGTTAAAACAAGTGAAAACAGATGGAAGATTATGCAAGTGAACTGACCGGTACCAGCTTGTTTGCATATAAAATTTAATTACATACCATTTGTCCAATAAATAGCTAAAGGTAAAGTATCATATACACACAAACTGTATGGGATCATTACCCTACCTCGAAACTGTAATATTCACGCCATTTAATGTTGCGTAAAATTTTATAATTAAATGGTGCTGTTGCATTAATTAATGATATTAAAATATTCGAGTTTAATACTTTACTTTGTTTTGGTTCGGGGCATCTGATTAATTACTGAGGACTATATGAAAGTAGCTTCCTTCGAGTTCGGCTTCCTTAATAAGCAAAGTTTGGCACAGAACGTCTTTTTGAATGAAAGTTAGCCGCTTTGACGAGAAGGGCAGCCCTTGATGTGATTAGAACGTATTTACGTACAAAGGCAATCGTAACCTACAGTCTTACTTACTAACTTATAGATTTATTTTTTCTTTATTCTGGAACAAAATTCTAAAACTATTATAAGAAACACATTTGTTTTTAGTATTTTATACCTATATTCATGTGTACCTACGTGTTACATAATATTCATTCATATCGTAGGCACTTATATTCAATGGTTTTTTCAGGTTATTCAGTGAATTAAATAAATAAAGCAGTTAGTAATGATTACTATTAATTTGTACACTCTCAATTATGAGACCTTGTTCATTTCAGTAGCTCCGCAATTAGATTTTAATTAATTGCAATACATTTTAATAAACAATTTCTTCGTAGTGTACCTACGTATGTATGGATTTTAAACACTCATCAGCATCGTCAGTCTGTAAATTACCCGCCTTCACTTCGTTTCGGGACTTACTACACCGTACCAATAGATGGCGCTGATAGTAGATTACCTACATCGTGAAAAGTGTTCTTTTTCAGATTAGGTACTTATAAAGCTTCACGTTGGTTATGAGATGTAGGTGCCTCTTCATAAGTAGTAAAGAGATAGACATTACTCACTAAGCCAACATGCAATAAAAAAAAAATGACAATCGACTATCAACAACACCAAAAAACATTTGTAAAATCCACCCGCAATCCTTTATCAGGTCGCGTCAGAGGTCGCAGCCGGTACCTCGCGGCTGAGGACGACGATAAATCAAGCCTCTAGGAAATTGCCGACGACGCTCCCCTCCCCCGCCCCCTCCCGGGGAGATTTAATTAAATCTTGCATCGAACTCCTGAGGCCGCCTAACGAACGACCATTGTACTTAAATAATGCGTGTGTCGACTTTTTGCGCGATCGAATCGGGTGAATGGGTCCAAGAGGCCCATATTAGGAGCGAGGGTTAGCTCTTCTGTGAAGGTGTGATTAGTTTTTGGATAGGAATTCTATTGTACGTAAACTGTTAAATGGCGAAATGGAATGTTTGACACAGTTCTCTGATAATGAGTTATTTCCATTTGAAGCTGGCTTAAACACGTTGAAATTCATAGTACAGTCGACGTAATATCGAGTTACCACCTGCAGTGCAAAAATAGCACTTGTGTCTCACACATTAGGATGGTTCAAATCCAAATAGACTCGATGTCGCGGTATTGTGTACATATTTTCTAAAACGAAGCCTTATCTTTACTTATTTGCTTCAAAGGAGCGGTTGGGTGTTTTAATTTATTCCTTGTATTTCTCGTCCGAAGATTTATTCTTTTTATAAATTTATATTTTAAAATTACGCTGCCGTCCATTGATAATCAATTTCTGTCCACGTACACGTGAATTTAAATCCAATATTTAGCTTACCATTTGCAAATGTTTACGTAAACGTGAAATGGTACGCTACTCTATGCGAACGGATAAATTGTCAAGATAAGGCATGTTCACATTGATGCATATCGCGGCAAGTGTCGAGCCGAAACAAGACGTATCGCCGCGCGTAAATCATACTACACCGAGGGCGACTGGGGCCGGCTTGAGGTAAGATTGGCCCCTGGCTTCCTTGACGTGAGAACTTTATTGCTTGAAGAATTAAACGAAGTAGGTAATTTTATGCTAAATCAAAAATGTACAAACAAATTGGTCATTGGAAGAAAACAGACATAAATATCTCTAGATACGGATTTATGCCTTGGAATTTTGTTCTAATATAAACGCTAAAAACGATGATTGCCTCTTAAGAAAAGTATAAGCAGCTTTGTAATAATAGATCAGAAATTGATTTGGAGTTGAATATTAAAAAATAATATCATTATATGACTGTAGTTCCTTTTGATTTCGACTATAGAAAAATAAAATTGTATTCATTATGAAAACGTCACAATTATAATAAGTATCTAGTAAATTGCACTGTATCTTTTTTGTTCAACAACATTTATATTCTCGTATCTACATTAAACCTCTCGCTTTATAGATATTGGTACCTACTACTTTGCAAATGCAAGTAGGTAAATAACACCTTTACGCGAACTCGTAGAGATCGCAACATAAATAAGCTATTCAAACTGATACATATCGCGGCAAGTGTCAGCTTGTGAACTAAGACGCATGGCGCGGGCAGCGACGTAAATCATACCGCTCGGGGTCACACTTACCCCTGCTTACCCCAGTACCCCTTCTTAATACACTGAGAAAAAGTGACCCGATCCGCCGCCGGACAGGGAAACACACTTTACACGCCTCGTCGACGCTTCAGCGATAGCCCTTGCTTTAAAGGATTTTCACCAGGCTGGTTCTTTTTGTAGGTGGTGTGGAGATGTGTGATCAAAGATGCAGAGGAAGGGTTAAGATGGGGAAGTTGCGTACCGTAATTACTCAGTAAAGATGGCCGTAACATAACATTTTGACTAGCCGGATCGCGCATTTGGAAGTGACTCTGCCTCAAATGCCAAAGGTTGTGGGTTCGATCCCCACCTTGGCCAAACATTCGTCTGATGAAATCTTTACTTCACGCAGTGTGTGTTTGTTCAGTGTCTGGGTGTTGTATAATATTATGTATTCATGTACTATATTTGTAAACCTATGTTGTCTGATCTATAACACAAGTGCTTAACTGCTTACATCCTAGGTACTTAGTACGGAGTCAGTTCAATGTATGAAATTTTGTGTGAATTTATTTCATTTTTAGTTTTAGGTATATTATGAACATTTGAATTTTTGTTATACCAATTTTATTTTTGTTAGGTATAGCAAAAGTGAATAATGCACTTACAAAATTCACCCACCACACGAAGAAACCACAAAGAACAGCCACCCGGTATGTGAAAGGATGTGGGTTCGATTTCTACCGGGATCCTTCGATGAAATATAATTAAGTGCATTATTTATAAAGGATGTGGGTTTCCCACCTGAACCCTTCAATGAAATTTCGAAGTGTATTATTTATACCTATTATGAACATTTCGATGAACTTCGCTCAGTTAACATAATAGTGCGTACAATATTTCGAGCACTCAAGGAACACACTCCTAAATTTGCCTAGATAGTATTATCATACTTTTAACCTTTTTATGCATTAAAACCTAATTTCTATCTACTAACCGTTAACACTAACTCTCTTGAATGGCTCATATTTCACCCCTTGGCCCTAAATAAGGCTTTATTACGTAAATAATAACCCCAAAATATCCTGCTAATTAATATAAGGGCTTGCCAGTTCAGGGGATAGCGGGAATTTACAGCTTGTTGCCATCTTAGGGTTAAGGGTTCGACTTTCGTATTTATTATGTTAATTTGCTGATTTACGCTGCATTGTTAGCGGTTTTTTATGGGGAAGCGTTCGAGTACTTGCCAATGAGAGAGATTTAACTTCGCTGACTTAACAAATTCAATCTAACTAGGGACAAGGATCGGTAATGAAGTGGTAATGGGCAGTTTTTGAGGTATTGTAGTTGTGTTGTGTAAAGAGTATCATCTGACCTTTTAAAAAATTACTTTTACAGTACAGTCCAGAAGTTTTTCTTATAAAAAATGAGAAAAAATAGTGAAGTGACTACAGTTTCTATTTACAGTGTAGATTTGGTAATTTCCTTAATGAAGGTGATAGTAGGTAGATCTTTGGATTCTGATGTGCTTCTTGCGGACATCCTACTACTATTATAAAGGCGAAAGTTTGTATGGATGTATGGATGTATTACTACTGAATGGATTGGAATGAAGCTTTACCACAATATAGCTTACACATCAGAATAACACAGGCTACAATTTATAAAAATATATTGAGTGGATTGTCCAAAATATGACGGTAAGTGTCAATAATTAACTCCACGCGTACGAAGTCGCGGGCGGCCGCTAGTTAGGTTATAAACTTTAATTTTAGGATTTGATGACTTGATATTTTTTTCAAATAATTTAAAGTACAAAACATACAAAACGTAAAAAAGTATTTGTTACTTAAATTACTAGAACCTTGCCAAAACAACGCACCTGTGGTAAGGTCCTAAAAATTTGAGTCCCGGGAATCAAACCAAGAACCACATTCGCAACGGCTTCTATGTGAGATCTTACCAAAAGGTGAATAATGAAGAAGTTTGTCTTGTATCCTTTTAATGACCTGCATAAGGTAGGTTTTAGTGTCAGAAAAATACCAACAAAATAGGGATGTCTCGCGGTTGAAAACCAGTGTTCTACATCTCAAGCAAGAATGAATAATGTTCTTTGTTACAAACATTAGTTTTGTTTATTCCCTGCATAATACACAAGTTAGACTACGCAGAACAGTAAAACCCTCAGAGGGGATAAGATTATTCTCCGCTAGGGCAAGTCAACATTTCTTTATTCAGGAATTCTCTTTTTTGTCTAGTACTCGTATTTCTTTGAGGCGCGCTGCGGGCTTGCACCTTTGTGAATTATTACTCTACGAACTGTCAGGACTAGGTACCAACCAGTGTTGGTAATCGATTGGACTATCGATAGTAAAAGAAAAATCAATAGTATCGATTGTCTATCAATTGTACTGCCACGTGTTAAAAGTATCGATACGATAGTTATAGATAGGGAAATTTTAGCAATTCTCAAACTATTCATATGGCCAATACTATTGATTCTATTGATAGTATTGAACTACAAGCTATCGATACTACCCAGAGTATCAATACTATTCCACCAATCTCTCTTTTTGATACTTTGGTTATTATCGTTACTTTTGTACACGAAAATACTATCAATAACTTATGTAATTTTTAAAGTCAACTATCGTTGTGAAATTATCCATACTTCAGCAACAATAGTACCTGCCTATTATTAGCTTTAGCTGTGTGATTGCTAGATAGTAGATGTTTTGTTGAGAAATTCGTAGAGTCAGCTCGAAGTCTGTAAGGCTTGTAACGGGTCTTCAGAAAACACGTAAGGCCGTTGGTCCTGCACCTGATCCTTCTTGGGTCGTGTCACACTGGTGTCTCATCGAAATATGAGGGTAAGGGAATAGAGAGTGTACCTGTGTTTACGCACACACTAGTGCACTATAATTATACTACAGACAGCCACACATCAGGTTACCACAATCTGTGAAATTTCCTTAATGAAGGTGATATTAGGTAGATCTTTGGATTCTGATGTGCTTCTTGCGGACATCCTACTACTATTATAAAGGCGAAAGTTTGTATGGATGTATGGATGTATGGATGTATGGATGTATGGATGTATGGATGTATTACTACTGAATGGATTGGAATGAAGCTTTACCACAATATAGCTTACACATCAGAATAACACAGGCTACAATTTATAAAAATATATTGAGTGGATTGTCCAAAATATGACGGTAAGTGTCAATAATTAACTCCACGCGTACGAAGTCGCGGGCGGCCGCTAGTTAGGTTATAAACTTTAATTTTAGGATTTGATGACTTGATATTTTTTTCAAATAATTTAAAGTACAAAACATACAAAACGTAAAAAGTATTTGTTACTTAAATACTAGAACCTTGCCAAAACAACGGACCTATGGTAAGGTCCTAAAAATTTGAGACCCGGGAATCAAACCAAGAACCACATTCACAAGCTTCTATGTGAGATCTTACCAAATGGTAAGTAATAAAGACATTTGTCTTGTATCCTTTCAATGGCCTGCATAAGGTAGGTGTTAGTGTCAGAAAAATACCAACAAAATAGGGATGTCTCGCGGTTGAAAACCAGTGTTCTACATCTCAAGCAAGAATGAATAATGTTCTTTGTTACAAACATTAGTTTTGTTTATTCCCTGCATAATACACAAGTTAGACTACGAAGAACAGTGAAACCCTCAGAGGGGATAAGATTATTCTCCGCTAGGGCAAGTCAACATTTCTTTATTCAGGAATTCTCTTTTTGATACTTTGGTTATTATCGTTACTTTTGTACACGAAAATACTATCAATAACTTATGCAATTTTTGAAGTCAACTATCGTTGTGAAATTATCGATACTTCAGCAACAATAGTACCTGCCTATTATTAGCTTTAGCTGTGTGATTGCTAGATAGTAGATGTTTTGTTGAGAAATTCGTAGAGTCAGCTCGAAGTCTGTAAGGCTTGTAACGGGTCTTCAGAAAACACGTAAGGCCGTAGTTAGTCCTGCACCTGATCCTTCTTGGGTCGTGTCACACTGGTGTCTCATCGAAATATGAGGGTAAGGGAATAGATAGTGTACCTGTGTTTACGTACACACTAGTGCACTATAATTATACTACAGACAGCCACACATCAGGTTACCACAATCTGTGAAATTTGATCCGCCTGCTCGTCTGCTACCTATTACATAAAAAAAAAATAATCCTTAATTGATATTCAACCTTATGTTTTGACTGCAAGAGACTCGATTGAAGAAACTTGACAGTTTTTTATGCTTTGATGTGGCGCTGTACGTACGTGTGACGTACGTTTATCGGGCACTGTAGCCAAAACAGTTGGAGGTCTTATTACATTATTCTATTAATTTACAAATAGGTCCTCAATTCCTCATCCACACATGCAGTATAAAGAAAGTTTTGCAAGGTATATCAACGCATTATTTATTAATACATATTATTTCGGAGCCCCGTACCAACATGTCCTCTGCTGAATACTTAATGTCTCCTCAAATCACAATAAGAATACGGATCAAAGGAAATCACTTCGTGAATAATATGTGAGGTCGGGAACTTGCTCAATGTGTTGGTAACACGAGAGATACAATAAAGGGAGGTTAAATATATAGGTATGTTGACAAGCAGACGGTAGAATGCTAACAATATCTTAAAAGTTGCGTAATTAATTTAGTAATAAATACTTCATCGTCATGATTTCAGCTACTAGACGTCCACTGCTGGACATAGGCCTCCTCTAACGTTCTCGTTCTAAAAAATTGGGGTCAAGCGTAGCTTGTAAACGTTACCGCTTCCTACACAGTTCCAGTAGATATACGAATATGTTCGTTCAAGCAGTGTTGAAACTCAGACTACCTACCACCGAAAGTATACCTACTTTCGGTAGGTAGGGTGGTCGTATAGATAAGGTGGTCCTTTTATTTTTACAAAAAATCATCGTCATCATGTCAGCTCACATTCACCGACTGTTGAGTATAGGTAGGCCTCTTCTTAATTATGCCACTCCCTACGGTCAACAGAAACCCTCATCTCGTGATCCATTGTTTCCCCACTACCTAAAACATTGCAAAAGATACATACGTAAATGTTTACCATATTCCCCTCCAAATCATACTGTTACTACTGCTCATCCGTTAGCGTATGTCTACTGTGACAGCCAGCCAGCTTGTTACGGGTTTTAGTGAACCGAAAACGCCGAAGATATCACTAAATACACATACATACCAGTTTCGACCCACTGAACATCACACCGTTTGACGCCTGGGATTTATGGAAGGCGGTGTGGTGTGACCTTGCATTTTAAAATAGGATTTTCGGTAAATCATTTTGGTATGGGAACCTAAGGGGTCTCTGTGAATAAGATTTTTGTCAATTAAGTAAGGGAATTAAAAATCGATTTGGTTATTTTCGGTTATAGAGCTGTACCTGACATAATATTCATGTTCATGCTTATCTCTGGGAAAAGAAAATAGGAATCAGGAGGTAGAGCTTGCCTTATGCGGATAGATGATCACAAACCCGAGCTATTTTTGGAAATTCCTATCATAGTAGCGATGACTGGATTTCTATGATGTAGGCTTTTGCCTTGCAGTGGGACAGAATAAACTGGTACTTTATTTATTTTACATTGGTGAATGTTTCATAGTAGGTGACCACTCCAAGAATTGGAATTTATCATTTCTTTCAGGTGGCATCGATCCGTTGCGGTTTCGACCGCGCCACCTAATGAAATAGAAATTGGCGACCGAAGACGAGCCATGGCCCCCTCCCCGCCCTCAAGAGCCGCGGGAAAGGGACAAAATATATTTATACAAAGTCAAAGACGCCCGCCGAGTGGGATAGCTGTATTCATTATGAATATAATGCGGTGAGTGTCCGTGAGGGCGCGCGTGTGTGCGTCCTTTCTCAACCGAATCAATAAATTTATCTTCGCGACGATGACCAGTTTTGGATTGAGATATTATCTTACCTTTGTAAATAGATACTCTTTTGTTTTTTAATTATTTTTTCGATAGACTGGTTTGCTGGCTGGATTAGTTGTGTGTAAAATGGTGTGCTACAAAAAAAAATGGTTGATGTTTGAGTAAAATTAGAATTCAAATAAAACTTTTTTATTTTGGCAGAATTAATTTAATCTCTTTACGCACAACCTAACAGTTTTAATTTTTTTTAAATACAGTATTGTATTAAATTTATATTTTTTTGTAATGAAATAACTTTGGGCGTTCAAAAAAAGAACATTCCCTTGCCTCAACGATCGATGGCGTGACGAACGTCTCGCGTTGTGGTTGGTTTGCGGTTAGCTGGGCGTGGCTTGCGGTAATATTTTACCGCGTCCCATTGGTCGATCACCTGACCTTTGCGGTTAGTCGTGCGGTTTCTAAGATTTTCACCCTCGGAAAAATAGATAGAGGAAAATATATGGTGTGCTTAGCGCTGATTGGTCGCGGTGTAATTTTGTGGTTAACCGCGATACGCGATTCGTTAAGATGATAATGGGTGGTTTGGTGGCAATTGGAAGGATTTGCCGCGGTTGTTTGGCGCTCGCTACTGGCCGCTGCGGTTAGAGGTGCCGATTTTGATTAGAGCCCCGCCCGGCAATCGAAACGTTGCCAGCTCTCTGCCAGAAACTATCGTCATATCGTTTTGGTTACGTAAATAAGCTTTTTTGGCAATGTTTACTCGGTTGCGTAGGTATATTATTGGACACATTTCCCTGTTTAAAAATATTCATTTGATTTTTTATTAGTTTATCTATGAACTTAAGGTACGAATAAAGAAAGCATTATTATGTACCTAACTTAAGTAGACTTTTGTATGTCAAGTCACCGAGTCTATTTTAATAAACCAAAAGTACATAACGTACCTAAGTTTATAAAATGTTTTAAATAAAACTAACAAAAAACTATGATTTTTTTTACAGCTGTTGCCCTCTCGCGGCGGAACGACGAACCTCTTGGTCTTTATTTTTAACAAAACGCCCTCAAGTGCAAACTTTCCGTTTTCTTCCCTTTCTTAAGAAAGCAAAGCCCCGTCTAAGAAAGTTCTACACCCCACGGTACGCACACACCCTCAGTTGACCCTAAACGAGTAACCAATTCCCCGATGTAAAACGTCCTATCTCTCCGAACTCTCTTGTAAACATAAGCTCTTTTTCTTTCATGACTTTGAAAAGCGGTCGCTCAATTCTAAAGCAGCATAAACGTACTATTCTAAAATTCACTTACGTCGTTCTACTTCTTAGTCGCATCTTTTCCTCCGTCAACAGCGCTTACATATTCCATCAAGCCAATTGAAATTCAGCTCTAGCTGTTCATACTTAAAGTCTAATTTCATTTAGCAAATCAAAGCGACTTGGGCAAATGTTTCCCCAGCACATTTTTGGCACTTTTCCGGCGCGCTGTGTGCGTGTCATGTTTACGGGGGGATAAAAAGTGTGTGTACGACGCGGCGCTAGTGTGCCGCAGCTGCGGGGAAACGCCGACAGATGGCGCCACGCGCCTGCGGTTACCAAGGGCGGAAACTCGTTTGAAAGATGAGCTTGGATCGGTGAAGATTACGTTTGAACTAACACTCTACGTCGTTAACGAAATTACTTAAATCGCATTGCAGGTGTACTTTCACGCTTTGCGATTCCCGAACTTGTTACCTACTTGGTGTGGGATTAGAAGTTTTCTATACAGCATTGTATGTAAAACAGTTTCACCCTTCTAACCGCATATTTGCTCATAATTTTGAATGGCTTTTGTTTTATGACTTTTGGTAATGTGCTTTTTCATGCGTTGCAGGTTTTAGAAACAACTATGCTACGAGTAGGTAAGTAGGCATGAAAAACTTTGGATTATACCCCAAATCGTTCCAAACAAAGGAATGTTCCAGCTTTCCATTAAAAAGGGGGTGGATCATGAAGTCATAACCTAGTTGTGCTACGAAGGTTTGATGATAGAGCCAATTAAAAAAAATGTGATAAACAATCACACCAATCGACATGGTCCCAAACTAGGGCAACCCCTGTAGAGTACCAGATGACGATAATTAACTGGGGGCGTCAAGCCAGAAATCCCAGAACCCTAGAAAATTTAGAAAATGTAGTTTCCTAAATTAACTTAACCGAGAATCGAACCCGGGGCCATTCTCGCTTCGGGCGAACACCTTACCGGCGACATCGAGGTCGTCAAACCCAAAAGGAAAACCCCGCCGGAATTAGAACTCGAGACATAAGTAGTTTCACAAATTATATAGGTAAGGTACGTGTCCGGATTCGAACCTACGATCTTCCGTTCGGAAAGCACACGCTCACACCCACTGAGCTACCATGCCCTTAACATTTTTCAGTTATTGACTCTTATGTCTACCTGTTTAAGATCTGCTTCTTTCCTCTTCTGGTTTTTTATGTGATAGGTGGCAGACGAGCAGACTGATCATCTGATGGTAAGTGATTGTCATGACCCATAGAAACCTGCCATCCCAGTAGATGGACCTCGGGTACACTCATCCACTCGACGAAATACAGCGCATCCGCTACTTCACGCCGGTCTTCTATGAGGCCGTGGTATCGTTCCGGTTGAGCTGACTCATTCATGACGAAGCGTGCCCCCACGTAGGTACCTACTAACTTACGCGTGTTATACGTAGATTCATAATATCTAACTAGTTAATTACTTAGTTATATTACTTACTTAAGTATCCCGAAACTGCTGGTACTTGGGGAGGGGTGTAACTATTTGGGAGGCGGTGGTGTCATTATCGTTACAGTTGAACGTTGGCGATCAAGTGGCGCTTAGTTTGTGATTAGAAATAGAAATATTATTTATTCAATTTAAGTCCTTATACATTTATGAATGTGAAATATTATGTAGCTACTTACCGCTGATTCGGAGAGTCGATTTCTACCGAGAAGAATCAGCAAGAAACTCAATGATTGCATACTACTAGTATAATGCGTCAAGAAAGTCTTGGCTACCTAGTATTGAAATCTAGTTAACCGGTAAATATTGCGACTGCTCCAAAGAATTAAATTGAGACAACATCACATTACATTGTCCTGGTCCCAAACTAAGGCTTTCCCTTGTGTTATGGAAGCCAGATACAACGAAGGAACCACAAACACTCAGACCCAACACAAATATAAATTTCATCAACAAACATTTGTGTTGGTGCGGGAATCGAACTCGCGACCCTTACGTCTCAACCGACGCTCAAACTATTACGCTTAAACGGGTCGTCTACAAAATTTCATGACTTTATTGAAACATTATACTTAGTTTATACTAGCGGCCGCCCGCGACTTCGTCCGCGTGGAATAGTAACTTTTTACCCCCCTTTTAACCCCTTACAACCCCCTTTTCGCACTAAAAAGTAGCCTATGTTCTTTCTCAGGGTCTATATTATCTGTATACCAAATTTCATTTAAATCCGTTGAGTAGTTTTGGCGTGAAAGAGTAACAGACAGACAGACAGACAGACAGACAGACAGACAGACAGACAGAGTTACTTTCGCATTTATAATATTAGTATGGAAGTATGGATTAAACGCCCTGATAGTCTAATGGTTATAGTACCTAGCAGGGTTCAGGGTTCTGGGTTCGATTCCCCAGTCGAGCAAAAGTATTTTCTCAAACCTTGGGGGCTTGGAACCCACGACCTTCAAGTTTTAAAAAACAACGCTTTTTAGGCATAACCCCTTATCATTAAAAGGTTCACCAAGGTATTTTTTTTCTTCTTCCCTTCTAATAGTAATGAATCATGATGTACAAAAATCATGTTTGTCCAATGTAGGCATGGCACCTACGGCCTTTGGAGTAGGGGGAGTCCGGGATACTTGCTCATATGGGATACTTGAGCCACTTCCAATATAAACTTGAATATTCGCGCCAGCGACGGTCAAAGACGTGTTCACGGTTGCCGTTCGCCAACCAAACACGTGCAAGTAGCCATCTTGGGAAAAAACAGAGACACGCGACTGCTAGTGGCAACAAGGTGATTTCTGCGTGCTGGGATAAATATTTTTAACTTTACGTTTTTCATCATTACTTTACCATTAATGAAGGTACGATCTAGTAACCATTGTTATTGTATTGTGTGATTAACGTGTTGAAATATTTGTACAGTGGTATATTCTTGTGAAGTGTCGATTTTAAGATATCACAAATAAATTTGCTACGGGTAGGGTGTGGGATACTTGAACTAGGTTGGTGTAGGGATACTATGATATAGAAAACTTTTGTCATTTTGTTGCATTATTATTATGTTAATGTGTATGTACAGTGGTTTGTTGATCTATTTTACTTATACTGTTTGTAACATAAGGAATAACTTTTGTGCATTTCGTTTATATGTTTTTGTTTTGTTTAGTTGCTTAATATGTAAACTTTTGATGGTGATTATAGTCAATAAATTCTATTTTAATTTTAAAAGGGTATTTTATAATTGTTATTCTTCAAAAAAGAACGTGTGGTCAAATCTCCTATCTATGGTCATATATCCCCACCCCCCCTGATCAACTATCCCATAGGTTAGGGATAGTTAAACCACTTTCTTTAAAAAAAAGTTAATTACAATTTTAACTATTTAACTTTTCAAAACTTTTTTTATATTAAAGTGTACCTGTTTCCCTAAGCCATTCATTCATCCGTTAAATAAAGAGCATAACGCAATATATACAAAAATATTAATCATAGTATAAAATGGGGTTCAACTATCCCGGACTCCCCCTAGGTATGACGCAAGGGCCACTGCCAAAAGTGCTATCCTGCCAGTAAAATTTCAAGGCTAGCACCGAAGGAGTTTACCATCGTTAGAGTATGTACCTATGTATTTTTTGTATTCTAGGTATTTACATGCAGACGAGGTAGCGTAGCTGGTAAGCGCACGCGCTTGAAATTGGTGCGCGTACATTAAACAGTCAGGCGTATTTCATTCGGAGGCCAAATATGCCCGATTTAGTTTATTTTTCAAACAAATTCTGCACCGTCTATGGTGCGATTCCTAGGTTAAAAGTTTTGCGGCTTTGTAAACGGAATTCGGATAGTATTTTGTTTTGCACTGCTAAAATTCAGGGGCATTTACATTGGTCGATAAGTCGGTCGTTAGTTGGTACGGCCTTCATCGCTCTTCTTTGTTTGCGCCCTGTGGTATGCGTAGCCCGCATATAAAAAGAATAGGCATTTAAATTGGTAGTTTTTTTTATGTGATAGGTAGCAGACGAGCAGGCGGATCACCTGATGGTAAGCAATTGCCACCCATGGACACATGCAACACCAGTGGAGTCACAAGTGCGCTGCTAACCTTTTATCCCCTCGTTAG
The DNA here is from genome assembly GCA_014851415.1 of Cnaphalocrocis medinalis. Lineage (NCBI taxonomy): Eukaryota > Metazoa > Arthropoda > Insecta > Lepidoptera > Crambidae > Cnaphalocrocis > Cnaphalocrocis medinalis. The sequence goes on along the minus strand of CM026289.1, from coordinate 5,473,338 downwards.
AGCCCACTTGAAGATATGGGCTCTAAAAACTAATGTAAATACCTCTTATTGTTTTTAACCGACCAGTGTCAACCCCATCCCTATTTTTTTTGGTTTTGTCTTTCAGGCTACAATCGAAATCAAAAAAGTACCCTAAGTTCTGAATTGTGCCCAAAATACTTCCCCAACAAGAGAATTATTAAAACAAAAATCAATTACTCTCGTCTGCAAAGATCGCGAGAGCAAAGAAGGGGTGAAATCAAGGCGGGAGGTAATCAGCGGCGACCGCGTAATGGCTCCGCTGGGACCGGCCCATCCGCCGCCTTCAGGGCTGCTCCATACTAACAGACGGAAATGTTATCACATTATGGCTTCTAGAAACTCAAAACCTCGCTTCCTTACTCTTCATTAATTTAGCTAAAAGTTAGTAAAAAACATCATTAACTTATTGAAAAGTAAATAAAAAATGTGGACTAGTGGCACAAAATTACACAGAAAAGTTAGACTTTGACCTGATTTTGAATTTAGAAGAGTTCGTTGACATATGCTAGGGTTGTTGCCCGGCATGAGTACATAAGCGCGCGGCCTCTACCATAGACATCGACAGTTTGACAATCTTATGTCATAAGTTAGGATTAATGTGGTCGAAAAGGCGTTTTTGCCCGTTAGTGCGCATGTCTGAGTACATGACATTTTTAGCTCTTAGTGGGCAGTTCAGCCTTCTGTGTCAATATGTATTTTGTGCTAGTGGGTTCAAACGAATATTATAATAATGCTAGGGTATCACATTACAAAAACCAATAGGGGTGACACAGTTTCAAGAGCCTATGCACCACTGCCGCACCCCCGGTAACACTAATGGAATCACAAGGCGCTGCCACCCTTCCGTCCAATCTTGAACTAAGAACCTCTTTTATGCTGCACCACAAATTCCTGTCCCAGGCTGTCTTCATCTAGTAAAGTAGCTACTGCCTCCTAAATACATCACTATCTACATTTGACATGATATGTCAAAGTACGTGGCAGCTTACAATAGGCCGCATAAGAAGATTATTGCAAGCTTCATGTGCAGGCACATTTCGAGGAGAACTGATAGCCCTTGGAACGGCAAGGTCTTTAAGTGGAGGCCACGTACAGGGAGTTGCAGCCTAGTGAAGGTCGCGGGAAGTTCTTGGATGCGGGTGGCACAGGTCTGATCATCATCATCATCAGCCTGTTGCAATCTACTGCTGGACATAGGCCTCTCCAAATGCTCGCCACTTTAAACGATCTTCGGCTACTCGCATCCAGCTCCAGCCAACCCTCTTGCGCAGATCATCACTCCATCTGGCCTGCGGTCGTCTTACACTACGTTTACCAAGACGCGGTCTCCACTCCAGAACTCGTTTACCCCAACGGTTGTCAGTTCTGCGGCAGATATGGCGAGCCCGCTGCCACAGGTCTGATCAGCGTGAAGACACTTGGGAGAGCCATTGTACAGTAGCGGGCGACTCTTGGCTGAAAGGATGATAATGTTATCAAAAAATATTTTTTTCGAACTACCTACATTACGCAATAGTTGTTTCACATGCAAAGGCCTTGATAGAGTTAGCGTTGGTTTTATCTAATTTTCCCACTGACAGCCCTAACGGTAGCAGTAATTCTTGGCGCACTTTAAGACAACGGTGTTTATTCTTTATCGCAGTCGTGGGAAATTTACTGGGGCGGGCGATAATTAAAATATTCCCATTCACGCCGCTGTTAATTAAATAGACAACCCTAATCAGCATTCATTGATTCATACACAGTTCGTTGTTTGTTTTGGCTATTTTTTATACTGACTACTGACAATTTGAGGGCGTGAAATATAATCCAGTCATGACCTGTCCACCCACCAGACTCATCCATTCCAATCCAAGGGAATCTTCATTTGTGTAGCTTTGCACCATAGAGTAGTCCTACTAACTACTACAAATTGTTATAATATATAACAATTGTTTGTATAACAATTGTTTGAAATATCAAAACTATTCAGTATGCATAAGTCAGTAGTCTGATGGTTCTTACCGTAATAAGACGAGGCTTTCTATTTATAAAAGTGACCCACCCTAACGTATTTTCTTGAAATGAGGCCCAAGCTATTCCAATAGATGGCGCTAGGTGTCGGTTGCAACATGCAAGTGTTTCGTTTTTTCTGTTACCCTCATAGCCTTCTGCCATGCCGGAATGAGTCTCTATGTTATTTATAAAATGGTTCTTTTATCTAATGATATTAAGAATTTGCTGGCTTTTAAGTTTAGTAGAAATGAACCTTACATTTCCAAGTCAACAAATAAATCCCCTGCGTTGTTGTTTCTTAATGTTGAGAAATTACGGTCATTACGTGGAGCTGAACACACACATGCCTATGTACACACACACACGGGTGGGGGATTAATGAGATGCGATTGTCTTCTTCATTGCAAGGACTAATCTCGTGGACTAGTTTCATTTGTTTTAGCGATATTTTTAACAGACTTTTAAAAAAGTAAAGGTTTTACATTCGAAGTGATTTTCAAATTTTAGATAGGTATGACGGCGAGGCAGTCATTGTAATGTTTGTTAACAATTTTTTATCTATGTGTTATTATTTACTTATGCGTGTTGATTAAGCCTAATCCCATCATACTAACGACGACTTGAAATGAAATGAAAATAAAATGAAAGGAAATTAATGCCTTTTACCCTGCAGTAGGACATTTTAGGTATAGGCTGATACTTTATACTTATTACATCTTGCTCTGTTTTATTTTTGTGATTAAGTTATTTTTATGGAAACACGAGCACGTATATAGATACGAGTATATACCTACTCTTCTGTATAGACGTAGGTTTATGGGCGTATATATATGAGTGGGAACCTACATTAGTATTTTCATTTCCTAGGTACTAAAACAATAAACTCAAATAGGTATAGGTATATCTATATACATTATAACAGTATATACCCATATATAACAAATAATAGCAAGAAGTGGAATGATATTATTAAAAACTAGTGGCCGACCGCAACTTCGTTTGCGTGAACTTTAGGACTCTTGACTTAAAGATGATTATCTAAATAGTAGATTGGGCCAAGGAATCACGTAGTCCCATCACCAAACTTGGAACCCCCTTTAAGTTCGAAATATCCTTCTTTATCGGATCTCATCCAAAAATGCTTATCACATTTGACAATTTTGCATTCCATTTCATCCCATATTTGCTATGGTGTAGCTGGGCTCTTAGAGTTCCACACCAGGTGTTCCATGATCTTTGATTTTTTTCATGTCATCATAAAATGCTCATCAATCTAAACAACTTTTGTTAAGGTGCCATTGACCTACCTCTTATAGTTTAGCTGGGCTGTTGTGGTTCTACATCAAGTAACCTGGTCTTCCAAATAAAATATACCCTATAAGTTGCCCTGATATTACAGCTATACAATAAAAAAAAAGTTTCATTCGAATTGCTTGAGTAGTTTCCGAGATTAGCGCGAACAAACAGACAAACAGATAAACAGACAAACAGACAGACAAAAATTTTAAAAATCATTGATTCATGTTCTGTTACTGTTTTTTAGTCGTCCTAAGTTGTTTTGGAATAAATATCTTCAATGTACAGACACAGCTTTTTTACATTTTTATTATATTATTATGTATAGATTATATGTATAGATAACTCGTTATAAAAACTCATATAATCAAGCATAAAAGATTATTATGCGTAGGTACCTCCTTTTTCAGAACTGTGAACATAAAACGACCAAACAATTATCTAATCGACCACGACAAGGATCACTCACACTACGAAATGAATGCAAAAGTAATACACTAAAAACTAAATGAAGATAGAAACCATTCCCACCGCGACTGTACATTTTGGCAAGACGACGCGCCCAGTTATTACAATAATTAGCTTCTTGGTTGAAACAAAAGCAAAGCTCAGACAGTAATTAGAGGGTGCTTATGAAAAGCGTAATTACAATACATGCAGTCGATACGCTGTCTTCGCATAAGCCAATTAGGGACAAAAGAGACGTAGGATAGGGCTTTGTAAGTAAAGGGTGTTGAAGGCATTGAATGAAAAACATGTATAAGCCTACATGTACATTTATTCACTTTTATGTACTGTATTGGGAATGATTAGTTTGTATTTGTGTTTGATTTATCCACTAATATTATATACTAGAGCCCCATTATATACTAGTTCAAAAAATAACCAATGGATGGCGCTGGGCGTCGATTACATCGAGCTAGCGTTTCATGTTTTCGGTTTACATTATAAGCTTTTACGTTGTCTATAAAAGTTATCTCTTTATAAATAGTATATAAGAAGATAGATGGACTCATGACAGTAAACAGGTATCGGTATGACATTAGGACAGACTTTACTGCCTCATTAGCGCAGTGGGTAGTGGGTCGCACTTTATGAATGAATGAATGCATCTTAAGCTCTGACACTAGAATTGGCCACTCCGCTCTATCCCAGCCACCTCATCTAGCCTTTGAAGATGACCAAGATATTTCTTGACCTGATTCATCCAGTGAAATATCGCTTAGGATAACATTATTACCCGTTCGGTGTATTGGAGTAAGAACGAGTAAGTGATCATTAACTGTGTTTTTTTTATATTTAGTCTAAAAATTTGAGATTTGCTGAAATACAGGATCATATAGACCCAGTTCAGCAATAGATGCTACATGCAAATTGATGATGTATTCGGTACCTATTTGTATCACCATTTGTATTATCATTTTTTGACAATAAATATTATTACATATTAGTACGGTCTGAATTGATTCCATGGATCGTGTTTCCAAGGATTACTTTTGACTGACACTACCAAGAATGCTTGTTTATTGTCTCTCTGACGCGTGTAGCGTGTCGTAGTATGCCGTAGTGTACCGTAGCGTGTAGCGTGGCCCGGGCTAAAGACTGACGTTACAAATGAAGCTGCACAATTAAGGCGGCCGGTAGGCGCCGCATTTGCCGGTGTCACGTACCGACCCGCTCGCACTTAATTTTCTGGGGGCGGTTGTGGGGGCGTGCGGTTTTAAATTACACCCCACTGGGGGCCCGATTGCAGTTCGACAGCGCTCGTCTAGCGGATAGTTTGGTGATGATTGGAATTTGAATTGGGTGCTTTTTGAAAGAAAATTTGAATTGGATGTTGTCTTTGCGAATGCTTGGCATTTTGTATTTTGATTTGACGTTTTTAGATCTTTTTTAAACGACAGGTACTTAGATGAACGTTATGCTACAAATGAATGCTACAATTTGATAATTACCCCAATTACTAAGGTTTCTTAACCGACTCTTAACTCATTATTTATACCTATAACCTACCTTTCATAAATTTTCTTATAATTGGTCTGCGCGTGGATCAGGCAGCTGTGTTTGTTTTACCAACAACCTAACTATTAGTTTTTATGATGAAAATTACTAAAGCATAGTAGCAAATTTAAATTTACAGGTACCCAAATAAAATACTGAATTTGTAGTTGGTACCTAGGAAGATATTAGGTTCACAAGGATAGTTAAAAGTATCTGTAGTAGTATAAGATAAGGGAGCTGCTCTGTTTTCGTTGGTCTGCACTAGGCAGCTTGACACAATGAAATAGAAAGAAATTACAATATCTTTGTGTCAGTTTGGAAATAAAACCGTCAAATTTTTACAACGAAAATCTTAAAGTAGGTACATACCTACATCTGCCCGCAGTTTTTATTACTAGTACTCGTATTACAAAATTCACCTAAGCGGTATATCTAAATGGTAATTTATTGACATTATCCTGAAGACTGTCAGTCTGATCGTAAACGATGCTTGAATAACGTACACTCCTCATTAAATGTTGACTTGTGCATTGCTTTTCATAGGTATCAAAACAAAATTTCCCAAACACGCATCAGCTATTACCACCTAACCATCCACAAACACGAGCCTATAAACACCAAACTCCACCCACAAGCGAAACAATTTAATTCCTACAAACGCATCAAAAACGGCAATAAATTTTTAGACGTCACCCGGCGCACCGACACAAGTACGCTCGGGAATGACGGCGCGGCTTATCGTAGCGTCATTTCCATAATGCAGCCAGCATTTTAGCGCTCGTCTATAAAGCGCGACGCATAATAATCTGTGCTTTTACACTGTGCGTCGACATTGATGAACAAATTACATAAAACAAAAAAACTTTACCCACAAGCGAAATAGTGTAATTCCTATAAGCGAGTCAAAACGGCAGTAAATTTTTAGAAGTCACTTGGCGTACCGATACAAGTGCGCCCGGGAATGACGGCGCGGCTTATCGTAGCGTCATTTCCATAATGCAGCCAGCATTTTAGCGCTCGTCTATAAAGCGCGACGCATAATAATCTGTGCTTTTACACTGTGCGTCGACATTGATGACTAAATTCCATAAAACAAAAAAAACTACCCTCAAGCGAAATAGTGTAATTCCTTCAAACGGGTCTAAATGGCAGTAAATCTTTAGAAGTCACTTAACGCACCGATACAAGTGCGCCCGGGAATGACGGCGCGGCTTATCGTAGCGTCATTTCCATAATGCAGCCAGCATTTTAGCGCTCGTCTATAAAGCGCGACGCATAATAATCTGAGCTTTTACACTGTTCGTCGAAATTGATGACCAATTGACATAAAACAAAAACAACACTCGAAATAATTTAATTCCTACAAATGCGTCAAAAACGGGAATACCTTTCAGATGTCACTTGCCGCACCGATAAAAGTGCGCGCAAGAATGACGGTGCGGCTTATCGTAGCGTCGTTTCCATAATGCATGCAGCATTTTACGCGCGTGGCGCATGATAATCTGTGTTTTTAAATATTGTGCACGTTGACAACCAAATAACATAAAACAAAAGAACTCTACTCATAAGCGAAACAATGTGATTCCAAAAGCGTCAAAAATGGCAATGCATTTTTACGTCACTTGGCGCACCAATACAAGTACGTAGAGGAAAGACGATGCGGCTTATTGTAGCGTCATTTCCGTAATCCAGCCAGAATTTTAGAGTTGGCCATAAATCGCGACGCATAATCTGTGCTTTTAGAGAGAATCCTCAGTGTCATTAAATAGTGTGTTTGCCGAGAAGCTGTGGGTCAGTGAAAGGTAATAACAGATCCGGCTTAGTGGCTATAAATTTAAATCAATTGGCGGCGCTAGAGTGCCGTACCCTTCATCTTAAGAAGGAATATTCTCATTCGTTACAAGACGGCTTCGTTATAATCCACCTGACTTTAAGGTCGGCCTCCGTTAGCCGCATTGGCTGGAGCATCCTTATTATTATTTTTTCGAGAAAAATTGCTGAAACTCACGACCTTTATCGTTCCATGCAAATGCTACTTAATAATGTATGTACTGCACCGGCGTTCGGGGACGGCGTATTAATTACATACATCGCTTAATTATTGATTTTTAGCATTAAACAGCGGGCATTTCGGAGCAGCTCGCGCAGATTTATAGCGTCTAAATGTTGTTTATTTGTATTGTTTTAATGTGATGATGATGACAGTGTTACCAACTGTCATATGTCGTCGCGTTGTTCGTTATTTGTGTTGTTTATTTTTGTTTTTCCTGTGACCCTGTTTTTGTACTTCACTTATTTGTAAGTATCTTTTTTTTATGTGATAGGTAGCAGACGAGCAGGCGGATCATCTGATGGTAAGCAATTGCCGTCGCTCATGGACACTTGCAACACCAGTGGAGTTACAAGTGCGCTGTCAACCTTTTATCCCCTTCCCCCCGGGTGGGCCTCCGGTACCCTCACTCACTCGGCGAAACACAGCAAAGGGGCTGCTTCACGCCGGTTTTCTGTGAGGCCTGGAGGTATGTTGTCTGTGCACTTCTACTGTTTATTATATTTAATGCGTCGCTCAAGGTCTAGTCTGAAAAGCAGCGTTGCAGCAGCTGCTCGCGGTGGCTGCAGCATCATGCTGAGGCTGAACCTTGTTGGCCGCACCTACCATGTCATGTTTATTTTGCCTCTTTGCCTATGTGTTAAAGTGTTGTGGTCAATAAATGTTTTCTTACTCTTACTCATAATAATAATGTTTGCTAGTTATAAGCAAGTTGGTAGTTGATAGGGATTAAAAGATTTTCCTGTATCCTAGCAGCGTAAACGCGCTAAAAGTGTCACCGCTAATGAAGCCTTCATTTCCAAAAAAGCGCAATGTATTTGGCATTTAAAACCAATTACTATGGAGATTTTCGGAATTTTCCTAACGCTTTCTGTATGGATTGTATATTTAGAATCTAAATATACAATCCATACAGAAAGCGTTAGGAATTACCAGGCTCTTCGATCATCTAAATTTTAGATGATCGAAGAGTCTGGTAATGAATATTAGGTAGCCATTTTAAAAAGTCACCAGTTATGGTTTTTGAATGAAGATTTCTCGCTACGATTTACGGACCTTCAACAGAAGCGTTCGTCCATCTCATGAAAGTCCTTTAACGTATTTATCAATTATTTTTATTATTTATTTTATTTGTAAAATGCAACCTATTGCAACGCGAGAGCTTAAAATAGTATACCTATGTTGCCAGATTGGCAACACGGGATGGGAGGCATCCATTAGGGGTGATGTTACGAGTTTAAAGCATAATGTATGGATCAGATATCATACACAATTTATTATACTAAACATTAAGCTTCGTTAAAAGCGTGATTACTGTGTCAAGCGTCCATCATAGTACATTTAGATGGATTTGCCCTATTTTGTTGAGTATAATCTATTATTTAGACAAAATGTATATTAACACTGACGGAAATATCTACCCGTCGTAATTTGACTATTTTTATTCACATTAAAGAATAATAAAACTTTAAGAATAATTTCCATAGTGTCCGTAAGACGCAATGCTATACTCGAAATACCTCTACAAAAATTAAACATATCATTTTTAATGCACATCAGAGAGATGTATTATTCAAATAATTATCTTAAATTGACTACAATCAATAAAAAAAATCCGAATATGATTGACGGAGATTATAACTGAACAAAAAATAATTAAAAAAAATATATACAGACGAATTATTGAGAAACTACTCCTTTATTTTTGAAGTAGATTAAAAATGTATTGCCGTCGTACTATGCAAGATGCATAGGCTTAAACTAAATCATTAAAGGGAATCTGCCCATTTATTCTTATCGTATCAGTCAGTCTGATAAGGTCTGGTGTAAGACTTTCAAACTCTCGAGTCGTAATTTTAACTGGATTTATTGTCTTTAAATATAGCTCAAGTTATAAAATACTCTCCGACACAGGCTAAACATTTTGCAATTTGTTTGTAGTTTGACGGGCAACCGAATCGTTCAAATGGTCTGTCGCAAACACTGGGGCCGGCTCCGAGTGGCGGAATGGACTCTGCTCTGCGGTTTTTTCATAAACCCATTTAGCTCGTATATGAAAAAAGCCACCCTCCTGATGTTTGTGTTATGTAGATTCGTTGGAGTTTGTGTCTGGTTGATTTTGTATTCATTTCATAAGTACGAAGTGTACAATATCACTTCGGATTATACGTATGTACTCTTATTTTTGGAGTTTAGTCAAATTGCACGGAAATAGTCCAATTGCAAAATTAATGATACCTATTGTTGGGTACAACGGTTTTAAGCCTTTAATTTTAAATCAGCACTTTTTTGTGCTAGAGCAAAAGTAGCAAATTTTCTCGCTCATTGCCAACAACGAACATTTATCTTAGCATGATATCCCAGGTTTCTTACAACAGATTTTGTAAGAAACCTGGAATCACACGCTTACAAGCTCGCGTTGATTTATGAAAATCTCCAACCAAATAGATCTATTGTATCCTCTGCTTCCTCTAGAGATCGTCTCACAGACCCACGGTTTTCATGAACCGTGTGATAGCCTTGGAAGCAATAACTTTGGCATCCTCCGGGCCGATGTAGTAGCTGCCCAGGATGCGGCTTCTTGGGTGCCCGGGCATCGCAATGACAGAGAATATGCATGGGTGTCTCGTCCTCTGCTTCACAGAATCTGCAGGTACCTGCAAATTCGACGTTTACTTAGTAATGAAACATTTCCCATAACCTGATGCGTGTTGTGTTGTTGCACAGCAATATGCAGTCCGGTGTTATCAGCCTCCGCAGTTTGTATTGCAGTTTTCACTCGACGAAGCGCGAAAATATTGATTGTTGTAATTAATTGCAAACTCTCATTCGAAATGAATATTAAATTTAACGAAGAGCTCATTATGTTTGGTTTAGGATGTTTGATTTGCGAATGGAGGTATGTTTTTTGCATTGATATCAACGTTTTCAACTATTAATTAGGGGCAATAAAAATATCTATGTACTTGGTTTATTATTTATTTAATTACTTACACAGGTCCTGGTAAATTTTATTTCTCCCAAAGTTGATACAAAAACACAGGGTGTTGAATGATTGAAAAGCGGCAAACTTACTGCTGTTTGGTCAAAATTTTATGTAGAATACTTAATTTCTTGATCAAACATAGATCTACCTCTTTTCAATGTTTCAACTCCTGGTATATTTATTTAGCCATTGCTGGACGTAGATTTTTTAGATGCTGCCTTTCTGCTATTTGAGCTGATTTTAGGAGGACTGCCATTGAATGCTGCTGTAACTCCCTGTTATAGGCTTTAAGATACTCACTGTAAGAAGTAATGTATTACCTAAGACAGTTTGGTTTTCCAAATAAAATAAAATAAATAATCTATCCACCAAAATATCTAGCTATTTAAAATAATCAAAATCATGCTTACATTAGCAAAAGAAAATGCTGAGTACAGAATTGATATTTATGATCTATTCTTCAGTATTCACGGTCCCATTATTACAGTACCATCATCATTGTATAGAAAAACCCTTGGGACACATTACATACCGTCGACAACGTAATCAAAATATACCATAAACCCATACTCCAGCACGCTCGCATCCATCCATCTCTGCCCAATAGTACGCTAATCCTCATTAATTACTTGGCAATTTTAAATCTCATTATTGCCGAACAAATCGGTCTGGCATCGATTTTTCCCCTGCCGTGGGTGGAAGCGCATATATTACCGCGTGCAGGTGACAAATGGTGCGACGAACAGTTTCTGCAAATGAAGGATAATTAGGACAGATTTACGCTGAGATAGTGAGGATCCTCTTTACTTAGTCTCTTAAGGTGTACCCACTCCAAGATCCTTTTAAGAATGATTGAGACGAGTGATAGGGATTTTATTAAGATACCATCTTAAGTCCCAATATATATTGTTTTCATAGGATATTCTAGATTCGTACTGTGTACTGTGTAGTCTAGTTAAACTTTAGAATTCATCTAAAATAAATAGCTACCTATACTGGTATCTTCCAAACAAGGAAACTTGTAACTAACGCTGGTGTTGCATGTGTCTATGGGCAGTGGTATTAGCTTACCGACAGGTGATCTGTCTCCTTGTATGCCATCTATCAAATAAAAAAACAATGAAGTCATTCAAACCCACAAGCATATCCTAATTTAATGTTATGGTAAGAAAGCTGTTATTCTTTTCGATTTGAACTTTTATTATATTTTTTTAGAATCTATACTCGATGGGGATTTTTTTGTCAAACTAAGTTTTTTAACCTCTGGGAAAATCTCAAAAGTCAGTAGAGATATCTCCAGTGGTATAAAGCTCCAGCCGTGCCCATAAGAACTTTAAGTCAGGCGTAACCTAAATTACAATGAGACCCAGTTTAAAATGAGATGTAACCTAAATGGTTATCTCTTGGTGTTCAGTTAAGTTTCGGAAGATAAGAACAATTTATTTCAGATTCAAGTTTTAGTTACCTTATTCCATAATAACAATAACCATTTGGTGCCTCTACCGGCGGTGGGCGTATGTCCGTCTGTCCATCGTATCGCATTGGCGCAAATTAATGAGGGTGGGATATTTATTTCAGAGGTTCGTTTGCCGATGCCAAAATATCAGCAGCTCTCGATTGGCGGCACAGGTAATATGCAAATGTTCCTGATGCCGTAATGAGCTCATTAAGCCGCATGTAGCCTCGGCGGTCATAACGTTACACTAATTGGTCGTTTTGGAGTTGGACTTTGTATGTATGAAATAAAATGTTATGTGCTTCTGGAAATTTTTGGGAGTTTTAATCATTTTAATAGGTGGAGTTTGAGAGTGCATAAATTCAATTTACGTTGTTGTAGAACGATCTGACTGTGCGGAATAATTTCATACATATCATGTAATCTGTACACATATGTAGGACGGTGTGGTGAGCGATACCTAGTCCGTATCCATGTTTCGAATACTCTCGATATTTTTCTGTGCTACCATCTAATACAAATATACCTAGTATATGGATATCTCAGTTTGAGGCTGAGAAATGTTCGGAGTGAATTAGTTATCTCTGCATTTAATTGGACTTTAGTAACGCTTTTATTGTTTTTGCATATTAGAAGCACGTCCTTTTTCTTGATTCAGCCCTAGTATGTAGTCTTTCTTTCCTTTCTTTCACCAATCCACTATAGCTATCTTTATAATGTAATGTTTATCGATAAAAATATTTTTTTAAATTTTGTCCAGTGTCGTACAGTCAGTATCAGCGCTGGGCGACAATCGCTTGCGCTCATAGCTAAGGTGGGCTAAGCTAAACCCTGCGCTCGCGCACAGTGCAGTGCAAGCGATTTAGCCGGCTAGCTGGAACACTGCTAAGTTTGCTGACTTCCTTCAAACATATCGACCCTCCTTACGTAATTTTACTTGTATGACGTGACATAATGACTTACAGAAATACGACCCTTTTCGTTACAGTTATAATGTTGATACCTTTAGGAGAATATTCAAAAAGAAACTCAAGTTTTCAATTTTATACAATTTATTTAATGTAAAATTATTCCCGCTACTTGAAGTGAACAGAAATACAACGACAAGCGAAAATCAAATCGCCAGTTGCTTTGCAAGATATAAAATTATAATTACACAATTATTTAAAAGGCTAATGATAACTACGAGTTTTATTGCACATGATTTCCAAAAAATATATAGATAATGCACATAATTTTTCTCCAGCCTGTAACAAAACTATGCCAAGTTTCTTTGTACTCGTGCTATCTAATGTATCCAAGCACGTAGTAGGTAAATTTATAGGTACGTACTAAATTGATGCCGAGAAAAAGCTTCACGTACTTAGCTTGAAATGTCGATGGATTCTACAGGATGAGTCAGTAAACAGTTTTGTCCTATTTTTATAGGTACAATGACAAAATATAATTTTGAGTTTGCATATTTCTTTCCGTTGTACCAGAAAAGTATTATATCTCAATTAGTAATAATTAATTGAAACTAAGGTTCTATAATGTTTGTGATAGTTTCATCGTGGGTATCCTAGATATATATTTTAGTGACATTAGTGATGATCTTGCATTGCTACAAAGAATATTTTATACAATATTCAACCCATGGGGTTCAATTCAATATTATGGACAAAGTTAATATTATAGGTCTGAGTTAATAGGCGTTTTTATAACACAAAAGTTTGTTATTTGGCACTCTTTCATTTTAACAAAATACTAATACCAAGCGAAATAGGACGATAATCATAATTATAACAGAGTGGAAGAATTTATTTACAAAATGGACATAATCAACAGATAGACTCTTAGACACTATTTTTAGTATACATCTACTCAACTTTATAATTGCACATCTATTGCACTTTACAAGATGCATTTACAACAACTTATATTCACATTTTTATTTACATTTTTGCAAAAATTAAAATTGTTGATCGTACTCTAACCCTATTGTACAGCTTCTTACAAATAATAAGGGTATTTTGTAGTTGTAAATATTTTGAAGATTTGACTACTACATTAAGCTATCAAAATATAAAATTGCTTACTTATAAATAAAAATATATAAAATTTTGGATGATAAATCATGGGGTAAATTTTGGAATCTTTAATTTTTTTGTTGATAAATAAAACATAAATCTTACTAGTGAGGAAAATTATCGTCTTCGTTAGTCCATGCTAAGCTGACTGAAAATAGCTACACTCATACCTAAAGATGAGCACAGATTTCAATGCTAATAATGCATAAGAACTTTTTTCGTCAAAAAAGTTCATATGAAATTAAGTACAATAGGGGAGCAAAACACCTTTTCCGTTTAGTGTTTTAGAACTAAAAAGGCGCAAATCTCGTATAGTTTTAGGACGGGACCGAACTTTAAAACGTAGATACAAATTTCGCTAATCGTTACTTTAATAGTAAGTTAATCATTAACATGTACATAATTACAGTAATTCTTGGTATCTACTTCGTTGCACTATTTATCTTTAAACTTATGATAAATGACACCTTCTTTCTTGTGAGCTTGGTTACTCTAACAAGCTGGCAATGAAGTTAAAATATTTTTTACAGCAAAATTGGGTTGTGGTAAATGTAAGAAATAACATTAAATACATTTTAACAGATAACCTCATAATTAGTCCTTTTCATGAGAAGCTTAACATTGTAAACTTTGTAATTACAGGACCTAATTCGACCAAATATTGAATTTTGATACCGGACAAACAAATTTATGCCGGTGGGATAGTAAATACACATCGAAACATGTGAACCTATACAATGACTGGATTTAGTTATTGGTCTGTTACAATAAATACCGTTGGCTATTAAGAAATGTTGTTTACTTTTTCAACGTTTCTCAATTTCCTCGTAAACATTCAGAAAGCACTCGAAAGCACTGTAATTATAACAGAAAACTGAAGAACATGGATTCTTCATGTCAACAATTTCTTTTGGATCAGCCAAATCAAAGAAAACTCACTTAAATGGTCATTATGGTCAATGCAACTTTAGTATTCTCACCCGCTCACATGACACTACGACCAAAAAAAGAAAGTGTCAGATTGTTTTTAGTAGGGCCGCCAAACAGTGTTACTGTCTGGTTGAGGGTTGCCTCTTTGCCCAAGGTTGTTGACCCTCCCGTCCTCACCTCTAGCAGCGGCCGCCGCGCAGGAGTTTCCTCCGCCCAACAACAAGTCACCTTGCCCATGATTTCCATGCTGCCTGTGGTTGTTCGTCGTGGAGGAGATCTGATCCATCATCGTCTGTAATTCATTGTGATGATTCTGTGTTGAGTGGATGGAATTTGAGTGTAATGGATGGAAATTGTGAGTCTGATTCGCTGCTGTGTAAAGTTGGCTGTACAACAAACTTGCTGGCAGGACTGGGTAGAGGGAGTTGTTACAGTTGCTGGTTCCATATGAGGAGTTTTGGGAGCCCATTAGAGATGGGAAGTTGGACGT
Source organism: Cnaphalocrocis medinalis (assembly GCA_014851415.1). Classification (NCBI taxonomy): domain Eukaryota; kingdom Metazoa; phylum Arthropoda; class Insecta; order Lepidoptera; family Crambidae; genus Cnaphalocrocis; species Cnaphalocrocis medinalis. The sequence continues at coordinate 5,458,044 of CM026289.1, read as the reverse complement.
GTTCGTGTGGTTGTGTCCCACGTTCGTGGTGGTGTTTGAGGTGAGCAGGTCGTCCTGTACCGGGGACTCGGGCTGGGAGCTGTTGTCGCTGAGTGACCGAGGGCCGGTGGAGAGGCTGTAGTCGGCGTTATTGTTGTAGCGCGGGAGCAGCGTCCCGTGGTGCGAGGGAGAGGAGCCGACGAGGCCGGACAGCTGCTGGTCCAGATCCACTCCAGTTGTGTCTGGGAGAACTGTGGACAAAATAATTATCAGAACTGCTTGGATTCTTTTATCATTAAAGGTTTTGATTTTGTTATACCTAGTGTAGCAGACGAGCAGATGGATGGGAAGCGGTTGCCGCAGCCTATAGACACCCTCAACATAAGTGGTTTAAAAATCGCGCTGCTAAGCTTTCATATGCCTTCCTACTAGGTTAGGTCTCCGGTATCTTCACTATGTGAGGCCGTAGTATCAACTCTACATGCATGTCATAGATAGTATAGGGAATCGTTTCCTTTTTATTAAGACTCGTAGATCGGTGCGAGTTGTTTTGCGTATTAATTTAATTATTCTATTTATTCTTGTAAAGGAAACTGTCATCTATGATAATGTTTTATTGGACAATATTCTGGAGCGTCTCTCCACTAAACAGGCTATTGTCTTTCTCACACCACCACACAATACCCGAACGTCTACATCCTAACCGTTTCTTCCTGAAACCATTAAACGCGTATTGATTTATAGCAGGTAACTCATTAAATCAGTTGGTCGAAATTAAATCTACCCGCGTGTTTTACGACTGACATCCTCCTTGAAACGTACGGACATTAACCGGCTCTCATTATAATTTACAGCGGTACGCAACGAAATACAGCCGTGCGCCATCGCGCCATATCCATACCGCTATAACTATGTACATGAGTAAATAATAGATACATCCAAAGGTACGAACGATGTGTCGTATTTACAACATTTGCTCAGTTAGAAGAATTGAAAGCAGGAGCTTTTGACAAGCTGCACATGACCGAGACATCTCGTATCGGTGTCCAAGACTCATTTCGGGTCGTCGAGCCATTGGAGTAAGGTCAGTTAGGGAAAACATCGTGAAGAAATCTGCACAATTTGGATAGGTTCTTAAAGGAGAGTGGTAATCCAAGCCCCAGGCCCGGTACTAAATAAATGTTTCACAGGATTTTTTGTTATGGCAATCTTGCAGGTTATTTTTGAGTAAATAACGCACTTCAATAATGAGTTGGTATTTCATCTGAACCTATCAATGATTTTATAAAAAGTGCCTGCTCAGAGCTTTTATTTTTCACCCTCAGTTAATTTTCAACATTCTTCCATTTACCTTTATTTTATGAGGTAGAATTATGGTATGGTAAATGGTATGCGAGTAAAATAATTTAATAAATTGCAAGCAATCAACTTATAGAGTGTCTTGAATAAATCTTTGACCTATATTTGAATCACTGTAGAAACTTCCAGTGATTTTCCAAAAGTGAATTCTATCTATTGATCATTTGAGTCGACTATCATTTGTAACTGTCTATTGTTTTCTTTTTCTCACACTAAAAATAGGAAGAATTTACTACTACTGCGTGCTTCTCAAACATTCCATACCCCGAGTCGGGGCCCCGACAGAAATACAGAAATCACAACCAAAATGGACTAATGCTAATTCTGAAATAGATTAAGATGATTTTTGTTGTAACATACGGAAGTTAGAAATAAAAAAAACTTAATTTTACTAAGATTTCATAGTTGAAAGTTCAGAATAACTATTTTACTATGCATAATGCAAAATCCTGCGTTGGGATCTGATTAGGTACTGTTTCCGAAAACCCTAAACTGGAGCTTATAAAGCGTACAGCAGCGTTAAGTAAGAGGCTTGGCACGCAGAGAACGTCCCACCCTTATAGATAGATAGATAGATACTCTTTATTGCACAACACATTACAGAACTTAATGCCAATAGTAATTTACAAATACAATATCGGCGGCCTTATCGCTAATAGTGATCTCTTCCAGACAACCTTTGGGTAGAGGAATAATGCAGCGAATTAACAAGGGGTAAGGCAGTGCAGATCTTTTATGTAGGTAATAAGATAAATACATCATAATAAATACATAAATTCATACTAGTAATAAATTAATACGAGATACTGCTATAATTTTATACTTTAATAAATAATCAGATATAAAAATATATACTTATATGTACATATACTACGAGTACATGAACTTAAGTGTGTCTTATTACCTGTGTTATTAGCAGTAAAGTCCTGCGTCGGGGTCTGATCAGGCACGGTCCCTGAGAAGCCTAAAGCTGGGGGGTTGAACTGCGAAGCGGCTGGCGCTGCGCAAGAAGGCAGGTACGCGGGGTACGCTCCCGCGCCACCGTACCCCCAGTGTGTGTTGCTCGAACTCAAACCGAATTGACTCATATCTAGAACAATAAACACGTTTGTTAGAAAATTCTTAGCACTCAGATAGTCTTCTATGAGCAAATGATTGAATTGAATGACTTTTAGTTCATTGTTTGCATAATCTATTCTTGTATCAGAATCATGCTCTATTACGTAGGAACATAGAGGAGGTACGCTAAAGAGTTATAGCAATTACAAAACTTTGTTCATAAGCTAATTATATATACCATTACTAATTTAATTTTAATCTAATTGACAATATTAGAAGAGGCTATCAATCTACCTATATGCCAAATTAAGTTTTGGTTCATAAGAATATCAATTGCGTAATTAAGTAATGCAGTTGGCTTTATGGAACAGTGTACCTCATTGTTTACGAGCTGCGAGTTACACGTGGCTCTTTAATTGCTTCTATTCTTAGCAACACTATCGTATACATGAGCTATGGAACAATGTACAGATCGACAAAACCACAGTCTCTGCGACAAAAGGTTATGAACGCGAACTAATCCCAATCTCTGCCAAAAAACAGCGAGCGCATTCCCTTATAAAGATACCCAGAGTGGACAAAACGCGCCGATCGGGCCCGTACGCGCACTTTATTTTTTTGCAGAGTATTACCGGCTTTTATTTTTCGGTATCACGGTTCCGTTTTTGGCCGGCGATCGGCGGAGTCGGTTTTTATACGATATGCGCGCTCCCGCGTCGATTTGCGAATGTTTTTTTCCCGTTTTGAGCCGCATGAGTTGTTTTGGGGTAGCCCTGGATTTTAGCGGGCTCGCCCGGTTGTTCGATTGCGTCCGCAGTCAGCTTTCAGTCGATTCTCTTTTTGCCGGAGCTGATTGAATCCGCGCTTTAGTGAACGTAGTTTAGCGTATCGCCGCGGCTTGGTGACTCATTCACTTTTGAGCTGCGGTGCCCGTTATAAGGTTTTGGTCACTAGATACCAATTTTTCCGTTTTGCGTTTAGGGGAGGTTCTGGTTCTTTTTCATTGTCTATGCTATTTGGTTGACGTCAAAGATTTGCTTACTAGGTAAATTTTTATCATTCTTGTTACTTCTTTGCAGATTAATGGTATTGAGAATCTGTTTTATACTGAGTTTTGTAGTAGATGATTTAATATTATGTATGAAATACTTTTTAGATAATTTAATTAGATAATTTGTGAACTAATTGTAATATTACAGTGTTATCTTTTCCATAATGGTTAACTTTTTTTTTTCCAGCCAACCTAACACACGTTGGCTTAGTTAAAACCTTTTAAAATCGCAATAAAAACTGTGTCACTTTATGTCGCGTAGAATAGAATAAAATTAAAATATATATATTTTGAGTTCAATAATATCACATAATCGTACAACTAAACTTATAACTACTACTAACATGTTCTTGCAAATAAAAATCTATTCTATTCTATTCTAGGAATGACAAATAGGCAGATACATATTTAGGTGATATTTTCCGCGGTTGTGAAATTTCCAACCACACCTACTCACTTATATTAATCCCTACATTTCCAATCGTTATGTCTTTGCAACTTATACTTACTTTGACAGGTAGTGATGGGCGGCATCCGGAACCCCCCTAGGGGGTCAGGCGGGAACGGGAACGGTCGCTGACCGAACGCGAAGTGGAACTGCTGCTGCTGCCCTAGGAGAGACAACACTACATCAGTACGGTACAGGCTGCTCTTCAGTGTAAGCATTAGGTAAAGCAAATAAAATTAACTATCTTGAACTTAAGGGTAAATTAATACTTTTTGCATGCGGATCATCTGATAGTCAGCAATTGCCGCAACCCATGGACGGCAAGTCACAAGCTTCTAACCCAACTGGCCCCCTCTAGAACCCGCGCTCACTGCATTATGTAACCTAGTCAGTTATTTAACAGAAAAATTCGTTCCGGACACAACATTTCATACATTATCTGAGTCAGTAGGTGCTAAGTATCTTATGCACTTGTGTTACAGATATCAGACAACCGAGGAAAAACCAATATAATACTAAAATACATATTATACACCCAGATACTGAACAAATACAAGAGTTCATCACGCGAATGTTTGTCCAAAGTGGGGATCGAACCCACGACCCTTGGCATATGAGGGAGGGTCAGTACCAAATCCGTCATCCAGACACTCAGTTTGTTTCTTTGATCGTTTTATTAATTCAAGCAAAACCTCATATCATGAGGCTCTCTTCATAAATGATGAGTAGGTGATATCAGTACCGCTGTGTTAGGTGTATTTTGTTACTCGTATTATACATAGAAAAGTAATTCCTTTTTAGTTGAAATAAAAAGGCTAAAAAGGCATAGATTCGAAACTGTTGAACCCGCGCAGTACATCCCCACATTCCGTCCAGAGAGTACCACTCGGAAATCACAGGCAAAGCCATTCGTCCAAAGCGTTTTCACATTAATGCGTGCAATGCTATCCGCGGCGTTTGCAGTCTCCCGGACTTGATCGATCCTCTTTAACATGGAAGACCGCACACCAGCTTCATATATTGTGATTGTGATACTCTCACGTCATATTTTCGACGTGCAATTTTAGCATCATCATCATCATCATTTCAGCCAATAGACGTCCACTGCTGGACATAGGCCTCCCCCAAAGTTCTCCCCCAAAGTTCTGGTTAATTTTAGCATAAGATATGTCATTATAACGTAATCATCAAAGGTTCATTTGCGCCGTGCGCGAGGCAGGATTAAGTCTTTTCAATATCGAATTATTCGTTAAAGTAGGTATATTTTTCAATTCTCTTGCGCCATGTCGGGTTGTTAAATTAGTTACTATGGAAAGCGTAACTGGATCTAAGTGTTAAAAATATTATGGCAATATTTATCAGATCTTGGCTCTCAGTACAGATTTGTATAATCTGTGTTTAATCAGTTACTTCAAATAGGTAGCACTAACTTAATAAGATAGACAAAGTCTGCGAATCTTGAACAAAGTTCAGACCTAAGTTATTTCAATTAGAAACAGATCAAGAATTTGCTTTTGATGTGAAGCTAAGCGATGCAGTCTACTTCATCCACTTCCAACACCGATAAGTTAGTAAATACGATGTCTTGTTAGTTGTTGCCGACTTCCTAAATCGCGAATTATTTCTATAGAGTAAGCCTCGTTCAACATCTCTTAGTAAAGTGTCAAGTAATTTACTCCTCAAATTAAGTGGGTTTGGAGGATACTAGCCCCTGGTCCGCGGCCTAGTTAACAATATAAATAATTTACTCAATACAAAAACCAGGGACCAATTTTCTCCGAACCCACTTTGATTGAGAAGAAAACTACTTGGAATTTTACTCAGAGATGGTGAACAAAGCCCTTAGTGTCTGTAACAAATAGTGGTAATATGGATCAGATATGAACAAACAATTTACCTAGCGACAAAATCTTAACGTTGTTAGACTTAGGAGTTTCAAATGTCTTTTTTATTATCTAAAAGCATAAATGTCTTCCTAAAATCGCAAATCCGTAACTTGATTGAATGTTCCTTCCTCCGTTTACACGTATTAGCAACCTTTGGATGTATGGAGGGGTGAGTGTCGGAGTGTCAATGAATTATCGAGTGTCTCGCCGGGGGACGGATTGCCACTCTTGTCCGACAAATTCCGCGTCTCCTGGTGTCAGTCTTGGGGGGGAACTAATACGAACAAGTTGCTTAGCTACTAATGTAAGAGCGTTAAGCGTGATTATTGGGAAAGTGGAAACGCCAAGATGTTGTTGGCGTTTAAAGGCTTTGATTGCATTAAGATGTTGCTTAGGCTTTCGTTAAAAAGTTATGGTTGTCAAATAGCTTGTTAATGATAGGAGTTTTGTTCCAAAATCATTGCAGGTCAGCCGGACTTTATTTCCTTTTCGCCTTTATAATAAATAGTAAGTAGGATTTAACAATAGGAGTTTTGCTCCAAAATGATTGCAGGTCAGGTGGTCTCTATTTGCGTTTTTTACAATAATATATCTTATACACCAGAATAACACATGGGCTACAATTAAATATATTGTGTGGATTGTCACATAGTGGCCGTTAGTAACATTATACTCGTACTATCTAACAAATTGGTTAAGTTAACGTGATCACTTCTTTCGCTCACTTCTTCTTTGAGTATTGTCTTTTAACGAATGTTGGCGACCATAATGCAACTTTCACATAGCTGCTCTAAACAGAGAATTTCTTCCGGTTCTCTTACAGGATTCAGGATTTTCTTATTCTCCCTGGGTTTCTCCTTCCTAGTATTTTGCACAGAATTATAAGTTGCGAGCGTCAGATATCTAAAAAAGGCCGGTTGGATTCGTCGTCCCGCCATGCATGTAACCCGGTTTCGTTAATTTTCGAGTGGCGGTACTAATGAAAGCCCGCTAATTCTCCATTCCCATTCCCGATTCAGCACTTCCGAATTGCGTTGCAATCCAATCGACGTGACTAATCAAGGTCGCAGCGTCATCGGACCGCTGATTGTGCAGTATCCGTGACAACTGGGACTGATATCTATATGGCGAACTTGTTAAGTTGACATCTCTGATCATCAACCAAATTACCTTGCCGTATTACGACTAGATCGTGATTTATTTGCTTAGGTATGAGATTACCACTGTAGTTGACTGTAGACATCACTGGGTATCGAAGATACAAGTCAATCAAATTGGCCACTTGCCACGCAATTCTTTGGGATATATCTGCGACCTTAGATCTCTATTTTACTGAAGACAGTTAATTGTATGTACATACGGGCTTGAAACTTCGACCTTACTAATACTTTTCAACAAAAGTGACATTCTGTCATCTAAGCTAATTGGATACTGTTCCGTATAAGCAGCCCATTCTCAGTGTAGCGGTTGAATTATTCCTCGACACAAGGCCGCCGGAACGCGGCCAATATGGGCTTGTCCCCGTACAATGACGAGGTGTTGATTGACATGCCTCATACATTCGCAGCTCCTGGACATTGTGTGGGTTTTAATTAACATGATCGCTGCTTGGAGCAAAGCAATTTCATGGAGTTTGGGAGATAATACAAAAGCGGATTGTGCGTGCCTCCAGGGGTAGGTGATTCTATACTGCGCTTTTAGTATTAATAAGTGTAGATAGATATATGACATTATGACATTGTGATTATGGCATTTTAGACCAGCACAATCGAGCTTATGCTATAAAAAAGTTAAGATTAAGTAAACATTGGTTTTAGTGTGTAGATGGTACATTGAATATTTCCTGTTTTCTTTAACAATTCAGTACGGCGAATTGTTTTATATCGTATCGTTACGAGCATACGATGTCAAGATATTTTTCATAAATATGAGATTCACTGAATTATATTGATATAACTTTACTATTTTGTAAAAAAAAAGAGTCATAATCCTAAAAAAAGTCATATCATAGTAGACTAAAAATCATTACGATTGATCCCAACAAAAATGATACAAGGGTAAACACTGTTTTTATTTTATTTGCTACCCACTTTGTCAATTTATCTAATTGCTTCCACGCTGAAGGGGATAGGTAGAGTCTAATATTATTATGCACACTTATAAAAAGTAATGCAATTAGGTGCAAACGATTTGCCACAGAACACGATTTGAGAAGTTCATGCTAATTATTATTAGCTCCTACTAGTAAAGCTTCAGGTGGTCCTTTCATGACGTTCTTGGTTGCCGATAACGTTACTAACCCAGTTGCATTTCAAGTTGGTATTTTTTTTCAACCAGATCTATGACCCTTATTTTTGAGTTGAGCAAAACTTGGCTGAAATTGAACAAAGACTCAAGTGGAAATGACTTGATCGCACATCACTAGCTTGTATTAAGGAATAATTCAATCACGAATGTCAAAGGCGTGTACGGAACGTCGTTGGCTGCACCCGTTTAGATTAAGACGAGCTGTTGGAACTTGGGACTGTTTAACTGAGAAGCTTCTACCAACAAATTCTAATCATTGAAGGCATTTGTCTCACTAAACGCTTTATTATTACAGTGTAGTATTGTGATAATAACACGTCTATTAAGAATAAAAGACTCAAGTGGAATTGGGCAAGACAGCTAGCCAGATGAGGGGTGGCAGGTGGAGTAAAATCATTACCGATTGGTGCCTTAAAATTGGTATCAAAAATCCTCGTGGATTAAGTATAATGAAGTCGTTCCGTAATGAATGAGAATAGATATCCTGCCTGTCGCACTCAAACAAACGCGGGCATAGCGCGTGTGAAAGGGAGGGTAACTCCGATTTGGTCGTACCTAATACCCGCTTCAATTAGGCCCTCTGGTCATCCAGTCACGGTAAGTCGACGATATACTAAAATTCAATTTTATGAAAAACCAATGCTTGTCCGAATTTGAACCTAATTTTAGAGGGCGTAAATGTTAGCCCCGTTGAATTAGCCGAATTAAAGGGTTAAATTTGCATTGTTCTGCATTTTTGGTATGTTTTATTGGTTTGTTAGAGTAGTGTGAATACCAATTAGCAAGTTTTGTCTATAGTAAGTACCTCAGTGAAAAACAAGATACGTAACATACAAACGAGTGGTAGTTAAAAATAAACCATTACATCTGCCCGTGAATAAACCCTTTAGCTCACGATACAGCATATCAGCCGCTGAATCTTTTACCCGCCTTTATTTTATACGCAGCCTCCCCTCATCTACATACAAACACCTACTATGTTAATATATCTATCGCGATCCCACGCTGGTCCCGATAATAGTTTCTGCTTTATCGTAATTACTCACTCACACAACCCTGTGTGTGTAATGATGCAAAAATAACTACTTTAAATGAAAGGTTCACACACATACAACGCTTTGTTTAAAATGTGATACGTGATGTGTATTAAAAGCGATGAATTATTGAAAGGACCTACACTCTATCTACATTTAAGGGTTGTGTTAATGTCCAATGATGTAACGGAGAGAAATAAATTTTAAAAACTTGGATATTTTGTCAGTCAAAGTTTTAAATTTTAATTATCTTTAACCTTAAGAGTTCATTGACGTTCAAAATGTAAGTTTTAAGCATCAGCCAAAAAACCTACTACATAATGGTGAATATTATTTTGTAAGTAAGGGTAAAATCAAAATAATCTGCAGTATGATGATGAGTAGCCGTTTCTACAGAAATCTCTATAAAAAGATAAGTTTACATATACCTATATTAACTAACCTGACTATTTATATTTCTGCCTCGTTAGGTTTATAGTCCTTATAATAAAATTAACTTACTTAATTACCTATTACCTGTATAATATTTATAAGATTGAAAACTCAAAATCAACCGAATGCGTCAAACGGCATTATGTATTGCTATAATGTGGCAGATTTAAACTATGATTCGAAGAAGCAAATCATATTTACAAACATTCTCCCAACCTCCGCGCAAAGCATATTTCAAATCCACCGATGCCCCCCACACATGCTCAGTTCCGACAGGCCTCAGTGTATAAATCAACGACGCAACAATTACACACTTTCATGGCAAGTTGGAATTAGAAACTGTCATTTGCACCGTTCGAGGGGTCAGAGGTCCCCCTACCCCCTAAGGGGGTAAAAATAGGGTGCGGGCAAGGGCTACTGTGGACCTGATTAAAGGATTACTAGGGTGGCGTCCAGTCTAGTTAGATTTATTATGCCAAGTATTTCTACTAGTTAGCCCAGCTTAGGGGCTATATTTAATTTAAATCCAGCTGATTAATCGTCTTTGGTGATATTTTAGAGAAAGCTAAGGGTTAAGGAAGGAATGATTATAGACAGATAGTATAACGAACAAATTGGTATACAGATTAAACATAGGTACATAAACTATCATCCATAAAATTGAAGTAAATGATTTTATAGTTTGAGGAGAGTTTCATATTTAAATAAGTAACTGTATCAAATTAAATTACAGTTTGTTTAACTTTAATAAAGCAATTTTATATCGAATACTGATACTGTTTTTAATACTCAATACTTATTACCTAAGCTATAAATTTACCTAAGCTTTCGCCATTAGTTTTAAGTTCTATAACTTTTTGTACAATAACAAGTTTGTATCATAATTATTATAGATTTATTTTCTAAACTCGCTTCAATAACCAAAACTGTGAAAAATATTGTTTCGTGAAATTCGTGTTTACGTATGTAATACACGAAAAAAGCGCACGTGAAAACATGTAACAATATTATATATCTTTTTCATACAAAATCTAAGTTACCGTGTGAAGTAAACACCGTTTATAGACGCACGTAAACCGTAGCGCCAAGCTCAGACCACCCGCGCTCGCGACCAAAATAGCTAACTATAACCTGCCTTAAGAAAAACATCTTTAATAGTCCCGATTAATATCCTAGGCTACTGCCGCTGTAAAACCAACCACCCACACGGAAAATAATAATAGTTAAAACACTTGAACCTTATGAGGAGGTAATAAGGGTAATTTTGGAGTGTCAGCGAAGGGTAATTGTAGGGTACAATGTTTGTAATATCCGCAATGTGGTGCTATTTGCGTCGCGAGGGAGGACTGCATTGTTGGACAAACTTGGACAACTTGTAAACTGATGACGGACTGGGTTAAATGTCTAAACTGTAGCTCATCTGACTGTAAATATGTATATATATCTCCATAAAGAGTTTATTACGATCTAGACCCTGAGAAAGAACATAAGCTACTTTTTATTGCAAAAAGGGGGTTGTAAGGGGTTAAAAGGGGGGTAAAAGTTACTTTTCCACGCGGACGAAGTCGCGGGCGGCTGCTAGTATAATATATGAGCACTTTTAGATAGACTACATACACACTGTACTTTAACTTTAATTTTTTAAAGTTTAGTATAAAATGAAAAAAAAACTTTTTCTAAGTTGTTTTATAGAATCAATTGATAATACACATAACATCTACGTTTTACAGTGATTGTGATTGGTTGCCTAGACCCACATTGCACTTATAAAATAATTTTGTTCACTTGACCAACTGTCCTCACATCGTTTATAAAAAACAGGACTATACTAAACCGAATGCCACGAGTCTTTGTCTTGAGTACCTACTTATATCAATAAAACCCATTAAAACTACTAATCATTTGAAAAATGAAATTTAATTGTTTCTGAAATTATATATATTTTTTTGAAATTATTATATCGTCTGCGCGAGTGTCTATGTTACTTGTAAGTACCTATAGATCCAATTTTTGTTATCGGCCAAAACAGACTTGTCGCGCTACACTAGGACTAACTGGCCACGAGGAAACCATTAATTCCGAATCTCGCTCACATTAATTAAACACAAAACACTCAACCGTTTCTATTGAACCCACGCAGATTCGCTGTTAACACGCGTAGGAACTTAGGCGAATTAAATAATTTATCGCGTATAGAGGCTGTATAATAAATCAATATGCAGGGCATGCACACATGGGGTGGTGAGGGGGTGTGGTGGGGCCCTTTCTTCGCTAATTAATTAAACAACCGATTCATTACAGCAGCCTCCTTTGTACCTCACATTCGTCTAGCGAGGTACGGATAGCAAGTTTATGTTTTGGTTTAAAATAATTTAAAGTTTTTTGTCTCAAAATTTGACCTTCATGACAAAAAAGCTTCTATTTTATAAACCTTAATAAAAAAAATCTTTTCTAATAAGTGGTTGTTACAGCCAAAACTTGTAACCATTCAAATCTACATACAACATAAATGTAAAAAAAAATCTAACAGTTTTAATTAAAAATGAAATTCTTGAATCATGTGAAAGGCCTAAGCAAAGTTGGAAAATGTTGTATTGAATATTATTCAGGCCGCAGCGATGAACGGCAGTATATTCGTAAGAGGATACGAGTAGGTTGTAAATGCTAGTTGGCTGCGACATCTTTATTGTGTCAAAATCAGAAGCCTAGGTACGAGTACCACGTAGGTATCCTCTCGGCTGTGGTGCATGCCTAACTTCTAACTACGAATTAGTATCTGTAATATTTTGCTTGTTCATTACATGTTCGTTTTGAAAAATGAAAATATTTTTTGAATAACTAAGTATTTTTCAATTGCTTTTTTATTTTTTTCTTAACATTCCGCCTTTTTTTCCCAACCGTATACCTCCAGACCGTAAAAGTACGGCAGTTGATCGCCGGCCGGTACCCGACACCCAACCCTTGCCCGGGTCTGTCAGACCCCATCACTATCCGCGCTCGCAATTATTTTAATTTCTCCACGTGAAGGATTGATCGCACCGAGTCCGTGGGACGATCACACCCGTTATTTGTCTTTGCGACCTGTTTAAAAACAAATTTACAGAGAACCGGCAATATATCCTAGCTTTAAAATTAAGTTGATTTACTTACTTTTTTATGCTAGTATTTGAAATTATCAAATCACAAATCGTTTATTCTAAGTATATTTGTTTACATTCTCTTACACGTCGAACTTTTTATAAATATTGGTCATAAGTAACATAAGTATAGGCAAAATTAGGATTTGACAACCGGCAATAGCCAGTTTACAGTCGAAATTGTTATTTGCAAACAATCCTTCTATCTAGGCTCTTGGAATCAAATTTGAGTTGAGTGTGAGTGAGTGAGACTTTCACAAATGTGAGTCTTTTAATACTTAGTCAGTATGCAATAGTCCTCTACCCCAATGTTGTCTGTAAGATACCGTTATTGGCGTTAAGACCGCTGAGATTGTATTTATAATAATTCTCAGCTACAATTATTATTATAACAAAACCTATGTCATTCTTTTTTTTTTCATTTATCCAAACCCAAACAAAGTGAAATTGAATCGCTAACGATCGATGTATTTATCTTTGACTTACTTTACTTTACTTGTTCCAAAACATAACCCTTAACTAACCAGTGTTAGAGACCCCATTGCAATCCGCTCGCAATTATTTTAATTTCTCCACGTGAAAGATTGATCGGCGCGACGCCGTGGGACGATCACACCCGTCATTTGTAACCGTCAGTGTCTTGTGCAACTATTCTAATTGTAGTTCATACAAAAGGTAAAAGTCTATATCTTTACTATTTATAAAGAGATAACTACTTACATAAAAACATAAATAAAAATTTAAAGCAGACGAACTGGCAAAGAGGGTATCGGAGAACTGACAGTGGCCGGCCCACACTCACTCATACCGCTCCCGTTCTCGCAGATTCGAACATGGACTCGCTAGAACCACTGACCTACAGAATAAACAATGGATAGAAACGACTAACTGCAAACAATCAAAAATAGCATTACCCGCAATAAACAAACGACTTACAAAACTTTTTCTCAATCTTAGCAGAAACAATCTAAAGAATAATAATAGGAACAATTAAAGGCCACTGTCCCTAACAAACACCTTCTCACCCTAGGCGCGACAGCCCGCTATTTAGGGGATGCTTTAGCACCGAGGAATCCGTCGCGCACATAGTTGAGTTGGAGTGAGATGCTGTGTCAAGTCAATGGAAGGAATTCCTCGGATCTGCGAGGTCACTCCGCGAAGCCTGTGAAGAAGCTACTGCGCTTCTGGGCGGAGTTAGGTTGGCTAGAATAGTCAGGACCCTACACGTACAATGGACCAAGTAGGAGTCACTTTACATTACATTACAAAGACTGACACCAACAACGCTCGCTTTTGTTTTGTCTTTGGAGATTTTTGAAATGTCAATAATGTAGGTAGGTATATCCGCACATTTTCCACCCTTTAACATTGTAGCTAACAATAGAGGAAATCTTCCGCCCAACCTTAGTTTCACGCTCAATGATTCCGAAAAGGTACAATCCGGCGGGAACGCGCAAATTATTAATAAATTACCTTCATTAAAACCCGTGTTTTCGATGTTTTGCGGTCGCCCTCGTTCTGTTTGAGTGTTCAGTAATTCGAAGCTTTGATGTCGATGTTAGGCGTTTTTAACATAACAATTCAATGTGGGTTAATTCGTGTATTGTTTTGATGAAAGCCAAATGAACAAAATATCAGATGAAATGTCAGCGCTGTGGCTTTATTAACGCAGCGCGCCCTGTAGGGTTAATTATGATTTCACTGCCAGATCGTTATCTTTGGCTTATACTAGTAACTAGGTGCCTAAAAGGGTCAAAAGCTATTGTTGAAAATATACTGCAAGAAATGAAAGTGTAGGTAATTAAAAAAAAATGTAGTTTTTTTTCAAGCTACGACACACTTAGGTATAAGTTGTGACCTTTGGTGTTGTGGGTGTCCATGGGCCGCAGTAATTGCTTACCATCAGGTGATCGGTCTGTTCGTCTGCCCAATAATCTATCTTAGAAAATTGGATCCATCCGTTTGGAACCCAATACGGTAGGACTTCGCTTCGCTTGTCTACATAGACGTATATTAGAATTACAACTAAATAAATAGTAATGACCGCAAAATAAGAAGGTTGTTCGCTTTTAAAGAAACATGACCTCCCAAATTGTACGATGGCTCAGCCAGGACTTTGTACAGTTGATTAAAAAAATAATATAAACATAGACAGATAGGTAGATAGTTTTAACCCTGTATTGAAGATAGATAGAGACGAATATGAGGAAAAAGGCAATACTAACTGGTTTTGGACCTGGGTTCCCGGGGCCCGTCCACGGTGACTTTGATGGCCTTATTGTAGGTGGTCACTTGCGGCGGGGTCGTTGACACCGTTATCGTGAGGGTGAAGGATTTGCCTGCAACAAAAACAACCGAATTATTGAAGCGATCTTATATCAGTCACATAAGATATGAGCAAGGTCGAAAATCGCGTGGAATATTTTTTTCGATGCAAATTATTGAAGCGAACTTATATATATAGCAGTCACATAAATAAGATATGAGCAAGGTCGAAAATCGCGTGAAATATTTTTTTCGATGGGTTAACTGGCCAAATCTGTTTGAAGTACCAATGAGTTTTTTCCCCCTTTTTCCCTCTTGAGAGAGCGATACGAGAACTTTTCCCTAAATGTTGAGCAATTTTGAAATAAATTATAACATCACAAAACACTTTGTGTCTGTACTGTTTGTTCGTTCACAAAAGTTAAAGTAAGCAAAATATCATGAAGAAGAACAAAACACAATGCTGCATCAGTTGGTCGATGGCCCCGAGCATACAACCGCAGACGCCAAAAAATAACAAGAATATGAACACTAAAATTAATTTTGTGGTACGAAGGTCATTCACTAAATACAGGCCGTAGGTAGGTATTACTAATTCAATGTTCATCTCTTTGCGTCCATCTTACAGTAGGTGATATGTTTTTATTTTTTCTTTTAAGTGTTCTTTAATTTAACTTAAATCATCATCATCATCCTCGCTCCATCCCATTATTTGGGGTCGGCTCTCCTGATATGTTTTCGCCATTCAGGGCGTTGTTTTGTCATTTCGGGCGTAAGGCGCGTCGTCTGAAGATCGTTGGTGACGGTCTTTATCCAGGTCTTAAGTGGGCATCGCCGTCTTCTTTTGCCCTCATCAATGCGGATTACTGTCTGCGTTAAGTGGACAACAGTTTAATTTAACTTAAATGTAAAATAAAAAGTCACGCCAGTGACAAAAAGCGTAAAGAAAAAATAAGAAGTTCCTCAAGTGAGTAAAGGCTACGTGAGACATTTTTTTTTTACCTTTACGAAGAATAGTGGTTATCCTAACTATTCATATTAATATAAGGTATTCGAATTCATCTTATCTCCTCTTAGCGTGTAATACCCAGTAGCGTCCAAAACTATCGCTTTGGAGCCCGGGGTAAGCATAGACCACAATTCAGGTTTTGGGGTGTCTACTGTGGTAGAAACTGAAGTATACTCAGATTTGAAATACGACCCTCCGTATGAAAGGCACGGTCGTATCCACTGAACTACCATTGATTCTAATTGTGAAAACGAAATACAATTACAAGCTACTCTGCAGGTCGATGCCTAGAGATTCGTATCTTAAGTAGGTACACCAGAACATTCCTTATAGTCGAGATAATTTCAATCTTAAAAATACTTTTCAACCCAAAAGACGGCCTCAATAAACAAATTAATTGCTCGGAGATAATATCAGCGCCGCAAATATCGGCAAAAAGTTCGCGCGCCCTTATTACAATCGGATTGAAAATATTTGCGAAAACTTTTCACTCAAAGTGAGCGGCCGCTATAAATTCAATCTGCGGTCGCCACTCTTTTCGGCGGCCGTCCACTTTTTATAGTTCGATTTTGATCACTTGTTCGAAAAGTTAAAAATTTATTGCCCTGTACGTTTTCAATTTGTGTGCCCGATGAAATTTCTGTTACGCGGTAGACGGAATCCGATGCGCATCGATAGTAATAAAATTTCCTATCGAAAATACTCACAAAGGCTACATTCGAGTGTTTTCAAACTGTGTTCTTTCGTCAAAAAAAATATAATAAATTAGTTAAACTGAACAATATTACTGGCAACATCGCAAACAGTCCGACATCAAACGCCATGAAAACACTCGAATAGAAAAAAAAACATTCAAACATGAAGAGGATAAAAGAGCGACTCATCCACAACACATCAGAGCGCGTCACAAACAACGGGCTGGCCACTTCATCACAGCGTAACGGCAATAAAAAAAACATTTCCATCTGCGGAAAAACCACAGTTAATATTAAATGACCGTACGTCAAAGCTATATTGTAGAGCGCTTGCGGCCCGCGCGGCGGGATGCAGCCAATACCAATTTTGTGATTCCGACCTCCCCCGGGTGGAGTGAGTGACATGTAAGCTTTAATGGGCCGGAGAGCGCTGGCTACACGCGAAAAAACTGAAAAAAGGCCTCATTCATACGTGATTTCGTGAGGCTACTTTGGGCTCGGCGGTGAGTCTCGTTAAAAATGGAGGCGGACATGCGTCCAGCTTGTTGCGGCCTACCGGAGTTTATTACTGCGAGGCGCTGTTCACACTTGTTACGTTGCTTTGCTGGCGCTTCGTTAACTATGATCAAGATAACTTCATTTTGATGATGCTGATTAGTAAGAATATGATTTTCCATTATATTTGTATGGTTGTCATCTTAGATATTCCGTCATGTCAGATCTTAAACGTATAAAACCCCCGATAAGTGTTTACGTTTTACTACTCAAGCCCTTTCATTTGTTTACCTATATTACGGGAATGAAGTGAAAATACGTAATTTATCATTTTTCTCAATTTGGCGACCATATAGCTAAGAACACTTGCCGACTATTATAACTTTCAAACAAAAAAACACAATCCAAATCGGTTCATCCGTTCAGGAGCGACGATACCACAGACAATCACGCATACACAGACAGACACACACAGTCAAACAGACAGACACTTCAAGTCTCCAACACCCCGTCAATTTTGCGTCGGGTGCTAAAAACCGGCCCTAACACAGAATTAGCAGTGCCTAATCAGTCTAAAGTAACTAACCCAGCCAGAGCATTCAACCGCTATGACGTCACCGAGCAACACCTTACGTTAGCTTACACCGGCATATTAATTCAGTCAATTAGAGATCGGAGGCATTAGCGCGTCGTTACAGGCGACAACGCTTAGTAATCGCGCTCGTGACAAGGCGAGGAGTGTATTTGACAGCTGTCAAATTGGATTGCATCCAGCTATTAGGGAATGCCGTCTGGGCGAGGGGAAAGAATAGCCTGGATAAGGCCTTGGTTGGCGATTGGTTTAGGTCCACTATCGAATATAGATCTGAGGTGACGTTGTGGTGTGGTGACCTACCATGTCATTTTAATAAATTCTAATAAACGTACCAGATAATTTACACTAGTTAGCTGAGATCATTATATTTAAATTAATATCTTCTACACATCCATCATAAATAAGTACTAAAAAGGCAAATATATAAAGAGATAAATTTTATAGGCAACGTCTAGGCTTATAGGTAAACCGAAAAAACAAAACACTACCGCGACGTAATCAATGCCTAGCGCCATCCGTTGGTCCAGATTGGAACTAATGTTCCGAAGTCAGGGCGAGTCACTAGTTTATACATATTTTTATTAAAGTAAAACATATCCTACATTCAGAAATGAATGTTCCTTACTTACAGTTCACAATTTCGTAAGTAGATAAATAATTTACTTGTAACTACACTTTTTCTTGTATTCTTAACCTCTATGACGTCACCGAGCAACACCTTACGTTAGCTTACACCGGCATATTAATTCAGTCAATTAGAGATCGGAGGCATTAGCGCGTCGTTACAGGCGACAACGCTTAGTAATCGCGCTCGTGACAAGGCGAGGAGTGTATTTGACAGCTGTCAAATTGGATTGCATCCAGCTATTAGGGAATGCCGTCTGGGCGAGGGGAAAGAATAGCCTGGATAAGGCCTTGGTTGGCGATTGGTTTAGGTCCACTATCGAATATAGATCTGAGGTGACGTTGTGGTGTGGTGACCTACAATGTCATTTTAATAAATTCTAATAAACGTACCAGATAATTTACACTAGTTAGCTGAGATAATCATAGTTAAATTAATATATTCTACACATCCATCATCAATAAGAACTAAAGAGGTAAACATTTATAGGCAACGTCTAGGCTTATAGGTAAACCGAAAAAACAAAACACTACCGCGACGTAATCAATGCCTAGCGCCATCCGTTGGTCCAGATTGGAACTAATGTTCCGAAGTCAGGGCGAGTCACTAGTTTATCCATATTTTTTATTATTATTAAGTATATCCTACATTGAGAAACGTTTCTTACTCACAGTTCACAATTTCGTAAGTAGATAAATAATGTTAACTTGTAAGGCCATAAAGACACTTTTTCTTGTATTCTACCACTATGATGACCATTATGTTCATTAGTAGGAACTTAACTATAAGTCATAGTGAATTACAGAATATTTTAAGTTGAAATCTAATGCTTAAATAAACCTAAATAAGTGAATTTGAAGGCAGACCACAAAATTATATCATTACAAGTAACCAAACATAATTGGCACTCCTTTTTGATGCTGGTGTTTGATATAATTTTTAGTGGCGTATCTTTAACTTGATGTCGTCACCTGGCTTCAAACACTTTGAGGCAGTCACCAGATTGCAGGTAGCATGTAAGGAGGACTCTTACTGTTTTTTTAATTTAATAATCTTTACCGTTTTGATATTTTGGTACTTCATAGTTTTAGATGTATAAACTTTGTGCAATAAAGAAAAAAATATTTATCTATCGATTTACGAGTACATTGGGAAGGACCGTCCACAACTTTTCCCCGTGCAAATGTATCGTTTCGTGCGATTCGTAGCACTTGTAGCACTCGAAGCGCGCCGTAGTCGTTCTACTCGTAGTAGGTACTGCGTTAGAGCTTGTAATTGTATCACTTAGGCTAAGAATGTACTGCAGTTAACGAAATTCGACACGTTCTGTATTTGCAATTAGGAGTTTCTGTCGCGTTTTCAGTTTAAAAGACATATAAAGTTTGAAATTATATAAAAATGGAAAGAGACATTGCTCATATTCACATTTATTATTTACACTCATAAGAGACTATCTTGTGACCTAGGTAAAGGTTATGGGCATGAAATTGGCGGCGGCCTAGTGATGCTGGGGCGACGGCAAAGCGTCGGCGATAAGAAATTGTACGGCACCACCACCGTCCGTTTCGTGCCCAACAGCCCAGCCTCACAACCTTATATTCCGCATGTAATCAATTTTATGAATTTCACCCAAGGGTTAACAACTTAGAACAGTTAATTTGTAACACACGCTGATGACAAGTACCAACATAATTGTCGACTTTATTCACATTTGTGTTTAACATGACTAGGTCGGCATATTATTCTCAGAGAATTAACTTTCGTAGCAGTCCTGAAACCAAATTTCTTCACAGACAGCCTCTTAATAGAATTTAAAGACTGCCATGAATCTTGATCTCGAAGAATTATCCTTCAACCCGCTGCCAGGACAACGCGCTTACACGTACTTCTTTACATAATGCAGTTAGTCGATGCAATTTGTTTCGAACAAAATAAAACGTTAGCATCTAAGGGCGTAATTCAGTTGACTGTCGTAACAGTATCACTTGCAGAAGGCACGCGGTAACGAGATCTGACGTGTTCAAATATTTAGTTCGGCGCGTACGCGCCTGCTACGACTAACTTACTTAGTTATTTACTTGGTCGGGTCAGGTGGCAATTCGTCCCAAAAAACTCGTCCCAGAATTTTAAGATTTTTTGCTGATCACTGTTCTGCCTAGTAAGAAATAATTTTGTGATAATAATATTTACTAAACTCTAGAACAGTAACCAACCAACCAGCAAAAAATCTTGAAATTGTGAGACGAGTTTTTTTGGACAAATTGCGCCCAAGACACTACTGGTCCGTGAAATTTAAAATCTATTGCCGAATAAAATTAATTCTTGTGTACCTACCTAATTAAGAAAAACCTGTAAAGTAAGACAAAATTGACATTTATTCAATTAGGTATTTTATCATTTAAATTCCCAGTTGCGTAAACCTGCTGTCCCTTGTAACCCAAGGACTTTGAGAGCTGATATCTCAAAACCGTTCACTTTAAGAAAAATGTTTTTTAGAAAACTTTATATCATTTTAAAAGACCTTTCCATTGATACCCCACACGGGTATGTACATCGAAAAAAAAATTTCATCCCTCAGTTACATGTATGGGGGCCCCACCCCCAATTCTTTTTTTTACTATTTAGTGTCATATTTTTGTAGCGGTTCATACAACACATATTCCCATCAAATTTCATCACTGTAGTACTTATAGTTTCCGAGTAAATCGGCTGTGACAGACGGACAGACGACAGACGGACAGACGGACAGACGACAGACGGACAGACGGACAGACGGACATGACGAAACTATAAGGGTTCCGTTTTTGCCATTTTGGCTACGGAACCCTAAAAACCTGTAAAGTAAGACAAAATTGACATTTATTCAATTAGGTATTTTATCATTTAAATTCCCAGTTGCGTAAACTGCTGTCCCTTTGGAACCCAAAGTACGTCAGGACATTGCAGATTTCGGAAGTAGGCAGACATATCCATAATTTGGTTGGTCTGGTCCCCTACTTAAAGGGCCGCGAAGGTCAGACAGCAGTCGCTTCGCTGTTAGTACTACATGCCCCAAGTATTGAATCATGGTCAGGCCGTAACCCGGGCTCCTAAGCAACAGCTTTAGACACACATCAATTTTAATTCTAAATAAAAACTAATCCTAAAATAAAAACAAAACATGAGAGAGAAAGAGAGAGAGGGTAAAAGAGTGACTCAAGCTCACCGTTTAGAACATTCGCGCCTTCAAAAAGACTCCATCATCATCACAAGCCCCAATTCAAAACTTTCCGATGGTGTCAAGGAAATTGTGAGCCAATAAAAAGGGCGCTTATTGTGTCGTGCCCGATGGCATTAACCAGGGGTTATTTATTCAACCCTGTAGTGCCGCGCGGTCGGCGGCTGGCACGGCGGCCGCATCACTCAATGTCTTCTGATGTTACGAAAAACTCCCTCTTGATGGGCAATTTGGGGATGTAACTTTCAAGTAACCAGTGGAGGGTTAGACAGGATTCGTGTTGGTTTGTAAAATTTTGATTAATCACTCAAATCTTCGTGTTGGAAGTTGGAGATCGATGAGTTAGCGAGTTCGGAGTTGTAACTGTTACCTATCAAGTGAACACGCTAGTTGAGTAAGAAGATGATATTCCTAGGAGTATTTTTCATCGCGTTCTACTTTTTACTAGAACAGGAATTTGGTAAAATGTATGAGTAAACTTTTGGTAATCATTTTAGTAGGCTTGGATCCGAGCAGCTCAGGATCGGGTACTTAGGCGAAAAAACAAAGGAAGGTTATACTCATCAGTGTGTACTTCCGGGCAGGTGATGATGATGAATCATTTTAAATTGTCTGGCTGTTTAATCTATTTGACATTGTAATTAGTTGGCTAACCAAAGCAAGGAAAATATGTTAGTTTTTCATCCCAACTAATCGGGAAAACTTCGAAAAAAATCAAAATGTTAACTACTCGATATGAAATCAACCAATATGTTCTTTTTTGGCATCTAGTTTAGTGAAATAAAGTTTAAAAAAACCTCTACAAAAAACAAATATTCAGCTTAAATGAAAGAAAACTAAAAGGAATAGTAGTTTTTCCATAGCGGCTACCCGGATAAAAAAATACTTAAAAACAACAATATCGTCACACAACTCAATAGAAAACCGAAGTCAATGTGCCTTTACCAACTCCGAGTTAACCAAAACCGCGTCATAACAGTCGTCTAATAGAGCCACGCGTTACGCAGCCTTGCGGGTTCTGCTTAGTTAGTCCCAAACCAAGGGCAACCGTAAATGAAATGGTAGTTTTCCATCGCGGCTAACCGGGCAAACTGGGCTCGGCCGGGTCGCCGGGTCGGTTAACCTCGCTGCGGCCGCGTTATGGCTGACAAGGGCCTGTTATGGCTGACGCCGTGCGTGCGACACGATGTTTGCGTGTCGAACGAACGGTTTGGACCGGGTTATCGCGCCCGTCTTTTGTTTTACTTTTTAGACCACCTACTTGAGGGATCGATGTCTTGTTGTGGGAGCTGGGGTGCGGACGTTGAGAACGGTTTCATAGTATCGTAGTTACAAGTAGAATTTGTAGTTTTGAGTGGAACGCCCGTGTACTTAAACTCAGGTTCTCAACTTTGAATGCTACGCAAACATATCGTCGATTGCTGTCATAAAATCAACTTAAAATACGCAGACTGGTAATAATGTGATTGAATTACCAATTGAGTTTACATATTAGGTACGTGACGTAAAATTGGTTTTATCTCATTTAGGAGAACCAAATAGTAGAATTCAAATCTTTATTTAAAATGGATCTTACACTTTGTTTGACAGATTTGAGTGGTATTTAGGTATGTTGATGAAACGTTTGCTAACATTTTATTTCAATACGAGTATATGAAAATGAATTTCCGCAACGTCTTAGAAATGAATTCATTCGCACTAAACAAAGACAAAAGACAAATGAAAGACGACTAAGAATTATTAAAAGCGTTAATCCTTTGCAGCAGAATCCCATCAAAGAAACAATAGCCGCCTCGTCCCACGCACCACAATATATTCAAATAAAGAAACTCAAGCAGGATTTTTATTCAAATGGCCGTGCGACCGCAGAGTTCGCCCCGCCTTCGGGAAAGACGTCTGCTTCCCGACTTTTCCATTGGCTGGCGGTAGGGGGCGGGCCTCCTTCAAGTCTTGGAGACTAACTTTTCATTTGCACGGCTCTGAAATATAGCGGAGATTAAAGCGCGAAGTTCCGCTTGCGGTAGACGCAGACAGTTTTTTGCTGTACCTTCAATTATTGTAATAGGTGATGGTGGGGGTAATGGAGGTTCGGAGTTAATAGATATTTTATCTTGGAGGCAATCACTTTTGGTCATGGTTCGATTGAATGAGCTAGTAATGACAAGGAGAGATGTTTTTTGCTAGAGTTGCATTTGAGGTAGTCTCTAATAACGATACAATTGAAAGTATAATAATTATATATCATACTTTATCTATGATAGAAGCAAATATACTCACTGAAAAATAAGAATAACAAAACTAATTAGAAGATGCGAGTTATCCCTTAACCTTTTTTTTAATTTTCACCCTTAATACAATTGGATAAAGTTCGACATCTACCACCCACCCGGGGGGGAAGGCGATAAAAGGTTGGCAGCTCACTTGTAACTCTACTGGTGTTGCAGGTGTCCATGAGCGGCGGCATTGCTCACCATCAGGTGATCCGCCTGCTCGTCTGCTACCTATCACATAAATAAAAACAAAAAAAAATCTAGTGGTAATGGTTTGACATTTGCTGGTTAATCGTTAAATCTTAAATTAATCAAGCATTGGTTATATAACCAACTTAATACGACTACACATACACACATTACCAATGATAACCCTTGCCGCGCATTGTCATAAGGTGACAGAATGGGCTAGGGAAGTTCAGATAATGCAGAAGCTCTGCAAACTCTCTAAAATAAATTCGATAGAAGACCTCAACCTTCTCAGGTTTCCTGCCATACGTTTTGCGGTGGTCGAGGTTCTATAAGCTAGACTCTAAAACTATCTATTTCATCAACAAAAAGCACATTTCACAGCTTTCTTTGATTTCAGAGCGACTAACTGATACCGCCGAACCATTCTAAAGGTGACAGCAGTATTCTAAACTGTCTCTCAAGAGACAGTTGAGAGCTGCTTGAAGACCAGTAGCAGTTAAAATACCATATTGACCTTCCAAATTATGAACTCAATGTAGCGACCGAAGCTGAGACTAGCGGACAGTTTCACGATCAGAAGCTCAAGCTGATCCATCACTGGTACAGAAATATTTCAGTAGGTTGACGTCATAGAGAACTGAATTCATTTCGGCAAAAAAAAAACATATTTTGAAGCGCTTGAACCGAACCATACTGGCATCTCTCTCAAGTAAATTTATCTTTCTAAAAATGTGTTGTAAGTCTTTGATGTGTAATAGAACTAGGCTAATAGAAAGAACAAAGCCCTGAGGAAGGCTGACATTGACGCGGTTTTTGCTGCGATTATAAGAGTATCCATAATTGGCTGGCTACCTGAATTAATTTATAATGCAGCCTCAAAAAATACTCAATCCTCACGCAAATATGGGTAGTGATTCCATACAAAGGGAGCTTGCCAATGAGACATGCGTATAATATTATTTTCCTCTGTGTGTTCTCTTATATAACCCTATCGAAAGCTTTGGAGATTTCGTGGGAAACACAGAATCCTACCGAGATCTAGATTTAGAACTTAGGCCTAGTCAGGTTTAACGTAGGCCAGACTTAAGTTTTGGTGAAAGGTTTTTTAAAATTAGACTTGATGCAACTAAATTGGTGACCCTGCACTATAGGGAGTGCACTTGTGTTTTCGCATACACTTGTCTACGTAGCGGGTCACTAAAATCCGTACCTGTAGCCGAAGCCAATGAACGGAAGGCATTCTCATTCATACTTCGATTGATGAAAATTAGAATTAGGTCCGCATCAGCTCGAGTAATCACCAGTAGGAATGAGCAGCTTTTTACTGCGCAGAGGAAATGCTGCATGGGCAGGCCCTGGGCTGCAACCAATCAGACTTTTTCATCCATGCCTGCCAGCCAACTGGTGACTGGTTATATAAAACTTCCATTTTTTCTGTGATTTTTGATGAGCAGACGGATCAACCCATCATAAGGCAATCGTTTATTGGCTGAATACACTGGTACAAATGAACTCCCTCATTGTTCTCTAATAGAACGGACCTAAGCCGCCCGCATCCAAGGTATTCCCGCGACCTTCACCAAGTCGCTCCATCTTGTGAGGGTATTCCACGCCTGCAACTTTCTGTACGTGGCTCCCTCTCGAAGACCTTTCTGCCCCAACGGACGGATCACCTGATGATGCCGCTACCCATGGACACTCCCATATACCAGTAGAGTCAGACATTCCAATTTATTACTCCTCTTCCCTCCGGCACCCTCACTCACTAGGTAAAGCACAGCGCAGGCACTGTTTCTCGAAGGTTTTCTGGTAGGCTGAGTGGTATTCCGTTTGAGCCTCAGTGTCACAGGGGGTAGTGGGTCGCTCCTTACAGCTACGGCTCGGCTTGAGATCCCAGGTTCGATCCTTGGATCGTGATCAGGCCAAAAAATTTGTATCTGATCTTTTCTGTTCAGAAATTCTCAGTGTCAGCCCGACGTCTGGAAGTTGGTGGTCTTGTGGGATACGAGACCACCAACGTGACTCGCAAAAAAACACGTCGCGGAAAGCACGTTAAGCCGTTTGGTCCTGCACCCACTCTCTCTTCGGTTGTGTAACACTGGTGTCCCATTGAATTAACAGGTCAAGGGAATAGAGAGTGAACTTGTGTTTGCGCACACACTTGAGCACTATAATATATCCTGCGTACGCTGATTATCATCGCCGTAACCGAATGCCGGTTGGAGCCCTTACGGCTCTGCCTTTTCGCCCATGATACTTAGATGGATATAATTTTTTGCACAAAATTCACAACTTAAGAACTAGGCTTTACAGAAATTATTGTTTTTACCAGTGAGTCAGAAATGTCAACTTTTTAACTCCCCTTGTCTCCAGTCCCCAACGAAACACAATGCAACCGCTGTTTCAAGACAGTTT
Organism: Cnaphalocrocis medinalis; assembly: GCA_014851415.1. Classification (NCBI taxonomy): domain Eukaryota; kingdom Metazoa; phylum Arthropoda; class Insecta; order Lepidoptera; family Crambidae; genus Cnaphalocrocis; species Cnaphalocrocis medinalis. Next base: position 5,431,574 of record CM026289.1, on the reverse strand, counting down.
TCTGTGAGGCTGTGGTATCACTTCGTTTGAGCCAGCCTTTTCATACCGAAACATGACTCTCGCATTAAAAATAACAATTAACTCTACATGTGGTTGCTTTTTTGACAGGTAATGAGCCACCAGCTTTTATCGCATCGTAGGCCAGATGGAATGACGATCTGCGCAAGATGACTGGCAAGAGCTGAATGCGAGTAGCTAAAAATTTATTGGTGTGGAGAACATTACGAGAGGCCTATGCCCAACAGTGGATTGCAAAAGGCTGTTGATGATGATAGGTGATTTTGTGACGGAAGCGTTTCTCCATGGCTATCAACGTAACAGTACTCGACTGGCCCGTGCAATCCTCATCAGAGCGTTTTATCCCGTTGGTTTTTTATTGAAAATGGGCTGGCCCTTGGCTTCATACTGAACTGTAGAATTGAGAAAAAGCCTACGATAGTGCGGGTTTACCTGAAGTAATCTTTTCACTTCTAGCTTTTAAAAAAATGAGGTTGTACTTATTGGGGAAAACAAACGCAGGAAGGGTGTTCCACTCCTTGGCAGTGCGCATCACACAGGAGGATAAAACACGATAGTAATCGAGGAATATTTACCAAGACAAGAAAGGATAATATTGATAAGGATCCGCCAGACCTAATTACCTGATAGGTAGGTCATACGCGTAACTTTTTAGTATTTCGTAAGACATTAAATTTTTTTACCATTATTTTATTCTCTCAGTTTTATTTTAATTTTTTACTTCTTCTAAAGTGTAGCCCAAAATCTATGACAAAAAGTACTATACTATTAGTATTTTGTACTATAGATACACATATTTGAGTAAAATGTGTGTGTAGTGAAAAAATCTTTCTAAAAACTTGCTGTTTCGAATTTTTCGAACATAGCTCGGGTTTGTGATCACCAATCCGCATTAGGCAAGCGTGGTGATTAAGCTTAAGCCCATCATAGTAGCGATAACTTGATTTCTATGATGAACGCCTTTGCCCTTTGGGACAGTATATAGGCTGATACTTTACTTTTTTTTTTACTTTAAGTAGGTACCATGTGCTTATTGAACTTTGAAGCTTTATAATAAAGTTTTTGATAACAATATTAATCTGGTAAGGTATAGCTTCTAATTTTTGATTTCACTAATTTACTAATACAAATTTTTGTTCATTTCATTTTGTTCACCTTGGTAAACGACCACGCTATTCCATGGTTGACCATCGATTGATGAATCTTAGTCATACGAATAAACAACATTTGCCATATACTCGTATATTGCTATTATTTTTGTATTTTCACCTTTAAAATAGTGCACAAATAGAACATTCGCTCTGCTGACTTAAAATACATATTTTGATACGAGTATGTTAATTTTTTTTTGCCTAAAGGCTGCCAGAAATTTTTCAATAAAAAACATCACGGAACACTATTATCACACTTATTAAAATTATACTTTTATTCACTCTCCCACGATATCCTCTTGCTCCTAGTTTATGTTATAATGCAAAAAAATATACGAATTAATGGTAGTTAAGTGTTTTGATGTTCAATAATAACCAGAATAAACCACTAGAACATTTTTAAATAACTTTTCGTCAAGCAAATTAAACTAATTGAAGAATTTACATCAGACTTTATTAGCACTTCTATGTAGTTGCGATTATTTTTTATTTGAGTAATCGTTTTTAGAATTCAATAAATTTGTCAATTTATTTTTTCAAAAAGTTCCAATCCTTTGCAATTTTTCTCATTTAGAACACACCTGTAATTTTTTCACAGCAGTTTTCTACGCACAACCAGCGTCATGAATGAAATCGTACGCACGGCAAAACTTTCCCCAATCTTGCACGTGGAAAAAGTAAACTTTATAAGAAAGGGCGGGATGAACCGGCCGGCCGCCCCGGGCAGCCCGCCCTTCTTATTTGACATTCACGCAACTTCTTAAGATGAAAACTTTTTCGCTCTCAATGTCACGGGTTATCCTCGGGAATGCAACTTTGCGTAAATGTTGCAAGGACGACTTTGACACAGTTTTTAAGTTTTGTTTGGTTTGATTTTATTTCGGGTTCTTGTTGTGTAATATTTTTTGGCGTTATAATTTTTAGAGGTACTTTGGGCTCGGATTTTAGAATTTGAAAAATTTGTAGCGGCTTTGATTTATGTAAAGTATTTGGTTTAATGTTTTACATTATTATTTGGATTTCCTTTTCATAGATTTTTTGTTTTGTTTGAACTGATGTTTGAAATAAAGAAATACGACAATATGCATGTGTTATCACATAACTGCACCTTCAGCACTCACCGCGCCCGCTCCGGCCGACGAATCTCAAGTCGTTGAACTTCGCCACCTGGTTCTTCATCACCGCCGAGCTGTTCCGCAGCTCCGCGCAGCAGTTCTCGTCGTTGCCGGCCCGCACCGTCACCAGCGTCCCGTCGCCGACGTCGCCCAGCGCCACCACCTTGAACGCCATCGGCAGCGTCTTGTTCGACCGCCAGTGCGGCGGCAGCACCGTGCACACGAAGTGCGGGCTCCCCGTTCGGACCAGCTCCCCCGGGTGCTCCGACAGGAAGTCCCCCAGCGTCCGCTCGGCGAGGATGTCCGACGTCATCTTCGTGTACGTCTCGTGGAGCAGCGTCGAGCTCGTGTCCGGCGACACGGCCCCGCTGGGCGCGCCCGTCAGGTGCATCCTCGACACCCGCGCGCGCTGCGTGCTGCACATATAGTCCGCTGCGTCCGCGGCCGCGGCTACATGTCACACCTCTCTCCGCACCGACGACATCCACCGCGCGGACACATCCTCACTCAACACTGCCATGATCACCACCGGCCGCACCTCAGGCTCGCAGGACCGTCACACGTTGCTAGGGAACGCGCGCGTGGCCACTTGACGCGGTGACGTCACGGGCGGCCTTGCCACACTTTTTTCCCCGGTGAATGAAAAGTTCGGCGGCGGGCGGGCGAGGGACGCGAGGGGCCGATTTTTTCCGGCGCCAAGGGGTGACTCCCCCGCGCGGCGAAAAACTTTTCACTAGTTTCACTGTCGGCGGCACTTTTTTCGCACCGTGTATTTACGCGATCGCACGCACGTAGCTCTCACTTTCGCAGTTTTAGACTGTTTGGGATTCCGTTTCCAGATTCGCTTTTGGTAGAGTTGTCGCGTTTGTGGGGAAGTTTCGGTGTGGGGTCGCGTGCGTGAGATGCGTGCGCCCGTGAGCGCGGTTATGATGCGACTCGCGTGGGGTGCCTCGGTTGCGGTGACCGTTCACGGTGGCTATTAATACGCGGCGTACGTCCGCGCCCGTCGACTTCGGACAAAGTTTCGCGGGCGAGTCGGTGCGGCTCCGCGGCAGCGGCGGCGAGCGAGAGGCGGCGACGGCGCGGGCGCGGCGGGCGGCGGAGCGCACTTTGCGGTCGGGGTGGGTTGGGTTTAAAGCCGCCGAAGGATAAAACATACAAATAAACACGTGTTCGCGCCGGCGCGAGCGAGAGGTGCGCCAGCCGCGCCGGTGCGAGGGGGACAGAGGCCCGCTCTTGCGGCATTTAGCAGCCAGTACGCTCAACGACGAACGCTCAGCGCCGATACTGTACGTCGCCGTCGAAGCCGTCCCTAACTGTTCTGAAGACTACATAGTTTAGGAAGTTCTAGTTCAGTAACATCTAAAAGTGATATACGTTTAATTTAGTGTTTGAAGTGCAGCTCTTAGGTTTTTAATAGCTGTAGGCATTTACCTCGTTTTTTTTTAATATTTAATCATTAAATCGAAAAAAAAAATGTTAGGACTCTCTTGTAAAAAACAAATTTTAACAAAAGCTTGCCTAGAATAAAGAAGAGAGTTTATTATACTTAAAATGTTGGCAAATGTTATTACTTTTTTATGTGATAGGATATACTCAGTCTATTGGTTTAAATAACTTACTGGTTTACTGATATTATTTGCCCAAACTTCTACGTTTTCCGAAACAATCAGGTTTTATTTTCTAAAACTGTCTTAGTCACTACTTTGAGAAGAAAAAAAGACGTTTTGTCTCAGCAATATTACCTACCAATTCGTATTTCAAGAAAACATTTTAATATTTAAGTACAATGTTGAAATCGTAAGGTAGATTGAAAATTAACTTGATACATAGATTAGTAAGTAGGTATGAAACACAATCCGTCATAAATTGGTTTATTTTTGTTAAAAGAAAAAAAAAACACTGATATCCTCTGAACTTGTAAGATGTTCATAAGTACTGAATAAAATTATAACGATTAGGGATTATCCAAAAACTCATATCCAACAAATCAAATTAATTATATCTTGTACATTATTATTATCATTTACCTAACTCGAAAACTAAAGTTAAGTTTATTAGTATTTTGAATGTTTTACTATCTTATAATTTTATAGCACCATCGCTTTTAATTTGTTCTATAAGTGAGCATCAAAAGTATCTATCCACATCGAAACAAAATAGGAAGACATGGTCCGGTTCGTATGCGAAAATGACAGCTGCAACTAGCAGCTCTAATGGCTAGTCCCGCGTAGACCAAGGGCTAAGGTTCATTTTGACATATTTACAGAGAAAAAAACATTTTTATTACAGGCACATCACACAAGTCTGCGAAACATTATGACCGTAACCCTGAAATATAAAAAAAAAACAAAATAGGTACTCTGTATCAATCCCTAATGAACCAATTTATAATAGATAGATAAGTACCTAAATTATTTCTCATTGATATTAGGAATATCTAATATCACTTTAAATAAATGTGTTTGTATTGATTAAATAAGTGTTATACTATCGGTGCGTGAGTCAAACTCGTAACTCGCCGGTTTTCAATCCATATCGATACCTTAAATCTCAAAGGGCGTAATCACCAAATCATCATTTTTCAGGAGAGCCGAAACAAAAAAAAAACTAAGAATTAAATTCATAACTTTTAAAGTAATATGCCATATAAATGAAATTTGGATGTAATTATCGAGTATTGAGAGCTTTATAACACAGTTATATGGTATTCAAAATACAACCAATGTTTGCCAAACTGATTTGTGATTACGCCAAAAAATATTGACAACTTGGCCTTTACGACCTAAAAAAAAAGGCTGTTTTGCAATAAGTTATGGTATAATGGCGTTTACGACTTGAAAAAAAGGCTATTCTGCTCTATGCTATGGTGTAACAGCCTAGTTAACTTATAGAAAATGCATTTTAAAAAGCTATTTTCGGTTTTTTATAAGTAAAACACTTTGAGGAAGATACAAATTAAGAGACAAATACGGGTAGTTTCATTATTACAAAATTTATAGCAAGTACAGAAATGAAAACGATTTTATTATTTCAATTATACAAACGCAATCATTTTAGTGTGAAATTCAAACGAAAGTTATTGATTTCTATAACTTTCTTTTGTTTTTAAATTAGTATAAACAATATCTGCATCGACAGGACTTTTACTTAGAGCTTAAATTTTAATAAGTCTTCTACGAGTACTGTGCAAAGAAGTTAAACAAACGTTTATTTTTAAAAATGTTAAAGCTATAAGGATTGATCTACATAAGATTTAAGCGCTAGCAAAACTCCCGCCACTTTGTTTATGTTTCAGGTTTTGCGTGCTATTAACAATCTTTAATAGGAGTACTGTTGGGCAAATGAAATAAAAGACGTCAACTTCACTATATTAACAAGAATTTAATCACAGACATCGATACAATTCGGTTCGACGAGCGGAAATGAGTGGTATATTCTGCTCATTTTCGTATTTCCTCATTTTCGTCTAGGATACTGACACTAGAGTAATTCTTCTTACATGGGTAGTAAAAGTACCTACTAGCTAATTGCATGTCTGAGCGTTTTTATTTTAGAATTTATAGAAACCGGACTAAACGCGATATTCATTATGCAGTATACTACCACTTACTTTATTTATTTTGTTTAAATTCTTAAAGTAACTTGAGTCGTAAACGCCACTGTTACACATATCTGTCCTATACGCCTCATTCGATAGTCAGTATTTTTCACATCATTATAATTTTAACTGGTGTATCGACCGATACCTTAATAATGAATTTTTTAAAGGTATTTACGACTAAAATTCTTGCATTATCGACGGTAAACACGTGGGCTGTAATCACCACTTTTTTGCGAATTTTAAAACTTTGATAATACAGATCGATAGAGAAAAAAAAATGGAGTAAGATAGCATTCAAAAGTCATTTTGGCCAAAATGGTGATTACGCCCTTTGAGATTTAAGGTATCGATATGCTCAGTTTTAACTTTATTTCATGCTGAAACTGATAACTGATGATATCTACAATATGATATCAAGAATTTATTATTTTTACTACTACGTTTTTAAAGTTAACTTTCACAATTCAGAACACAACCGCAGAGAGTAAAAATAAAACCGCAACGTAGCACCGCAAGGGGCTTTTAACTAGTTGTGATAGTTTTCCGTAAAAATAAAAAAATAAGTTATAGTAGTTTGTAGGTCGTAAATTTTAAAATAAAAAAATAAATATTATTACAATGTTGACACAGGGTGCATTTTGATGTGGGGTTAAATATTTATTTTAGTGACTGTACCCACGAAGTCTAAAGCGCCTTTGTTAGTTTAAAAAAGGGAGATTTAAAGAGAAAACCTTTGCAGGCAGTTCAGAATAATAAAACTATTCCAAGTTAATTTCCTACAAAGACTAAAGACATAATATTTAAAAAAAAATTAAATAATGTCATGGAAAAGGTCTTTTTCACTAAATATATAACTAACCAACATATATTAGGTAGAGTTGTAACTTATCACTAACTATGAATCTACATAGATACAATGTTAATGTTATTGTATTTGTTAAAATCATTGGATTAGGTATTTCAGTTTTACCTCTGTACCTATAGATATATCTGTTAGGTACTCAAAGTTAGTTTTGTAATTTCAACTTTAATCTTTGGTTTTGACATCAGAACTTTTATGATTTTACAACACTAAAGGACCCAGTCCCTGAGACTACAAGTTGTACCCAACATTTCCCACACTTGTCGCTACTTGTCGATACAATAATCCTTATCGCGAAGAGTTAAGGGTGTTTTTGGGACATCATACAGGCTGCAGCAAGTGAGGAGCAGTAATAGAGACGAGGGGAACTCTGTCAATGCATTGTAGTAGGAAATTTATTGCGTGCGCAGTATATGGCGTTGCTATGAAAACCGGCTGGGGAATTGTTGGATGACTTTGATTGAAATGGAAAATTTCAAGCTCTATCACTATAAGATTTGGTTGGTACCTGAAATTCATACATACACACACACACACATTGACCTGATTCCGTACTAAACAGTCTCAACACATATCTATTAACTGTTATACTGTGATAACTATGAGGTAAACTTTTATTTGTAGTGTAACGACGTTTATTTTAATATTTAATTAAAGTCTTTGAAGTTATTATAATTATATTACTTACTTTGTGAAAATTTTGATACAATAAATATCTTTGAAATGAGCCTATTAAAACTTTGTAGTACCTTGAATAATTGTTATTGTCATTTGAGATATAGGCATGTCTAAGAAATTAATGTCAATAAATCAGCCCAGGTATGTACCTTTGAGTTCTGGATAAGTGAATACACACCTTTATTTTATTTATCAAAAAAAAAGTCGTGTCTACAAAGTTTTTGGGGTAATTTTTCGAGTCATAACTCACGTGGCAGTCTCAAATCCAATCTTCCTCCAAAAATTACATCAGAACCTTAAAATAAGGTCTTTGAAATGAAATGTAATTTTTATTTGCTTGGTAAGTGTTACATAAAAATATGAGGTGTTTGTTGGTCCGTAACTTAATATAACTTTTGATTTAGTCAAAAGTTACATGTCAAAATATTGGATTTGGAGAACCCCTTCATGCGGACTCTACATTTGTCTGCACAACGCTACGAAAATTAGCAAAATTGCAAAATTAAATACCTTTTCGCAATCCAATCAACCGACTTAGAAATCCCAAACATTTTCAGCATTCAAATAGCTCGGACAAAGCATAGCATAATCTATTGCTTAGAATCCTCTGGTCAGCAAGGGTTGTTGAACTATCCCCTTCCGAGAGCGCCCTTGTGTGCTCGGACTTAAATAAAAGGTTTGATTTTGTGTTGTAAAGGCTCCGCCAATATTTGTGGAGGCGAGCCGTGGATCTGTTATTACCCCTTTGAGGCGGTTTGTGTTTATTATAAAATGGACGCAGCTTCACTCACTTTTAGGATTCACTCATTGTTTTTAATATTTTTGTTTTCGGTTCCTATTAATCAATAGAATCTATGATGCAACGAATCATTTTCTTTCAAATCAATAGACCATCATTGACCTTAACATCAAAATACTTAGAAATCTACTACTGTCTAATACTGGGACTTCGGACAAGACACTATGCCATATACTGATTTATCTCTGACCAACTCTATGCTATACGAGTAAAGGTCAACTATTGACTTTAATAAACGTTCTGTATGATTAAGTCCATACTTCAACTTTACAAAGAATATTATTTGTTATTTCTGTGTCTACCTATTTGGTGCTACAGTCTTCCATCACCTGTTATATTAACCCCAATATTTTCACTTGACTGTGTGTTGACTTCACTTGACACTTGACTGTTGTAATCTATTTGTGATCCGCTGTTGTCTGATATCTGTTACACAAGTGCTTAAGCTACTGATTCCGAAGTCAGGTCAACGCATGAGATGTTTTTATTTATAGTTTAGAAGGCAGACGAACACCTGATCGTAAGTGATTACCGCCGCCCGGGTGCCCATGGGTGCAATACCAGAAAAATGATAATGTTGTGGGAAACTAGTTTGATTAATTTACTTTATAACTGTTCCATGTACTGGCACAGTGATTCTTTAGTGTCACTGTCATCCACCCAATATCAAAATGACTAAATCGAGGATTACTTTAAACTATGCTCTCAAGATAGAAACACGTACGTAGCATGGTAAGGCATCGATTAATGTGTGCGTGGGCAGCGGCTGCAGGCAGCGGCAGAGGTAATTAGATTTAAGAACAACTGGGCGGCGTCAGAGGGAGAATGGCCGGCATTAATTTGAGCTTCTCTAACGAGGGCGACGGACGCCACCGACTGGGACCTTGTCGCACAGGCAGCTGTGGAGACGGTTTGCGCTAACTTATTTTGTAAACTTTTGAAAAAGGAAAAGAAAAAAAGAAAATCACTATCACTATCCTATTTTTTCTTTTCAGTTCAGTTCACAGCTATCGTTTCAGAGCCCAGAATACGTATTGATCTTAGTATGATTCAGAATTTAGCAAGTTTTGTAATTACAATGAAGCTACTGCAGTCTGACTTTCACAAGCCTTAGACAAGGAAACTAATCAAATTGGATCATGATACACGTTTCAGAAACTATCGAAAACGTGCAGGTTTATTTTTCGATGGTTTCCCTCACCGCTGAGCTAATGGTAGAAATCTGCACATACGAGCAGATTAGAGAATTTTTGAAGTTGCATGCTCGTGTTTGAAACAGCGACGATCAAATATCATGATGCCGGTTTGCAGTATTTTTTTGTTATAACTAGGTAATTGTTAAGAAAAAAAGAGAAAAATTATTCGTAATATTATGTATTTCGAGACTTTGTACGTCTGATGATGTTCAGTTTCACTAAATGGCTGTAATAAAAAATATCTACGTACCTATAATGTTTTTTTTAGTTAGTTTAGTTTATTTTAGTTTAGTTATATATAACTGCTATTCATCAATCGCAATCGTTTACCATCAGCCGGTCTGTCTGCTCGTTTGACAACCTATCACATAACAAAAATATTTTCTTGACTATGGCAAAATAATTACATAAGAAGAGTAGAGTCCATAATTGAATAAAAAAAAAATAGAAGTTTCATACCTACTCCTCGCCATCTTCTGTTCTTGTAGGCAAGCTGTGTCCAGCCAGTCCTGCTCTGCGTCCACCGGCTATGTTTATTGCAATCTGGCGGCTAAATGCCCGCCTGCTTACCCGCTTACACTGCCCTTTTGTTACACACGGTTTTGCATATAAATCTTTATAGCACCTCTGTCAGCCTGAATTGGTTTTTAGGAAAATTCGATTATAATGAAGAGGAAAATTGAAAGTTTACCTTCGGTTGGCTGTGAAACTTACTGTCTGCGTTTTTTGAAGACGTGTTTTGACGGAACGCTATAGCTTAGATGTGACACTCTATCTAATAACATAAAGAGTTCGTTTCAGTAGGGTCAAAATGTGTGTGATTTATGACACAAAATTTTGAAAATGTTGGCTTTTATGTGATAGATGACAGAGGAGCAGACGGATTATTACCTGATGGTATGCGATTGCTGGCGTAATTTGGTAAGCGTTTGTTGTATTCAAACTCCACTATTTATATAGTAGGTAGGTACTCAAAGTGCTTAGATGATGACTTTTAGACAAATTATTGTTTAAATTACCAGAGCATTTATTTATGTATTTTGTAACTTGTATTTCTAACACCATTGCATGAATAGTATTAGGAATAAATAATCAACACTGAGCTAAGCATGAAACTCATACGAAACAAAGAGAGGAATGGACATGAATAAGTAAGTAGGAACGGAACAAGCGTTGGTGGTATAGACGTCTACCTCTTCTTCCTCTCTTTCTTTTTTATCCATAATTAATTAGTAATCCAAAGAATTTAACCAAAAAATTGAATGAAAACCTGATTTAATGAATTTGAGTACAGTCTAAATCGTTAGTTTATAGTGAATTTTTATACAATTGCAGTGGCGACAAACGAGCAAACCGGTCACTCTATAACAATAATAACCTCCAATTATAACGATCAGCCCCGTACGATGGATATATTATAGTGCTCAAGTGTGTGCGCAAACACAGGCGCACTTTCTATTCCCTTATCCTCTTATTTTGATGGGACAGCAGCATGACACGGTCGAAAAAGGATCGAGCGTGGGACCAATGGCTTAACGTGCTTTCCGAGGCACGGGGGTATAAGACCGCCAACTTTCAGACTTTGCGTTTTCACTGAGAATTTCTCAACAGAAAAACTCAGGTACAATTTTTTCGGCCAGACCCGGGGATCGAACCTATACATACACCGCTGAGGCAGACAGTGAGGGTCAATTTACAGTAAGGCACCTCATCGACGGCGATCATATGAACACTGGGAAATCAGGAGAATGGCTGATGCGTCGCCGACATCTATACTATTTATAAAGAGATAACTTCTATAGACATCGACAAGGCTTATAGGTAAACCGAAAACACGAAACGCTTGCGCGATGTTATTGGACACAGCGCCATCTATTGGTTCATTTCTGAATTACGGTCCCGAAGCAAAGTGAGGGCGGGCCACTAGTTATTTAATATAGTGAAGTTTACGCCGTGTACAGAAGCAGTCTCAGCAAACAGTGTAGAGTGGAGAACATTGGGGAAAGTCCATATCTAGCAACGTGTATTAACTGAAATGACGATGATGATGTATCCTCCAGAGTACGAGTACTGACTTCAGTAACTAGGTATTTTAACTAGACCTAATTAGATTCTAACCTTAATACTCAATTCTTTATTGTTTCCATAGTGTACAAACAGATGGTAAATAAATATAATAAAGTAACCACTATAGACCCTGTAAGGGCACTGCAATGTGAGAGGGAACAGCATTTTATTATTTCAAATGTTTCTCATATTAACAATTTATAAGAAGGCAAGCATGTGTATAGTATTTATAATGAACATAGTATTTTATTCAACTTTAACCTTGTAAGGCTCACGCCTAAATTGAAATCCAACTAGACGTTAAACTGCGAATAATTAGGTCTCCTAGGAAATAACCCTTGAAACCTATGAATTAAGTAAGTAGGTCTCAGTGTAACTCCCTTATTGGGGCCATCGCGCGCACATGCCGGTGGCGTTAAATCAAGTGGAAACAACTGCATGAACTATACGCCGGGAATATGCCTGAATCGCCTGAGGGACTTGATTTTAATAAGGCTGACTGTACCGTCGGTTGAATGTTTGATCATTTTGTTGAGGTGAATGTATACTGACTTGACTGGCCGGATGGCGCATTATATAGTGACCCTGCCTCATGCGCCAAAGGTCGTGAGTTCGATCCCCACCGTTGAGAAATTAATGTGATGAACACTTGTGTTTGTTCAGTGTCTGGGTGTAAAAATGTATTTAAGTACTATATTTGTGATCCTCTGTGGTCTATCTATAACACAAGTGCTTAAGCTGCTTAGTGCGGAGTCAGGTCGATATATGTCGTGAGGTTTTATTATGTTATAATCAGGTCCATCAATGAAAACAACCTTGTCAAATCGACAATAAAACCTAAATTCTTGTAGTGTTTTTCTCGACTATCATTATTATTGTGAACTTGTACTGAGCACAGATCATAAATGTTGTAAGTCTATTCTATTCCATTCATGAGACACACGCTTAATCGTTTACAAAGAAAACGGGACTGTGACAGTTCTATAGTATTTGTGATAATATTCATACGAATAATTATCATTAGGTATCGGACTCGAAGTGCTTATCAAAGAAAGCAATTAGAAAACATCTCACCAGCATCGATTCTATGAAACCTAAAAAGATTGATATTCTTAGTACTCCCAATCTGAATACAAGCTAATCCCGAAAAACACTGAGTGAGGTTGAAATGGCAACTTTAATTTCGTTCACACATTATCTGAGTCGGGTAAAAACAAAACACACTCGAGCCCCCAAGTGCCTATCAAAGACTTGTTTGGCGAACACCGGCGCAGGCATTCGAAGGCTGAACACGCTCTAGCCATTAACCTAACCCTCCGACTTTTGTTTTAAATGTAGAAATTAAAGTTTCTTTTTTCGTTTGAACAATTCTAACACTCGCGCTCAACTTCTGTTTTAGCGGCGCCCTCACATGTTTGCGGAAGTTGAAAAAGTTCGGGGAGGCCTTTAAAACGGCGATTTGTTTCACTTTATCCCCGCAATACGGCTGAATATTTAATTGAGTAGCTGCTGGACTAGACGCAACACTCACAGTGTTACGATAAACGATTATTACATTTTAGTGTGTTCTAGGACAAAGGAAAGACCATTACATGGATTTGGGAAAGAGGAATTATTTGAAAGACATGGTTACATTTAACACACCGTGATCTCTAGGTATATACCTACTACTCTTAAAGTTATAGTATACCTTTATATGTATACTGAAACTGCAAGAGTACCTACCTATTATAAACCCACGCTGGTAGTGTATTTTGTGAATTCTTCAAAAAAACATTTGAACTAAAATCAAAATCATGTCAAAATGTTTTCTATGAAATATTTTGAAAATTTCAAATTGGCTTATTTGGACTATTCATTGACAAGAGGAGCTAATTGGCTAATGGATATAATCAATATTATTATGATTAAATTTTTGACTAATAATTGTTGATCCGCTACATGAAGGTCAAATATTTTCTTTTTTCAATCCAGAAAGAGTTCATCTCAGATAAACCATCACCCGCCTAATTACTGACTCTCGGAAAATAAATGGTTTATAGGTACTTTCTATTCCCTTATCTCCTATTTTGATGGGACAGCAGCATGACACGGTCGAAAAGGGATCGAGCGCAGAACCAATAGCTTAACGTGCTTTCCGAGGCTACGGGGGTACTAAGACCGCCAACTTTCAGACTTCGCGTTTTTACTGAGAATTCTCTCAACAGAAAAACTCAGGTACAATTTTTGGCCAGACCCGGGGATCGAACCCATACACCGCTGAGGCAGATAGTGAGGGTCAATTTACAGTAAGCCACCTCATCGACGGCGATCATGAATACTGGGAAATCAGGAGAATGGCTGATGTGCGTCGCCGACATCTATACTATTTATAAAGAGATAACTTCTATAGACAACGACAAGGCTTATAGGTAAACCGAAAACACGAAACGCTTGCGCGATGTAATTGGACACAGCGCCGTCTATTGGTTCATTTCTGAATTACGGTCCCGAAGCGAAGTGAGCGCGGGCCACTAGTTATTTAATATAGTGAAGTTTAAGCCGTGTATAGAAGCAGTCTCAGGAAACAGCGTAGAGTGGAGAACATTGGGGAAATTCCATATCCAGCAGTAGACGTGTATTGACTGAAATGACGATGATGACGTAGCCTCCAGAGTACGAATACTGACCTCAGTAACTAGTATTTTGACTAGACCTAATTAGATTCTAACCATAATACTCAATTCTTTATTGCTTCCATAGTGTACAAACAGATGGTAAATAAACATAATAAAGCAACCACTTAGACCCTGTAAGGGTAAGGGCACTGCAATGTGAGAGGGAAACAGAATTTTATTATTTCAAATGTTTCTCATATTAATAATTTAGAAGAAGGCAAGCATGTGTATAGTATTTATAATAATATAATATTTCATTCAACTTTAACCTTGTAAACGGCTCACGCCTAAATTGAAATCCAACTAGACGTTAAGCTGCGAATAATTAGGTCTCCTAGGAAATAACCCTTGAAACCTATGAATTAAGTAAGTAGGTCTCAGTGTAACTCCCTTATTGGGGCCATCGCGCGCACATGCCGGTGGCGTTAAATCAAGTGGAAACAACTGCATGAACTATACGCCGGGAATATGCCTGAATCGCCTGAGGGACTTGATTTTAATAAGGCTGACTGTACGTCGGTTGAATGTTTGATCATTTTGTTGAGGTAAATGTATAAGGGTCCAACAACGGGTCTAAAAGGCCGGCAGCGCACCTGTGAAGCCCCTGGAGTTGCAGGTGTTCATGGGCGACGGTAATCGCTTAACATCAGGTGATCCGTATGCTCGTCTGCCCCCTATCCTATAAAAAAAAAAAAAAAAAAAACGAAACAATCTTGCTAAATCCAAGAGAAATCCTAATTCGTAATAAGTAATTAAGTCCTAGGTCATCTCTAGTAGATAGATAGAGTCCAAACACATCGAACGGACTCGAAGTGCAAGCATTCGAATTCTAATAAAACCTTGAAAAGAAACTGGCAGCATTTATACTTTCCTAGTACCTACTTCCTTCTACTGAATAAAGCTAATCCAGAAAAACACTGAGTGAGGTTGAAATGGCAGCTTTAATTTCGTTCACACATTATCTAAGTCGGGTAAAAAACAAAACACACTCGAGCCCCCAAGTGCCTATCAAAGACATTGTTTGGCGAACACCGCGCAGGCATTCGAAGGTTGAACACGCTCTAGCCATTAACCTAACCCTCCGACTTTTGTTTTAAAATGTAGAAATTAAAGTTTCTTTTTCGTTTGAACAATTCTAAACTCGCGCTCAACTTCTGTTTTAGCGGCGCCCTCACATGTTGCGGAAGTTGAAAAAGTTCGGGGAGGCCTTTAAAACGCGATTTGGTTCACTTTATCCCCGCAATACGGCTGAATATTTTAATTGGTGCGGCTGGGACCTAGACGCAACACTCACAGTGTTACGATAAACGATTACATTTTAGTGTGTTCTAGGACAAAAGGAAAGACCATTACATGGAATTTGGGAACGAAAAATTATTTGACAGCGATGGTTTACATTTAACACACCGTGATCTTTATCCTATAACTTTAAGAGTAGTCGATATATACCTACCTACTACTCTTAAAGTTATAGTATACCTATTATATGTATACTGAAACTGCAAGAGTATTATTAAAGCCCACGCTAGTAATGTGTTTTGTGAATTCTTCAAAAAAAAAACATTTGAACTAAAGTCAAAATCATGTCAAAATATTTTCTCCCATCGAAAATATTTTGAAAATTTCAAATTGACTTATTTGGACTATTAATTGACAAGAGGAGCTAATTGGCTAATGGAATATAGTCAATATGATTAAATTTTTTGAAGTAATAATTGTTGGTCCGCTTACTATTAGATCAAACATTTTCTTGAAGTGTTTTGTCAATCCAGAAAGAGTTTCATTCTCAGATAAACCATCACCCGCCTAATTACTGACCGTCTGGAAAATAATACGTTGTATAGGTACTTACAATTCCCTTATAGCTCGCATGTTGAACCTAATGTAATTTTAATGAAAGACGCCATTCTAAAGGCGAGTGTACAGGGTGATTCGTCGAGTGAGTGAGGGTACCGGAGGCCCATCGGGGGAAGGGGATAAAAGGTTGGCAGCGCACTTGTGACCCCACGGTGTGCAGGTATCTATGGGCGGCGGCAATTGCTTACCATCAGGTGATCCGCCTGCTCGTCTGCTACCTATCACATAAAAAAAGTGCTTATCAAAGAAAGCAATTAGAAAACACCTCACAAGCATTCGAATTCTAATGAAACCTAAAAAAATTTATACTTCCTAGTACTTCCTAATCTGAATAAAGCTAATCCAGAAAAACACTGAGTGAGGTTGAAATGGCAACTTTAATTTCGTTCACACATTATCTGAGTCGGGTAAAAAACAAAACACACTCGAGCCCCCAAGTGCCTATCAAAGACATTGTTTGGCGAACACCGCGCAGGCATTCGAAGGTTGAACACGCTCTAGCCATTAACCTAACCCTCCGACTTTTGTTTTAAAATGTAGAAATTAAAGTTTCTTTTTTCGTTTGAACAATTCTAAACTCGCGCTCAACTTCTGTTTTAGCGGCGCCCTCACATGTTTGCGGAAGTTGAAAAAGTTCGGGGAGGCCTTTAAAACGGCGATTTGTTTCACTTTATCCCCGCAATACGGCTGAATATTTTAATTGGTGCGGCTGGACTAGACGCAACACTCACAGTGTTACGATAAACGATTACATTTTAGTGTGTATTCTAGGACAAAGGAAAGACCATTACATGGAATTTGGGAAAGAGGAATTATTTGAAAGAGATGGTTTACATTTAACACACCGTGATCTTGTAGGTATACCTACTGTTTAAAATATTTTGTAATACCTTAAGTTTTTTTAAGTGGTAGTAGGCAGACGAGCAGACGGATCACCCGATGGTAAGCGATTGCCGCCGCTCATGAAACACCTGCAACACCAGCAAAGTTACAAGTGCGCTACCAAACCAACCTTTCCCCCCAATTGGGCCTCCGGTACGAGGGTACAGGGTGATTCGTCGAGTGAGTGAGGAGGGACTCACTTGATGAAACACAGCGCAGGCGCTGCTTCACGTCAGTCTTCTGTGAGGCCGTGGTATCACTTCAGTCGAGCCGGCCTATTCATGCCGAAGCGTGGCTCTCAAACAGTTAGAACGATTTATTTTGCCTGTAGAGTCGTATGCAGTGCAAAAGTTCCTTCATTGCTCCCTTCCCAACTCCTTATTTGCCTATATTGGACTTACATGAGTATACAGTCGTGTTATTATCTGAAAATTAAAGTTTGAGCACCACTGCCTTCGCCATAGCTCGCCTCTTTGTAAATCTACGTACATATAATCCACCGCTTAGTTGCCTAATGAAAATGAGCCCTTTCTTCCCTCGGACATGCCTGAGGATGCTTACAGGCCGCGTGGTTCAAATGGAAATAGTGATGGGGCACTAACTCACTCAAGTGAAACAGGAAAAAATGTTGCCTCGTGACTCAAATTCGTTTGAGTACGTCACTAAGACGCCACCGCTACTCAGAAAGCGTGGATGGAGCGACGATTTGCGAAAAGCCGCCGGTTATTAAGATTATAATAATGTGTCAAGCCTACGTTGGTTTGGCGTTAGGGGAGATATTATATGTGCGGCAGTGGTCTGAAACAGGTTGATTATGAAGATGTCACTGAGTCATCATGCAGATATAGAGATCAGTCAGTAACATCAGTTAGCCGATTAGGCAGGTGTTTATCTAAATGGCCAGATTTTTAATATGAAAATCTAATTGGATTATCTCTCTAGATTCTTATGGGTGACTTGATGGGGTAGACCTTCTTGAAAACTACGCAAGGGACAAAAAGCACATAGGTAGTTATGAAAAAAAAAATGTGTGTTTACTTTGTTTCCTCTACCTACATTCTTATTTTGACCTGAAGGATGGCTAGTTTTTTTTCGATTACTCAAAGTTATATTATAAATCGTGTAAACAAATAAGTGTCTCGAGATACTGTACAATAAAGTGACTCAAGTGACCACTTTGCCTCAAGTAGCGTCACTAAATGGAAATCGCAATTTATGTGATAGGGTTAAGTCCGGACCCTTCCTTGTTTTATGGACGCACTTGTGTGCTAATTTCGCACAATCCCGACTGTTATTTGTTTTTTTTTTTAGATTCTCAGATATAAAGGAGTCTGGTTAAATATCGTGTTGAGAGTATAATAATAAACAAGAGTAAAGTGCATAAAATTACATTGCATGTATTGGCTGCTATAAAATGTGTACTATTTCCTTTTATCGTCGTTGGTTAGTGTGGATTTTTTGTTTTTTAAAGCTATGAGGATTGAATAATCATTGCATTTTAATATACCTACCTTCTAGTTTGTGTGTTTTTAATGTCAGCTTGTTGTTTTAATGTTCCGTATATTCCAGCCACCAGGGTACCCGCAGAACGGTTTTTCTGGACTAAAATTACTTTTAAAATTTAAATCAAGTTTACGTTCGGCTCTAGAAGTTTGTTAATAAGGTCAACTTCATAATAAGTAGGTAAGTAAAGTTCAAATAGGGATCCATTAAAATCAATGCTCGGCCCTTCGCGAATATAAGTAGATATTTTTTGCTAGTTTATAATTCTTAAAAGGTCCTTTTGGAATTAGAGTATAGGAGTTGAAAGAAAGAACGAACAAAGCAATATTTAAACCAGACGATGCTAGAACATAGGTACAGAATTGTGGATAAGCAATTTCGATGGTGCAGTTTATTAAAGCTATAAAAGTATTGTTTAATTATTTTTTAAACTCTCAGTTTACATTTTCTTAACGTTGGTATTACTAATACTGTAATCTGTAGTTTGGGAAGTTAAAATGTTACCTCAGAATATATCCAAATGTTGGCTAAATGTTATCTAACTAAAAACCAGCAACTTCGCAACAGTGTACCTATCTTTTAAAGCGGAATCCAACCCTATCGGAAACTAATTAGTACAGGGGCAGACTAATTACAAATTCCAATTAGATATTTGGCGTGCTCAAATTCCGGGAGGTCCGAATAACAATTGCTACCGCGGGCAGTCGGGCGCGTCTTTGATTCGGGGGAGAGGACCCGGCCCTTAAGACGATGTTTTTGATGTAACCACTTCCTAGAGTAGGTGAACGGTGAGCGTACATAGTATGGGATGTTTTAATGTACTCGTAATATTGTGTAGCATTTATAACGATGGCAGCACAGTGGATAAGATAAATAGAAAATAAGTAGGTTCGAATCCGAGCTTACCTTTGGATTTTTATATTACTTTATGTACGTATACTTAACATTAGCTCAGCGGCGAGACAAAACATCGTGAGGAAATCTGCAGATTTCGGATAATTTCTGAATATTTTTGGCACACAAACATTACAGAACTTAATGCTAATAGCAATTTAAAAATTGACAATATCGGCGGCCTTATCGCTAATAGCGATCTCTTCCCAGACAACCTTTGGGGTAGAGGCATAATGCAGCGAATTAAAAGGGGTTAAGGCAGTGCAGATCTTTTATGTAGGTGATAAGATAAATACAGTCATAATATTTTTGTCAAACAAACGGATTAAATTATCTGATGGTAAGCGAATTGCTTGCTCATAAAACGATCGCAACACCAGTAGAGTCACAAAATCAGGGTGGATGGGGGTATAAAGGTGGGCATAACCTTTAAACTCCGCTTCCACCGGATGCTCTCACTCACTGGACAAAACACACACGCGGGTACTGCTTCACGCCGAATTTCTCCGTGGCCGTAGTATCACTTCGATCGAACCAAATCTGTGTAAAACCATTCCTAAGCGTGGTTCTTCCACGGTAAAAGTATCTCGTCAAAATATCACCGAACCACCCGCACTCTGAACGCTCACTCGTATTTGTTCAGTTAGGCAATGTGTATATTCATTTAACCACATTTTACAGCCGAGTGAGTCGAGTTACATTTCACTGGTTTCGTTTATATCTGACGTGGCTGTTTATTGAATTCACGCATCAAAATTTTGTTATTACACTTGCGGGTTTTAGTTTTATTGTAGGAAACGGATATGCAACTTTATGGTCACTAAAAGGAGTTTTAGCTTTAGAAGTGTTTGATCCAATTGACGATTACAATCGTAACTTTTTATGTGATAGGTGCTTGGAATAGTAAGTGCAGGCTCAAAGTTGATTGAATTTCTGAAAGTTGATTGAAATCTGGGAATATTATAAAAAGCTTGAGTAAGTACAATCGGCTGCAAAAAGATGTTACACTTTTGAAACTTGTCATAATAGTAGTATATACTTACTTACATGGAAGGTAAACAATTATGACAAAATACCTACTTACTTAAGAATACTAATCTTCTAGCAAAGTATAATGCGGTGTGTTCAACGGGAATATTAGAAACGTTACGAGATAAGTATCAAGTGACTTCTGCCCCAAAATCCACCAAATCCACAAATCGAGGTAAACACCAAAATAAGCTTGACTGAAATAATTATATGTAAATCATCGCATAACTTAAACCAGAATAATTTAAAGTGGTTTATTAATTTTGGTACTTCCATCACTTTTAGCAAATATCCTTATTAAAATCAAGTGGTATTCAGTGTTCAGCTTTATCTAATAAGCGGCTTAATTAAATTCTAGTTCGAACCTTAAATTCTAATTTGAAATTCTAAATGCACACTTAAAGGAAAATTTAAACATTTGACGATCTGCTCAATATTTGCTCTCTCGCGCTGTCATCATTAGAGATGATTTAATTTGAATAGTAATTGTATAAATACTATTTCACGTTGAGTAAAACATAAGTTGCCATAGAGAGAGCCAATTGAGCAGCCATTAATATGCGCAAGTACCATAAGATTCTATGAACTTCATCGTTGTAAACTGATTTCAGCTCTATAATGGTATGATAAGGTCTCAAATTGAGTGTATGGTGTTTATCTTTGTGGTAAGAGCAGTTGAGTGTAGTAAGTTTGTGAATTTGCATAAGACGCTGTCAGTTTCTCGGAAGGGTTGAAATCTCGAGGGCTTCGCTGATCCGAGAGGCTTATCCTGATAATTATTTCAATTGTTTATGCCTGTCGACGGTGCATTTAGATAGCGTATTATAGTTTGTAGGAGTGTTGTCTTCATTACCGGGGCTCGGGCCTGTCAGCGAGTGATCTACAACTGGGGATGGAATAAACGATATTGCTCGCCCGCATTGAGATGGATCTCTGGAGGAAAGTTATTGTGATACATCTAATTGGGACGGTGATTGGATTGGCTTTAGAAGCGTCCATTTCAGTTTTTATCAATGATTTTTTAATGTGTGATCATATAACATGTATCTACACACAAGTACCTATAAGATAATTATTTTATAGAAGTGATACATTTATTAAAGAAAAAACTTAAGAAGATAAGACAAGACATAAACCTAAACTAAAAATAAGTAAACCATTAAAATAAAGTGGGTCTTAGTGGCAGTGTCACAAAAATGCTGACTGTATTTCCCCGAACACTCACAAATGTTGACATTGTGCATCTGAATGTAAACCATTCATCTACTTGATTTTTTCTTGTCTGTTGACAGGAAGGGGGGTTATTGAGGAAAATCGCACTAAAACTTAGGAACTATGTTATAAAGATTTCGGTGTGATTTCTACCCGACTTTACACTAAGGACATTTGGTAGGTTATCTACTAGTAAAACTTACGTATGTAGTAGGTATAGCCGTTTCCAAATCAATGTCAATAATTCCTGGTTCATAGTGCAAGCGTACCCCTGGCTCCAAAGTACTTTGAATGCAACCAGGAATAAGGCACTGAGATTGTAATTCGAGGATTTTTGAGTAGGTAAGTATAGCTGCGAGAACTTCAAGCCGGTGACTGGCAACAAGTAGCGCAGGATCGACCAAAGTGGCGTTCTCTTGTTTCGGAGGTCAAGACTCGTTCGAGTCGCTGAGCCAGTGGACTAAGTAAGTAAGTATCGCCACTTTCATGCTTGCATAGTAAGAGACACATTGCAACATGAACTACATACATAGTCTTGCCATAAGTTTTGTCCCAACTTATATGAGGGTATTTAAAAAAAACTTATATGCAGGTAGTAGGTACTATTATTTGATGTCCAATTAATAAGTAAGTTTTGTACTATTTATTTCGCTGTAACAAATCGCTGTGTAAACATAGAGTGGGGCACCACAGAGAATCGAATCGCAGTGATTGCGTTACACAAATGTAAGAAAACTGCAGTCGAGATTTTCAAGTTGTTAAAACCATTGAAAATAACGTAGAAATTTGTTTACCGGACCATTAAGCGTTACAATGAGTATTGAGTATGCTCGTAAAAAGTAACTCAAAGCAGACATCGTCAACACACGACGTCTTAATCACGACCCCTGCATAGATAGCGATCCGTATTGTGTAGGCGCTCATAACATTTGACGTATGCCTTAATGAAATGGAGTGTGTATTTATTAAGTTAATTAAGACTGCTTGAAGACCGGCCCGAGGGGGCTTAATTTAGGGGCCTATGCGAGATTTGAATCTTGGTTAAAGATGTTAGATTTTATGGGCCAGTGGATGTTTTGTATCAAAATGTCATACTTGCTTACTCCAAGGATGTCTATGTGGATCTGATGACGCTCCTGCTCGATATTATACTTTAATTGCAACGAATCCGACTGGTGGTGTAGCTGATGTCCTGGGGGCGGGGTTTGCTTACATCAGGTGATCCGCCTGCTCATGCCTTCCTAAAAAAAAAAAAACCGGAATAAACCATACCTCACAAAAACCGGCCGGATCCGTCTCTGTCGTGCGAGTAGAGGGTACGTAGCCCATCGGGGGGAAGGGGTAGGATAGCGCGCTACATCAGGTGACCCGCTTGCTCGTTTGCCTTCCTATATTATAAAAACCTCACTAATAAATGTCACTTTAACTAATTATATACCAGTGATCTACAAATGATTACGTTAGCATTTAATAATATAAAATCATTTATTGCTCAAAATGTGGTACAGTGTTGAGTATTTTTTCAAAATTTTGAGCTATTTAGGACCAAGTAAAAGTTATGCTCTGCCCTAAATCCTCTGACATGATTGACATAAACTATTGTGCAACTCTTAATTGTCTTGTCTTGATTTCCTTATCACCAATCTCTAATGCAATATCTCAAACTATATGGAGCCACATCTATAGGTAAACAATTGGTATGTTCTCTGTGAAATTAGCACTAAGCGAATTTAATATGCCTATATTCCTTTATGGTTCAAAGTTTAATACTTCCCTTTCAAAGAACTAATTTCCTCCAAAACACACATGACGTATGCGTCGACATACGAAGACTTAATTATAACAAATTACAAATAATAATAAGGCATTATTAGGCAGCCCCTCCACACGAGCGTTTGAAGAATCGACTTTCAACGTCTAATGAAGCGCAGGAACAATTCATTAGTCAAATATGTGAGTTTATGAGACGAGCTGAGGATTCTAAAGATTAAATTATGGCGAAACATTCTTCTTCATATTATACTCGTACATATTGTGTAGGAACCAACTAATTGTGAACGCAGGAACTGAGTGTGTGTACATACCTTTGCTTGTAGCATTTCAACTGGTTAGGTTAGGCGTTAGGATCTGGTTCTCGATCCTTTTTTTTAAATTAACATCATAATAGTAGCTTTTTCCATATAGCGCTGAAACCCGTTCATAAGTGGAATATTCTTAGACCATGTGCCCAGGATTTGGCATACATAATGTACTTTTGTGATTGCGGCACGCATATGAACTATGGGCCATGTTCTTCTAATAACGCAAGCTACAAAGAAAGCATAAACATGAACAAGAATAAGCAACTTAATTAAGAAAAATACTACAAGCGTACCGAAATCCGCATTAAACTTATATTTATTTATTTTACTTACCATGTCAAATGGAGCATTTCAATTAAATATTTTAATCAAAAAGGGAATTTATTATTATTTCTGGTTGATTTTGTTTTATTATTATCTACTCATAATGTATCGGTTCCCTAACAATATTATGCATACAAAAAAAGTTATGATTAAAATTAGTCCCTTAGTCAAAAGCACGACGATACTCCACTTCCTAAATTCATTAGAAATCAAAACAAAATGTGGGCACGGCAAAAAACCGCCGGGTCGCGTTACGGCAGACAGCTTGGCACCGGTTTTTGCTGCACACCGGCCCGTTGAGTAAACAAGTGAGCAAACGTCCTGATTCTGAGGGTTCATATGAGTTGAGAAACAATCGATTCCTTATATCTCTCAACTTTGAAAACCTGACAATTCAAGCAACTGGTTTGTCCCGCTACTATCTCTCTCATATCTCTAACGAGTGATGACCATGATGATTTTTTGGGGATTCTAGTAATTACAATAATGCAAGTGGTACGCAAACGTCCTGATTCTGAGGGTTCATATGAGTTGTCGAACAGACGATTCCTTATAAATCTCTCAACTTTGAAAACCTGACAGTTCAAGCAACTGGATTGGCCCGCTACTAGCTCTCTCTCATCTTTAGCGAGTGATGACGCTTAAGCCATGATTGATTGTAATATACAATAAGCAAATTGCCGTCTTCCTTCCAATATTGGCAACAAAACAAAACAACAAATACTATTAATGCTGTTAATTCTTTTATAAGGGAACCAGACCGACTGAATCATGATTACATGTTTCATGAACTAACCGAAACTTGCAGGTTTTGCTGTGTGGCTGTCTATTCATTATTATTTTTTCTCTTTTAGAACTTCAATAATTCGTAAAAACATTCTTAGAAAGAATGCGTAAAAAGTACCCATCCACGTAAGAAAGTATCACCTTGATAGTTTTAAAGATCAGAAGAACTTTAGATAAGAATACTAAACTAAGGTACCTATGATCAGTTCACTTACTTGGCACAAGAAACTACCAATCTGGTTACCACTTGGCCATTATCTCACCTAAATGATGATACATTATGCCCGGAGAACACGCCAAGAGGGTTTAACCAGAATACTGCCGCGGGGGTAGAAGAGACCTCACCGGCCGTTTGACCCGATAACCATAAATCCCCGCGTCGGAAGCGGCCACGCGACTCACTGCGTGGATGGATGTACTTCTGTTTGATGACACCGGGTGGTTTTTGTTCCATTTTGCTGTTTTTTGCCGCTGTGGAATGTGCTTTCAGATCGAAAACCAAGACAAAATATTACTTCCTTTTGTTTTGTGGTGCTGACCATATGAATGATGTTTTTGTGTGCTTAAAACCCAAATCCTTAAATTATATTCTTGATTTAGTATGTAAAAATACGTGTTGTAAAATGTCCAGCGGTCAATTGGTAAGATGATTTCAAAAATGAGTAGGGTAGGACAGATTCCGAACGATCGTGTTGGTTGGCCTACTATATTAGCAATGGGAAATAATAGGCGAATTGATTTAACGTCGTAAGACCCAAAAGCCTCATACGAGGCAAAAACAATTGATTTTCTATTGTGTCTGCTGTCTGGGTCTTACGAAGTTAATGTCAAAAATAAATAAATTTCTTTTCCAGTTGGTACTAAATCGCTATTTTAATTGCATTCGTAATATTCATGATAAAGATAACAAAAACTAAAACCTTGTAATAACATGCAAGTGACTAAATGACTTACGTTAACAACTAACATCAAAGGCTACAGAACATTAAACTCACAGTTTATCCAAGGACCCTGCTTAATAAAAACTTACGCCACCACAGCACAATCCAAACAAAACAACAAACGCAAACGAGCGAACTCACAGCCATTAAATAAAACGATTACGGCCAAAAGCTAACGGCTCTTCAAACAGCATCCGGCAAATTACTGCGCCGGGGTAAACAGAATCATCATGTATAGCGTGTGATTCCGCGCCCACCGGCCATTACTTCTGCCCGGGAATAAACGACGGGCGAGATGGACCCCGCGAAAATATGAAATGGTCCGCCTAAATCACGGGAGTGAGTGAAGGGTTAAACTCAAAACATATTAATAACCACGCCAGTGCTGAGTCTGTCTGTATGTTGAGACACCCTGAACAAGATAATTTTGCGTATGCTCTCCATATTTTGGAGTAATTTACTAATATTAGCAATTATTTTTTGTAAATAAAAAGGGCTTGTGCAACAGTAGAACTATAGAAACAGTAAAAGAAACCAAGCAAGAGTTGCTTTTTAGACAAAATGAGATTCCAACAAGTACATATTTTGATGTGTTATGTGGCAAACTAATAGGCGGATGACTTGATAGTAACCGAGTCGATGGGCATAGACGTCTCCTCACAAGTACTGTCAGCATTATATTAAAGTTACATCCAAGACGTCCAAATACATAACAACATCCTCGGTGTGCAGTAATATCAATACAACCAACGTAGCCAAATATAACAGAGCATTCAAAGTAGTCCAAAATATCAATAGAAAAGAAACATTAGCTGATGTTTACAGTTGTTATGATATTTTTAACTTTGACAGTTGAGTCACACTTCAAATGTCAAAGTTTGTACAGTAGTTCTTAACTTCAAATTCTCAATTCAGAAACCGGCCGTAAGTATTTGGACATCGTGCATGTAACTTTAATGATGATGAGTCACCTCACAAGTACCTACAGCCACGTTTAATAACTATTTTCACAAGCGGTGTCAGGGATTGCACAAAAACTCGTTAAACTAATCGCGGCACGCTCCAAGTGTTCAGGGGTACGCAACCTGTGAATTTTCATTACAGTTTTTAAAACGGCCTATCTATCTTAGAGTGTAATTCCCTGTTGCAAAACTGTCATTTGGGGAGTGTAATATGTTATAATGAAGCGACGAAATGACACCATCTGACCTTCTTCAGATCAACTAAATCATGTTTTTTTATGTGGTAGGTGGCAGACAAGCATACGGATCACCTAATGGTAAGCGATGGCCGCCATCCATAGACACCTGCAACACCAGTAGAGTCGCAAGTGCGCTAATACGATTAAACGATTAACGCTAAGTGGTTAACACGATTTAGAAACTATCCCAAATGTGTAGGTTTCCTCAGGTTTTCCTTCACCGCCGAGCTAATAATGCATGCTCGGATTTGAACAACGCACCCTCTGCATGGAAGACGCGTTTTTATTCACTGAGCTATCTTCTATCTTTGTTCTCTGGGACATGACCATGAGGTTAAACGTCCAGAATAATTTCTAAAACTTGTACAAAAATTCAATAGAATTTAATACCTCAGTACTTCTTATATATCTTACATTGAGGACAATCAAGATGACCTCACTCCGCCTGATGGTAAGCGGCCGTGAGATCCAAATATGAGGTTGACAGGCACAAAAGAACAAACAACTACTTTAACTACTTACTTACGTACTTTAATTAAAAAGGTGGGCATCCCCTGCACAGTGACCAAACGGGGAAGAGAACCCGACACCAGACCGCGGGCCACCGGCGCGCTTCCTAACCCTGGTTTTTGTGCGTTTATAGTTCCGGCCACCTACGATGGACACGTGTGTAAATATAGCACTGGATTAACACGCGTAGGTAGATAGGAAGTATACAGTTTTTTTATGTAGTAGGTGGCCGTAAAG
Source organism: Cnaphalocrocis medinalis (assembly GCA_014851415.1). Taxonomy (NCBI): domain Eukaryota; kingdom Metazoa; phylum Arthropoda; class Insecta; order Lepidoptera; family Crambidae; genus Cnaphalocrocis; species Cnaphalocrocis medinalis. The sequence continues at coordinate 5,403,970 of CM026289.1, read as the reverse complement.
TCCTTAGTGGAGACCGCGACTTGGTAAGCGTAGTTTTGGACACCCTGCGACAAGATGGGATGATGATATTCAAAGGCTGGCTGGTGTGGGGTGGATGAGAGTGGCCGAAAATCGGAAGCGAAGGCGTGCATTAGGGGAGACCTATGTTCAGCAGTGGACGAGTGTGGGTTGCTGATGTGAAGTGAGGTGGCAAATGACCAGATGGACAACCTGATGATAAACGAATGCCGCCTATACACAGCCGCAACACCTGCGCAGTCTCAACTATCCTGCCAAGCTTTTTACCCTCTTTCCCCCCGATCAATAGCACTCGGTTACTTGTGAGGCCGTGGTATCACTCTATTTTCGAGCCGTTCATGCTGAAATATGGCGCTCCCATGGTCAAATGTTTTCCAAAAGCCTCGATTGCATTTTATCCGAAAAACATTAATTCGTCAAATATATCATAGCATCCCAGGGTTCTTTACTTAATATCCACCACTAATGGTTTGTTGTAAGTTCAAAAATAAATGAACATCGACTGCTAAGATATTATTATTTGTGACTAGTGAAACGCTCATAAGTAAGTAATTACTATCATGGCAGTCCACAACTTTTTGAAAGTTTAAACATTTACCTACCTCTCTTTGAACACCTAGAGTGTACAGTTGACTACACATCCATCCATCGGAAATCACATTAAGCCGTTGGTCCTGCCCCCGCAGTGCACACAAAAACTGCTCTCAGTTACACGACTACCGCCATCTGTGAATTAACTCAATGTTCGTAACTCACGTTACAATTTTATTGTGGTGTCAAATTGAGTTAATTTCCCTTCTTTATAATGACGTGGTGTAGGAACTTTAATAATTAATTAACTATTAAAGGTAATAAACGTTAATGTTAATAAGTAATGATAATTGGGTAATTCTTCAAAATTATTAATCGTGACATTAAACCGACTGAAATGACATACCTATAAATGTCTCCTGAAAACAGATCCAGAGACACGGTATAATTGATAAATATAATTTAAGAATTCATTTCAGTATCTCTCAATTAATTTTTAAAGTAATAAAACTTTAATTTTCTTCCAATCAAGACAAATGCCTGTATTTTTTAAAATATGCCTACGAATGTCATTCTTTAGAAATTCCGTTATTTATTTTAGATTCATTCCTATGATACACTAACTGTACTACGTGTCACTAAAGTGTTTCATATAGAAACTTAGCACTATTGCTAGAGTCCCCATTGAGCTTAAAAAGCTCCGGAACGGGCGCATAAAAAGCTCCCAGCGCCATCGGCGTGCGAACGAAACACTAGAAAGCGGGATGAGCTTACGGATAAAGCTCAAAAGTTCCGCCCACATCGGATAGGTGGCGGTATTATACAGGAAATGTGCTTTTACTTTTTCAGCACGTTCATTGTTGATATTTTTTAATTAAATAAATTGATAATTATGAAAAGCATTATTTGATTTTTTGTTTTGAAGTTGATGATGTATGAAAATAAAAGTTAGGACACTCGTATGTTTGAGAGAAATCCCTTTTTGTCACCTTTTACGTTTATAATAAAACTTTTAAATTACAAGAAGAAAGTTTCATAAATAAATCTTTTAACATTAGCGGGTAAAAGTACTCTTTGGAAAATAAATTCACCGTCGCCCAACGAACGAACACTTAAGAGATTGGACGGGTCGCTGATGCGTTGCTGGCCTTTTAGAAAGGAGGACGCTCTTCTAATGATACTTAAATTTTTGACAAGTAAATACTTTCTATACGGGGGTCGTGATTTGAATCCGAGCATGGACACATTTTTCAAATAATTCGATTAGCTCAGCTGTGAGGGAAAAGATCGCGAGGAAACCTAGAAGGATCTGATAGTTTTAAAATCTGTAATCATGAGTCAGTTGGTCTGGTTCCCCTGATAATGGGTTGGGAAGTTCAGACACCAGCCACTTCATTGTAATTACCAGAATTACCAGATCTCATATCACGGTCGCACGAATGCACTGGGTAATAGCTATACCGATAAATAATATATACAGGGGAAATCATTAGTTAACGCTCGTTTTATATATTATTCGGTGAACTTGCTAAAAAGTGTCACCTGCATAGTTACCCACAATATGTCCGCGCAAGTATCAGGAATTCACCGGGTCGTATACAGATGAATAGTGGATGCAGGTGAAATCATTAGTTGCGGCGCGTTTTATATTTTATTCGGTAGTGGACTCGCTAAAAAGCGTCCATGCATAATTACCTCCCGCGAGGTTCGGGGCACGACGCGTGGACTAAGGTATCGATGGAGTCGAAAGCGATTTTACATTTTTCCTGATTATTTAATATTTTTTGTTTTGGTCACATGTACCTAGGTATAGTCATCATCATCATCATTAGCTTGTCTCAGTCCACTGCTGGACAAAGACCTCCCCCAATGTTCGGCATTTCACCCTGTCTTTTTCTACCCTCAATGGTTGTCAATTCTTCGACAGATATGGCCAGCCCATTGCCACTTCAGTATGCTGATTCGATACACTATGACGGTCATTTTAGTATTTTGTTACAAGATAGTGCTGTTATCTAAAAATGATACAAGACACACATTGTATGCATAAAGCAGTAATGTGTGTGCTTGGCGGTGTTTTTTTAATAAGTAAAAATACTTACTGTCAGGTTAGGAGCACCCGCTCTGCTTGTATACCACCTGCAACATAAAAAATAATAATGAAAAGTCTGCTTCCCTTTTTTAATGAACTCTACTTCTCTAGTGTGAGGGTAATTTTCCAATGGCAAATAGATGTTTTTTTAAAGTGGGTAGTCCACTGTCGAAGACAGTTAAGAGTTATAATCACTCAATACAATCTTTACGTATTCTGCCATGAATATTCTTTTGAAACCGCAAATTTCATCGGCTCTTCTATCAGTTTGTCAATTTACTCGACATTAAACAGCTGTTTCAACAATTCCTTTCAATATTGTATTATACTCGTAGTTATACTTAGCGGCACTTCACAGGTAAAATCACCAAATTTTTACACTAACAAACCAATATGCTAATAATTCCATCCATTTTTTGAATTCCATCAACCGACACGTTGATTTTGTGTTCCACCAACGTAATCCTATTTTTTGTACTATTTAATTAGGTAGAGCAAATTATACGCACAGATCACACGAGATCATTTATTTTAGTTCAGTACGATATACAAGGTGTTTCATCATCAGTAAGGTGTTTTGAACAGTAATCCAATTTCATTTCTTGTTATAAAAAAATTACAACATTTCTTAATATTTGCCGTCTCTACTCCCGCCACTGTTCGTAACCGGACTCTTTTATATGCGTTTGTCAGTGAATTACAACGACAGCGCTGTAGCCGACGAAAAACTCGATAAATACGTACTCATGTATATCTGGTGCATGTGCGAGTTTGCGTCCCAGTTGTTATCTGAACGGATTTAAAGCTTTTAAAGTTTTGTCATAAAATATGGTTTTCATTTTTCAACGGGCTTATATGATGCGGAATACGAAAATTAGAAAAAAAAGAAGAGAAGAGCAAAAGAGGTTACAACCCTTATATTGTTAAAAAACCAACAAATCGTAGGTACATACATACCAAACGGTTTGAAAATATATTTCTATTCGTCAAGGAGTGGAATTCTCTACCGGCTGAAGTGTCCCCTGAGCGCTGTAATTTGGGAGTTTTCAAGAGAAGAGTGAATAAGCTGTTACTAGAAAGAGATGCTACACCCTCGGCCACATCATCACTTACCACCGGGTGAGATTGCGGCCAAACATCTGACTATTTAAAAAAATTACACCCACTGTATTTTCTGTGAAACGAATATGTGTGTGCTGAGGAATCGGAGGTTTTTCTTGCGCAAATCATCGCTCAATTTAGCCTGAGGTGTCCTAAACTACGTTTACTGAGAAACTATGTAGTACGTCTCCATCAGAAACGTGCAGGTTTTCCCGCACTATGTTTTCTCTAACCACCGAGCTAATGGTAGAAATATGCACATAGATTTTAAAACTCAGAGGCACATGGAAGGCGCGTTCTTATTTATCCAGTGAGGTTTAACTTTTTAATTTATAACGACCACTATCATACGAAAAATACGTTATGAACGGTTAAATATCTGAGTGTATTTTAGTGTCGAATAGATTCGTTTAATTTTAAAAAGCCTAGTTGTAGAGACTTTTATATGTCCTAAAAGGAAAATAAATAGAATTTACTAGCAAAGTATTAACTATGTCCGAAACCATGAATAGGGATGTTAATTGTGTAAAAACGCGCTAGCCACGGACGTAACTGCGTTAGCGAGGGTAACGAAAAGCAAATTATTGGAAAAAAACTGTTATGGAAATATTAAAAGATTAACTATGTGCGTATACCTTTTTTATGATAGGTGGACGTATGAGCAAACGGATCACCTAATGGTAAGCAACACTATGGAGTCCCAAGTGCGCTGCCAACCTTTAACATCCTTGAAGAAAATGCCAAATAGCGCTCTTTTGAGAATGGAGCCTTGATTAGGCGGCGATATTTTTAGCGCACAAACACGCTGAAGGGTTTATATCATCAAAGGCGTATGCAAAAGATTTTCATATCGATACTTTTTAAAAATTACTCATCCTTAAATTAATCGGCCGATTTGGACTTGATAATTAGGTGCAGTTATGCTAAGAGTCGATCAAAGCATCCTATGAGGAGGAAAGTCTTGAAGTCCTTCGTAGCAAAATTTATTTATGTTGATTATTCGATACAGTTAAAAACTTGAATGCGAATTAGAGAAATGGTATGGTGGCAGAAGTGGAAGATAGGTAAGTAAATGAATTCGAATAGAAAAAAAAAGCTGAATGCTAAACTTTACGCCATTTTTTCCCCATATACCTTCTGTTTATTTAATTTAAAACTTTGACCGTTTCCACTGGCTTTTCTTTTTGTCTCTGCGTTGATTCAATAGCCGCTGCACAGCCGCTCATTTCGCTCCGCTCGCTCAGCGCAAACAGAGCTAATGAACGCGCCTTCCACTGCTAACTCGGTTACGCCGGTGGCCAACGTGTTTTTATACAATTACACACCCTATTCAGCCGGGAGGTATGTGGAGGTACATGTGAATACGTAGATATTGTTGCTGTATTCATCGTGGATATGCTGATATCCCTCCGACGGTCTAACTCCGTGGTCGTCAAAGTGCGACTCGCGGACGTTATTTGTGCGGCTCGCGATCCGTACTTATCGAATGTCATGTAAATCAGTTTAGTGGTTTTTGAGTAGAGAAGTAGGTAGTACGGACTACTATGGATACCTAAGTATGCAAAAGCTCTTGAAACGCCTTCACAGTTCACATATACTGCGTCCCGAGCTCTGATGCTCACATTGTATGTGTGGCCCTTGAACAGTAAAGTGTGACGACCGCTGGTCTAACCACTTGGTTTAAGTACCGGGCCATGGTCTCGGTGTCCTGGGTGCGAGCAAAAATATGTTCCGAATTTTTCCAACATAGCTCTGGTTTCTGATCACCTAACCGCATTAGGCAAGCGTGGTAATTATGCCCATCATGGTAGCGACGACTTGATTTCGATGATGGAGGCCCTGCAGTGGGAACAGTATATAGGATGATACTTTACTTTATAGCTGACTAAGTATATTTTTTAAAAGTAAAATATGTCTCATTTTCTCCGTACCACAGACTCCTTCCCCCGGGAAAGTCGTAAAGCGACGCGGCGCGGTCTCGTCGCGGCCTCGCCCCGAACACTCCGCGGAGGATCCTATATAGATGGGATTGCTCTTATCGCCCCTGATAAAACAACTTTGTCACGGCGACTGCCTCTTTCAATATGCGATGGCTTTGTCTCGCGCCATTTATCCCGACATTATGTTAACTCGAGGAATGTCTGTGCCTAGATTTTTTAGATCGATCTCGAAATGAGGTTTGAAGGTTGGGGGTTTTGTCGTCGCTGTGGGACTTTTAAGTTCTTTGGCATTTAGAAGTATGTACGTGGGATTATTTTGTTCACATTTAGTTGCAAAATGACACAAGCTTGTGACTCTACTGGTGTTGCAGGTGTATATGGGCGGCGGCAATCGCTTACCATTAGGAGATCCGTCTGCTCGTCTGCCACCTATAACATAAAATCGAAACACATCTAATCACATAGAAAATAATAGTTATGGATTTAACAGCAAATAGTTTTTTGTATACCAAACCATAGTCGGTATTTTTCTATAGTTTAACGCTTTGCGAAATTTGATCGGACCAAGTTCGATTTTGACGGCTAAATTCTGGTTGGCACCTTTGATTAATGATGGCGACAACTTAAACAAAATGTTAGTTATTCCATTTCCTAGCAATCAAAATACATTTCCTCTCCCAATTACAAAGTACACCAGCAATCGCGCTTTTCTATATCCCCTGCAGAGAAGTCACGTCAATACAAAATAGAAACTGACTGGCACCGCATTGAGAGTAAAAAAATGGACTTCCAGATTTTCCTGTGGTCGGCACAAAAAAGCGACGGTAAAACTATGATCCGTTTCGGTCGGTGCGCTGGCGGCTCCGCTCCCTGCCGATAACGAAGCCGGTACATCCCGTGGAAACGATAGCTGGCTATCTGCGTACCACCCACGCTTGTGGAAATTCATTTGTTTCTATGGAAAATTATTGGGCAGATTTACGTTTAAGTCGCAGTATTAACTGTTACTCAAAACTTTCCCCCTTATCAGGCTGATAAGGGGGAACGTAACTAATAACTTGATTTTAAGTTGAAGCATAATTTTGTTGGCTTCAGAAAACTATATAGTGTCAATGTCGGTGTGTGTCACTTATTGTCATTACTTTTGCTTAGTAAATAAATACGAAAAATTAATAAGCTATATTTTATTCCACGTAAAAGACCAGCCTCTCCATAATGAATATTACGTAAACTTGTCTTTCTTTTTTGTACCCGCCTTTAGGTACATCTTGGCTTCTCCAACTTTCTTTTTGTGGCAGATGAGCACACGGATCACCTGACGGTAAGCAACTGCCTTTGCCCATAGACACCTGCAACACCAGTAGAGTCACAAGTGCGTTGCCAACCCTTAACCCTCTTTCCCCCCAATTGGGCCTCTGGTAACCTCACTCATACGACGAATAACAGCGCAGGCGCCGCTTCACGCCAGTCTGTGAGGCCGTGGTATCACTTCGATAGAGCCAACGCCTCCGGTACCTTCACTCACTCGGTGAAACACAGTGCAGGCGCTAAGTACTTCACGCCAGTCTGTGACGCCGTGGTATCACTTCGATCGAGCCAACCCATTTATGCTGAAGCGTGGCTCTCCCGCGGCAAAACGTAAAGTACCTATTAGATAGCAAAATGAAGGCCGTAACAGGAAATGTATATAAAAACGTTTTTAAGTAACATTAATACCCTTAAATTGGAAACGCGTACATCCGCTATAGGTAGCTATTATGCAAGACTCTGCACTCCTGTCCATCGACAGATTGTAAAGCAACAAGCCCGTCGGCTATACAGGGTGTCACATTTGGATATGAGCATTAATGTGTCAATTTGACGAAGGTCACGGCGCGATGACACGTCGGACGCGTGCCCGAAAGCGGACGTTGAACATTTTTTGCGGACTTTTAGGGTTCTGTTAAAATGACAAGGTTTGAAGTGACTGCATTATTTTTAATCAACAGCCAGTTACTATCTTTATGTTACTATAAATGGTTATTTTTCTTCTTTACTTTCAAATGTTGTCATTGCTTCCGTAATAGGAGTCTTTACCTTACCTTAGCATTCAGCGAAAGTCGTAGAATTTTTTGGGCACACTAAATTCATTCACGATGACCTTTATATTTTACATGCCTGCTCGGAAACATAAAATATTTGATATTCCGTTTTCTTTGTTTTAAAAAGATTTATTTTAGTTATTACCTAATTAACGTTAATTTAACTTACTTTTACTGCAAAAGTAAGTAAGTAAAGGTTGTACTGCAAAAGTTATTACCTATTAGCCCGAGACTGAACAGTGTTTTCAGTGTTTCACTAATAACCGAATAATTTATTTTTCAAATAAAGATCTGTTACACTTAAGCGTGTTATTCCCAGTTACGTCCAAAGCTGTCATTTCGAAGCTCGGAGTATACTTAGAGTCTTGAGAAGTCTGGTAATTACAATGAAGCGAGTGCCGTCTGACCTTCGCAACCTTTTAACAATGGAACCAGCAGGTTTCCTCACAAAAGTTTTCCCTCACCGCCCAGCTAATGGTAGACATGCACATAGATTTGATAAATCCAGAGGTATACACATGTTTGGAATTGTACCACGAACGTAGGAAGGCGCGTTGTTATATATCCACTGACCTTCCATTACGCTCCTTTTTTATTTTTTGATTACAATTTTGTATAAAAAGTATTGAAACTCGTCGAAAATAGTCCTTAATTTGATTGAGCGCAAAATAACGTTTCCGTAACCTGAATCTGACGCTGACGTGGTCCCGAGCTAAATTTATTTTTCTTTCATAGTCTCACTCAGCATTGCAAAGAATTTGAGGGACCAAATTTTCAATAAATAAAAATATTATTCTTCTTTACCTTAATATGAGCAAAGCACATTGCGCATGAGTGCACCCGCTGACCATTTTTTGGGCGTCATCGCTAACTATACGGATCAGTTTTCTACTTGACATTTCAATACGACCGCTGCTTGTCGGATACAAATCTCGAACAGATGTTTATTCAGCATTCACAAAAATTATCGCAACAAAATCTAAATCCATACACCATAACTAATTATATCCACCGTGTAATACGGAGCGGGCATTGTTCAACGGGGGCCTTTGTTGGCGAATTACTAACCTACTTTTGGGGATATTTCGCCAAAAAGACTCGTACATATTCCGCTCTCTGGGTTTGAATGAGAGTTATATTTGTTATTGTTGCGTCCGCGTTACGGCACTATTTTAGTTAGCCGCGCTCGGCTGCACAGAGGTGCATATTACAAAAGTTTGACGGCCGACTCGTCCGATAGGGTATCGATTTAGCTCGCTGCACTCGATTCTGCTTGTTTATTTTTGCAAAATCGGAACGTATGTAGGTTTTCGGGTTTGCGGTGTGTCTGTGTTCAGTTAGTCGTTGGTGGTCTGTCCGAATAAAAATGCAGCGCGAGTTTCCGATAGTTTTTCTATTTCGCGTGTCAATAGGCATCTGGGTTTTTATCCCGTTGTGTTCTATCACTAATACCATTTTCACCGGATTTATGTTTTGGCGCGCGCCTGTTGGGTCGTTATTAAATTAAATAATTCTGCACCTTTTATTTATTTCTTTTTGGCAATACAATTCAAATTCAATTCACACTGGCGAACTGAAAAATCTGAGTTGAATGTAAAATAAAGCTATAGCTAACCTGATGTTTTGTTCTGTAAAAAGTTCTACATAACTACTTGTAACTACAAAGAAAGAAAGATCATAATTTAGTTCGTGGAACTAAACTTCTGAAGAACTTCGAAAGCTGGTTTGTAAAAAATAATTCTTATTAGTTCCTTCATTGCAATTATTAAATCTGAATTTTTATCGATTATACCATTGTAGGTATCATTATATTAAAGTAAATTTTATCAGGTATCTCAAGAATAAAACCTTCAAATCTGTGAAGTAAATAAATAGATAAGTATTACCAAAGAAATGCAATGATACTAAATAGTAAAATATGTTTTTATGCTGCCTCTTGATGCTAGTCACATAAATTAGTAACTTGCTTCAGTACATGGGTACTCCGTGGGTATTAATATACCTATTATAATTTGTTCTCTTGACTTAACCCTCTTTATTTCGTTCAAAAAAACGAAAAACAAAAAGTATCATTGCAGTTTTCCACCGCGTTCCTTACAATGACCGATTACGAACGAACCGACCCGTCAATTGGTTCAGAATTAACCCGCCACTCGAAGAAACGATCGATTATCGTTTCACGCTTTAATTGCGACAGAACAAAAAGTCTCACCGGCCTGCTGGCGCCTAATGAGGCCATAAAGTCGAAATTATACGCTCCGTTAAGCTAGCCATCCGTTGCTGAGCTTGGCGGCTTAAGAATTCCTTGATAGACGGTCTCATGTGAAGATAGGTCTTTTCTATCGGAGCCGTAGGTAGTATGTAACCGTTCCACTGGTACTGGAGAGACAAGCGATAATATTATCAATGAGGTTATAAATGATTTATCAATAAGATCTAGTCGGAAAATGTATCTGTTATCTTTAAAATTCAGATGATCTAGGAATTTATCATTATGTGACTTTAGATGGAAAGTTTTTTGCAGAGTTTGCAATGTGGTTATGTATTTAAACAACATGATATGATACCTACATGCTGATAATTTTCTGTTTTGCGTACGCGCCACTAAGCGACCACCACGAACTGTGTCGCGGCATCCTGACCGCAATCAGTGTTGCCAACTTTTGATGTTAGTACTAGCACTATTTACATAAGTCTAATATTGCTAGTTGATTGTGCAGAGAAACCCTGAAGAAATAGATTGCGCCTTATTGAGACCACCATCGCTCTGACAAGAGAGAGACAGCAAAAAGAACACCCCTAGCGCATTTTAACACTATTTTTCACCATGGACTATAAAGTCACAACACCCGCATACGGTATTATAATAGGTTCGGAGATTCTGGTGTGCCCCAATGACGAACAATTACCTTTATGTCGTTGTTTATCTTATGTCGTTGAAATAGCAAATTTTAATGCCGAATGTAAGTAGGTACGTACATTTTCGTGTGTATCTGAGACATGAGAGTGAAACTTGAAGAGAATGCTACTAACACTTTGACAGACATGGCCCATTTTCCGTCCGTCCGTTTAGATGACATTGCGGCCAAATATCTGACTATTGGGGAATAAATATAAAAAGCTAAATTAACTAACACCTAACACCCATTCATGATGTAAAGTTGGCAACACTGACCGCAATCACTGTGCACTGGGTACAAACTGTTCTGCGGAATAAGTCTACGTTTATTTGCCAAGCGAAAATCATTTGTAGGTTTATTGTTTAACCAATGTGGTAATATTTTCGGGCTGCAACACCTGGAAACAGTTAGTATTAGTAATTTTAATGAGGCAATTAAGTTTGATACTACAACTATATTGTCACAAAATAAAGACTTTGACACAGAAGGCTGACTCAGCCTTGATTTTGAATTTAGAAGAGTTCGTCGACATAATATGCTAGGGTTGTTGCCCGGCACGAGTACATAAGCGCGCGGCCTCTACCATAGACCTCGACAGTTTGACAATCTTATGTCATAAGTTAGGATTGATGTGGTCGAAAAGGCTTTTTTGCCCGTTAGTGCGCATGCGTGAGTACATGACATATTTTTAGCTCTTAGTGGGGAATAATACTTCTGTCTCAGAGTCTTTATTTTGTGATATTGTGGTCCGAGCAGAAAAGGGCTTAATCCTTCATTAGAAGCCGGCAACGCTTTGTAATGCTTAGGTGTTGCAGATGTCCGTGCGTGGAGGTGATCACTTACCATTAGGTGAGCCGTCTGCTCGTTTGTCCGCTATAATTAAGAAAGGCATCTTTGGGTGTTCTTCACAAACCCACACACCGTAGGAGTACTGAGGCTCCATACGAGTCCTCGAGGCTAGGAGAGATTTTGACAACGATTTTGTTCGAAGGTGTTTGAGACTGCACTGTGTTTGTCAAACAGGCACTTTAGGTAGCTTTTTCCTGAGATATTGCCGATGACATCATGCCATGCCTTTTTTTGTTGTAATTCTTTGTATTGCAATAAACGATTAATAAATGGGAGGTAGCTATTGCTTATTATCAGGACTGTTTGATCGTTTGTCTGTCAAATAAAAACAACAAGAGTAATTAGTATATATTTTTTTTTTTTTTTTTATGTGATAGGTAGCAGACGAGCAGGCGGATCACCTGATGGTAAGCAATTGCCGCCGCCCATGGACACATGCAACACCAGTGGAGTCACAAGTGCGCTGCTAACCTTTTATCCCCTTCCCCCCCGATAAATCTATAAATTAATGACGCTTCTGATGCTTGCTAGTCTTATAATCATAATTATGAAGGTAGATTCTTTTAGTTGTTTATTTTGATTAGCTTATTTTTTTGATATTCTAAAAATAAAATTACTAATTTTATAAAATAAATACATCATGGTTACTTTACCTTTACATCGGTAACTACCACACGCGGTAAAAAGCTTTAAGAAAATCCCATTTGCAGAAACAATTTTCTAAATAAAACCATTTCAGTGGCCATAAAAGACGCCATTTTATTAGAAGCCAGAGATAACCTGAGGCATTGTGCTTACATTGTGGATGAGTGAGCCAGAGCTATCGCGACGTATCGGAAGCCGCGGCAACCGACACCGCACCGAGCCGCGGTTTATACTGCAGGGGCTAGGGAGCTGACTGTTTACGGTAGAATGATACTCAGCAAGATTGTGCTTACATTGTTGCTGGGTGAGCCAAAGCTATCGCGACGCGACGCCTCGAAGGCTGCGGCAACCAATGGCGGCAAACGACACCGCACCGAGCCTGCGGTTTATACTATAGGGGCTAGGTGACCATTTATGGTAGAATGATAATCTTGTAAGATTGTGCTTACACTGTGGATGAGTGAGCCAAAGCTATCGCGACGTATCAGAAGCCATAGCAACCGACACCGCACCGAGCCCGTTATACTGCAGGGGCTAGGGAGCTCACTGTTTATGGTAGAATGATACTGAGCAAGATTCAGTTTACATTGTTGCTGAGTGAGCCAAAGCTATCGCGACGTATCGGAAGCCGCGGCAACCGACACCGCACCAAGCCGCGGTTTATACTGCAGGGGCTAGGGAGGTGACTGTTTATTGTAGAATGATACTCTTGTAAGATTGTGCTTACACTGTGGATGAGTGAGCCAAAGCTATCGCGACGTATCGGAAGCCGTGGCAGCCGACACCGCACCGAGCCGCGGTTTATACTGCAGGGGCTAGGGAGCTGATTGTTTATGGTAGAATGATACTCAGTAAAATTGTGATGAGTGAGCCAGAGCTATCGCGACGTATCGGAAGCCGCGACAACCGACACCGCACCGAGCCCGCGGTTTATACTGCAGGGGCTAGGAAGCTGACTGTTTATGGTAGAATGATACTCAGCAAGATTGTGCTTACACTGTGGATGAGTGAGCCAGAGCTATCGCCACGTATCGGAAGCCGCGGCAACCGACACCGCACCGAGCCCGCGGTTTATACTGCAGGGGCTAGGGAGCTGACTGTTTATGGTAGAATGATACTCAGCAAGATTGTGCTTACACTGTGGATGAGTGAGCCAAAGCTATCGCGACGTATCGGAAGCCGTGGAAGCCGACACTGCACCGAGCCCTCGGTGCAGTACACTGCAGGGGCAAGAGAGCTGACTGTTTATGGTAGAATGATGCTCAGCAAGATTGTGCTTACATTGTAGGTGAGTAAGCTAAAGATATCGCAACGTCTCGAACCGACACCACACCGAGCCCGCGGTTTATACTGCAATGGATAGAAAGCTGACTGTTTATGGTAGAAAGATACTCAGCAATAATGTGCTTACCATGTGGTTGAGTGAGTAGTAGCGGCTCTACCAATGTAACATTGTACAGCAAATAAAGATTTAAATAGTTTTATATGAAGCCTTCAAGGCCGCTACCAAGCTTTGATACTTGAAACCAGAGGTTACTTGAAATCCTACCGGCATTTAAAGTATTACATTCCAAATTACTCTTTCATTTGTAACTGATTCCTCTATTCAACAATTTAAAGCAATGTTTGAATCACGTGCACAATTTTACATCGACCGCCGACGCCATTGTTGCCTGGTGGAGCGTGAAGTCGGTCTCCAGCACTATTATATCTGCTAACTCAGCAAGCGATCCTATCAGCGGCGTCAATTGCCCGTGCCAAATGCCACTTCCCCCCACCACTCGCCCCTCTGTCACAAAATAAGAAGGTGCAGACTGTATTTTTAGTTTTTAACTTTTTACATTTAAGACTGCATGCACAAACAGAACCAACGACCTGGTACAGACCAAAGAAAGCTATCGAATGTGGGTGGTACAGGATTTACAGGGAGCCTAAGTCCAGCTTCAGAGCTGGACTTACAGGATTTACAGGGAGCCTAAGTCCAGCTTCAGAGCTGGACTTAGGCTCCCTGTAAATCCTGTACATACAATCAGACAATCAGTTGTCTCATGATACTCTCATGTCATGGTGCTCTCTGGTGACTTTTGTCAGTCAATGGCAATGTATTTGTGGAACTTTATTTACGTCAGTTCAAACCTTCAGACGTTGCGTCACTGACTTATCAACATCCGCTGTTACGAACTTGCCACGAGTCCCGTAGATTGAGTCCCGTCCCGTATTTACTTACAAACTGTCTTAAATGGAACTTTTACTTGTGACAGCGACGAAACAGCTACCTACCCTGACCAAAGTCACCAGTGAATTGAAATGCAAACTGCATTGAAATCTTTAAGAAAGAGTCTTAGTCCCTTAACTAGGTATATATAAAATGGTTTGAATGATGATTAGTTCGATTAGTAGGTAAGTTGTGTGTACGCTTGAGACAAATAAAATATGACATTTGGTTTTAGAATTGGTTTATAATAAGTAATTAATTTACATGACTGTTACGTGATAAGAGTTTAGAGAGGAAGCGAGTGATCCAGAGGGTGGAGGGCCCGCCGACCGACACCTTGTATGGCGCGATGACGGACCAATAGGAAGCGCCGCTGATCACGTCATATTTTCTTTCTATAGTCGTCATGTAGCACCGCTATATCAACCTAAGTAGATGTGAGGAGAAATGGAATCTGCTCTCTGCTTTTCCTCCGAAGCCTCTGTACGTCCCTACTCCGTGGCTCTGCGGAGGAAACAAACGCTTATCTGTCTAGAGCTCTGGGAAAAGCGTGATTGAATGTTTCCGCTGATTCCGTGTGAGATAATCTCGCCCGCGACGCGTTCGTGGTTCGCGCGGATTCGGCACAAAAACAATATCCGTACCACGTTTCAACTAAGGGATTTTCGGTCTGGAAAAGATAGAACGTTGTGGAACGACATCCCAGAAATTGAACATAAATTACTGCCCGCGCGCTAAATTTTGAAAGAATTCTAGTTAATAAAGGTTTTATTATTTGATGTATAATAAAACAAATGTAGGTATCACGTCAAGTTTGACACTAAACTGGGAGAGCATGGGTTTGGGGACCGGGTGTCGTCATATCCTCAGCGCCCGATTCCTGGGATCTCACCTATAATTATTTTCTCATCTAAAAAGCTGCTTAAGTGCTTTGATTATGGTATTACCCTGGTTCTGTACATCCTGGTTTGCCCTGGAATCAAACTCACGATTCTCGAAGTGGAAGGACAGATTGCCTATATCTTAGACAGATTCAGTTCTTGTATTGCGATTAGGTACCAAAGTTCCGCTTGTGTTTCTGAACATGGGCCTTGATAACAGGCAAAGTACAGCCACCAGTCTGAGCATATATTTAAAAGGGTGTTAACCCCAGTTGGCTGATTTTGAGGTCTCGACCTTGCAACTATGTATTATTTACCTCTAAGTTAGATGAAAAATACAAGGCTGGACGCCCTTTTAGATATAGCACGGCAGAGCTGAGAGCTTATTCTACCTAATCTAAAACTTCAACATTCGGTTGAAATCTCTGTCAAACGTAAAATCTACAATATAAGTTATGGTAGGTACGAGTAGGTACGTATATGTTCGTAAATTGTGAACCAAACACAATAATTACCGTTACACTCCAATCACTTGACCTCATTCCTGGCATCCGCTGATGACCCGACAGCAGGTTGGATGTAAACGCTCTTAATTACTCTAACAGATACGAGTAAAGGCCAACTGACATCCACAAAAAACGATTCTACACCTGTTACAGTTATATCAGGGCTGTCCGTCGCGGTAGATTGCCTGCTGTGATGTATGTGAGAGCACGCATTGACTATGAAATAACAAACTATAGACTATCTTTATGTAAGTATGTGACTATCACATAATAAGGGTTATTAAAACATGAGCGAGATTTAGAGAAATAGTAGCCTGGGCGCCTTTTTAATAGCATTCCCGAATGTTTTAATACTAAGTCGCATACACTACCCTTATCTGTAACTAGTGGCCCACCCTCACTTTGTTTCGGGACAGTAGTTCCGCTGTCTACCAATAGAAGGCGCTAGACGTTGATTATATCACGCAAGTGTGTCGTGTTTTCGGTGCCCTGGCGTGGAATACGAGATTAACCTCTTTATAAATAGTTTAGATTTAGAAGATCATGTTTTAATCTACAAATTAAAGGTCATACCAGTCAAGCTTTTTTTTGTCTTGTTACAATCGTATCATGCAAACAGAAAGGAAGTTCCTTCAAAACAAATAAAAGAACATGACTGTGCTAATTTGTCTTTAAAAATTTACACTGTACAAAATTACCAGAGATTCTTCAAACTTAAAAATAAATTTGAACCACGCTTATCAAATTCTGGATCATGATGATCTAATTTTGTCTATTGAATGGTAGCAACCCTAGACACTTGTATCTATATCTGCAGCACCCGTAGCTAATTGGTGCATTTTATTCGACTTTTATTTGTTTAGAAGTGCATTAAACAAATGCGCGCATTAGGTTAGCCGCAGGAGGCGCCTTTATAGCTTTATTAGCGTTTTATAGCGGCTGTATACGACGACGCGTGATCGATCCTACAGCTGACAGTGGGTCCAATTTTGTATAAGTTTGCCTACCTTTTGAATGTTTATATTAGGACAATTCAAATGTCATAGTGTTGATAATGTTTGGCTCTCCAAGATAGAAACAGCTACTTTTACATGCCTGCGTAGGTAATGCTTCATTCAGCATGAATTTTTCAACATGTATGTTATGTACTCTCTTGAGTTTTATTAAAAAACGGACATGACCGACGGACATGAACGATAATATTTTAATGATCATAGTCTTTTTGCAACCACCGTACTTCAATAGCAAACCGTGAGCAGTGCTCGGGCTGTGTTTTACTTCCGGTGAATGAGGGTACCGGCGGCCCAATTCTGGGGAAGAGGAAAGATTATCAGCTCACTTTTTTATCAGATAGGTAGCAGACGAGAAGTCGGAAGGTTGACCCTTTTTATATGATTGGTAGCAGACGCGCAGTCGGATCACTTGATGGTAGGTAATTGCCACCGCCCATATTTACACTTACACTATGACACCGCTTTACGGCAATCGCTTACCGTCATGAGACCGTTTGCTACCGTGCCGCCTGCAAAAAGCATAACTGGTCATATTCAGCGGTATTAACAAAACTTTAACAAAAACTAAAAAAAAACACTCTCCAGTGTTTTATTTCCTGAACCCTTCTTCCAAAACACCCAACACTACCTTGACGCCTGTACGACGCAATCTGAGCAGAACCGTGTCACGCCACTCTCACCAAGTTCATCAGCTAAGAGCAGCCTCGGCCCAGCGAGCACTTTGTCTCGCTTTGGCGTCCCTCAGCTCAGACACCTTCAATTTGCCAAGCCAGATGTAAACGTCATCTTTGAGAGCGTTTTTCACGCAGTAATAATGGGTATGTTTTTATTGTAAATTCTTCTACTCTTCAAACATTATGATCTATCAATAATAAAATTCGTGTTGAGATTGTACTGTGTTAGTAGTATTTTTAATGATCTCTAATTTGTTTTATCTTTTTTGCCTCGAAAAACTTTCGCCGTTCGAATTTCATCGGGAGCCACTTCGGCAACCGAATGTTTTTTTTTTCGTGAACATATTTTTATTTTTCATTAGATATTATGTTTACAATAATTTTATGTATGATTGATTGGTCAGACAAAAGAGAAGGATTTGTGTCGAAGAAAATATATCAACAGTTCCCTCCAAGAAAAAGTTCTATTTGCTTTTTTCTAATTATTCATAAAAACTGCATTTTTTATGAACGTACAAAATTTGCGAAAAAAGGCGAATGTGTTTTAGTACCAGGATCAGTTCAATCCTGGTTACACTTTCTAGAAATTATCCGAAACGTGATGGTTTCTTCCCGATGGTATCACCCAATCTTATGGTTTAGCAATCATATTATATGTATGTATGAATTCACAAATCACGCTCGACACCGTGTCAGCGAGCGGCGAGCGCGGCCGACGAGGGTTGTCACAATGCCGCTCTTCCGCTCCGCTGACCGCCGACAACACGCGAGCGGCTCTTAGGGGAGATGCTCGATGTGTCTGCTTAGGGCTGCAACAGCGAAATCACAAAAAAAATCATTAAAATCTGTTCAGTGTCGCACAGGTTTTAGGAGATTAATAAAAACTAGAATCACTTACAAAACAGGCAAATAAAAACGAACGACTGCTATTAAAAAAAAAACTAAACATAGTTATTAAGAAGTCTTTCCTCGATACCAAAACTAGCGCCAATTATTAATAGACAAACAAGGAGACATTTTTTTGAAGTAACTACAAAAATAACTTAGTTCAGAAGGAAACATTTAAAGTGTGTTCAATACAATCATTTTGAAATACATTAATGTTCTTTATAGCATGTGGTACGCTTGGACCATAATCTAGGATATAGAAAGATCTGGTGATTTCAGTTATGTAAGTGACTGAAAGAGTCGTTTAAGAAATTATCCTAAAAGTTTAGGTTTCTTCACGATGTATTCCCTCATCGCCAAACTTCAAGTCTTTGTTAAAAATAGCTACTTAGTTTGACAAATCCAGAAGTGCAAGTTTGGATTGGAACCTTTCGGCTAAGAAACACGTTCTTATCAACTGAGCAACTTTATATTTATTGTCATTTTGTGGCAACCCTAAGGTAATGTGGGTAAGCACGCCGCGACGCCCCGTCGCGTCATTGTGCCGCGACGCGCCTTTGACGCGACTTTGTTTGGCACAGCCCTTAATTATCTTGATTAGAATGAGTGCCGAATTTATTCATATTTTGTTCCGAGTGTTTTGGGGTAATAAAAGCTGTTTTTTTAAGGAAGCAGACAGAAACAAACGCAATCAAAGGAATCAATTGTGACGTGACCGTTACTCATTTACTCCTTTGACTGAGGCGTGGGCTCAGTCAAAGGAGTACTTAAGCTAACTAAGTTATACCGGAGCCCTTATATAAGAAGCGCCCTTATATAAGCCCTTATATAGGAATATAAGAGTTTGACCTAACTTGGGTACTTGCCAGTAGAGACTTGCTGCTACTTTAAGCCTACAACACCTGCCTATCCTTTTGTTCATGCATATTTTTAGAAAATAGACAAGAAATATTTTTAATTATGGACATCACAACACGATAAAAACATTATATTTATCTTATTTGGCATCCAAATTATTATTATAGGGATCTCTCTTTTTCTCTCTACTATCCTTGCTCCACAAGACCAAGTAACCTCAACTTAAATTTTGATGTCATTGGAGCATCTGGCAGTTTAGTCGCCAAAATAATTGTTCTGTAGCCTCGCTATCGAAAACTATCGCTTGTCTCATTCGTTGTGATGCATTTGAAAGAGACAGAGCAATACTTTAAGTTATGTCAGTTATAGATGTCAACTCATGGTAGCGCTACTCTACAGTAGCGTGGCGTGGGTATCAGCCGTCCGGGGCGAAGACTACTTTGCCGCTCACTAACCCTAAAAATTTCACCATGCCATCCTTTCTTCTTCGACTCCAAAGAAGCAAGATATTTTTCTGCCTCCGTACCCACTACGCTGCTGGTTCTGTATGACCCCTAAAAACCCTAACCTAGAAAATTTCTACATATACGTTATTTTGTCTGTGCTGTTTAAAAAATACTCGCCTGCAATTGGCGTATAACACTGGTAATTATGTTTTAACCGACGCGGCGGACGGTGGGTAATGGGTCGTGACCAGTGCTCTCCACGCTCCACTGGCTGCCTATTATACTGTAAGAAGTCGTACATAAGGTGGAAAAATTATGGTCGCCGCCATACATTATATGCCAAACCACAGTGGGGTAAGTGGGGCAGGCTTGGCGTGCGCACACATGTATGACATTCGTCACCCTATTGCCTACCTAATACTGTGCCTATATCATATAGCGTATTTGTTCAATATGCCTTCCATAAAGGCTAATTTACAGAGTGTGTCTGTGAAAATTTACATCCCTTTAACCACGTCTATCAATCATACTAAACAACATTTAATTTTGACCGACTTTTGAAAATTCTTAAAAAAAAATTTTCGACTGCCCGAATTAAAATGAAGTCGGTTAGTGAACAAGTCACGTCACTAACTCTGTATAAAAAGATAAAAATGTTTATGCCAATTTCCAAAAGTCATAGAACAAATTATTGGTAGAAGACGTGGTTAAAGGGATGAAAATGTTCACAGATACACCCGGTAGAAAATTCGCTATTATGAAATGTATAAAATGATAACACATTCAATTTGTTGCTGAGTTAACGTTGTAAGGCCCAGACACAGTAGAAAATCTATCGTTTTTGCCACATATGAGGCATTTGGGTCTTACGACGTTAAATGTGAAACATAATGTTACATATAAGGAAACTTCTATGTAATAAACCAAATATTACGTCAATTCTATCAAAACAATCCCCACTGAGAATACAACAAAACACTTATCAGAATAGTTGAGATATAAAAAATCTGATATGATAAATTATAGAAATAATAACAATTGTCAGCCTTAATAAAAAGGGACAAAACACTTCGCAAATAAAATACGTACTAAAAAAACCAATTCGTCGTATACGCACTTCAAAAAAGCGACAAAAAAATCGATTACCCCGTTTAATAAAAAACCGAGGGGAAACAGGGGTGCCATGGAACAGTCGGTCCGCGCGGATGTGAACATTTGTACCAATAATACGTTCCGCAAGGGGCGCCACGGCTGCTACTGAAAGAATGATACATCATCACACCAATAATAAATCACACATGATTCAATTAGAAAAATAAAGCGGGCGGGCGACTCGGAAACGGTGGGATTTTGTCACCAAAGCGGCCGTTTGTCGGGTAATTTGACGTTTCGTGTTGCATCATCAATCAAATGCAATTAACGATGCCGACGGCTTTTGTTCGTGTTTAAAAAAGTATTGCTGCACCAATTGGTTGACTGCTAAAAATAAATATCACTGTCGAGTGCTTTGTGTTTTATACTTATTATTGTTGGCTAACTACGAAAATATATTACTGGAAAAAGAGAATAATAATGGTAGATTTGTAAGTTATTACACCATACATTTACTTTTAGCTCAATTCTAGATATCAATGCATGGAGATGTTTTCAAATCAATGTGGTATTTGTATTGTGTGTGTGATTTGTTGATGTGCACTTCTGCAGTGTACATAACTTTGAAAGTTAGAATACGTACTGTCCACTGTAGCAATACGCAATATGTGCAAAATGAGAAAGAAATGCTATCTTATTTCCAAGATTGATAGTGATCAATCTTTCATACACATAAAACAAAATAGATATCCTATATAATGTCATAACATAACTCTACTGAGTTTTGGGCTCCGATAAATAATACGATTCAACAATACCAAAATTAAAACTATTGAATTAACCAAAAACTAGTAGCATTTTATTTGCTTAACCTATTGTGAGAAATATCACGTCTCACCAATTTTAGAGTACACAGGCGTTTTATTGTTTTTTTTTTCATTTATAGGAAGCGTAACAAACTCTTCGCAGTACCTATCCACATAAATTCCACACATTGTCAACCCCTAATGCAAAATTGCGGAACATAAAAAAACGAAAATCAATTCCAAGCTTTTTCTCTCGCCAAATACAAAAGTTAATACCGTTTTAACACATGAGCCTTCAGCACACTCAATAACTCATTGGTGAGCGTAGCAGGGAGGTGTCACGTGGCCGTAATGAGTCGCGCCACCGCTAGTGCTGTACTCGGCATTCGTATATCGAACCTTTTTGTATGGACTTACAAACTTAAACAGTAATCTATTTAAAAATTTACAGCATACAACTTTAATAGAAAGAGCTATTTGATAGTTACACTACGGTGTGTGTTTTTATTAGTCAATGTGCAGTTTTAACTCAATAACTTATTGGTGAGTTCTACTTCCTAATGTTACGTGGCCGTAATGAGTTGCGTCACCGACGGTGCTGTACTCGACCTTTTGAAAAAAAAGTGTGTGAAATATCTGTTAGATGGCATATTGTAGACTATACTTATACACGGTGATTGGTTATTTTTGATATGAGATGTCAAAATGTCACTTAACAACCAGTGACGTTAAAGTTAGACCTCAGTCTACAAGCATACCATATTGCGGATTATTCACACGCTATATCCCCCATTTATACAGTTTTCCCTAAGATCAAGTAGGTAGGTACAGGTAACAAGTGGTCCACCTTAGACCTCATTTTCACTTAACATCAGGTGTGATCGAGGTCAGATGCCTGTCGTAAAAAAAAAGTATTAGTAATTTTCTGGTCCACGAGGCCGTGTCCCTGGCGGCACTAGCCTCCCCACCCTCCCTTCGTCACTATGAAATTTCACACATTCGCCGCGCGCGTCTGATTATTGCAATTTATGACGTCACATTTTTTCGAATGGCGCGCCAACCGTTTTTCATAAAAGCTAAACAATGCGTCATATATTGTTTGGACAAATTTTGAATTCATCCAGTGTGTGGAATGAGTTTTTTGAATTTTTCGTCATAGTAGACGCGAAAACCGGGAAATATTGAAAATGAAATTATTTAGTACTTTATGATCAATATAAAAAGCTTTTGGATTTGTTATGTAGTACGGCTATGCGGCAGCCCAATCGCAAATGAGAAATAATTTTGCATTATTTTCATACACGTCCATATCAGTCTAGTTTAAAATTTTAGCTACGATCAGAAGGCCTCTTAGTTTTTTCATTTTATCTTGTTAAGTTTGCTGCGCCTTTATAAAAGACCTTGTTAAACCACTCCTTGAACAAAATACTCCTAAAAGATATTACATTTATCCTCAAACATTTTAGCATTTTTTCATCCCTCTTCCATACAACTAATTAAACATCAGCACAACGGCTAATCCATAATGTTTCGCCAACAAAGGGTCCAGGGTTCACTTCCTGCGCGCACAATGAGTTCACTTCACCTGTAGGAGCGCGCCCACGGCGCCGGATTTACTCTATTTGCGCAATACTTACTGCCCTGGGGCTAGGGGATATAGACCCACTGATGGAATAGAAGTGCCTCTGACCAAAATAAAATTTTAATTTCATAATAAATTTCAAAAATACTGGTCTTCCGCAGCCCAGGACCGAAGTAGGGAGTTGGCTCTAAATAATAATAAGTAAAAAAAACTTAAAATTAAAGCAACCCAAGATTAAAAGGAAAAATTACAAAACGTGACCACCTTATTACAAAACGTGATCTAATCATGGTGTTAAACTGAGGGTGGCACGTTTATCAGTTAAAAAAAAAGCATTATTTTTAAACTATGACTAAGTTTAGTCTCGTTTTGTAATATGGGTGTTATAAGTCTTGACTGGGCTTTAAAGAAATGGGCATTCTGAAACGGGCTATAAACAGGAAATTATGTATTGGTTAGTACAATGGATTTATTTACATGTACGGACACCGGTTTTATTCTACTCCTGGGCTAATCTATCAGGCCACTAATAAAGTTCACCTAAAATCAAGTAAGTAACATGTTAATGACATAGGCTCATATGAACATTTTGAAAACGAATTCAATAACAGGGATTCAAAATTAGTAAAATTAAACAGTCCTAACTACTGCTTTGAGTGGCAATCCAAGTTGAAACTTTTATGACTTATTTACCTGTAAATAAAAAAGTAACTACTACATAGAGATAAAGAGACAACTCGTGGTGATTAAATTTTTATCTCCCGTTATTTCCAGACATTAAATCCACTCTTACGACTTCATAGCTCTACGTCAACCGGAAAGGTAGTCCAGGTTACCCTTAAAATTCAAGTGGCCAATTACATATCCGCGATTGGCGGCCTCTTGCTGCGTTCTTGAGAGGATAGCTGACTGTACGGAGTGAACGTTTAGCAACATCGGGTGTACGGGTAGAAACATTGCGGCTCGACTGTACAATGCTCTATACTACACACTGCAGGGCGCTTCTTTAATGCATTTTAAATTTGCAACGGTTTTCTTAATGTATTGCGATAGTTTCGTAAGTGGATAATTTGGGGAGTAAATTGGGCTTTAAGAATTTCAAGTACTACGAGTTTTACGGGCGTATGCTTGATTGAGAACTTAAATGTAGGTACGCTTTGCTTTGCAGAATGGTTAAATAGGTATTTTGGCGGATATTTTAATTGAAAAGCAGTTTTCTAATCGACAAGGGAAACTATCGGCGTTGATGAAGAGAAAAGAACTTCCAGCGATTGTATAAGATAACAATATTGAATGCCTACTGTACAAACGGACCGGCCTATTTGGTGTAGTGGTTTAAGTACCCTGTGATCTCGGGCTCCTGGGTATGATTCCCGGTCTCGAGCTAAATGATTTAAATTCGAACATAGCTCGAGTTTGTGATCTCACCAAACCACATTAGGCAAGCGTAGTGATTAAGCCTAATAAGATAGTAGCGATGACTTGACTTAAATATATTATGTAAAAAAATTAAGAATTAAAAGTAATTGGTCAAATTTGTGCGTATATTAATATTTTTAAAAATGAAATGAAGTTTAAACTTCAATAGTTAACTATACTGATACTTATTTGTTTTATGTGATAGGTGACAGATGTGCAGACGGATCCCGACGAACGCACAGACATAAATATATACCGATTACTTGTTCAAAGAAGCTTAGCTTGGGCCTCGACTACTTAAAATGTAGATACTACATATAGGACTCTGATGTAAGTTTCTGAGGCATTTGGATTTTTGAGACTACCACAGTAATGACATCTCGATTGTCATTACTGTGGTAGTCTAGCCCGCCAGTCAAACCCGGACCAATTAAATATTTTAGTTATTACTCAAGTAGTCTCAAATAGTACAATCCCTATTAAAATTAAAACGGTTTGGTGTCAATATGTGCAAGACATAAACCTTTAAAGTAAAACCATCAATTACCTTAAAATTAATAGTGAAATGTGTTCACCAACATTTGTAAGCAATTAGGCGATATTCGATTGTTTCAACTCTTAACCCTTCGCTGCGTGCGCTTCCGCCGATCGAGAACGTTGGGCTGTCGGCCACATGTGACCCCAAACTGTTTTTATACAGTTTTATATCGTTTAATTAACGGTTACGTTCGTGATGCGTTTATAATGACTGTCTTAAAGGCTTATTACAAGCAAGCGTGGCAAGAAAGCAAATACTTCCTACTTATGTGAATAGGTGTGAAATAAATAAATATATAGCATGTTTAATAATAAATAAATCAATAAATAAATGCGCCAGACAATCACACCAATCAACCTGGTTTCAAACTAGGGCAACTAGGGGCCCTTTGCCCTTGTAGGGTTTGTATAAAATCATTGAATATCGCTGTCTCATTATGTTATTAGAATGTGAGTAATATTTAGTTAAATAAAATAAATTAAACATGGTTATGTCAATAGACAAAAAACATTGGAGAATTCAATATCGTTCTCGTCTCTATCTTATGTGTTGATTGATGTTATAGATAAATGTGGAAAAGTACGACTGCCTAGAATCCTTTACTACTAAGAATCTTATTTTTTTACTCCTATTATGAAATAATAAAGGTTCTTTTGGGTGACTTTTGGGTCAAGAACTGTCCATTGTAGATTCCGCCATGCTTAATTAAAATTATTGTCTTGTATTACTTAATATTAACAATCTTACGTGCTATAAATCCCTCCTTCCTACGTGTACGTACAATTTAGGGATGCCAAATGGCACTAAACTATTACAATACGTTATTAACAGATATTTAACTATTACAGGTAAAGCGTTATCAAATTTTATTGGTTTAAAATACTTACGCATATAAAACAGCATAGCAGCAATACAGGCAAACACGTCTCTAAAACAAAACCTCATAAAACCCAAAAAATTAGAAAGTACCATCCAGGCGGCGTTGTCAAAACTAAGCTCAATTACTGCAATAAAAATAATATTGTAGGCAAACAAGCTTTGAGGCGAGTCCCGACGGCTACCGGTCGGTTTGTGCAACCCCAGCCCCGAACAATGCGCGCGCGCACAATGACGGATTCTAAGACGCGGCATTATTCCACCCAAACATTGGCATTGGGGCATTGTGGGCCCTTTGTCAGATATTTACCGACTTTTGGGCTGCAGCAGGGTTGAAAAAAGTGAATAGAGTCATCGACGCGGCTAAACTGATAAGTTATTTCTGATGTAGCTTTTGGGTATTATTCTTGGTGTAACGTAATACAATTAAAGTCAATGTAAGTTTAAACTAAATTATATTTTGAGAAAGAGTTGGAAAGATACAGAAATATTTTGTGGGTAATCCCCATTTTTTAAAAAGAAAAGGTCACATCCATGGAGGGTAACTTTCTTTCAATCCTTTAAATTACGAATTTCAAAATATTGCGAGCTCGGCGAGTCCTTTTCCCATGACCGCTGATACCAAATTTATTCAAATGCATCATCAATTAAGCACAGAAAAAATTGCCCTCCATGGAAGTGACTCTTTCCAGAAAATGAGAAATACCTTAATAGTCTCTCTCATCCTAGTGCATAATTCCCGGTTGCATGTAGGTAAGCTGTCGTTTTGAAGCCAGAGATATTTGATGATTATAATCAAAGCCAGAGATAGCAACGTAGATCATGATTCAGGATTAAGGGAGTCAGTAATCATGAATATTCTGATTTGACTTGAAGAAACGATTGGCGTTGTTTTATAATCAACGTTAAAACTATCTTTAGCTTATCTAAAGTAGTTTTTATTTGTGTTGATATTAAACTAACAAATGTAATGCGACTCTACCACATACGGTTCGGAATGTTGATTCTGACGATAAGATCCAGCAAGAAACTCACTAGCTTGCCGTTCTTATCAATCGCTAACACTAATAGTAAAAAAGATGCATTTAAAACCATGAAAAATAACACTAAGAGTGTATAGATTTTCGAAAACATCGCACATGTTCAAAATATTTTATAACAGTCGCTATAAACCTCAATTGAAATAATTTTACAAACCCTCAAACCAGATGTTATACCCACAATAAACTAAAACGTCGGTTAGTCAGTTCTACGGTCTACCCGAAAGTGCAATAAAACCCTTACAAAAATCGCTAAGTTTACGACTGCAAATATTTGCAAAAATATCAAAGCCTTAAATGGTCAACCTTTTGCCAGTTGCAAACAATTTAACCTTTTAAGCAGTTTTAAACAATAAGGACTACCTCTCTACCATAATACAGGGATAAACAATACGGATTTATCCCTCAAAGGCGCCGACGCGGTACTGATAGCAGGGTTGGTAAAAATCACTTTTTCAAAATTCATACAACTAGTAAAATATTATGTTTTATACCGTTAAATTACTCAATCAAATTGTTACTTGCTACAATAGTTTGATTGAGTTTTTTTAACGGTTACATGCAAACATATAAAGGAATATTACATCTCAAAATATTTAAATTTATTCATTGTTTCTGGTTACACACTGGTACTAGGGATACAAGGGAAAACCTTAGTTTAGTAGCAGGATAGTGAATGAGATGTTGTTTTCATTTATTTATTCAAATCAATATTATATAAACTTACTTCACTCACGTATTTTTCATGAATCTCACTAACTTAATTTTGAGAAAAGCTAAACCTTACCCACTTTTAAAGTTTTTTGATTATGAAAACCTAAAACTTATACACACAATGTTTGTACACTGTAACAATAATAATGTTAATTCAAGGCTAAGGCCTTGCTTTTAAATCTTAGATGTTAAAAACTAAAATCAATATTGTTTTACTTCAATTGTGCCAACCCTACGCGATAGTAAACCAATGTTGTAAAAATGGTAAAACAATAGATTTTGTTTGGGCACCCACCTGAAGTTACCCTTTAAACTTTTCGAGTATTATACGCCCTGTTTTATAAAATTTTATTTGACCGCTGATAAAGTTTGCCTTTTATTTGTGGTGATTTATCTTATCTGTGTCATAAATAGGTTCCTACAGATAACAACCATAATAATAAATCTTAGATTTAAGATAATAATTTTTGGTGTTTTTATGATTCATTACTAAACATAGTAAGAAAATTAAATAGGTAATTGGTAGTATTGATGCCGTACATTTTTTTTGTGATATCAGTCAAATATTACTATCAAGTAGGTACTCGCACTCGCATATACTTATTACAGCCACATCCAGAACATACACACTTGTGTTGTTAAAACTTTTTTGTTTAATTTTTTTTACGATTATTAAAAAAAAAAATAGTAATCGATAAGACTCTACAATAAATGTTTGTGCATTCCTATGAATAAGTGGAGCTGAAATCTCAAAACAATATTCCAAAGTAAAACAAACTTTGTTCTATGTTTACGGAAACTGTGTCCAAAAGCGGGCAAGTGTCACAGTTAGCGGAAAACGCGGGAAACTCTCGCAACTCGTGACGAAGTTAGCGGCCCGCCCCCCTCGGCCCGCCCACGCTGCGTCCCGCTCGCGCGCGCCTCTCGCTCGCACCCGCCGCGGGTAACCGCACGCCGACGACACCGACTGTCGAGATATTCTATTTGCACTTCCGAGACTTTTTAGTTTTTCTTTAAACTTTTTTAATTTGATGCCTTGGTTTTCCTATTTAAGGGATCGTCTACTTGAACGTAGACGTGTTTAAATATGATTTTCTATTATTTTTTTTCTTTCATGTTAGAAGGCATTAATACATAAATATTTATTTATAATGTTGCATTGTATACCTACTGCATTCCAACTTTTTGATATTTTTATTATTCTGAACATACTTGCAGAATATAATATAATACTGTACTTACGGGATTTTTTACTTGGTATAAAACTACTAAGTAGGCTGTAAGTTTTATAATATCAAATTATTAAAAATATGTACATTGGATTCCGTTGGCAACGTCAAAGAAATTTTATCGAGAGTTAATTGAACTCTCGAAACAATTTCAAATATTTAACAAGTGATAATTCTGAATTTCACTCTTAATGTGTTCTCATGAAAAATTAAGCAGCAAAAATCGTCCCTTCAAAATATGCCAATTAAAAGTGTCAATGGAGACACCCCCGTCATCGGCATTCTTCGCATGCTTGGAGAACTGAAGTGCCACCCCGCGAGTACACCACTGCTCCGATTTCAAACATGAAAATCATAATTTTTCATGAGCTCGTTGATAGGTTTTCGCACCGGCCGCGGTTTCCCGCCGCCCCGCGGCCTAATTACCGCCGCCTCACGATACGTCACCGCGATGATTCAAAAAAATCCACCCATCCCTCTCCCACCCGCCAGCCCAAGCCCGCGGCGTCCCGCTTCCACGAGCATTTTTATAAAAACGCAGAGACCGACCGCGACCGTCCCGCTCGTTCCCGCCGCGCCACCACGCAGCCCGCACCCTTCGTCTCCTTCCCGCTTTTTACGAGACGAAGGGGCCGCCACCAGGGTGGGGGCGGCGACCGCGCGAACGCAAAATATTGACCATCGGAAAAAGTCGCGTCGTATCACAGTCATCAGTCGAAACCGAGTCCTCGCGAGCACGCGTCCCTTCACCGCGACTTCGTAGCGCGTCGTGAGTCTTCGGCTTGCGGTCTCGGCGAGTCACACGACCGCTATATTTTTCCGAGTCCCCCGCCCGGCGTCTTGCCGTCCGCGCCCAACAAGTGGTGTAGACGCTCGACGTTCGCTCACACGACGTCTCGCGCTCGCTCTTTGCACAACTTTCCCGAGCCGGTTGCTCCCGCGAGTTTGAAATTCGATCGCGTGTTTGAAACTTTTTCGAAGTGTAAAGACTACAGTGGCGTGACAGAGGACTTCAGTGGCGTGTCGAGGGTCGGTGCGGTGTTCGTTGAGGGTACACTGGAGTCGATGCACCTTCCGCACGCGAGTCCCCCAGCCCCCAGCATGGCTGACGTATACTCCCACATCCACGAGTACTACAGACAGAGCCACGGCGAGCTGGTGCCGACTGGGTCACCGGCGGTCTTGTGCTCGGCGTTGCCAGGGCATTGGCGATCCAACAAGTCACTGCCGGTTGCTTTCAAAGTTGTGGCCTTGGATGATGTTCAGGATGGAACTTTAGTCACAATCAAAGCTGGCAATGACGAGAATGTCATGGCAGAGCTGAGGAACTGCACGGCGGTAATGAAGAATCAAGTAGCCAAGTTCAATGACCTGCGGTTCGTGGGGCGCAGCGGTCCGCGGCAAGTCCTTCTCCTTGACCATCACCATCGCCACGTTCCCGAACCAAGTTGCCAGCTACATGAAAGCTATCAAGGTCACCGTTGATGGACCGAGAGAACCTAGGACTAAGCAAAGTAAGTCTGAATTTAAATTTTTTAACATTATCAAATTTATTTTTAATAATTTCCTGCGTCGGGTCATTACATTCTAATTTAATTTAAAATTTAACCGAAGTATGCAGCGGCCATCGTTGCGCCTGCGCAGTATCCTAAGAAGAACAATACCCTTAGTTATAAACTACCTAATGCTTTAAGTTTGGTATTGTTCTTTGCTTTGAATTATAAATTGCAATCTTTCAATATATTAGCAGAAAATTAAATTGAAATTAAATTAAGTTGAAATATAAATGTTGTCTACTGTTGCGCGTGCGCTGGCCCGCCGCCAGTCCACAAACCCGAGGTCGATTTTGCGGCGGCACGGCATTTAACCGCACACAAACTGATCTTATTTTTAAATCCCAACTTTTAAAATCTGATAAATCTTGTTTAAGCGACATGTGGAACAATTTAATCCTAGTTAATATGATAAAATTTATAGGTTTGCCGGCTCTAGCCATTTAGCAAGATTTGTTGTTTACATTTTTAGCATTCTGCATGTTTACAAATTCTTCAGGTTAGGCAATAAATAAAGTAGAGTACATTCTACAGAAAATTTCTTGTTGAAAGATCAGCTTCGGTCAAACAATAAGAACCATTTAATCGTTTCTTTGACTCTTGACAAACCGTTCACCCGAAAAACAAAAGAAAACGTAACAAACAAAAATATCGCGCAAGTGATTCTGTAAATCCATCAGTCCGAAATTAACATCTGGCCGATTGCACGACGGACGTGAGAAACATTCAATCACGCGGACATTAATTGCCTACTCCGCTTAATCTTCAACTACTCGAAGAATTATCGTTAAGACAGCTTCCCTCCCGAAATAGCTCCGATTGTCTTTACGAGAGGAAGGAGTAACATTAAGTGAGTTGTGTTGTGACTCGGCCTTTATAAATGGATTTTGACTTTTACAGTGCACTCTTAGATATTTACGCACACAGCTTCTGAGTTTCGTGTATTTTCTTTCGGTTTATGTTCCACACTTGCGTTGAAATCACGGGATATAGTAACTGCACTCTACAATACACTTACTACTACAAGTTTATTAGGTTTTAGATTTAAACAATGCATAATAAACACCTTTACCTCATCCAAAGTTCAGTCTAAAAAAGTCTTTACGTACATCAAATACAGCATAAAGCACAACCTTGGCATACTGATAATATACTCTTACAATGCTGATTGTCTCCAATTATGAATAAAAGCATTCAATTAATTCTTAAAGTCAAATAACTCGTTGTATACCCAGTTCATTTCAATCAAAAATACATCTTAAGCAATTAGACCGCGGTACAAACAATTGACGCACTAAACTGTATTCATAATATTTTGACACCACAAAGCTATTTTGGTCGGCAACATTAACCTAGAGCGTCTGTATAAACAAAAGTTACGCCCAAACTTCGGCCAAATCATAAAAAGACAGTATGCGGAAAAACTAACATCCTTGGGCGATAAAGATCAAAGGAGCCGAGTTAATAAAGTGATCAATGGAGGCGCAGCTTAATGGTGGTGTTACGGCGCACTAATTATTGTAGAAACAAACGCAGACATAATTAACGGGAGTAAAGTGACCTAAGGATAAAAGGGATTAGCTTTTATAAAGTTAAACATGATTCAGAATACTAGAACTCAATAATATGCGCTTCACTAAAGTATGTTGCAATAAGATTAATTACCTTCACTTCTATATTTTAACAAAAACTAACGCGAAGTGTAGGGTTTATTAGTTGTCCTTGATCCTCCTCGTCCTCGTCCTTTACCTTTATGTTTACTGTGGTGACAAAAATTTCTACTCTAAATTATTAAAAAGTCAGGGGTACGACTTTTTAATAATTTAGAGTCGAAACCTGGGTCACACAGCGCGGAAACAAAAGCAAAAATTGTTTTCATAGACTAATTATAATTTTAGAATAGCAATCTAATGATACCTCACATAATGGGGTATACGAGAAAAAAGTTATGACAGCTCTATATGCATGGGATATCTCCCATACATATAGAAAGGATTTTGTCCTGTCTTTTTGTTCTTTTTTCCACTTTATTAGCGAGCCAAATTACAGTTTTCTACCACTAAAAGTCACTAAGCTAGACTGTAAACGGACGGACGAACGGACATGGTGAAACTATATGGTCTCCTTGTAGAATCCTGAACCTCTAAAAGAGTGCCTACTTCTATATTAGCAATTGTTCTTTGCGGATCTTTATCAAATTACCGTTTCCTCTCATTAACGTTGTTATAGAATAATCTAGAAATGAAACAATCATCGCGTCTAATTTGCGGCACTTGCAGTTCCAGCGGTTACCAAGTTTCATGTCCTAGCCACGGCCGCGTAACAGATGTAAACAATCTCGACCCGCGTCGTAAAGTCCCGTTTGATGTCCCGCCCTGCCCCGCGGCCGCTTCTAAAATATGAATTTTATGTCTTTGCTAGCTGCTAAAATACCACATCCATAGCGGAGACCCTCATAACCACCCTACAGTGGATGCCAAGAAACTATTAAAAGCCTTAGCTAGGGATAGATCCATGAAGTGGGTATCATCAAAATCTAAATTTAAACAATTGCTACAAAATTTTTGAACTGAAGTAAATGTAAAAATTTCCTGTTTCTTGATGTATTTCCGTTATATTTTGGAATTAAGTGATTTATGATGACATAATATTATGTTTGGTGCAGTGTGGAGTAACTTCTGGTTTCTTCATAGTTTTAGTTATCTATTAGTAAGTCAACTGATATTAAGGTCTTCTTTATGCTGCGCCATAGATTTATATCCAAGATTTTCCTCATCCTGTCACTGTCGATGGCGATGTCCTAAGGATTTGTTAGTTCTTTACAAAAATGGACAATGTTCCAAATTTAAATTTATACATAAATTACCGTAACGTCCCTTGATGTACCACTGTTTACCGCTATTACGAATGCGGGTTTTATATGGGGCGCAGTCGCCATACCGTCCGCTTACGACTCATAATTCTGATTCCATTTAACACGCGCCCGTCTCGTCGGCATTAATTTACGAGACACGGGCTCGCATCTCATCCGAGTTATTTAACGCCCGTTTTGACACTTATAAGTCGTATCTTTCATACGTTTATTGTCTCGTGGTGCCGAATTGGTCACGATGGCTT
Organism: Cnaphalocrocis medinalis; assembly: GCA_014851415.1. Classification (NCBI taxonomy): domain Eukaryota; kingdom Metazoa; phylum Arthropoda; class Insecta; order Lepidoptera; family Crambidae; genus Cnaphalocrocis; species Cnaphalocrocis medinalis. Next base: position 5,370,366 of record CM026289.1, on the reverse strand, counting down.
TTGATTTGAGCCACATTAACACATTAACGTTTTTAGGTCGTCTGGCTTTATTGGCGTGGAAATAGTTGAGAGCATTAAATCAAATCGTTTTCTATAAATAAAACGTTGGATCAAGTGGATAGTCGAAATTTTCAGTAGCCAGTAATATTGATTAATACAGATGATTATGAAGATTTAAAAGTACTATTTAATAATGTATGAATTCTAAAATACAGGTACTCTATTTTCCTAAATCACGATTTTGTAATTCAGAAGACACTTACCTTAGTGAAGAGGGTCGCAAAATCACTTATTTATTAAAGCGGTAACAAAAATATAATGTTCCACTTCTTCACATTAGAAATGCTCGCTTCCCTGTTAATATTCAGAGCCCCGCATATGCAGAGGGTCGGGGAACTGAATTTAATTGAATACTGGCATTAACAAATGGAGCGGTCCATTTCCGAGTTCCACATTTAACTTATTATTGTTCCATGATGTCGGATCGTTCTTCAGCGGGATTGCCGCATGACAGCGCGACGGGCCATCCATCACGTTCTTAATTTAAAATACCCACGATTTGGGGCTCACACGGAACTCGCTAATCTCCAAAACGGGTTGTGTTTACGCTTCACGTCTATTTGATAAACATTTTAGTCGGAGATAAACGTAAAAACAATGCAAAACAAAAGACGCGTGTTTAGAATACCCCGAAACGAGACTACTTAAAATTAAAACGCTTGCAACATTTTCTAAGTAGCCAAACTAGATGTTTACAGGGCGAAAACAAAGTACGCGAAGTGCTCATAAACAGTTTAATCTCCTAATAAAAAAGTCTATACCCCTGATCGATTAAGATGACTCGATTGAATTAAGGAACGCTATAAACCCGAAAATAGACGGCGGCGATGGCGTCTTCAGTAGCCTATCGATTAAACAAATAAAAAATCGTTTCGCCGTCTGAAAGGCGAAAGGCAACGTGACGGTGGAGGGTCGTAAAAGCGTATGGTACAGAGGAGCCGGCTAACTGCAGTAGTAAACCGGATCGTTTTGTATACAGACCCCTTGTTATAGTCGCGGTAAACAGAGCGCGGGCCGTGTGTCGCCGGCTTTATGGCCCGCCTTTGTGAGTTTAGTGCTTGCGGACGTGCCTGAAGACTCCCTGACCTCGCCACGTCAATCACTGCTTATTGCAAACGATTTGCCCACATTTTATTGTGGCTACCGTTCCTTTACTGGTTTCCCTTTCACATTTCTCTTTTTTGCTACAAACAAATGACGAAAGAATGCGGGTCGTCTGATTGCGTTGACGTTCCTTTTTACGGTTTCGAATAAAATTATTCCACTTTCAGATTTCATCCGAAAAAAATGTATGTACCAAGCCCAATTGCTCAAGATTTTTTCTTTTGTTACAGATTATGGATACGGTCACCCTGGTGCGTTTAGTCCATTCCTGCTGAATCCAGGATGGTTGGATGCCGCATATCTCAATTACGCGTGGGTTGACTACTTCAGGCCACCACAGATGAGGGATTCTACAAATGCGCTAGTCAAAGGTAATGTATCATAATTCATTTTCATTACACTAGGATATAGGTTTATTGTTAATCGTGAGGTACCAATACTAAACGGGGCCAACCAGATAGGCGCACCAAATAATGAGAGCCCACACTCGTTGCAATCAGCCGTTGCATTGATTCAAACTGCGCGTCGAAAAAAGCAGATAGCTATAACAAAACTTGGATGCCGCAAAAACTTTAAAATTCGTTGTCTATCCAATTCGTGTTGCAATCAACGGTACAAATTCGGTATTTGTTAATTTAAAAATTCCCGATTTAGCAAACACTCGAAAACATGTTGCTTGCGCCTGAAACACCCCTCAAGGCCGAACAACGCAAAGCGGCTCAAATAAAAGAAGCATCTCTTGAGCGCTGCAAAACAACACCCCAACCGAAGCATAACCACCCGCTGAAGGCCGGGGGAGGGGGGAACCTCGAACCTCGAACACAAGTAAAAAAGCACTGCCTTCACGTTCGAGAGAGTGTGGAGTCAATTTTATTCCAATGCAGGCGACCGCGCCACCGGCCACTTTTTGCTTCCGTTCCTGAAACGCGAGGAGCGTTGTACTCAAACACCTACAGACTTTTATTAAACCTGCGACTGTATAATGTGGACTCATCAAAGGCGCCTTTGTACTGCACTCCCAATTATCGCGACATGATTTTATTGGCTGCAAATAAGGCTTCTGAGGCGATTCAGTCTTTGGTGCAGGCTTACTTTTACTCAATATCGTGAATTTTGAGTACATCCACTTATTTTAACTTGTCCGTAAATTGCCCCTATCAAGAGCTCCTCATACCATTGCTTTCCTATGTAAATATTAAACTTAATTCGCATCTCACTATAGTTAGGTATGTATTTTTGTCGAATGCTAATTAGCAAAAATATAATTATCAAAGGGAATCACAATCAAATTCAAAGGTCGGGTATCACCTCAATCAGGCGCGACGCCGATATTGGCCCCCACCTCACCAAATTACCCCCTAGTTACGTCCCCTCCCACCCTCGCTGCCTTTTAAAGTGGTCTGCGCACTGCCACTGCTGCAAACAGAAAAAGTGCAAAAGAGGTACGAGGGTAGTACCACCTCCGAGCTCTTTGTGGCCCAATCTGCGCCTTCATCGTGTCCTTTTTATGCGCCAGCTTCTCTTACACGTTATCGAGAATCAAAGCTTGCGCAGCAAGAACTTTTTGAACACTGTTGCTAATGAAAATTTCACGTTTCGAGCCCTCTTTGTCCCTGTCGTGTGGAGATAGCCCCGCTTCCTTATCGCGATGGAGCCGGCTTTGTGGAATACACGTGTCCGATGGAGCGCCTCCACGCGTGCCCTGCATAGCTAATGCACCGACAGACACACACCCCGGCGAAACAGAGACGTACCGAGCAGAATTACCTCCAAGTGCCGCGACTACTTCGCAAAGAACGCCGTGTTCTGATAAATAAATATTGCACCCTCACCCTCCCAATATGCACTAAAAAAACATCCCTTTCGGTGAGGCCGCCTTTAAACGCCTACAGATTGTACATTATCCTTAGTACGATTATGCACCCTCGTTGTTCGGGGAATCAGCGGAGTGCCCTTGCGATCTGCTCCGTCCCCGAGGACTCGTCTCTCATATTACGTCATGTTGGTGACGTCGTCGTATACATAATAAAATAGTAATAAAGAATCCAAAATCAATAAATACTAATTTTCTTTTTCTTTTGTCCACAGGAGCGCCCCCATTAGCAACACCACCAGTGTTACCGGGAGCGGAATTGTTCCCCTTCCCACCAGCGATGACGAATCTACCACCAGGAGGGCTAATACCCCCACCTGGGGCCTTCTTACCTCCAAACGGCTTACTGCCGTTCCCACCACATCCAACTGAGTTGGCACTAAAGACGTTGCCACCGGAACTGTCGCTCAAAAATGGAATGAAGTCCGTATGACGCTTTGAGACATTTGCAAAGCAACGTATCTTCAATGGACACCTCAAGCGCGCATCTGTCGCCGACGAGCAGTAGACAAAGCAGTCCACGCAGCATGGCAAATGCAAGTCCAGACCGATCAAAAGCTGACACCAAGTCTGAGGTTAATTCCATGCACGATGCGACCATTTCTGACGAATCTGATGACGAGACAATTGAAGTCGTAAAATCTGCATTTCACCCTACGAGACCAGCTAACGTAGAACTACAGGAGATGAAACGAGTGCAAGCCGCGGACTCGACGGTAGTCGACAGGCCACGAGTTAGGAACGAACTTAAAGCTCCTTCTCAAAGGACAACCCGTATTCTTTCCACTAGTCCCACATCAACCAAAATTTCAAATGGTGCGATACCAGCTCATAAAACTGTTTGGCGGCCATATTGACTTTAGTAGTGTTAGTGATGAATTAAATTTTAAAAATTATCTTCTACCGCCTCGACGCGGAGTTGTTGAAATGTGATAAAACCATGAGCTTGTAAATAGTATAGGACATTAAAGAAATTACATTGAATTATAACAGATATTTATTGTTAGAGATATTTAGGTTAACATAGCTGGAGTAGTTTATCTTACGAATGTCGTAATTAATATTGTAAATGTTAATAGAGAATTGTTATTTTTATTGCAAATGTGTTCAAGCTTGTCGATATTAGTGAAAGATTTTGTATAAATGTTATATCGATCGAGTGATTTGAAATAAGTATTTGTATAGATCCATATTCTTCAAACATGACTGATTACTATTAAACTACTAGGTATATAGTTATTAAAAAGATACTGTCTAATAATTGTAAATATTGTAAATTATATTTATTGAAAGGATGGAATGTACATTACCGATAACTGTTAAAAGCAATGTGTAATCATAATGTACATATGTAAGTAGAAATGCAGACATAAGTAAATGATGACTCTGAAAAATTAAAAACGTATTTTATTGCAATCATACCTTCTATTCTTTGGCATACGAGTGTGAGTAGTTTTATGATGAATGATATAAAACGTGAACTGCAGAAGTTCTAAGGAATGAATGAATGTTTACACAAAACATTACACATGCGGTACACGTGTGCGTCTGACATAGATGTTCAAAATAACTCCTCTTCGACAGTTAATAGGACGAAATGACAATCAACATAATCACTGTGAAGAAAGACTATCATAAAACTACGTCTTAGGCTTCAAATATTCAATATTTTTTGTCAAGTAAAGTTTCAGCATTAAAAAGGTATATCTGAAACACTTCTACATACAAGTAGACGAATTTATTTAGATTACGGTTGGTATCTAATCCAGCTTTTAAGTCTCAGCTCTTGGATAAAACCATGACTGAAATAACTTCGTTCAGTTTTACATGGAACTTTTAGTCTCGGTGCTTATTGATGCCAACCGTATTCCAAAGAAATTCGTTCAGTTATGCAAGATAATTTCAATTTTAGAAGCTAATTTAGCTCTGACAATCCATCGTAGCGGACAGCGTAGATTTCTTTGTCGAAGTTGGTAAGTTAAATCCATAGTTTGCACCGAGCACTTTTCAACGTGCGCTGGCATATATGCTGTTTTTAGATGCTAGCCGTGATCGAAACGAATTCGTCGGATACCTACATAGAACAGTCAGATCTCAGCGAGAGTTTTTGGAGTATTCCGAACAAATTCGCTTAGTTATACAAGATTATTTGAATTTAAGCATTATTAATCTGTCATGGTGGATAGTGCAAATTCTTTGTTAGAGTTGCTATGTTAAATCCATGGGTTGCACCGTGCACTTTTCAACATGCGTCGGCGTGATGCTGGCCGTAACGCTATCAATTGTGTTTGCGAGCTGATCCGGTTAGCTGATTGCGGCCCCCTCCCCCCCGCGGTCAGCCGCCCGCTCCTCAAACAAGCCAGGACCTGGAGCGAAGTTACGAATACTAGATATGACTCTATTTTTTGTAACCATATACATCGCGCTTTTTACCGCCTTCAACCTTTTTGAGAGAAAAAGCAATAGTTTTTCTCCGAAGAATATAGGTTTAAATCTTCACAAAAACAACCAGAAAGTACGAGTCGACCGAGGGTTTTGTACGTATTCTACGTTTATGTTATAATTCAGGAATTCAACTGATCAAATTTAGCCAATATTTTTTATTGATTTTTGAGAATAAATAAGAATAAGTAGTCCCCATACTATATCAATCGCGTGATCAGTCTGATTTGTATGAAAAAAAAAATGTCATGATTCGACCCACGTTTCTAGGAGAAAGATGTTCACTTACAGATTCTAAGTCGAGCTTAAAAATTTGGATGGTGATTAAAAATTCACCTTGTATGATCCAAGATTTAGGATCCGCTCGCGCTAACTTCGTAGAGTTGTTATTTTAGTCAAATCGTAGTAGCGTTTAGTACATAGGAAGAATAGGCCTCATCACGCTACAAACTAACCCGTTTGTTCAAAAAACACACTATTCCAAAAAATATTGAAGCTATTCAATGCAATAGGTCCTTTCCATTTCTGCTCTCTCCGTGTATTCCAGTGAATGGAGGTTCCTCATTATGTCGAGCTTTGATTCGCATCTAGCAGGCGTCGGGCTTATGATTCCCTTTTTGGTGAACACCCAGGCTCATACATTGTAGGCAGCGCACGCGCCCATCCTATTTTGCAGTATTAAAAACTTGTGGCCAGACGCCACGTCAGTACGTGTATTTTGAATTTGAAATTTTGTTTGAGCGCAACGAATGCGAATGATTATACTTTATTAGACGGGAGTGTTTTGCGTACGGATAGTTTTTTATTTGGAATTCACGGGGCGATGTTAGGTGGGGAGGGGAAAAATGGGAAATGTGACTGAAGGCAACTTGATTGAGTTAAATGTGATGTGAACAAATTGACATGTAGAAACTTTTACGTAGTTATACGTTACTTTTATATGTTAAAGAAAGAACAAATTTGGTTTTTATTAGGTTAAAAGAAATGACAATGGAAAGGTTTTTTATGTGATCACCTGATGGTAAGCAATTTCCACTGCCTATGGGTATCTATAGGCAACACCAGTAGAGTCACAAGTGCGATACCAAACTTTAACCCCTTTGCCCCCCTGATTGGGCCTCCGGTACCCTCACTCTCCCGAAACACAACGCAGGCGCTCCTTCACGCTGCGCGGTCTTCTGTGGGGACGTGGTATCACTTTGGTCGAGCCAGCCCTATTCATGCCAGAACGCGGCTCTCCCACGGTAAATAAAAAGCTTTTTTCTACTGTGTAATCTGCTAAATTTAAAATTGAAATCTGATAATTTTTTTTAGCAATACCTAACCGTATATCCCACCAGGTGGACCGACGATCTGGTTAAGGTCGGTCGGGAGTCCATTGGATGCGGGTGGCACAGGACCGATCTGTGTGGAGAACTTTGGGGTCTGCTGATAAATTTAAAATTGAAATCTGATGATTTTTTTTAGCAATACCTAACCGTATATGTTTATACCTATTATATTTTTTTGTGTTAGGTATCTACGCGTTTCTGTTTCACATACTTATACATAGATCTAATAGTGAAGCTTAGTTCATACAAACTACCTATATGTGCGGATCAGCATACGGGCTTAATGTCCATCCATCAATATTCATCCGATTCGCTCCAATATTATTCACCTTACCCACCTCATTCATTAGTTCACATTTAGTATTCATCGTTTATATTTTTTTATGTAATAGGTGGCAGACGAGCAGACGGATCACCTGATGGTAAACGATGGCCGCCGCCCATAGACACCTGCAACACCGCAAGTGCACTGCCAACTTTTAACCCCCTTTCCCCCCAATTGGGCATCTGGTACCCTCACCCACTCGACGAAATACAGCGCAGGCGCTGCTTCACGCCGGTCTTCTGTTAGGCCGTGGTATCACTTCGGTCGAGCCGGCCCATTCAAGCCGAAGCGTGGCTCTCCCACGGTAGACGGTACATTTACCTATCACTTATTTACTTAATTACGTACCAATAAATCATCATTTTCATCTATCACTCAAAGTGGTACGGACAGCACCATAAAGTTTAAGTTCACTTCTCAACCGTGCACTAAAAAAGTGAAAATTATTCTAATCGCTGGAACTCCACACTGCCGGCTGCATACGTGGCTCAGAAAATAAAAATCGCTCTGGTGACAATGCCTGGACCGCGGCTGAAGGCCCGCCTCAGGCTACGAAGCGACATCGCATATCGATAAGACCCGCCCAGGTGCTTTTATTGTTCACGCGAGCGGTGATCCCGGCAGCGCGAGCGATCACAATAAAGTGAAGTCGATGGATATGGAGGAAACAGTGAGGGAACTTCGGTGGCTTAGCTAGTGCGACACCCGGTGCGGATACTGGTGTTAGGTTTCATCCCTAAAAGTTGACATTCAGAGTTACGTTTTTATGCTTATTATTTTAGCGTTCATACCCGGATGTGCCTCAAGCTTGCTGTTCGGAGCCCAGAGTCTACTCTCCACTCACTAACTAGGTAGGTAAGTACGCCTATCTCACTAACTAGGTAGGTAAGTACACCTATCTCACTAACTAGGTAGGTAAGTACAGGTATTTTACACAGGTTTTTTTGGCATGCCTTCTACTGGGATCTTGATCGGTGGTGTAGTGGCATACAATAATATATCCACAGATCAAAAGGGCCTCGGCGCGAGGCGCGATTTGTTTTGTAGATATGCCTATGGCTGAATGACGATTTTAATGAAGAAAATTATAGTATTGTTATTGTTGTAGTGTTGTATACTTTCGATCTTAGTTGTTAACATTTCCTCTCAAATTGTTGCGTAGATACTGAACTTGTTGGCATAATGACAATGACCGATTTCGTTCTTTATGTTAATGAAGCAGTTTATACCAGATTCGTTCACTCGCATATATCCGTATTATTAATAACACATCTTTCCTGTTTAGTTTATTCTGCGTTTGGTGCTTACTGCTGACGAGCAGACTACGCCGTTTGGCGTAGTTTACACTCCCTCACTTACGTTTCGCGCACACGGTTCTAGACGTTACAATTCTTTTTTCCCAATCTATCCTTTACTGCTGTTTAATGCATTGTGCCCCGGCACAGCAGTTTCCAGCGGAAGACCCGCCGCGGCGCCGCGGGCGACGCCAGTGATCGGGGAAATTCTAAAAATCTAAATGGATAGGATCAGAGTGCTTGGGCACGTTTGGTGCGAGGTCACTTAACACCCATTAACGTGACGTGTGATTTTGTCCCAAATTGTGGACCCAGGTTCAAATACTTGAATGGAAAAATTATTTTTCGTAAAAAAATAAATCATAGGTAAATAATAGCTAAATAACAAAAAATATTCCTGCGACTTTATTTAAGTACATTTTTGTTTTTGTACCATGGCTCTTAGAGTACATAGGTACATATATTTATTTATAAATCACCATGGCATCATAAATCTATTAATAAACAACAACAAACAGAATTAAAAAGAATACCAACTAATAGATCAATGAGAAAAAAAATATCCTAAAACTGTGGTCATTGACAACCTAACATATCCGACACGCATCGGACAGAATTTTCTCCCGGAAACTCCAAGCGGAGCATTCAAAAAATTCGCAAAAACAAACCCAAATCTCTCATATCGCGTTCAAAAGCCAAAAGGGATGACAGGACTCGACTGGACAATGGAACAGAAAGAAATCTCGCTGATAAAATTTTAATGCCTGTATAAAATGGCTATAAATTTGATTTACGTCCCCAGCCCCCGTAAAACGGGGTAATATCGAAAAATAACATGAGATAATGTTGGCTTACGGGAGGGGCCGCGGGATTAGGCGATGTTTGCCGGGTCTCGTTGCGTCACACACTTTGCCTTCATTTTGTATCGGACTCTGGATGCTGAAACTCTTTGGTAAGTTTAATGTTAACTGCGCCAGGTTCTCAATTTGTAATTTATAGCTGATCAGTAATTTCAAAAAAGTGCCCTAGCCCCTGTTTCAATAGGCTGACAATTATTATCGGTGACATAATTATACATAATTGACAATTGTCACTGTGAATAGAATACTAAACTTTTGTTATTTAAAACTAGATAAAAATCGTTCGTACTTAGTTTGCAAGCAAGTTATTAAGTAGGTAGTAGATATGTAAGAGAAATAAGTTGTGAAGAATATTTTTTGGAAAAATGTTTCATCTCCAAAATTTAAAAGGCAAATGCTACACATAAAACACCCGCCTCACTCAAAAAGGTCATCAAAAACTCGCCCCAACAAAAACATACTATCACAAAATTTCAGGAGGAAAATTTCAAAGAGCCCAGTGGAAATAATAAATGCCTTATTGGGCAGGAACACAGGAGTAGAGAGATGCCACTTAGAAAGATTGGCACTCAGCGGACCGGCATAATCTATGCAAATCACGTCAAATTAGGAGTCGTCAACACAGCTCCTCAATGTAATTTTGGAGAACCCTCCTTTATTATTAATATTTATTCCGCTCCTCGTCCAAATCAGGAAAAATTGGGAAATCTGAAGGTTCGATGGAACGTGTAAATAAATTAAACACCGAATGTTTGCACAGCGTTGATGAAGTACAGGTAGGTAGGTGCATTTTGATACATTTTTCGGATTACGATTTGCTACCCAATTTCTTAATTTTTCGTTGGTAAAGGCAGCCATCTGAGTAAAATAAAAATTCGTCAAGCATGAGTTTGACATATCTATAGGCAAAATTAGTTCGTTTCACAGCACTGGAATAAATGTAAAAGATAAAATTATTGTTGATTAAGTAAGTTGATTTGAAGAAAAAAAACCGTAAATATTGAACGAGATAAAAACAAACAAATATCGTAATACCTATCTATACTTAGCTGAGTTACTTATTAGGTGCTAGAGTAGACATTTATACTTACTAAAATTTAATATTGTTATTTAAGGGACTGATACCATGTACTTTCCTTTAGACTTTCCGATATTTCGTCGCTGTTGCAAGCGCCTTGTACTATAAATAACTATTCAAATGTTAGTGACCATGAAAGTTTAAAACAGTACAATCTTAAAAGTAATTATTTTTTAATAAAACATGAAATCTGAGTACTTACTGTAAAAAGAGACGGTTAGTATTTTAGAAACGTTTCTAATTGATCTGCATACTTAGGTAGTTTTAACAAAAAGAAACACTATTAAGCTTTTTTTCATCCACTCGCGTACTATCGTTATCAGAGCGAAGTAGACAATGCACCCAACAAAAAAATAAATAGAAGCGCCATATTTGCACCTATTGGTAAAACAATATACGAGCTAACCGGTAGGTAGAAGGTAAAATATATGAAAGAAAGTCGGCAAACAAAAAGGAAAGGCGGCTAGTTGAAACGGACGTAATAAAAATCATAAAATGACCCGAAAACATTGTTACCAAATAATGAACGCTGGCTGTAAAATATTATTTTTGCCGAAGAAAGCTACTGTTTGGACTTTTGAGGAAATGTTTTGTGCTACAGTTTATTTTTATTTCTTTTACAAATGTGACCTTGCACTCTCATATTTTATTAGACAAGCTATTTTTATGACTTGACCGATGGCTTACTCACCCAAGATAAGATATCTATGGATACATACCGGCGAGTTCCTATAAATTACTTATGTCTTATATTTCGTTAAACAAAATATATTAAGACATGCAAAGAAAGATACTATTTACAATGCTCTGTTTATGTATGCTAAGTATTGATTAAAAATTATGGAATTTGTTTAAAAATTACAGCTTTAAAAGGAAACTTCACTAACATTATACATTGACACAATTAAATACAAATAAATGACAGTCACACTCATAATTACATAGATTTTGTTGGATTAAGTTTTGAAAGTCGAGGGGAGAAAGAAAATTACCCTGCGACTTGGTGGTTCTTAACAAGACCATAACACCGCCTTACACCCTAAACCCATAACTACCTACTGACGGGTAACAAAATCCACGGCTAACCCCGATGCATATACACAAATTGCACGCGGCTAAATGGGTTTCGGCGTCCATCCACTGGGCGGCTAGTCATTAACTCACGGAAGCAAGTACAGCGGACCAATTTCCCGGTCGCCAATTAACAGCACTTGGGTACGAGAGACCTAGCCGACGGTAACCGAAGGGTTAGCAAGATGTTTGTTATGATTTACGAGGCGGGGACCGAGCGGGCCGATTAGACGTAAGTTTGCGTTTTAGGGTTAACTGGGAGCAGTTTGCGAGTGCGTAGATTTCAAGATGACGAACTCATGCTTTTCATATGCGGTACTGATTTACAGCTGATTGAGCTCAAACAAATTTCATCATACTTGATATTGCTGATCCCCGACACAAAAATAAATAAAGCGCCAACAACAAATAAATAAAGGCAATAATAATTTTTAAGTTTGATATAGCAAAAGGCCCAAAAGGTAGAGCTTATACTCGTATAGATGCAAGAATTTGTGCTTAGTTCAATTATTGTTGAAGGTTATCAGCTTTTTCCTGGAGGTACCTCCAAGCGATAAGAGTATTTTTTATTAATCTGATGGATTTAAAATGTATCAAACGGCCACTTGCTAACTTAAGAGCAATTATTTCTGTACATTTAGTGCGAAATCAGGTTTTATGTTCGAGGCTTGGGGACCTAGGTTCGACCCACGAGTCGGACCAATTTGCACATGAGATTTTTTGTTCAGAAATTCTCCGTGTCAGTCATTCCCGAAGTCTGAAAGTTGGCGGTCTTGTGCCTCGGATAGCGCTTTAAGATGTTGATCCTGGGCCCGATCTCTCTTCAGTCATATTACACTGGTATCCCATCGAATTAAGAGGGTAAGGGAATAGAGAGTGCACCTATGTTTACGCACCCACTTGAGCACTATAATATATCCAGCGTATGTGGCTCCTGCGATCGTTAAGATTGGCCGCCGTTGCCGAATATCTGTTTATTTTATTTTTGGGTGTCTATGATAGAAGTAATACCCCATGGAGGCAGTTAGCCCCGCTCACGCAGTTGTCGCTACCACAAAATAAAGACTCTGACACAGAAGGCTGACTGGCAACTATAATAATATCTGCTCAGCATGTGACAAGGCCCGCCTTCCACCAATTTCTATAGCATGATTTTTTTTGGAGGCCGTGCCTTAAGTACTCGCAATAACCTAGCTTAGTCACGGATCTTCTAGAATAAAATCAAGGCTATGTAGCTTCGTTCAAGCAGTTGTTGTCGTACTGTGAGATTGAGTTTAACTCGCTCCAAACAATGCAGAGCCCGTCACTCGTGACATTTTACCGTGTCGTTTTAGCCCATTTCAAAAAAGTGTCGCCGATTGCTCTGTATCGATCGGCGCCCGTCTCGCTGCCCGCTGCCCACTCCGCTGCGGGTGTTAATTCATACACAGCTCGTTAATTTTCCTTAACGTGAGCGCCGATGGTGCCGCGGCGTACTAATGAATTTCAATTTGTTGCGAGCCGCGGACGGGTTGAAAAAAACAACCGCCCGGTTAGGATTAGAAAGTTAATAAAATTGTTTTCGCGCGTTCATTTTTTGGCGGAGTGAATAGGTTCAAGTGTGAAAGCGCGGTGCGATTGGATCTGAATGTGGTCTGTTGGCATATTCCCACTGTCCACCCCGGATGGACAGTGACACAAATGTTTAAAACATTCTTAACAATTCAGTTCTTAAGACTGACGTGAAGCAGCGCCTGCGCTCTATTTCGCCGATTAAGTCAGGGTACCGGAGGCCAATGCAATCGGGTAAAGGGGGTTAAAATTGGCACCAAAAGTGTTGCTGTTAGACACCCCTACAGTTAATCGCTTACCATCAGGTGATCCGTCAGCTCGTCTGCCACCTATCGAATATAAAAAAACTCATCTCAGTGTGACATTCGCGGTTAGACACCTGGGAGCAGGTTATTTTGATTAAGTGTGTACTACAATGAAGCAAACTCAGCATTTCTGTATAATGTATCAAGTTGACAGATGTTATTAAATTTCCCACCCCCAACACGAACACTTCCACATTCCGCAAGCATTCACCGCAGCAAGTTGAAAAAGTTCAATAACAGGAAAACATTCAATTCGGAAATTCCCGCAGTAAGGTTAGGTTCATTCATATTCGCGCGCTCACCTGTTACCAAATTGAATAATGTCGCAGGCGAGAGCAAAGTTATGATAATGCGCTGAGTGAGTGAGCGGCAACTTGTCAGGGAACTAGCGGCTGTGGCCGCCACTGTATTCCGGCACTTTAGTCCGAGCTTACTTGTACCCAGTCTAAATAAATGTACTTAGGTAGGTACTTACTTACCTACTACGCTGGCTCAACGATCCAAGGTGGGTCCTTGGTATCCGATGCCAAAGTTCGCCATTTGGTTGAAGTCGCCAAGCACCTTAAATCACTAAACGTGCATGATTGGTCGATTGGCGCAGGACCGAACTAAATAAATATAATATAATAATTATATAGGTACATACGCCAGCCACGTACGCAGGATATATTATAGTGGTCATGTGTGTGCGCAAAGACAGATGCAGAGTGCATGCTATGTCACTTTTAATTTGATGGGACACCAGTGTGACTTGACCGAAGAGATTGGGCCTACACGTATGATACGTGTACGTGTAACGTGCCTTCCGAGCCACGGGCGTACAAGCACAGTACAAGGTGTTACAAGACTGCCTACTTCCAGACTTCGGGCTGGTAATGAGAATTTGTTAAAAACTTACTTACTACGCTGGCTCAGCGAACCAAAGTAGGTCTTGGCCTCCGACGTCATAGTTCGCCGTTTTGTTTGATCCTGTGCCAACACTGACCAATCATGCACGATTAGTGCTTTAAGGTCCTTGGCGACTTTGTCCCTCCAAGAAAACATACATACTAATTTATGTACACCCCTCTGGATGTTGTAGATATTTATGTACATATACAAAGCATAATACCGGAACTAAGCGGGTAGTGCAGTAGCACCAGTTGCGAGAGTGACAAGTTGTCAACTGAACTCGTGGTCGCGTTCCGCGGTTCAGCGGGAATCCCGCTCGCTGCATGAAATACTGGCTATATTTTTTATATTTTAGCCTTTGCCTAAGCCGTTGCTGGTTTTGTGAATAAAAATATATTTAACAACTCATCTACACGAAAAAATAGAAAGAGAAATTTACAAAACACTAAAAATACACATGTTTTTTTATTAAAAATGTTCACGCTCTGCCCTTCTATTAATTTGGCTAAAGTATTTGACCTGTCATCCACAATGGTTATATTTTACTTAATTTCCTCTTTATTTGGAAGAAGGCTTGCTAAGACGTGAAAGCAATTCTTCAAAAGCCAAAAAAGTTCGAAAACAGAAGTTTTAGCTGACTGTTTCAAGAAACATTTACAAACATTATCATCAGACTAGTGTTCGCCATTTCACCCTGTCTTCGGCTTGACACATCCAGTATACAGGTAGTCACTCGATCTGGATGGAGGGCGACCTACACTAGGCTTTCCGAATCGCGGTCTCCACACAAGAACCCCTACAGTTCTTCGATGTTTTGGCCAGCCCATTGCATCTTTAATATGCATGATTGACATATGTCGGCCACTTAGTATTTTGTCGGATCTCCTCATTAGGTACGATTTTTTTCCTTCAGACACAAACATGTTGAACTTAAATTATTTGAACTCTAAGATGTCTGCCGATTGTTATTGTTTAGCCCAATTATCGGGCAAAACTCGTACAACGGTCCAAGTACCGTTCCTGCGCTTTTTGCCCCAATTTCTTTTACTGCCCCATTTTAGTTGCACAACATTTACATATAACTGTAAACACCGGCGAAAGGTCCCGTTTCCAACTAAAAAAACTGCAGTCTTTATTTGGGATCTACTTTTTACCGATTTCGGAGATGGCCGCTCCTAAACAAATAAAGACATTTTTATTACAACGTATTGCTCCAAATAGGTAGTTGTCGTTAAAAGTGCACCGTTAGTTATGCAAAAATGCATTTTTACAATGTGCTGTTTTACTTTTTTCGGTAAACTAATGATAAGTTTTGAAGTCGTAAATGTGGCATTAAGAATTGGGTTTATGCTTTCTCTCTTCTACATTTGCGTCATGAGACTTTCTTGAGAATAGTTCCAGTTTTTTTTTCAGTGTACTGAGAATAGTGAACAAAGCTGGTAACTAGAAACCAATAATTGCAAACTAAGGTACATTAACTAGGTCCTAAAGAAAATTGGCACAATTAATTTAAATATGGGATCCTTGGGTAATGTCATTGAATACGACGTTATACCTGTTGGTTACGGTATGTTGTAGATAATTCTGTAAAACAAGTGCTTAAGCTACTTAGTACTGAATCAGGTTAATGTATGGTTGTTATATGAATTTATTTGTTTATTAGTATAAATAATTTATTTTAAAATAACTATAAATAGGTATGAAAATATGTAAAGAATAATGATAGTTATTTCGTTATTTATAATAATGACAAAAATATCTTTTAACTCTTATTTATTTACATAGTTGGGTCAATACAGAATACTTATGAATTTCAAAACTTACTACTACCGCCGCTGGTTTGGAATGTCGATTTCCACTTGAAAGTAAGAACAGTCCCGTTCCAAAGTATAACGATATGCGTCAAAATGTCAAACCAAAAAAGGTTAATCCGTACAAATCCGTTCCCCAAATAGCCAACGTTGTAGGTGGATAAAGACATAGGGCGGATTAGGAGCGATTTCGTCTTACTCAATGGCTTACGCGTTTAGGGCGGGATCCGGCCTTGTCTTACGAGACAAAGCCGATTACGATTGCGGAATCATCTTCTTATTGCTTGTTTCTGTTTTTTCCTGACGCAATTTGGGCTTTAACTGGAGATACAGTTTTTACGCCACGATGGTCTAATGGTTTAAATAACGGGCCGTGATTGTGTGTTTGGGCAATAGTATGTTCGATTCGATTTTTTTCAATCTTAAGCTCACCTAGCATTAGACAAGCGTGGTGATAAACCTTTCATAGGAGCGATGACTTGATTCTATTATGGAGGCCTTTGCCCTGCAGCAGTGGGACAGTATTTAAAAGTAGGCTGATAGGTACTTTAAAACTTTCTACTTTTAGAGGGTCTGTAAGTTAATTCGAACAAGAAAATCACACTCTCTCCGACTCCGGACATTACATCAAAGATAGATTTAATAATAATTCGTTTCTCGTCTATCTACCCAGTTTCAAAAGAACTTGACCATTCCAGCTTAGGCGATTTTCCTGCAGTTTGCCTTCTATGTCACGTGCATAAAAGTTTCTCTCACTGTCTTAGTGAGCAGCTCCACACATGTACATAGATATGACATAAATCACTCACAATATCCATGTACATGAATGTATTTAAAAAGTTGATTTATGAAAACAATGGAAGTTGCTGTAAAAAGCCCAATGCAATCTTAAGAGGACATAAAATAAGAATGTGGTTCAATTCTTAATAACAGAAAGTAGTTCCAGTAGTTTAATTCTTAATAACAGAAAACTACTTCCAAAACTTTCAGCCTTTCCTCCACCGTCACAGCTTAGTTACTATCACCATATTCGTAGTAGCTACTCTATATAATCACTCACGTGACATCCATAATAGCTCATTAGAGTGTGCAACGGAGACGTTCCGTTTGAAGAGGCATTACCGCGGATTACGCGTCAGCGTCGCTTGCTGACGTCTAAACTGCGCGCTAATATTGACAAGCTAGTGCTAACAAGCCTGCTAATGCTCTGATAGATCGCCATTATGCAGGCTGAGGTGGTCTAAGCTGCCCTAATGCTGCTATGAGCAAACAATACTGTGAGTTATTAAGATGTAAGGAGAGGTCTGAATTATAATTAGCATGGACAAACACCTTTTGGTTAAATTATAGGTAATTATGAGTGTATTCCTTTCTAACCAATATTTCGGCTATAGCGGCCGATCTCAATGATATATTATACCCTCCCTCTATTGATGGGACACAATGTGGCACGAGATCATTTAATCAAAAAGAATCTCATCATCAGCAACCCACGCTCGTCCACTGCTGAACATAGGTCTCCCCCAATGCACGCCACCGCTCCCGATTTTCGGCCACTCTCATCCAGCTCACTCCAGCCAGCCTTCGAATGTCGTCATCCCATCTTGTAGCAGGGCGTCCAACACTACGTTTACCGAGTCGCGGTCTCCACTCAAGGACTTTATAGCTCCAACGAATCTAATAAAAAGAATCTAATAAACCAAAAATCTCATTACGATTTTTTAATTCAGCTGTTCTTACGTTTGGTACCTACACCTACCAGTGGTATTAAATTAACCGAGTTTTCACAACCTCACATTCGCTCAATAAAATTATGTTGATATAGCAATGTTGTTAAGTCCCATAGCAACAAATCCAAAATACTTTCATAACTGTTCCGAAATTGAATCAAAACAAACAAGATAACTGTACTAGAGTAAACTGTACATTGGACACGGCAATAGGAAGTGCCGTCAAACTGGTGCAAGCGAACCCTTTCTAGGAGAAAGTCCTTTGTTACTCTCTTTCACTCAAGGCCGTCTAACGCTACTCTTTGTGTAACAGTCCTGTTACATTTACGGTGCCTTGTGTAATTATTCATAAAGAAAGGGTTGGAAGAAAATAGTTCAGATGGACAGTTAGGTCCCGTTAGCTTATAAAAGTTGAGGTAACGTAGTGTTGCGACGAGAGGTGATATTTAGTCGAGTGTTTTGAGTGACATCAGAAAAATTTGTAGGAGTTCTAATACAGTCACGTCTCTCATCGACAGCTATTTGTTTTTATAATAACTATGCACGTGTCAATTACTTTTTTAATCATTCGTAGTGTTTTTCAAAACAGTTAATGCCAAAAACGTTTAATTACGTAAAGAAACATATATAACTGCTATGGTTAATATAAACCACTGATTTATGCTAGATATCTCACCAATAATCAAATTACTATTTTGGTGCTAGAATGTCCATAAATTTGACTTTCAATCATACCTACTCAAATGATTCGATCACCTGAGATATCCTTAAGACCCGCTCAATAATTAGAGACGTCCGAGTTGATTTGAGCGCTGTGAAGTGACTCGAATGACTCGTTCCGGTTCGATGTAACTTGTGTCGTTCTTACTCAGAGTCAGCATCCCTAAGCTAACGGGTTAGATGACGTGTTATGACGTATCTGGTCCGTTAGAAAGGCTACAGTTTTGGATAATGAGAGAAGAAAGCACCCTTTGATGGGGACCGTGTAATCGGCGCTTTATTGATGTATAAACTTTTGTTTCTCGTTTAGTGCAGTGGTGTCAGTGCAGTTAGATGTTTATGATCGTAGTAAAATAAAAGCTTTCCGAGATTGCTTGGTGTTGGTGGTTGGCCGGTAGTTTTAGTGCCAATTTTGGAATACTTGAAATGGAATATTGCAATGTTTTTCTAAATGTTTATTACTTAATTAGAAGTAACAAAATTATATTATATAATATATTTTTCCAGTATTGACTCTGCGAGTCATAATGATTTAAAACGGAAATTAAAGCGACGGTTATGATTAAGAAAATTGTTTTGCACATACCTACAGCTTGACGTTTCGGCTGCGTTAGGTACAATATTCATTAGGATGTTGCGTTAATTCCCGTTTTAAATAATTATTGTTAAGATGCAACACGAACACTTAAGAGACTACCTAAAGTTACCAAAAGTCGTAAACAACTCTTTTAGGTACTCCAATATTTATATGATCTTATTCTTACAGGAAAACATCCATTAGTCCCATCGAGCATCTATTTAACCAATTAATCACTTCCTTTCATATTACCGCTATGGTCCCAGGTTCAGATAGTTGTTACATGTGTAAGATACGAGCAAATTCATAAGATTACATTCTTTTGTCTAAAATTCCAGAACAACATTAAACTTTTATCCAAGTCAGCGACAATCTGTGACGTATTTTTTGCTCCCCTAATTTAGCTTCTGTTGTCATAAATAATATTGTCTTGCCACTGGTGTTACAACATTGTCTCATTGTCAGATTGGCAACAGTAGAGTTTATGGTGTAAAAACATCGCCCATTTGGCCATTGTGCCCCACTATTAGGGACAAGGCCGAAAGCATTGATGATGCCGTGAAATTTTGGATTTTTTCCCAACTAGTGTATGTGTGTAGTGTAACGGCGACTGTACAGTCGCCGTCAGATATATCGTAGCAGACTAGATGACCAAATATATCTGAACAAATTAAAACGTCAATAAGTTCTGAACGCTACAAGTAACCATTAATATCTGAACATTCAGTATTGCATAAATATCTGAGCAGGTGCCAGTCATTAACTTCTGAACATACAACTAACCAATAATATCTGAACACTCAGTACTGCATTAATATCTGAGCAGATGTCAGTCATATCAGCATAAACAAAGTACGTAAAGAAAAGGAACAAAGTGTCATTACATATTTGAATCTGAAAATTATTTTTAAGTGTGTGGCCAGGATGTAGGCATTAACAGTAATTAGAAACTAAGGAGTTTCATAAAAAAAACCAAGATATTTATTACCAACGAGCGGTCACGAAGCGAACATGTTAAAGATTGTATTCGTTTATATGATGAGATTGATGATTCATTCATTCATTCAAATGATTCAGAGACACTTTTTACTTTTCGAATAACTGCTGTAACAAAAAAGTTGATGTCGCAAAAATGGCCGCCATTTTGTTTTGTTTCTTTAAATATCAAAAACCTATAATTTTTTGATATGATTAAATAAAAAACTCTCAAGGTTGTCGAAACTTTTATGTGCATCAGGATGGCTGACCAAAGTTGTAGATCAGCGTTAAAATATTATTAGTATTTAGTACTGAATGGGTACTATTTGATACCTATGTTTAATTATTTGGTACCTAATCAATGACAAAATAGGACAAGTTTTAAAGTGGCCAGCCATTCTGATGTCAGGTTGGCTGGCCATTTTGTGATTTCAACCTGGGAAGTTCCAATTGCTTTTTTTCAGTATACATTATTTAGTACCTATTTGGTACCTAAACATATATTTTTTTTACATTTTTAACACAAGTATTATAGACTATATAGGCAAAAGAAAATTTCATGAAGCTGTTTATTGCAATGGATGATATTATGCACCATAAGTATCTCCAGTAAGGTTCCGTGGGCAACTAGGAACCTATATAGTTTCGGCATGTTTTTCTGTCTGTCAGTCCGTCTTCTTAAATCGGTCACTAAGATTTAAGAAGACTGTAGCACTAAAATGATGAAATTTGGTAACGACATGTATATCAATCACGCCGACAAAGTGGTAAAATAAAATATATTTTATTAGGGTACCCCCCCCCCCTACCCTTAAAGTAGGGAGTGTTTTTTTCCACTTCAACTAAACGTGAAATATCTTGTTGGGTAGGTTTTTTAAAATAATATTTTCGGAAAGGAGATTGACCATTTTTGTATGGACGTTGGACCAAGTGCTGCCTAGAATTGAGACACAGTACACAGTGTTCCATAGACTAATAACAGTCTGTTAACCAACGCGCTTCAAAATCGCCCCGAGGAATATTGAGTATTGTCACTTTTTGTGTATTTTTAAATTGTTGAAAAATCATAATTAATAGCTTATTTTCAAAATAAAAGAAGCCTTTATAAATAAATGACTAATACATACAAATATGCCAGTTGGCAGCAAGGCGGGCAGCATTGGCGTGAGCGGCTTAGGTTATCGAGAGGTGAGATTGCTGGGCGCCAGATCCCTCTGTGTTAAACACCAGTCAGCAGGCCCCCGGCGTTATGACATTTTACACTTCCAAAATGGAGCATAGGTTCTGCTCCTGCTCCTGCTGGAGTATCGGGGTCCGTGGTGTCGCCACACACCAACAGCTCGCCACGAGCTGCCCTGCGGAGACTGATCGCACTGATAAGAGTTGTTGTTCTTCATTAGGGAAGATCACCAACTCTCACCAGCGGGCGATGATTTTTAACTATCAAAAAAATATACAAAGAAAAATTAGAATTCTCAATATTCCTCGAAGCGATTCTGAAGCGCTTTGGGTAAAGGACTATTATTAGTCTAAGGAATACTGTGCACTGTGTCTCAATCCTGGGCAGCACTTGGTCCACCGTCCATACATTCATGGGGGAAAGGGAATAAAAGGTTGGCAGCGCACTTGTGACTCCACTGGTGATGCGTCCATAGGCGGCGACAATTGGGTATTTGACTAATCTCGATTTAGTAAAAAATATTGATACTCTATTAAAATATTGGTAAATAACAACCAATGGCCAACATTTTCAGTTAAAAATGTATCGTCTAGCTGGTTTTGTGAGCATTCAAAGTTTCATAGGCAAGTCCATTTTTTAAGTATAAAATTAAAAAATAATAATTATATCATTGAACTACCCGTTCATTTTCCACCAACTTTTATTATAAAACCATTTACTTAAACGAAACATTTGATATAGCTACCATACAAAATTTACTAGACGCGCATACAAGAGTTTGCGTTGTGACGTCACAATACAATAGCCATTTGTATAGAGCGTTTTTGGGCTTGCCCAAAATATGTGCTCTTAAAGTTGTGATATCTCAGGTAATTCAAATGAGAATCAAGTGATTCTTTCAACGATGTTTCTTAAATTAAGGCGTCTTTTGATTAAACACATAAAAAAATTTAGTCAAATACCCAATTGCTTACCATCAGGTGAAACGCATGTTCGTCTGCTGCCTATCAAATAAAAAAAAAGCATTTTGTGACTCCATGGAGTTTTTTTTTTTGTAAAAAGTTTTTTTAATATCTAGTCATACGAAGAAAGAAATAGAAGTATATTCATGCCTGGGCAGCATTTGGTCCAATTTGGTCAATCTACTTTGATGCAAAAAAAATAGTAATAAATATTGGGGCTTCCCATACTTAGAACTGAAACTCAAAAGTTGACTGAATCCATACTAATATTATAAATGCGAAAGTAACTCTGTCTGTCTGTCTGTCTGTCTGTCTGCTACTCTTTCACGCCAAAAATACTAATATTATAAATGCGAAAGTAACTCTGTCTGTCTGTCTGTCTGTCTGCTACTCTTTCACGCCAAAACTACTCAACGGATTTAAATGAAATTTGGTATACAGATAATCTAGACCCTGAGAAAGGACATAGGCTACTTTTTATTGCGAAAAGGGGGTTGTAAGGGGTTGAAAGGGGGGTAAAAAGTTACTTTTCCACGCGGACGAAGTCGCGGGCGGCCGCTAGTCTATAGATAAGTATTCAAAAATGATATCCAGGTTCAAAAAATTTTTTTTTCTGTTGTGAATAGTTTGCGTGACAGACGCTTGCAAAGTGGAAAAAAGTTGGTCTCCCCCACCCCCCCCCTAATTTCTAAAATAATAAAATGGAAAATCTTAAAAAATCATATGATTTACATACCATAAAAACTACCTACAAAAATTGTTTTGAAACGTCATAAATCGTAAACTTCTATTGACCTTTCATTCAATCAACTCAAATATAAAAATTAATTAAAAAATATATTTAACATTTAATATTTTATTATATAAATTGCAGCATTCTAGCGCTACAGGTCACCAAGATTTAAGAAGACGGACAGACAGACAGAAAAACATGCCGAAACTATACAGGTTCCTAGTTGCCCACGGAACCTTACTGGAGATATGGTGCATAATATCATCCATTGCAATAAACAGCTTCATGAAATTTTCTTTTGCCCATATAGGGTAACCGAGACAGTGATTGCCCACTTAAGAAAATGATGCAAAGTTTTATTTTAATTAAATCCTTTATTTTAACAATTGGGTAGCAATGTGCGACTTTTATATACCATTGGTAGTTTAGCTTTGAGATAAGCAACAATTCAAATATCTAAAGAATATTTGTAAATATAACGTTTTGCAAAAAAAATCTTAAAATTTGTTCTAAAAATTCAGTGATTGCCCACCCCCTCTAAATACTAAATGGAATGTTTTTATACCATGATAACTGCTTCCAATGATACATCAAAGCTTTAACTAGCTCGTTGTTTAGCTTTCACATTCAAAAAATAAAATAAAAGTGACACAATCATTAAAACTACTAAGTGTATCCGATTCTCCTAAGGAATTCGAGTTATTTGAAGAGACGAACACCTGCTGTGCAAAAACAGCCATTATAATATATATTTTTTTAAATGTTGACAAATTTCTTATTAAGAATTCTGCTAAAGAGTACTCTAGTGTTATTTAACGGATTTAATTCAAAATTACTCCTTTGAAAATAAGTTAAAATCTACGTTAACCTTAAACCTGGCAATCACTGTACCCTGGGCAATCACTGTCTCGGTTCCCCTAGTCTATAATACTTGTGTTAAAAATGTAAAAAAAATATATGTTTAGGTACCAAATAGGTACTAAATAATGTATACCGAAAAAAAGCAATTGGAATTTCCCAGGTTGAAATCACAAAGTGGCCAGCCAACCTGACGTCAGAATGGCTGGCCACTTTAAAACATGTCCTATTTTGTCATTGATTAGGTACCAAATAATTAAAAATAGGTATCAAATAGTACCAATTCAGTACTAAATACTAATCATATTTTAACGCTGATCCATAACTTTGGCCAGCCATCCTGATGGACATGAAACTTTTTCCGCAAAAATAATCCCCAACACACCAAAAAACAGCCCTTATCAGTGAGTCAGTCATTGGTAATCGAGCTTTATATAAGTATTATTATGTTGAGCGACGAACGCGACGTTGCCAAATTGATTTCTAAAACGATAGGCAACCTCGCATTGGTATTGACGTGCGTGAAGGATGACAGTTCAGATATTATTGGTTATTGTATGTTCAGAAGTAAATGACAGCATCTGCTCAGATATTAATGCAGTACTGAATGTTCAGATATTATTGGTTAGTTGTATGTTCAGAACTTATTGACATTTTAATTTGTTCAGATATATTTGGTCACCTTGTCTGCTACGATATATCTGATGGCGACTGTACATTTAGATACACTTATTTTACGAAATATTTAGTAAGGTGACTTCTTTCATAGTCATATTTATATAAAATATCCGCTCGCTTGCTCACTTAGGTACTATTGAACAGTAGTAAATTGGAACGATTGTTTCCTAAAGCGACCGACTGGATAAATACGCTTAAGTCCTAATATCAATATTTTACAAAATTTTTAACTTCCTGTCAGCAACGTTGCCTACGAAGAATAATTATGAGAGATATTTCTTTGACCGTAGTAGAGCCACGCTTCGGCGTAAATCACAGAATCGAGTGAGTGAGGGTCACAGAGGCCAAATTTTGGGGAAAGAGTGTTAAAGGTTAGCAGCGCACCAGTGCTGCAGGTGTCTATAGGCGGCGGTAGTCGCTTACCATCAGGTGATCTGTCTGTTCGTCTGCTAATAGGTAGCAGATAACATAAAAACATTTTTTTTTTCATAGTTATATCTACATTATATCACATAAAAGATCATAAAATCAATCAATTAAAACCGCCGCTACTTTTATTTTGAACTAAGTAGCTTCCTGCTGCAGGCAGTCGTTACCCGCGCAGAATACCTAATTGATATTTTCCCATAGGAATGAGATGTTTATCTGCAGTACCTACATTTATCATACGGACAGCTAAGGAGTGGAACTCCCTGCCGAGGTCTTTTTTTCCTGACCACTATAACTTGGCTATCTTTAAGGCAAGAGTGAACAGGCATCTTCTAGGCAAACGCGTGTCATCCTAGACCTCATCATCACTTTCCATCAGGTGCGATTGTGGTCAAGCGTTGGACTAGAGTCTAATAAAAATAAAAAAAAGTAAAATCTATGTTAAACAAAGGATGATGTAGAATTCAAATGGTGGTAGAGTCTTAGAATGCAGTCCATTAGTTTATTCTTTACACACACACATACAACTTTTCCGATTTGTAAATAAAGGAGAAGTGGAATCATTGTGGTTGTTAGTGGTGGTTTTGACCCTATTTATAGGTATTTTGAATAAATATCTTTTTACTACTTTTTGATTTGTATAGGTAGTTGCAAACCCTTAGGGTTAGGATTCACGTGTTCTATTTTACGAGTTTGAAACTATTGCATTCAAAACTTAAACTAACTTTTATTTAGAGAAAATACAAATAAGTAGATGAATTGTTACTCTCCAACTATCATCTATTGGTCGACAGGTAATCGCATTTTCAAACGAGCAAGTGAAGCCATCACCACCACTCTAACCTTCTTTATTCCCTGATGACTAATGACACACACCTCAATCAGCAGGCGACAGGTTCCCGCAGGCTCTAATAAACGACCCGATTCTGCGCAACAACGCTGCTAAGACGACATGTCGGTCCCGTGAAATCGCAAACAATCGCCACAATACCCTTAACTACATTTAACTTCCTAACAATCACACAAAGACGACAAAACACTAGAAGACAATGCCTCAATGGCCTATGCGAAAAGAACAAAAGACTGCGTTCCCAGTATAAACGACACAAAGATGTTCCCAGTCTAATGACACAGTGCCTCATTGTCGCGTTTACGACACCCACGCGACACCATAATGGAATTAGTTCCACTGTTTTGCCAACAGTGCCCAGATACTGGACGCGACGGTTCCTCGAACTGGGGAGAAATTGGGACGAGATCTAACGAGTAAAAAACCAACGCGTGCCTCCAGCCTGATTGGGTGAGACAACTTCCAGTAAATGGCCAAAAAATTGTCACCGTCTCGGCTATTTTACGATGGTGGTGTGCCTTATTCAATTTCGAAGCGTTAGAGATAGGCCAAATAGGATTGACACCTCAGTTTAAAACATATATAGTGAATCATAGGAATATGTGCGTCTACTACTAGAAGAAAACTTAAATATTTTACGATTTAATCGTAATTTCTAAACTTTGGACGTAATATTAACCGCAGTTACAAGGTTACATAGACGAAAAAATTTAGATGATGTGTCAAATGTTTCCTAAATTGGCCCTACTTTAGTGAAGTCGGTGGACTCGTATAGTTATTTTTGGCCGGTATGATAGAAGAAAACATTATAGTTTCGTCTGCATGCAGGCTCATTGTACACGTGCTAACATCAAAATTAGAGCACTGAACACAGAATAGACAATCACCGAAACAAAAGCGTGTTAAACCAAAAAATCGGCAAAGAGGCGACAAAAATCCACCGCTCCCTGTATAATTTAGCACCGCAGGGGGCTCGTGATGTGGACATTAAAATACGCAGTAGCGTTTGTAATTTGCGATCGGGCTGCACTCGTTAACCCCGAATGTTTGCCGGGCGACGCCGACGCATGTCGAAAATACTTAGCGAAGGCCGCCTCATTATAACGCTGCATCCCCTGCGATGTTTTACACGGCTAGTGTGATGCGACTCGCTGTGCCTTGATTTTTTATTTGAATAAGCTTGAATTTTTTTTGTATGCCATAGGTAAGAAACCTGAGGTATTGTAGATACCAGAAAACGTAGATATAATGATTCTGGATCCAACCATGACCCATTTGATCTAGTTTCCCTGTCGTGTCCTGCTTTGGACGCAACCGAGAATCATACGTTCGGATGATACATCATCATAGCACGACTTCAGTAAGATATTGTATGGACATTGGACGTATACGCGTAATGGACTTCAAAGTAAGAAAAGAAGATCAGTTCTTAGAAATTTATCAGACATACATACATATCTCATCTACAGTTTGCAAATGCTGTTTTTAATTCATTATAATGCTGCACCACCTACGATGTCTTGCTGCAACTATGACAAGAGTGACACTTATGAATATTTTGAAACTTGTAAACTCACTTAAGGTACAATGACGTCATTATACCCATCAAACACACTGGAAAAGTTCTCCGAGTCCATGAATATTCCAAGGCAGAATAGAGAATTCTTTCGATTAGTTGTTATGTTTCGCACAGTATATTAAAAAAAAGTTATTTAAAATTTTGTTTCACTTAATAAGTAACTACTTAACTATCAACATAAATTTTCTGATTTTCCTTAAGAGTGATACAAAAATACCTAAATAAAAGAACATGTTAAATGACTTTTCTTGCTAAGCCTTCAGAGTTATATCTCAAAGCGAACCGTTCCTTACTACAGAGATTAAATAATTTGGAATCGAATGGAAGCAACATGAACATGGTAATTATCGATTGTATCAAAATAGTGAAACAGGCAACAACGGAGCATCGGAACGTTGCATCGCTGAATAAATAATTATCGTTGCTTTTGACCATTCGCAATGCTTTTATAAATGCAAATTTTTACATGTAATCGCCAGATTTATGAGGCACTGATGCATAGAACTACTCGAATATTCACAGAGCTCAACTTACAGAGAATTTAGTCAAATTGGTGAATTCAAAAATGGACAAAGGCTTTTTTAGTGATAATTACTAATTTCCTTTTTTTCACATTGACAAAATATAGCTCTGTTAGCCTTTGTTCCGATTCATTTTGAATGTACTGTTGTATAAAACAGGTAATCCACCTACATTTTTATAAATAAGGCTCTATATAGAGATTTTGAATATCAAAAGTGCCATAACAAAAAAAACCTTTAATCTTAGAACTTTTCTGAATAATTACACTAATACATCAGTAGTATCTAAAATTAAAGGTAGCATCTTTGTCTATTAAGAAACAAGAAAAAGTCAATCAGTGAACAGCCAGTATGTAGACTTTTCTTTCTGCTGTCAGAAATCCGAGTGGTATATTGAGGGCGAAATACGAAAGTTTTAAGACAAAATCCTACAAGCTTGATTGCAAGCTGAATACTGATGAAATTTTCCTTCAATATAGTACTTAAAATATTCTTGATCCTCGTGAGGGCATGTCCACACAACACCGCCGAAATCAGAGAGTGTCAAGAGGGCGAGAGCGGTGTGCCATTGTTATAATTTTCAATAAGGGGGCCATCGCGGGGTCGAATCGATCTCCACTAGTGGGGCTCATCCGACCCCACAGCACAGTTTTCCCGGTGCATCCAACTATGAATATCCGCCGTTATACAAACTTGTGAGGGAGTGACGAAGGCGGGATACGCAAATCGAAACGTGTATTGATTTTTGAAGAAAATAAATATGTGTTTTCGTTAAGGAGGCACTGCCTAGTGCCTCTTGCCTCTTAGTGAAGGATATACCTATGCTTATCCTTCTCGTTTATTTAAATGTCTATAAAACGCAGTTGTCGTAGTGTTCATAAATTTGTCCGCTAATCTTTCGAAATGGCTGTTTCTTTCTGGTTAAGCTAATCCACTATGTTACATTAACTTACTTTGTAATGCATTACACCATCCACGTTTTCCCAGCTCTAGACAAAAATAACAGTGACATGGAATTTACAGATATTTTTATCTACATAGTCTTAAATTACTAAAACCCGGAAAAAATATTCTCCAAGTATTCTGATTGTTTCAATTACAAAACTATATTTTACATTTTGTTTTTGATAGATAGATATTGACCTCAAAAAGTTGGAATCTCGTTTATTTCATAGTCGTTTTATTAGCATGACACCAAAAATCATGATATTATATCATGCGATAAAGTAGCATTTGTTATGGAGCATACTACCTATTCCAAAATCTACCTACATCACATCAGCCATTCTAGCACGTCGAAAATTGTAGCAACTGTTACACACTGAACTATTCGCAGCATCTGGTACAGCACACGCCTCGCTGGGGGCCGAATTCTATTAAAATCCAAACAATACCGACTCCCCAACTAATATCTGGACTAAATCCCTAATAAGTATGCCATTGTGTGAGAGGGACGTGGCAGAAACGACAAAGAACACGTTATAGCGATCTGACGGTTCCGCCAGAAGTGCAACGCTGTAAGTGTCCTTTTCTCGCCGTGACAAACACAACTTTATTACGTTGAGTTTAAAGTGGAAATTTCTATGGGACATTGGTGTGGTGTTCAGTGGTTATGGTTTTGAGGAAGTTAAGCGCAGTACACGCCAGAGTGTGGTGAGTGGCTAGCCATGGAGGCTCACCAAGCGCGCCGCACCCTTCCCCTCCAAACTAGATTTGCAGTTCGGTTATAATACGGTGCCCATTCATTACACCGCGCCACTGTTTCGATATGAAGTTTTGTATTTTTTTTCTTCCATTGTTGTGAATGTAATTTGTAATGGATTTACGGCTTGGATTAGTAATATTTTACGTTTACAAACATTGATGCATGCACAAATTTTGTTCTGTGATGCTGCATTCATTTTACTCCGTGAGTAATTATTGCGTGGCTACTATTTAAATAAGTAGATTTTTTTATATATTATTCCACAGATACGAGGACTTATTACAAAGTCAAAGGGTAGGTAATTTATTGTTTTTTGGTTTGGTATGCTGTCAACAAAAAATAATGTTTTATACACATTCAAATCCCACGTGATTGCTACGAAAGATACTTTGAATAATAATGTCTAGTTGTATGGTCATCATCAAGGTGATTTTGAAAATAGGTAAGTATTCTTTATCCCTCACATAAGGCTGTCACAACGCTGTTTTTGAAAATTTTACAAAGATGTTAAAGACATTAATATTCAATTATCGCGCTACGAAGGTTAGGCCTACACAAAACGTCCCCAAAGGGACAACCCTAGGCGTGACTGAAGGAGAATCACCGCTGGAGTGTAGTGTCAACAGAGTTAAGTGTTTCCCTTGTATCGCGTCTTTATGGGGTGGGACGCGACTTGATTGTACGATGTTCGAATTCGGGAAGATCTTTTTATGCGCTGATTAACAGCGCACGAAGAGATTTAATTTTCGAGGTGATTAAAGCTCTTGTATACACTTTTGATCAGCATCATATTGCACAACATTGTTGCAGCGAAAATTTTTACCATAAGATGACACAGGATGCAGGCTACCTACATCGCATGCTACATAGGCTACGCACATGATAAGCGAGATGCGCGCGTACAGTGATCTCGGCGTGGTTCAGCGTGAGACAGAGACAGACTAAATGGAACGTGAGAAGAGTGATACTATATAATACCAGCGTGTCGATCAATGAATTTTTCGATCAGTTCGCTAGAGTTGACGTTCTGTGTCTACGTATTTTGTTTGCTTAGCGACGTACGTCATGTTGTAACGTTGTGCATTGTAACACAATACCTTTCTAAACCTTTCTACTTTCAATACCTTAATAAACCTTTCTCAACGAATAATGCACAACTGGAAATATTTACACTTTTTAGAATCCAAGAAATAAGACTAGCATTAAAATTTCAAATAATAAATTAATTTCTGAATAACGATGCTGATCGTACTAAAAGTAGCTAGTTATGTAAATTAATAAATAGTTGAATTGAATTTCAGAGCCATCAATCTATTAGATATGAACTAAAGATCCTAAAGAATATATTATAATACATTTTTATATAAAAATTGTGGTTTAGAAATACACTAAATGGTCCGGGGTAGTGTAATAACAAAGTTGTAAAAAATCATTTACGTCTTTCTACACCACAACAGCGAATTACGCCCATATAGGGCTAGAGGAAAAAATGCCAGTTACGCCGTTCTATGCAAAAACAGTGACTAGCACCCGTGGTAGTCGCAGGGGCGCGAGACAATAGCGGCTAACTACCCCTTTCTTGCCGGCTGAGGCGCGGGCCTAACCAACCATACACTGCGTTTGGGGCACCGCTGTGGGACTGTCGGCGTACTGAAGTATTTGCAATATTTCTTTTAAAGGTTTAAAAAATGCGCCTAATAATTTACTTTGATTTATTAGTCAGACCTTAGTGTCAATTTAAAGCGTTCCATGTATAATGGATACTAGATGACACAAGTATAAGGCGTCTCCCAGCACACCCGGATATAAAAAATACCAATTAGAATAGTCTATTTACAAGATATACTGTCAACATTATTTCTGTAATAAAACAATCAAACTTCATTATATGTCCTCATCATCATCATTTCAGCCAATAGACGTCCACTGCTGGACATAGGCCTCCCCCAAAGTTCACCACCAGATCGGTCCTGTGCCACCTATTCCATTCCATTCTATGTACTTATTTACGAGTATATTACATTCGGCTACATAACTGATTCTGATAACTCTAAGAATACAAAAAAATATTTCAGTTACAAATCTACAAATAGGTATCTCGAAAGTCATAAATATTTATTAAATGTTTCTTTGTCAATAAACATGAAATGGAAAAAATCTCGTGATAATAAAATTTTATATTTCCGTAAAAAAATCTCAGCTTTTAAACATCCTTGACAGCTACGATTAGAGGCAAATACTTTCTCCTAAAGCACATTAACATCACAATAATTTGTCAAAACATGGGAATCCAAAACTCACGCAATCTTAAAGCATACGCATAAAATTAAATTCGTCCATCAAAACAGCCTTTGTTCGCGACTGTACCAAACCCAAAACTACTAGTGTTGGGGCCCCACAGACCCACAACGCAGATTTGAACAGGGTCGTCTCGTAACCGGATCTCTAAATTGAAATGTTTTATACCCAGCCCCCCGGCATTACGAGGATAATGCTGGCTTTTCAAATTGATAACCAACTCAATGCGCTTATACATATGACAAATCTTTTTAGAGTTCCGTGTTGACAGTTTGAATTTACTGTCTTAGGTAGAACGTGACATAAAAATATTAAGTTACAACGGAGTATTCTTATTCCCATAAATTCTTCATATTACGATTATTCTCGATTGGTGGTTTTCGAATGTTAAATGTTTACATTTTTGCATTTGCTTTGCATTTGTTTATTCGCCGAACTAAAAAACGAGTTACTATATTTTACTTAATCTGTGCGACATAGTGCGGTTATGAGTCTTCTTAATTTCCATATAAAATAAGTGTATTTGTCACTAACTCAGTGTCAATTCCAGCTGCGTCCAAATCCATTGCTTCACAGCTCAGATTTTAAAATATTATTAAATTATACACAGCTCAGATTTTAAAATATTTGTTAAATTATAATTATATAGTTAAGGAACCATCTCTTTAACTTACGACTCATGCTTCACGCCCCAATTTTTCAAAAGTTAAACGCCCGAACGAATATTTGGTTAAAAGTTTAACCGTATCGCTTTAAAGACGACATTTAAATAATTCCTCGGCGGCTAATTTGCATAGTCGTCCTTATTGTTAATTTTTTGTGCGTGTTTGTTTGTGCCACCGACTTACCCAGAAGTTGCTATGATTGATAGGAGGCAGTTAGCTGTGGTATTTCGCACGTAAATAAAATCGGCTTGAGAAATCGCTCATGCCGTTTTGGAGGGTTAAGTTGAGACAATGGAAAGAAATAAATACGACATGTTTTGTATTTATGTCTTTGCGTGAATAAAAATGTGTAAATTAAAAAAATAAACAGGCTAACGATTATTTAATGTGATTCAAACTATATGCGTGTTTCCATTATAGTGTATAAATGTTGTCACATCCTAAGAAGTAAGATGATGTGACATAGAGACCTAAGTCCACCAGTGGACTGCACATATCTCAGACTTAAATCATATTGATTCTTTTTCGTGACACATTTTGCTGTGGTTGCATAGGTGAGATGTTGTTTAAATTCTTTCCAACATGTTCAAATTACTGTGGTAACGCGGTTGGTAACTTATCCCTAAAGTTGTGATCTTATGGTTGCTTGTAACTACATATTTATATTGCGCAGTGTCAGTGACAGTAAAAGTTATTTTGTTTAATACAACACACATCAAGGACTGTAGTTTATGACCTATCGTTTTGTCCAATTTTTATTACGTTATAGAACATTTTCAACCACAAACTATCTTGTATGTTGAAACGTTGGTCCGTGCTATATCAGTAGCTGTTCTTATGTATACTTGTAATTTAATTTCCTGACCAAACACCTCATCCCGCAACTCAAACACGCGTCAAGCCGCTCATTACCATCCAACGCTCCTGTACATAAACATAACTGTCATTAAGCCCATTCAATGCGCCGACAATTAATTATAGTCGTCGGACACACCCGTGACGTATCACCGCTCGCTTATTAAAACGCTAAAAAGCTGGTCAATTTTTCAAGCTGCGAGGCCGCCATATTTCGCTTGCCGCGTCACAGAACCGCGTTGTACCTATTATCGCAATGATATCGCGATCAATCGAACACCCCCCGGAGGGGGGCGGCGCAAATAAATGTATCTGCCCGGCCGGCGGGCGGATAAATACGCAAATAATACGAAACTACAAAAATCAAAACCCATCCGCCACTCCGGTGCGGCTGCAGCGGGTGGATGGATGCTCTACTTTATAATAGACTAGTAGCCCACTCTCACCATGTTTTGGGGCCCAGTTCTTGTCTGCATTAGTTCCAAAACATATCAATAGATGGCACTAAGTGTCGGTTACACAACGCAAGTATATTCGTTTTTCGGTGAAGCTATATTATGTGTAAGCCTTGTCGTTGCGTATGGAATTGTAGCTACGGAGTGCTACGACGTAGCATTGCGACTACTCGTAGTACGTAGCATTCGTCTTACGAATAAAATTTCAACGCTGTATTTTTGTGGCTATAGCGGAAGCCGGAAAATATAAAAGCAGACACTTTGTGAAAATAATATTTCTGTTGATTAGCATTATAGTAATTCCTTTAAGGAATATCCTCAACGAAGGCACATATAGGAATGCGAATGTGTGTTTATGAAATTAATGCGTTGTTTTTTTTAAGCACAAAATTATGGATTACTGCTTGACGTCTCGGCTGGACTATAGCAGAATACTGACTATTAGGAATAAGATGATACCTTATAATTACTGAGGAATAATCTCAAAAATGACAGCAAGTAGAGCACCTTCCCCCCCGCGCCAGCAGCACGCGAGGCCATTATCAAGCCTATAGGTATTTGCGCCGAAAAACAAACTCTCGCGGGATAGGGGGGAGGGGGGCACAATGCAGCCAACTGCCCGTTCACACACCCCACAGCATTTGCATCGCCCACGCAGCTGCCAGCCTTTGATTTTGACTGAGCTGCAAATAAGCCTTTTTAATATTAATTAGAATTTTGAATATGTAAGTGTGATGAACATGCGTAAACTGCGAGAGTGAAGGCAACAAAGGATATCCGAAGGTAGACTGACTGACAGTAACGGCGACCTAGAAACGAGAGGCGACGTTTGTAGTACGTACGTCCTTTTTTTGAACATCATACCTCTTTACCTCTTTTTTGTTTTATACCTCTGTTTTGTGTGCAATAAAAAGTATATTCATCATAGTGGACAAACTAGCAGATGGCTCACCTGATGGTAAGTGATCACCGCCACCCATAGACATCTGCAGACAGTTTGGATTCGATTCCCGGTCGAGTCGATTTCCATAGCACAATGGAAAACCTTAGTTTGGGACCAGGACAATGTATGTGATAGTTGTCTCATCATTTATTTATTTATATTGTTAATTACTGATCTACTTATACCGTCGGCTATCAAGCAGAAAATGTATTTTTTTTGCATACTAGAGGCGGCAAACGAGCAAGCGGGTCACATTGTTGCTAAGTAATAAAAATAATAAGATGTCGCTGTCGTTGTCGGCCTTTTGTTTTTAATGTAGTGATCATTTTAAACTGCTATGATAAACAACACTTCGATCCTACAGTCTAAAATGTAAATCAGTGCAGTACTCTATTTCTGCCATGGCTTCGTTGAGCCATGAGCCATAACTTTCATGTACCCCACAACGCGACCAACGCGAAAGTCGCGTGCATTGTTTATGCCACGCCGGAGCCGTATGTCCACTATGATAGACAAATTTCAACGAGACTATTTTATGACTGCGGCCGCGACGAATTGCTTTCGTAATTAAAAACCGTAAAACAGTATCAATTTGCTTGCTATGCCATATATATTGGTATACAGTTTCACCTGATGATGATGGGACGAGTAATTACCGCCGCCCATCGACATCTGCAAGATCTGGAGGCCAGTTCTCGGTTTTCGCCTTCTATGTCGAGTCGACTTCATGGAACGCATAAACCAACAGAACAAGATAAGGAATGTCGACTGTAATCTGTGTTCTCCTGTTGGTTGTGTGTTCCATGAAGTCGACTAGACGTAGAAGACGAAATCCTAGAATTGACCTCCTGGGCTCTCTCGTGCACTAGACATTGAAGTCGAATTAGAAAATGAAATCTCTAAATTCGACTTCAATGTTGAGAGCACGAGAGTTGCCCCCCAGAAAGGTCGCTAATGCGTTGCCGGCCTTGAAGCAGTGTTTAACCGACTTCTACGGAATAAGTTCCATAGAAGTCGGTTAAACAATTGTGTTACTCATATCAAATCACAGAAAAATTACAAATAGCCATGCTCTTTAGGTTAATGAATTTAATGAGGCAGGGTCATTGAGAACAAATGGGTCAATAGACATATATAAAAAAAATACTTCTCATAGGATACATTCCGTTTTGGTAAAACAAAAATATAGCTATGTGTGATATCTATTGATTGTGCTATAATATCCACTTAGGTATTACTGACAAAGCTAAACTTGACAAATTAACAAATAACATATTAATTTGAGCCTATTTATGAACATTTTTAAAAAATATTTCGTTGTTCAAAACATTTTTACTTTACCTCAAACTGTGGGCTGGATTCTGTCCAACGTAGGTAATGGTCGTAAAATTTAACGCGACTGTTAAATTTTCCCCAAAAAATATTTTTCATGTGGCACTCATGTAATATTATAGTTAAGAGGCGGTTTGGTTACTAAAACTTTTATGGAGAATATTGCCTTTAGACCTTTATTAATGGGGATTCTGAGAGATATATGTAGTAAATACATAATTATGGAAGTAATTATGGAAGTAGTCAACAGCAAAAGTAGATAATCAAAATCAAAAACTCTATACCTACTCATTATTGACCGGAGTTTGCGTCAGAACTGTAATTCATACAGTTCTGACGCAAACTCTGACAAAAAGCGTATAGCCTCAAAGTGATTCATACAATTTTGATCATCTACTTTTGCTGTTGACTGTACTTCTCTACCCACTTTCATGGAAATTGTAGTAGATTTTTCATCGGCATAGCAATACAAGTCAACCAGCAGAAAGCGGACACACTGACATGATAATTCGCTTGCGATTATCAGAACCTCTTAAAGTTATCGGTTTGATTTGACATATTGAACCACTGAAACTTTTTGATTACCTATACAGTTAGGTCATTTTCATTGAGATTCATTGCCGTATCCGTTTTGAAATCCATAGTCCTCCGGAATTGAGATCTAAATCTAAATTCTGCAATGAATAAGAATGTATTTCATATTTTTACTACAATACTTATGGACGCCCAAAATAAATTCTCACAACAAAGTACTTTATATATTTCAAATCAAAAGAACGATGAAGTTAACACTTTTAAACAGACGCACGGCAAATATTTTTGCGGAATATTTACAAAATTTTAAAGGTTTCATCGCTTCAGCACGGTAGCGATACGGGGGCTCAGCAGCTTTGGAGGAATGAGAGACAAAAGCCAGATATCGACACATGGCTGGCTGACACAGATTTGATTGTGTACGTACAGCCACACGATAAAGTGTAAACATATTTTTGACCTCGACTGTACCTACGTATCTTTGTTAACTCAACTTAAATAGAAAAACCATACCAATAGGATCGACCTATTTTATTTCAAACAATCGCAAGACAATATGAAAAACCTCAATGAGTTCATTTAAAAACATCTCGTTTCACCCGGGTTCACCCATGCAATAACAGAGATAAGGTGCCGGCGACCCATCCCGCCTTATTGCTATGTAAATGGACTGCTGGCGGA
Source organism: Cnaphalocrocis medinalis (assembly GCA_014851415.1). Taxonomy (NCBI): domain Eukaryota; kingdom Metazoa; phylum Arthropoda; class Insecta; order Lepidoptera; family Crambidae; genus Cnaphalocrocis; species Cnaphalocrocis medinalis. The sequence goes on along the minus strand of CM026289.1, from coordinate 5,333,106 downwards.
ATCACCACTATGTGGCAGCTATAGGTACGCTATATACGAGTATTAGTATAGATGATAGCAGAACTGTACGAGTATACTACTGGTTTTAAACACTTTTTAAAAGATAATATATAATAAGTATATATATTCAAAGCACTCTCTATTCCTTTACTCTCTAGTTCTACATATTTGGAGTATAGTGCTCATATCAGAAAGATCAGTGGTAGGTCATTGGTTCGGTATAACTAAATAATGAATGAATGAATGAATATGCTTTTTATTGCACACAAAACAGAGGTATAAAACTTAAAACTAGTTATAACAGGAGTAATGTACAAAAATGAGCGATCACTAACGTTAAGCTTATCACTATGATAATAATACATAACTGTTAATAACTAAGGCGCTTTTTGAGCATGGGTATCTAAGACAGCTTTAATTGTGGGAAAGCCACGCTTCGGCATGAATGGGCCGGCTCGTCCGGAGTGATTCCACTTCCTCACAGAAAACCGTGAAACAGCCCCTGTGTTGAATTACGCCGAGTGAGTGAAGATACCGGAGGCCCACCTGGAGGGAAGGGGATAAAATGTTGGCAGCGCACTTGTAACTCCACTGGTGTTGCAGGTGTCCATGGGCGGCGGCAATAGCTTACCATCAGGTGATCCGCCTGCTCGTCTGCTACCTATCACATAAAAAAAGAAAAAATCTTACAGATTCCGGGCTGACGTATACATATATAGCCGTAGTTATGTAAGTACCTACTAATAAATTCATTCATGAAATCGATACCGCTAATTTGGGGGAGGACACTCCCAAGCCCACTTCCCACGTACTCATCCTCTTATGCTCTTATGCGCGTGCGCTCATTCACCATCCTCGTGGGAAGGTATTACCTCTCGCCTCGTTGCGCAAGCGACGGCCAACAAGACAGATCGGCGCGATACCGTTGTTACATACCGCACCACTCCACTGTGACCTCTGTATCCCCTCGCTACCATTCACGAAAGCGCCACAAAAGAGGATAGATATGATCAGTTGGAGCTCAAAATATGTTGGTTTTATATTTTAATAAAGATGCGAGTACGCTCAGCTGCAATTAGGGATGGGACAGATTCATATACACTACTCGATTATCAAAAACCCGATTAAATTTCAACAAAAGCGATTATAATCAGAACTTTAAAAAATATTTCAACTGCCTTCATGGTATTATGGATTGATTAAGCGTTACTTCTGGAACTTGGAAGTCGTGGGTAAGTCCACAGAGGACTTACGATACACTATGTTTGAGGTCGACGGCGGCACTCTTTATTTGTTTATTGGTTTTTATATATATTTTTTTTACTTTACATCATAAGTCTTGATAGATAACGTGCTTAAAGAATATACTATGCCTTACTTTTTTTGGAGATCAGTCCACTACTTAGGCATTGGTCAGTCTCCAATCGTCTTTAGGGGAGAGAGATCTTTAGGGGTGTTTTGTTACCTTTCTAAAAATATTTATTTTGCTTTGTATTGAAATTCCGCACTATAAAATGAACAACTGGACTTGAATCGAACCCACAAATGGAATAATAATTAGACGCCATTAATTAGGCATATAAAAAAGTAATCTTGAAAACCAACGGCAACGTGAATGTAAAAAAATCGATGTGTAATATTTAATTTTTTAAAAACAGGAAATCACATCCCTAGTTGCAATGACAGATCATCCCGTAATGCGGACGGGAAAAAACACAGTCGCTTTGTTGAATTTTTTGCACCATTTCTGGTTATTGTTGTGCTGTTTAATTTTATGGGGCTTTTTAAGCAAATGATACGGCTTTATCGGCGATCTCTGGAGATATTATCGTTACCCTACCTGGCTGGTACCAACCCTGGTATCATTTGCAGGGGCCAGAGATCCGCGACCTGATATCATTTTCAATGCGCGGACCTTGAATTAACATAAGTAGATGTTATAGTGGGTTTTTGCATTATTTTTGGTGCATTCAGTTTTGAGTAGCGACTCGTTTTGCAGAGCTTTCTTAGTGCAGGTAGAATTAGATACATATGTAGATTGAATATACTTTTTTTCACACAACATGCTGGCGAAACTTAAAAAAGGCTTATGGAAAATCAAAAAAGTAGGTGTTGGTAAAAATACCAAGGTATATAAGTATTGTCTGCTCATTATCACAAAAATCTTAGTCATGTTTTTGACGTCATTTGGGTAAGAGCGGCGTCCACTGCCAATGTACCGATCGGAAGCTACAAAACAAACCCGCAACCTACACATAATTTACGCGACACATAAGCAGAGCATATCCAGGGGCCGTAAACCATGTCCCTCCCCGCAACATTCAATAAAGCTTCGAGCAAACAAACATAAATCTGGCTGGTTTTACGTTCGTTGTCCCAAATTACGCCATCAAACGGCACCTACGGGCGATAACGTCCCTGACAAGCCGTGAGTGAGACGGTTCGCCGGATTTCCATGCAAATAGGTTCGCCGCGGTCGCATCGGCCATCGGTTTTTGCGGGACGCTCAGAAGGAGAGGAAGTAAAGTGCACGAGTAATTGAAAAAGACCTTCAATCATGATTTTTTTATATCCAAAAATAAAACATTCCATACTCAAAGTGGCTGAAGAAGTGATCCCAATAGCGCTGTAATGAGTAGCAAAGTTACAGATGTTTTTAAATTAGAAAATTTCGTTACGTCACTATATTTGTTTTCGACCTTATCCATAGTTTGTAAATTATGAATGTGCCTATAGTACTCTTTTGAGAAGGGAGCCTTCTATGGCGACGACACTTAGCATGTCTACGATGTATCTGTTATATAGGTCATTATTCAAAATATTTTCACATGAAGAACATATTACATAAGTAAAAACATGATTTGATCGGGATTTACAAAAATATTTTACAAATTTGTCAGTAAGAATTTTTACAAGCTACACTATTTTGTACCTAACCTCAAGTAACACCCAATATTCTGCAACAACGTCCAACATTAGGCATTCCCAGCAAACTTTCCCATCCCTTCTGTGCTATTGAGTTCGCATCTCGACCCCAGCAGTCACAGCTCATAAATTTTGATTTTAATATTTGGCCTCACACGCCCCTACACGCGCGTACAACCGATACGACGACTCGCGAGCGCGACAAATCTTAATGCAGCCTGTCGGGGGTTTATTTCAATCGGGCTGAATTAAAGTATTAATATTTTATTCGCTCACATCAAGGATTGGCCGTGGTTGGGATAACTGTGGTGGAATATTTCGATGTGAAATTGGCGGATTTTGAAGTTAGATTTCGTTGGTGTGCTCGTAATGTTTTTTTTATGTGATAGGTGGCAGATGAACAGATGGATCACCTGATGGTAAGCGATTGCCGCCACCCTATAGACACTTACTTTGAAGCGATGCGATTAATAAAAACGTCCTTCCGAAAGCACAAATTCTTATCCACTGAGTTAGCAACCGTAGGAAAGCCACGCTTCGACATGAATCGGTCGACTCGACCGGAGTGATACCACGGCCTCACAGAGAATCGTCGTGAAGCAGCGCTTGCGCTGTGTTTTGTCGAGTGAGTGTGGGTATCAGAAGCCCAATTGAGGGGAAAGGGGATTAAAGGTTGGCACCGCACTTGTGACTACTGATATTGCAGGAGTCTACGGGCGGCGGCAATCGCTTACCATCAGGTGATCGCTCGTTTCTCACCTAACACATAACAAAAGCCTCTCCAAGGTGATCTCAGGTAGTTACTGCTAAACTAAGTAATTTTTCATCTCCCGGGCCATCTGCCATATCCTAACGACCGCTACTAACGATGACAGGCCTGCTAACGAGTTTCCAGGGCGTCTGACCTGGGGCACCATGGACAACAAAACTTGACTTAACTACTATAAAGTTGCTCCGTATGGGCAGGACTTCGATCGGGAAGGACGAGTATTACACAAGTTAGGTATTAACTATATCGGTGATCATTTAAATCGATAATAGATGACACTTAAGGCAATGATATATTAACCACAACACATTAATATTAGAAACTTTCTAAGATATCTATACTATTTATAAAGAGATAACTTCTGTAGACAACGACAAGGCTTATAGGTTAACCGAAAACACGAAACGCTTGCGCGATGTAATTGAGCACAGCGCCATCTATTGGTTCATTTCGGAATTACGGTCCTGAAGCGAAGTGAGGGCGGGCCACTAGTAGGTTTTAAGATAAATCTCATATTTGGATCTCACGGCCGTTTACCATCAGGCGGAGTGGGGTCATCTTGATTTTCCTAATATAAAAAAAACAAAGCAATTCGCAACGCACATATTGTCACTTTGCCGCCGCCCATAGGCACCTACAACACCAGAGGAGTGTTGTAGGTGTCTATGGTGGCGGCAATCGCTTACCATCAGGTGATCCGCCTGCTCGTCTGCCACCCACCATATAAAAAAACATAAATTACAGACTATGGCTTAGCACAACTCTAACCTGCACTTAAAACATTCTCACTTCTTACAAATCGGAGACTAAAGTGAGTGATGGTTTAAAAATGATTAAAATGTCAAATAAAAGTGAAAGCATCAGTTTCAAACCAAGACTAACTTTAGTCGCCGTTTTTAAGACCCTGTTTAAGCTTTAAGGCAAACGGGCATCTTCGAGGTAAACGCGTATCATCCCATCGTCGCTTTCCATCATGTGCGATTATGGTCAAGCGCCAGATTACAGGGCCAGTGCACACAACAAACAAACTGACTGGCTGCGTCATGTAGCGACTAACTTGGAAATTCGACAAATACGTACTGGAAGACTTGCTCATTGTACAATGTTATCTTAAAGTAAAATCAAAATACTTAAATAAATTGAGACAACATCACTTATATTGTCCTGGTCCCAAACTAAGGTTTTCCCTTGTATTATGGAAACCAGAAACAAGGAAGGAATCATAAACACCTAGACCCAACACAAATATCTGTTTCATCAACAAATATTTGCATTGGTGCGGGAATTGAACATGCAACCCTTGCGTCTCAACTGGCGCTCAAACCACTGCGCAAAACGGGTCGTCAAAATAGTAAATTTCCAACCAGGCCCTATTTTTTCGAACCTTCAGGATACGCCATGGCTAATGTTGTGGGTCCATTAACGTCGTCATTAGGGTTGTCTATGTTTTACATTACCGAGTTTTATTATTCGGCACAACATACATGATTACCAGTAAGGCAAGATTCGTTTCCTTTTATATTTTTCTTTAAATAATTTGAATGTTAAAAAGTTAGTTCCATCTAAAGGGAAAAGTAACTAAAGACTACCTACTTCGACCCACCCTATTTTTATTTTATCATTCATTTTGATACTCTTTCGAGGCGAAGGCAAATCTAGCCAATCAAAAGATCATTAAAAACGTATTGTAATTAACATTTAAGTACGATTTGCTGACTAAAATTATAGAGTATGGGCCTTTAAACTGTCCCACTACAGGGCATCATAGAAATCAAGTCATCGGTACTATGATGGGATTAGGCTTAATCACCACGCTCGCCTAATGTGGATTGGTGATCACAATTGGTGGACCCCGAGATCACGGCTCGGTGCGTAAACCAACGGAGCGCTAGCTGTATTTTATTTTTCTGTAAAACAGATATCACTCTAACATTGTAGGTATCAAAATTGATAGTCACGCTTCTCGCAACCCGTCAACATTCACACGTGACTCTTATATGAATGGACCTGTATTTTAAACCACGGGTCAGTATGTGCGGATTTATTTTTTTATCTCCCCGCCACAGCCATCAGCCGGTTCATATCGCGTAAGCCATACACACACGTACACCGTGTAAATACCCTCTCTTGGAACATTTATTAAAAGTTACAGGGGTCGTGGGGTAGCCACAGGAGTCCTAATTAAGCCTCTTTTTACAAAAGGGCTGAGGGACTTTTTACCCTTCTGACTCCTTAATGAGCTGATGGCGACCACCTAGTGTGGATTTCACGGGACACCCTTTGTTTTCATATTGGGCGGTGAGAATTTTCCGGGGAAATTACTAAATAAATGGTGCTAGGTGCTGTTTGATGTAGGTGTAAGACTTTGTGGAGGCGTGGAGTGCAAACTATCAGAGTGACGTTTAATAACTAGCAACAAAATGATTTCTGGGGTAATTACTGTTTCGGTACGGTGTTAGATTTTTTTGATGTTGGTTAAAGACTTTTTTAGTAAGTGCTAGGTAACTGTCACAGCAGCATAAGAACTATTAACGCAAAAATTCCATGGGTCACCCACATGTTTTAATATTGTAAGGATTTTCCAAGAAAATTACTAATAATACACCCGTGTCTTGTAGATTTTTGGTTTTTCTTAGATGCTAGACATTGTAAACGCGCGGACTGCATACTAGAAAAAATCGTTTTAGTAATATTAATTAATAACTTACTGTGCCTAGTTTTAAAATTTGCCTTCCTGTTTAATAAAAAAAAAACATCAAATGAAGGCGTTTTACAGGATATGTCATTTACTTCATATTTAAGGTATATCATCCAACACGAAAACTTAATTTCATCAAGATATTCAAATTCATATTATTTAAGAAATTAAAATTGCCTACACAAAATGAATCCCTTTCATAAAACGAACAATCTATACTTGCCCGTATTTAAAAGGGCTGAAACCTCAAAAAGAATGAAGATAAAACATCAACATACATTCGACCCTCCGATGCGGTTTTGTAAATAAATAAGAATAATTCCGTTCTTACATTTGCGAATAAAGAATTGTTAAACATTCAGGAGCGGCTAACCGATGCGGCCGGGGCCGGAACCACAGTCAAAATTAACAACAGTGAAGTAACAAACTCTCTCTCTCTCATATTAAAAAAACTAACTAACACGCCACGTACATGGCAATGCTCTACAGACACTAGTGTGCGGGTTACCCCACGAGTTATAGTTATCTTAGTTAGTTAGTTTTTTGGTGTGGGATCACTCTAAACTAGGCTGACGCAGCGATCCATAGTAAGCCTTGGCCTCCATCTAGGTCGGTGCTGGCAGGTCGATCTCTCTCATCTTAGCGTGGAAGTTTCAGTTGCGTCCAAAGATATTGCTTTGGAGCCTGGGGTACGCTTAGACCATGATTACAATGAAGCGACTGCAGTTTAACCTTTTAACAGATTAGCCAGACCAACTGAAACATGGTTACACGTTTCAAAAGCTATCCAAAACGTGGAGGTTTCCTTACCGCCGAGCTATGGATAGAAATATGCGCAAAGACTTAAAAACCCAATAGGGCGCATGCTCGGATTCGAACTACGACAAACATTAAAGGGGCATTTTTAATTCGGACTACCAGCAAGCCGCAATTCTGACTACGAATTTAGCGGCCGCTCTTCATATATGAGTATGACTAAATAAATACCCCAAATGTCAAACATTTAGATTCGGCTAACCGATTATAGCTAACCTTGAATAACAAACTCTATTCTAAAGAATTAACGTGTTGGTTATAAAAACTGAGGTGACTACTGCTGCTAACTGTACAACAGCATGTCAAAGACTCCAATTTGAATATTTCCGTTGCAAATAAAGAATTGTTACACTGGTCTGAGCGCTGGTACCGACGCGAAGGAGTCGGGACCCCAATCAAACAAAGAACAGTAAAGCCACGGAGATTAATGTCCTTGAAAATGAAAAACCTGTATGCGATATGTATGTAGATGGCAAGTGAGAACACTGAAGGCACTTATGGCTTTACCTTCTCTATACGTCAAATTAACCAATCTTTTATTGGAACTCAACCCTTTATCTCAACTCAATTCAACCATCTATCGGATTTTCCATTTACGAAAATCATGCAACAATTTTACGCAACATGAACGAATAAACTAATACGAGTAATCATAATCACTGTACTAAATTAGACTGACAATCCTGCAATGGCACCTATGCAACGAACGAATGTATTTCGAGGGGTATCACCCGAAGAGCTCTTGACATTTGGAAAATTGTACCTTAGAGTATTCATATAATTTATTGAAGGTCATAAGTGATAGTTTTAATGAACTCGACCCGTAGTGCATTGTCTTGCCTGTATTGGTTAAAAAGCAAAATTCTGTAGATAGTGGTACTGACAACTGGGCCATCAACGATATTGCTGTACGAGTAGGTATGATCGCGCGAAAGGTCCCGGGTGCGATTGCCGGGGAAATCAATTATAAAACTACATTTTCTAAGTTATCTTAAAGTGGGTCTGGGTGTTCTGGGTTGACGCCCCCAGGTAATTACTCATAGTACAGGGGCTGCCCTAGTTTGAGACCAGGTTGATTGATGTGGTTGTCTGGCTCTTTTTTTATTTATTATGTAAAAATTACGAAGTTGTATACAAAACCGTTATTTCAGTCACCACTGACTACGTTTCCACTGGCTATGATTGTTACTAGTGGTGACGGATGGTTTATATCATTTTGTGCAAATGGGTTTTTTTGACGTAGCCAGAGGTGATGACTGGAACAATATAAAACCACCAATGTCGTCAAGGTAGGCCAGATAGACACCAGGAATGCGATCTATCAGAATTTGCAAAAACTCTTATTGATTGTACATAACACAAAATGGTGTTAGTTAGTTATATAGTTAGCTCAGGAACGAAAACCTACCACGAAAATTTATCTGGTCGAAAAGGTTTTTTATGTCCCTAATAAAGTCGCAAGAAACGGTGTAGTAACCTATATTAGCTAAAACAAACGAAAGCGCAAGCAATTGCAAGACAGGTAACTAAATAATATTTTTACCCTAGTTATAGCTTCTTGAGCAGAAGGGAAGTGCAAAAGTTCTTGAGCTCTCCAGCTGTTTGTGGCTAAAGATTTTTGAAACAATACTTAATAATATAAATAAAGAGCTAATTGGTTCAATTACGTATACACATATGTAACCATTAACTACGTATATAAAACGTACCTTTTTAAGTAAAAACGTACATTCTTGATCACAACTTGACAATAACAAGATGTGAAATGTTTTCATGTAACGTTCAGCGGGAAGGCAAATTATTTAAAACATTTCAAATGTTTTTGAGATATAGTTACAAAGTCCGTTACTGTGAAATCTCGACGTACCTAAAGCAAAGGCTAATCGACTCAATAAGCTACGTAACCAAGTAAATACCTCTTTAGCCTCACCTCCTTGGCAGGGGGGGAGGGGGGAGGCGGAACGTCTTGCCCCCTCCGGCTGAATGTGGCCAAATTGGCGAGCGGAAGCCGAGAGCCGCCCGCGACTTGACCGGAACTGCGCCAGCCCGCCCACACCCGCCCGCCGCCTTGCACTGTTTCCATTATACACGCGACAATTACGGAATATTACGGGCTCTCCCCGTAAACACCCCGTTGGTCTAGTGGTTCTAGTACCAGGTCGTGATCTCGGGATCCCGGGTCGAAAAAAAGTATGTTTCGAATTTTTCGAACATAACATTTCGAAGCTCGGGTTTGTGATCACCAATCCGCATTAGGCAAGCGTGGTAATTAAGCCTAATTCTATCATAGTAGTAAAGACTAGATTTCTGTGATGCAGGCTTTTGCCCTGCAGTGCGATAGTAGGTTGGCTGATTACTTACTTACGGGGTCTTCAAACATGGGAAGAAAATAATGAATAAATTTACACAACATCACCAGCATTGTCCTGGTCTTAAAACTAAGCATTTCCTTGTATAGTCACATGTACTAATAAGTATCCAACCTCATTCAAATATGAACCCTATAGTCCTCGCATAAGAGTCGAGATGTTTATGTTAATTTTATTGCAGGCGACTGTACTATGGGGACCAAGAAGAAATTTGTTGGTGAAAGAATAGTGTCTTGTTTCTACTGGCGCTCTAACCACTGCGCTAAGCAAGTTATCGTAATAAATATTTTAGGTATCAGAATGCTGTCAGCATTTTGGGGACACTATCATAGAGACCTACTTTTATTTTTACTCAATCTATAAGTAGGTTTCAGTTATTGTTTTTCTATTTGTAAGTGTTTTTATTCTTAACTATGTATTCTTAACCTTGGGCGATAACCTTGTATTGCGGTAAGATCTAGAACACAGACTACTTTGACTGACTTTTGATAAAAACACTAACATTTGTAAATTCAAAATGATACATTGAATCAAATAAGAACGCCAGTTATATGAGGCGGTAACTCCGTTTTGAGGTAGAAGTGTGCAACTTAGCGCCTAAAACCCACTAGAGCTTACTGTCACTAACAAAACGAACTCTATGTCGTCCCGTCATCGTTAATGGGAACAGTAAACCCTGCGAGCTCGGGCAGGCAGTTTGTTCAGGTGAAGCGAGCGAGTTTACTCGAAGGCGACAACCCCGCACGTATTGAGGTAGGGCTGCGGACCGCGGCGCCCGGGAAACTGCTAGGGCTGCTTTGAATAGCTATTAATATCTTTGTTTTACATTATAGCGGGTAAATAAGTAGACGGCTCACCAGATGGTAAGTGATCACCACCGCTCATGGACATCCGCAACACCTAAGGCATCAAAAATGCGTTGCTGGCTCCTAAAGAAGAAATAAGCCCTTTCCTTGAATATCATTATTTGTTAATATAATATTCTCATTTCCCATGTTTAAAATACCTACGAGTAGGTTTATTAATATGTAAACTTGAGTTTAACTTTTCGTTTTTTAACATGTAAATACTTATAGCCCCATTTAAAATCCAAAAGCACCGCCTACATTGATATTTTAACTTTCCATTCTTTTTGGAAAATCTTTAAGTAGACAGACGAAGTTGAAGTGCTGTGTATACCTCTAATATTATATCTATTGTGGTTTTCTTTCGATTCCTGTACATGTGCTTGTAGTATGATTTCAATCTCTTATTATGGCTATCTCAACGACGTGATGGCTAAGGTGTAGGCTCCAAGCGCGGTTTTGGCCCTTTTCACTTGGGAACGAACTTTTCTTTCTTTGTGGCCTGGGTATGCTAGGTGGCGGTCTTTGTTTTCGTCATCTAGTACACATAGTGCCTTATAGATAGATAGACATATTTATCATCAGGTGATCCGTCTTCTCGTCTGCCACATATCACATAAAAATAATTCACAAAAACAGAACACAGGTATATGGGTGGGTCTGAAACGTGATGATCTTTGGTTTTGATGTAATTTTATTAACTTTTTTTCTAAAATATTTGTTAAGGTATGTGGCAACCCTGAGTGAGGCTGATTTGTGGACGTTCAAGGCGCCGCTGCTCAAATGTTTGCACGTACCACTATTTAGGGTTATATTGCGTACAGGTGTCCACCCAAGTGGAAGACTTTTGAATAATCTAACCCTGTGAGGACCGACCCTTATTTGGAATTGAGAGATTGTATACGGAAGTAAATAAAATCGTGTTATGTAGAGTTTTAAAATATTCTGTGTTTAAAATTACATAATACAAACTCAATTAGAAACATCGGTGTAAATCTCTTAATAATAAGTATTTGTTCCCAAAATTATGAAAAGAAGTTTCCAAAGAAAATGTTACATAATAGATTTTTTTATTGTGCTTTAAAATTTATTGTGCTTTATTATCTACGTACCTACGTGATTTTTTTCACGGTTCAAAGAACCATGTGCATGGAAAACACAGAATGAGACAGGCATGTTCATAAAATGTAGAACGACCCTTATTAAGTGTTTAAGACCCTTATCCCTTACCTCTATTGTCTTGAACACACTAATTTCCTTTCATTGTAGTACAAGATGACATTTATACGCAAACGGACCTCCGTATTTCAACCGGCAAGCCATCCAGACAAAACGTAGATCACTAAGCTGCGAGTGAGTAAAGACCCTTCAAATCCTCCGCGCTATTGCTGCGCGCACGACCCGGCCAGATGTATTGGCACCGTCAAATACTCCCCCACAAACATAACCTTACGTCTTTGTAATAAAGCTTACAATGGTTACGTTGAGTTTCTACTGACCCAAGCTATTGTACGAACACGGCTGACCGGCGACTTTTGTCCTCAATGAGGTTACGGCGTGGCCTTTAAGACCCCTTGGAGTGTGGTGTGTGGCGTTGTGTGAAGGAGGGTTTAATATAGGTTACTGATATAATTCGTTCCGACACAAAGTTTAGTAGGTATAAATAGAAACAAAGGACCTTAAAGCTAATTCCAGTGTTTGGTAACTGTACTCGTATTTATTGTAGATAACAATTTCGGATTCAATTTTCTCCCTAATGATTCAGTCTAATGAGTCATCTGAAGTTATTTACCAAAATATGTAGTATGGAAGAAAATTTGTGGCAATTCTTTTTAAAAATACAAAAATATAACCCCTACCCTATTTTTACTTTCTGGTTTTTTTTATCACAGAAGGAAACAAAGTTATTTTCAGTATACATACTTTTCGTACGAGTAAATATTTTTAACGCAAGTGCATGTGCGGTATCCGCAGTCTTCACTGCGGAATGCGCCAGATCTATTCCGTTTGTTTCAAAGCCGGCGTGAACGAAATACCAACACAAGCTGCAGCCTTAACTTCGTTGGTGCAAGAGCACTACCGAATTCATAGACGGCGGCCGTTATTGCCTAAAAAACCAAAAACCAACACTTCCCTGGTTATAGTGCGTCGGAAACCCTTTTAACGCCACGGACGACACAAAAGGGCCTCATCAAACGTCGATCTCGCTGTTGTTTCTTTTGGCACGGCGCCGGAGGCAAAAAGGGCAAGAGTATGTGCTGACCCGATCATTAAAGAGATTGATGGCACCTGGGCGCTAGGCTCGGGCGATAAATAGTGGCGATTCGGATAATCCTGCCGGCGGCCGGCGGCTCCCGAACGCGTCGGATGGGCGGCATCCATTCTCTTTATTGCGCCGTGCTTTACAGCAGACCAGCTCTGTCGCCTTCCCTCCGAGACTAACGGATGGCTAAGGACGGATAACGATGGACTCCGCCTGCTTTGTTGCGCAACTTGAATAACTGCGATGCGCTCCTTGGAGCCAGGGCTGTCAGGTACTGTTCTGTACTGATTGGATAGTCGCTGAAAATTAAAAACCTTCATTTAGAAACACTTATAAATGAAAACTATGTACCCTACCGCTAATTGGAAATGTCGTTAGAATTTAAAGCGTTGATGTAGGTAACCGTAAATACATTAGAACCCTGCACGCTGTCCAGCAGGAATATTGAACGTGAATACTACAAAATAAGAAAGACGATTTGGGATATTTTAAGAAAACAACTTGGGAGAATTGGCTTAGTAGTTAGTATGCTGGGAGAACACATCCAGCCATCGTCTACTAGTATAGTACAGATAATGCTTTAGTTTAAGACTAGGTGATCGGTTGTTTGGCGCATTTTTATTTATTTAAAATAATAGGCAATTTCTTCAACAAAGTTTTACAGAAGGTAACTGACTCCGGAGGGACTGACTCTGAACCATCCATTCTAATGAACCAACTAACTCTATGTGAGGGGGTAGGCTTGAGCCCTAGTACTTAACCTCTTATAAATTATCGAAAAAATAATAAATGCTTCAATTTAAGGAGCTCTACCAGTTGGGATACTTTATAGACTGATAACGATGATAATAACTAATGATCTGCTCGAGCTCATCTCGCCGTCTCTTTTTAAAATAGAGCCTCACAGCTAGAGTAATTAGAGTGAATAGAGTCGCAGATTTCTTAACTATTTTCTTAACTGTTTTCATAGCTATGACTGCCACTTTGGTCGATGCTGTTCTACTTGTTGCCAGCAATCAGCCTGAAGCCTGAAGTAAGCAGATCATTATCGACGTCTTTGCAGCGATACCTAGGTCGGCCAACAGGGACATGACTCATGTTATAAATTAAGTTGTTTGGTGACATTTCACAAAAAAAAACAAATGATGGACCTCAAAAATCGCAACCAACACTTCACATGATTAATTAGATCTCGAACGACGTGCTAATGAAATTCTTAACTTTGTTTCCTGTCCGAGTTTTTTCACACATCAGCCCCAAGCTTTATAATCGTTTAGGGTGCCCAAATAACAATGAGCTTATCTATTTTATGGTTTTTAGCAAAAAGGTGGCGTCGGAGGGAAAACAATGGCAAATTAGCGATGACGGTTAAAAATGACGATTGGACGGTGGCGGCAGTGAATACACAAGTCATTGCAGAGGGTAAGTTTGACTATGCTATTGAAATATTTGCCCGATTTAGTTATTAGGAGCGTTTGGTCGTAGCTAGATCTGTCTAACTCTTTGGTGAAAGAAAACAACGAGAGGCATACCTATATCTTCGGTCCAGTGATAATCTATGCAATCTCCAATTTTGAGGTGAGCAAAAAGAAAACAAAATTGAATTGATCCTGTAAATCAGGTTTTACAACTATTTTTACAAATTTGTAAGCTTATAGTTATAGTTAAAGACTTTTGCAGATTGCATAGGTAGTTTACCACTGGACCGACAAGTAAACAATGACGTACCTACTACATACGAGTAAGTTGAAGAAAATAATCTGTCGCCAGCACCAAGGAATTCCCACGACCTTCACTAGATCTTCGGGCCACCTTGTGGGAGGCCTGCCACGGCTGCGACTTCCACTCCCTTAAATGCCTTAATTAGTATTTGAAAAACTACGTGTTAAATCAAAAGCTGTCATCGGGTCGTGTTAATTATTGTGACGTTCAAAACAACTTCTGCAGGTCAAGGCGGTGGCAATTGGTCAACATCTGGTGATGGCTGCTCATCTGCTACCACATAAAAGACACAAACAAGCAGCATGTTCTTCTCTACGTTTCAGCTAACTACCTAATACGAAATGCACCCTCTGTGCTTGCCTGGACACCGAAGGCCGGCAGGTTATAAATGCCGCAGGCTGACGCACGGACAGACGTTATTAATTTACAGCGAATGACAATATATTGACAGCTTGCGTTATTTTTCAACCAAGGCAAGCAGATACGAATGGTGGATCACCAGCTCTGTATTTAGCTTTTTAGTTAGAACTTTCACAAAGTTAAACAAGGATTCAAAAGCCGCTACAGATCATAGTATAATAAGCCGGTCTTATGCCTAGAGCGATATTTTCGTGACAACCTGGTCATAGAAGACAGAAACAACATACATATCTACTATAACCGCCCTTTAGTTCAAAAATAATGTAAATTTGCCTTATACAGTGTATCTATGAAAATCTACATCCCATTTTAACCACGTATTCTATCAACCATTCCTAAGCAACATTTTTCAAAACTCACTATATTATTATTACTTTATTATTATTTAAACCAAGTTGTTAAAACATCTTAAAAAATATCAGTCTTCAAACTTTCATCAAATCTTACAGTCGTCTTCAAACTTTAAAAATCATTTCTGCCACCAAAGTGCTACGAACGCTTTTTTAGTACTTTTTGTCGAAGGTTAAAGACATCCATAAACATAATCTAACCACTTAATTAATGACCGTCACCTAATGTCTGCCGGACAAAAACGTGGCCCGTGGCGACGCAGACATCAAGATCGCAGTTATGGCCGCTATCTGCTTCCGTGTACGTAGAAATGTTTTCAACCTTATACCAGTATTTTTGCCCGGGTTTTTTGCCGGCAGAGAGCATTATGTTTGTTTGGAACATGTTTATGCAAGAGGCTTTGTAGATCGTGATCTTTTTATTCAGTAGTTCCGTTTATCAAAATAAGTATTTTACGAGTAGGTACAAGAGATACCACATAATACTGGCCGTATGGCGCATTGGTAGTGACTGTCTCATGCGCCCAAGGTCGTGGGTTCGATTCCCTGAACAAACATTCGTGTGATGAACATGTCTGGGTGTCAATATAATATTTATTTAAGTATTAAATTTGTGCGACTATGCTGTCTGATATCTGAAACTAAGTGATTATGCTACTTAGTACGAGATGTTTTGTGTTATTCTTAACTCTATTCTATAAGAGAGTAACTTTATTTGCTACAACTTCAACTAAAAGTATTTTCCAATAAAGGGAACTGGAAAGATACGAATAAACTTACCAAATACAAATTCACAGTGTTATAAAAAGAATAAGAATTAATAACTCATCTACAATTTATTTCAAAAAGAAGGTGCGGTTATAAATATGTATTTTATCAATTTAAATCTAATCATAAGCTATGCCTAGACAACCAAACTAGACTAGAAAATTATCAACCAAACTTCAAATCCCATACAAAAATCTATGCTCAATTGTTTATTTGCCGGAACAATAGGCAGGAAAAACGTAGAATGGACAGCATCGACTTTTCATCCTATCCGGAATGCCGATCGCGGTCACCGCTGCACCGGCGAAAATTTGAAAGGCACTAGGCTACATATTTTATAAGTCCACTTCGATTGTTCCGGCTGAATTTTGCTTTTTTTTCGTATCATACGCGGCACTTGTCGATGTACGCATCGACACATGGCCGACTTTTTTTTCGCGTTGCCAAAAACCAACCGGAATGCACGTTGGTAAGTCTTTATTGAACCCCGAATGATAAAGTTACGCGACGAAAATGGTTCGTTCGGTTTTTCTTGTTGCGTTTCGTTCGACTGTTTCTGTCGCGGTGCGCGATGAAATGAATGACAAATGCTACAATAGGATACCAGCCGTGCTCTCTTTTTTTGGTTTGGCTTCAGTTGATAAAAAAGTTTTCCGCCGTTTGGACGCGACCCGGAAACTGTGTACCCATATCAGTGGCAAAACCATCGGTTTAATTTTTGAATAGTTATTTGTTAGGTTATGTGAGAATCGAAAATATCACCTAGGAAGTTCAAAATCATTATATGAATCATTTATGCGTAAATTTATGATTCATAGACCCTTTACAGTCCCTTTCTCTATCTCATTATTCTTCTTTATCTCATTATCCTACTACACGGTACCAAATATTTTGCATCTCCTTTGTATCCAAAAGTGTTCAATTCTTCACATTACCAATGGAAAATCTTACAATTATCACACACATTAGTAATAAATAATATAAAGACACATTTTTATTCTTGGAAAATTGACCTCGTCATTCCGATTAGACAAAAATGTTTCCTTTCCGGGTTTATGTGCAAAACAGAGATAAAATCCCATATTGATTTCTATACACTAACCTATCACATTTCACGCACCATTCTTCTCCTAGGTCCTACTATCACAACGTCTTAAATTAACGCCTGTCATGTTTTTTGCCATGTGAACGCGTACTTGAAAGAGCGTATAAATTCCGATTCCATAAAAAAAATAATGGATATCGATGGCAGATACAGCCCCGGGCATCGATCCCGGAGCCTCGCGCCGGAAACGCTTCCTTCTCGCCATTCACGCGGGACAAAGGCGCAGAGAACACAGTTCTACGACAAATTCGACGCACTTTTTGTCAGGTTATTATTTAATAAAATTTATTAACAAGCGTTTTGTGCTTCTTCGCTTTTGGTGATCCGTGGAGAGGTGAAGGGATCGATTTAGATTTGAAAGGGGAGAAAGATTTAAATTTTCAATCGATAATCGCTATTAACAATTTTTGTTTAAGGTAGGAGAGCAGTCGGAATTAACACAATTTACTATTGCACTTGACACAGAGCCCTTTATTTACAGTGTTTCTTTGGAAGTTATGTTTTTAGTGATAATATGTCATACATAGTGTTTATTAATAATTTGAACACCAAATGCCGTGTTAGTCTTTGGTATTCCTATTGAAAAGCAGGTTTAACGAGAATCTCAAGTTAACTACAAATCGCGTGCAATCATATGCCACGCCGACCTATATACGCGCGCACAGCGCGTTACAGATCTTTTGAATATAGGTCGGCCAACTACCAACTAAACCAACATCAATTTACAATTCAAAATACATAATTATGCACTGTATTGTATAAATTTTATTTTTCATTTACCAGGTACTTTTTGCACAGTGATCATCCACCGCCAAGTTGGATTGAACTTCCTAAAAAAGTTAAGTTGGGCGGTCACTTTTCTGTTTTCCTTTAGGATTCCAATCTCTCCAGGGCTGTAGTCTATTACCATTGAAATGGTGTTCGTCGAAAAGCTCTACTCGTACTATCTTTTCTTTATCTGATACCTGATGGTAAGATATCACCGCTGCCCATGGAGATCAGCTACACCAGAAAGAGCGCTGATACGTTGCCGTTTAGACTTGTTTCTTAGAAATTTTAATGTCGTACAGATTCGGATGTACCATCTACAGTAATATTAGTATTCGGAACACTGTTCTCCCGCTCTCACTCGCACTTACCCGCTCCTCCAACGCAATGTTTACTTTACGCTTCGCACAAAGACTAAATCCCGCTTTTGTTGCATTCGCGATGCAGGCGAGATATTAAAAGCACGTGTGGCCAAACAAAGGTTGCGTTATGCGGCGGATTATTTGCCAATTTATGGCGCTTTTTGTACTACGTCGAAAACCCGCGCCGGAAATTTGGCTCCATTTCAACGAATGATCTTTTCGATATAAATATCACGGTAATGCGAGAGTGGACAAAAACATTGTGATGGACGATTTTCACCTCGCCCGTGGGATTATTTTTTCGTGTTTTCAATTGCACGTTTTTACACGGTCTTGGTTCAAGATATTGATCGATTGCTACTGGTGTTGGTAAATAGAAGTTTAAT
Organism: Cnaphalocrocis medinalis; assembly: GCA_014851415.1. Taxonomy (NCBI): domain Eukaryota; kingdom Metazoa; phylum Arthropoda; class Insecta; order Lepidoptera; family Crambidae; genus Cnaphalocrocis; species Cnaphalocrocis medinalis. The sequence goes on along the minus strand of CM026289.1, from coordinate 5,314,540 downwards.
ACTATTGATAATCACATTTTAAATTTTTTTTATACTGCTCATATTACGTAGTTTCAAATGTTATTTTTTGTAACTATCATTACATAACTTCAAAATTCGTAATATATAGTTTCTATGTTAATTAGTAACCTTTTCAGTAAAATCTCTTCTCTTTCCAAGGGATGGTATATCAAAACACCTAGAAGAATAGCAGCACTGCATTTTCTTCTCCAGTCTAATAATTTGATTGGGACTTTCAGATTAGTCCCAATCAAAGCGCCAGCGCCAAAATTGCAGCGCTGGGCAGTGCCTAGCATCAGGCTGAGATTGGTACCCTTTGCCAAATACCTAGTTGTTATTTTTTTAATTATTAATAAAATAAATAAATGCGCCAGACAATCACACCAATCAACCTGGACTCAAACTAGGGCAACCCCTGTACTATGAGAACCAGGTAACGATAATTAACTGGGGGCGTCAACCCAGAACTGTATGCAAAAATGTAGTTTCCTAAATTGACTTGACCGGGAATCGAACCCGGGACCCGTCGCACTTCGGATCATAATATTTAATGTGCTCCGCATATAATATTTTATGTAGTTACAATACTTATGGCAATAAAGTTTATCACTATCATTTAATGCTTTACATTTTCTGTAGAACAATGTATCTACTTACATATCGTGAAGATGTCAATGGGTATACCTTCTATAGATGTTGTGCTTCTTTGAGGCTACAAGTCGGCCGTCTCCCGGCGACCCGCGTCGTAGGCCGCGGCTACAAATCAGCGTGGGCTATTAAGGGCGATAAAATTTTACGACTACTCGCCACTTTCTAGCGTCGCCTCTACGCTAATATGACTTAGTCACGGCTTACATGCCGTCTGAATATATTTTTGTAAGTATAATAAAAAAATCCCTATGTACTTATGTCTTGATTATTTCAAACTAACAAGTTTAGAACGTCGCAGAATAATCTTAGACAACATGTTCCTATACAAGGTAATTAATAAGAAGATTAATATAATAAAAGTAAAAACTTAAGAAAATCTTCTTCCCTTTTATTACAAAACGGAGAGTAACGTTAGATTTTAGAATTATTCTGTCACTTTCAAAAAGTTTACAACTAAAAGTATGCTTTAACTTTTTAAAACAAGGCTGCCTACCTAAGCGGAGCGAGTTGGAGCGAAGTGAAATCTACCAATTGAAGAAGTTTGTTTGTCGAGTACCGGAGTTTTTATGTCATACCTACTATTGGCGGGTTTCACTCCGCTCCGCTTTGGTGGACAGGTAGCCTTACCTTAGATCACGTTTTGTGATGTGTGTGTTTCAGTTTACGCCATGTAAACCGCGGAAACATCGTTAATTTGGTAGTCACACCGACTTTGGACTACATTTAGCCGTCGATAATTTTAGAAATCACCGTGGCCCCACACTTAATTATCCCTTATTGTTTACACTACAGGATAGCCATCGAAACGCAGTAAAATAGAATAAAATGCTCCCAGAATAGTTCCGAGGTGGTCCGGGGGGGCGTGGCGGACGCGATCTATGCTTTCCGTATCGCATAAAATGAAATGGTTATTAGTAAACGTTTTTGAAAATCAGACATTAAATTTTATTGTTACGAGCTTTAATTTGGGGTTGAAAGAAAACGTTTTTAAGTTTTAATACGGATTCAAACAAAAGCTTATCCCTTATACATAGGTAAATGCCGTCAAAGAAACATTTTATTAGCATCCCATAGATAATTGCTTAATTATATTAATTTTTTAATCTGAAATTTGATTTTGTAATCAAAATTACAGACTGAACTCAACAATTTTGACAAAATATGTTAACTAAACCTTAATTGAATATATTTTGAGCCTCATTTTAGCACAATAACATAAATTATCATTTGTTGTTACTAAGTCAGTACAGTTAGATAAGATTCAAATAAACTAGATCACACATTTTTAACCATCCCATGATCTATAAAGGTATTTTACTCTTTACACTTGTCGGCTTTGCTATTGTCAACCGCAAAACCTTTGTGCGTACCCAAACGTTAGCTATTTGCTACACTTTCTCATCACCTGACGTAAACGTCTTTATCAACGTACACACTAACTCACTACGACACTCACGAGTTATTGTCACTTTGACGTTTACTCGGAACGTCAGAAAAAAGAACAGCCCTGTCACCCCCCGCTGAAAAAGCCTTTGCGGTCAAAATGTCTCAATCTGGATACGATAAAAAATGTTGCGAACCACTTTTGAAATGTTGCGAGTGATTATTTATTATTTTGCTTTGGAGTTGCGCCGTTCCAGGTAGGGAGCCTGCTGGGCTGATAACTTTATTAGATCTAAACTAAGTACTATCCTTTTTTTAAAGGCGCGACTTTCGCATTCAGTAATTGTATCAGGCAGGAAATCTGTTCTATGTCTATGCTTAAAAGTGTTGGGCGCCACTGACTGATTCGTTTAAAATTGGAATACCTACTTTTGAATTTAGATAATTTTGTTCAAAGTTTTATATGTAAGGTTAACAAGTTATAATAACTCTTTACTATTCTACATTAGTCACGGCTATTGTCAAATAACTAACTGTACTTTCCCCGCTATGTGTACCTATTTATTACCTCCTTAATTGCAGGGCACAAACAAGCCGTTATATAAGAACAAAAGCAAATGATTTCCGAAAAAAATTGGCAATCAATTCGCACAAAGACAGGTTTGCGCAAAAATAGTGATTGTGTTTTTTCGCCCAACCTTCCCAATTATGAAGGGGTGGTCAGTAAAAGAAAGTTGCCCGCAATAAAAGTAAACCTTTCGGGCCGAGCCACCGAAGGGTTGCTATTTATTTCTATTAGCCGCCGGGTTAGGAGCGACACATTTCGCTTCATGCGTTTGTGACCATTATCTGTGTTCAGAGCGGGATTACTTCAAAGGGGGTTATCGCAAATAAAAAAATCGCTACATGGGGTGACTGTCGAACTGAGATCTATCTACATGGTGATTGGTTATTTTTGATGAGAGATGTCAATTTACTAAACTATTACTTACATTTTTCACACGCAATAGCAGCCCCCATTAAGGATTTTAAATCAAAATGTTGAGTGTGTTATGTCACTTGAATAAATGTTTATCTCTAGTAAAATTTACGTACAAACGTCAGTACCTACTATGTAAATCTATCATATGTCTGTCTCCAATGGACTCTCACTGCAATCTCCAACACATAATTCGATATCAGTCGAAGTAGGACAGATTGTAGTAGGTAACGATCATTGACTGTTGTGCTTTAGCCATATAAAGTTAATCGGCCCTTTTTGGGGCAATTGTTGGGCCTTTTGGGTTATATTTTTTTGTGTATGCTAAATCGGGAAATTTTTGCTCTCGCTAGAGACGGCCTGAACGCGAGACTATCCCGGCCGAACCTGGTCATATGGTCACATTACCGTGCCTCGTAAAATCAAAATGGCATCTCGCCGCGGCCGGGTTAACTCGACTTTTGAAAAGGATTGTTTTAGTTGCAGTTGTAAACGGGAAAAAACTCCTGCCATTCAGAGTGCGCTCATAAAGTAATTTGCACAAATTCGCAAAAGGGTAAAATTCTGCTGCGAGAATTTTTTAACTGTACCCTAAACCCGTTACGTATTGAATTTGGCAAAAAAAAGGCGCTGTCACCGTTAGACTTTCAGCTTTTATAACTCGTTTAGTTGCCCTTCGCTGTTTGTCTTTTGTCCGACGTTTTGGATGTACTCGTAGCAAAGAGTTCGTACTGCAGTGCCACATCGAATATGCCTTCTGTAAAAGTTTTCTCGTGACACAAATAAAATGATGTGTGTAAAAGTAACATAGTAGAAAAATCTAAAAGACTCAAGAAAATATAACATTATTTGAATATGAAAACTCTTATAATACACTAAATTAAAACTTTTTCTGCAGATTTATTAATTGGTACAAAAATCTTAAACAAACTGACCTATACCTATAGGACGGATCCGACCAATAGGATCCCTCTAGTTTGAAGAGTAGGTATTCAATTTTGCAATATAAAATAACTACTTCTACGTAAGACTGATCTAAGGAAAAGTTGTCAAACGATTGATAGCTGATCTAGAATTCAAGGTACCAATTGTCAAAAGTCGGGAACGAATTAATCAGCACATGTCGAAAGTGAATGCAAAACGCACCGCCTACGCAAGTTTCCCTGTTTAGCACGATTGGGCGGGGGCCGGAGGGCTGCCGATATAAAACCGATACGATTATCGTAATCGGCGACCGTGGGCCGCGGGTCAGTACCTCGCCCAACTACTTTCGCCGGGCCCTTTACACAAATTGATTTTAAATGCCGATTTATTTCCGCCTCATATCGCCGAGCCGATCTTCCTATGAGTTTTACGGGCGGATTTACTTGGGGTTAAGGAAGTTGAAGTTATAAAACGGTTTATTTCTTTTTCGGGGCCGCGTTTAAGCCCCTAATTATGTCGGATTAGCCTACAAAGTACTAAGGGTAAATAGAGGGACGTGGGTTCTCTTTGTGGCGACTGAGATGGTCAAACAAGAGTAACAAGCTAGAAATCATTCGATTTATCAATGCCAACGCTAGGTGGTTAACGCGTTTTTCAAGGATGCTGGAAGATCCATTTACATGCATGACGCAGAGAGGATATTTGAGGTGATCTAAAATGTATTAAGACTTTTAATTCTTGAAGAGTCGAGGCATGCCCAAGCCGGGCATTAAAAATCACTTATTACTAATTTGAAACTTAGGTAGGTACAGCCCTAGCTTTTGAATAGTAGCATTAGGGGTTTTGCAAATAAAAAACCGATAGATGGCGTTATGTATGAGCCGGATTCAACTACAAGGGGATTGGTTATAATTTGTCGATTACGCTCTACCTATGCTTTATTTGACGGCCGTTTAGCGCAGTGGTTTGAGCGCTGGTTGAGATGCAAGGGTTGATGGTTCTATTTCCACACCAACACAAATGTTTGTTGATGAAACAGATGTTTGTGTTGGGTCTGGAGGTTTGTGGTTCCTTCGTTGTTTCTGCTTTTCATGGCACAAGGGAAAACCTTAGTTAGGGCCTAGGAAAATGCATGTGATGCTCTCAAAGTTGAAACTCACGCTCACATGCCGTTATTAATTGGATGTTACGTTGGTGAAAGCCATCATTGCATACCATCAGGTAATCCGAATGTTAACTGGCCCCCAATCACAAAATAAACCCCTAATTTGCTTCAGCCTACACGTTACGTTTGAAGCTACCAAAGAATCCTTAAATCTGCTAAAGCCCAAAGTTACCCGACATTTTCTCACGCACCGAACGGTCGCTAAAAAGAAACCTAGCATCTCCCGATCCGTTTATTTGGCACCGGAGGATATCGGAGGTGAACTTAAAGGGGTTACGGGCTTAAGCCAGCGGCGCCTGGCGGCGGCCCGCGTATTGGGGCTTACGGTGATTTACTCGTTACCCCCGCTCGCGGGCCCAGCCTTACTTTTTGTTTACTTAACGGATCAGGGTCTACCCTTTATTGGGTAAAGTCGGAAAAACTGATATTCCACGTGACGTAAACTTGGACGAGTTTATTGGTGGATTTGTATCGGATTTGTTTTATGGAGAGAGGGCGCTGATGGTAGTTTGATACGCATAGCTATGGTTGATGAAATTTTAGTGTCTGCCTTTTAAAGACAATCAACCAGACTTCCCAAATCCTTGATCACGGTCAACTGAGATGATGATTTTAGAAACAATTTTAGAGAGCCTGCGCTGTATTTCGTTAAGTGAGTGAGGGTACCAGAGGCCCAATTGTGACTCTACTAGTGTTGCAGGTGTTTAAGCCTAGTGGCAATCGCTTACTATTACGTGATCTGTCTGCTCGACTGCCACATATCAAATAAAAAAAAACAACTAGGTAGACTCTTCCACCCTGCATAGAAGGTCTTTTCTGTGCGAAGTCACACTTGAATCTTAATCAAGTACCTATTTAGAAATTGGCAAGTCTCATGATAATATTGATCTTCGACACGTCCACTGATTGAATGTATTTAAACTGCTTATGCTAGTGTTTAAAGTTGGAATTAAGACCAAACATTACCACGTTATTATCACATCAAAAAGTCAAGTCAAGCTAACAAAAATTGTGCTTTGTTTTGGAATTTCACGGCAAGGGCCAATGACATTATGTTAATTAAATCTGCACAGTACTTTTTCTAAATACAAAATAAATAAATTGATGTTTGGTAGATTTTTTTTAAATACGCAAAATAAATATTGATATCTTTGGACACACGATTCCTTCATTTATCAAGAAACCTGAAGTACGAAGAAATCCTAACTATTAATCAAGTATTGATCCAAAATGGCACAACCAGTAGTAAAACACATCATCAATCATTGAGTACCACTTAAATAGCCCATAAATGCCCACAATCCTCGCGATCATTGAAAGGACCGTGAAATTCTTCAAACGAAATATTTTGTTCACACAATATTTCTCGATGTTCGACAAAGATGTTTGATATATTGTTTCCTATTCATTAAAGTAACAAGAATCTTGTAGAGGAAGCAGTAAGGCCGAAAATCGGATAGCGCAGATGATTGTCCGAATTAGGGTTGTCGTTTGATAGGTTTGACCAATAATGACCAGAACTTTTACGTTTGATTCTTTCCCATTACCTTTTTCCCCATACACGCTATTTGAAAATTAGAATAAAATTGTATCACTTTTCAACGTCAGCTAAATCTTCCTAACACGTTGCCTTTCCTAAGTTACCACGCATACACCTACTTAAAAAATAGTGAACAACTTCGTGCTGAAATCAGGGAGTCTAAATATCTAACTGTAATTTTTTTCAAAAGGCAAATTCTAAAAATAGTAGGATATAACAAATCCAAATGTACTTTCAACTTTACACTCTTATTATTTATCTATTCAATATTAGCCAACCCTGTGTGAATAGAAGTGGTAGTCTCCACTGGCCGATATAAATCAAAGTGGAACAAGATATTAACGTGGACGGCCGAGGTGACAAAACCTATTGTGCAGACCCTGCAGAAAGCCAGAGCGGTTAGCGCTTTGAATTAAAAAAAAAAACAGAAAAAAGAACGCTTTGAATACCTACTCGACATTTTTCATGCGCATTTAGGTAAGTATGTGGTAATGAGATCGCCGAAATTAAGCCTACATGAAATTTCTATGATGCTTATTACATTGGGTATGAACTTGTAAGTCCAGTACCTAAACATTTTTTTCCTAGACTTGTTATAGAGCCCCATATCAAACAATTAGAAATCAATACAGCTGATGACTAGCCAACTAGGTTCCAAATGGCAAAAAACGGAAGCCTTCTTAAGATTAGTCATGTCTGTCTTGTCGATTTATCTGTCTGCCCGTTCGTATGTCACAGCCATTTTTTTCCAAAACTACCTATAAGACTTATATTGTAGAAACTTGGTAAGTAGATGTGTTTTGTGAAACGCATTTAATTTGTTCATTAAGATTTTTTGGGGTATAGGTATGAGGAACTGTCTTCAAAAATAATATTAAAAGTATTTTTTTTTTCTAAACTGAATGAAAGTTTGCCTGAGAGATACTTCTAAAATGGAAAAATGTCCCCCTGCCTTAGGACAAACTAAAATTTAAAGAGGGTGACATAACTAATTCTAAACTCAAAATGTATAAGTAATTTACTTTTTAGACTTCAGTTTCGTATATAGGTACTCGTAATGACATCAGAAGAATAAAATAAATAAAATAAAATAAAATAAATAAAATTTATTGGAAAATCATGTTACAATCAATACTTTTAATCTACTTAAACTAAGGAAGCTATTGTAGTTGGGTGCCTGAACTAGGAAGATCCTGTATCTCAGGCGAAAACTAATAGAAGAGGAGGACTTACATTAATAATAATTTGATTTAAACAATAATTTGATTTGAATTTAACAATTGCTATAATAATTAATACGTTATAATACAATAATACTATTTATGACATTATCTAATGTAACACGCAAGCTGAAATGTCGAGTGAGTAAATCAACCTGACAATCACTTATGCAACAATAATAACCCAATTCTTAATTTTGATGACACACACACATTCTTGACTTACTCTACATACTTTACAAAGACGTTTATTTAGCAAAACTGACTAACTAACACAAATCTACAGTTGTAATAAGATTACAATTTTAGTAAAAATGAATACTTCTTTACTGAATTTACTTACTTATTATATAGTACCAATAAATAGGTGAACCTAGTAACTAAAATACATATAATATGGGGCCTTATTCATAATCTACTAAACTAATATAGCGTTTTTCGGCCATTTGTCTTGCCGGACAGTCAGGGTCGCCAGTCTTATGGTTGCTCGGCTTTTTGAACTGCAAGCAAGTGGCGCATTTTGGTGGCTCGACCTTCTTTGGGCAATCCTTAATTTCGTGTGCTTCTCCACAATGCCCGCAAATGGTGTTCACTCCTCGACATGTTTTGGCGGCATGACCATACTGCTGGCACTTGTAGCATCGGGTCACAAGCGTGAAATCTCGTACAGGGCAGGAAGACCAATTAATAAATACTCGGTCATTAATAATTAAGGCCTTACGGACCTCTGCAGGGACCTCAATGACGTAGTTACAAGTCTCAGCGTTTTTCCTTCCAGATTTATGGCTAAGTCTAACTGAGCTCAAGAAATTTTCTAAGGTCATGCCTTTCAGCTTGTCGGCCAGGTTTTGCTGGAAGATGCAGTTGTAAACCTCCGTTTCTGTCATGGACGTGGGCACTCCTATTATAACAATTCTAGGCCTTCGTTTTTTAGGTTCATCTACTGTAAACCCTGACGTCGACAGCTGCTCTGACTTTTTAAGTTTCTCGATGTCACTTTTGGAGTCCGTGTTTATAATCACACCACCATTTTTTGTTTTTCGCAGACCTCTTACTTGCAGCTTCATATGTTCAGGGCGTATAATTTTCTGTACCAGGTTTTTTGTCTCCTCACTTGACTTAGTTTTGTCAGCAGGATAAATTGCAATTGAACTCATTTGCACTGGCTGAATAAATTTTCCATCGCCCTTTTTTACCATGTCCGCAAAGGAATTGGAGGTCACTGGGGCTGGAGTAGAGGACACTTTAATAGCTTGTTTCAAATTTTGCAGCTCTTGCGAGAGATCTTGCTTTTCTTTATAATTCTGTAGGTAATTATGATTTTGAACGGCTTTAAACTTAAGTGACTGGTATTGGACAACCAACTGAGAAGTTCCTAGGCTCACATTACGGCACAGGTTGTTTATTCTAAGTTTCTGGTCCGCATTCAGTTTTCCCTCACAAGCTATGATGCATACCTCGCTTAAGCACTTCTCGATTTTTTGCATCCATTCCTGAAGCTCAGGGGTGCCAATGACTGCTGGAGCGTCGTCCTGGTGATGCTGCTGGGGTTGAGGGCGGGCTTGCTCTGGCGTCCTGGGCTGGGGCGCAGGTGCAGTTCTTGGTTGAGGTGCAGGGGTAGATGGCGGGCTGCGGAGTGTTTTTCCGCTTCTATTAAATGGACTTTCATCCATTTTCACTCAGAAAATAAATTTATACACTAAATACGACACATAACAAGTCACTGTTGCGCTAACATACAGTGACCCAGAAAAGTCTCTTCCGTCTAGTACGACTAGGTCACAATATTTATTACTACAGCAATTGTTTATTGAAATAAATTAACAGGTATCACGACTATCCGCATCGGTGATCGATGACTCAATCGAATGAGTGTCTATTATTACGTGAAAATATCAAAGCTACACAATAGTAAAAAATGCACGGCTATGAACACATAACCAGCTCGAATCATTGAAAACAACCATCAGTAACGCCATCTGTCGCGTTTGGCGAGCTTTGCGGGAACCTATGCTGGAATCGGTCGAAATATTCCGCATCACACGACTGCTGTTAAAAGGGAGTCTGATTTTCATTGGGGATTTCCTCAAATTGTAAAACTATTTTTAATGTGAAATGAAGCAGACGTGCTCACGGATAAGCTGGAAAACGATTTCCACCATAAATTGACAACTAAGTGGGTTTGTAACAGAATAAGTACCTAAGCTCATTTCTCTAGGGTTTAAAAGTCGCATCAGGGTAATATTGCAGGTTCTATGGTATTAAGGATTCAGTTTACGGTGCTATGTAGCAATTACATTACTACAAATACTCGCCTTCGCCTCGACTTGAGGATACCGGAGGTTGCTGGTGTCTATCGGCGGCAGCAATCGCTAAACATCAAGTAATACGTCCGCTCATCTGCCACCTATCACATAAAAGTTACATTTTGTACTGACTGGCATATAAAGGTAAAATGGACTATATTTAGGGTGTGGTGTAGCAATGGCACTATATTACTCGCCGTATGCCTGTGTAGGTACTACTTTAGGTACTTCCTTTATGACGGCCTCGATGGCGCAGTGGCTAAGGTGTTTTCCCGAAGCGCGAAAGGTCCCGGGTCAAGTCAATTTAAAAAACTAAATTTTCTAAGTTTTCTAAAGGTCTGGGTGTTCTGGGTTGACGCCCCCAGTTAATTATCGTCATCTGGTACTCATAGTATAGGGGTTGCCCTAGTTTAAGACCAGGTTGATGGTGGTGGCCCGCCCTCACTTCGTTTCGGGACATTAGTTCCACTCCCTTTCAATAGACGGCGCAGGGTGTCGATTGCATCGCGCTAGTGATTCGCCTTTTCGATTAGCATATTAGGTCTGTCGATGTCTATAGAATTTACCTCTTTATAAATATAGTATGGATTCTGCCTGGCTGCTAACCGCTCACGCCGTTTCTCCCAGCACCATGATCGCGCACCACCCTCCGCTGTTTGCACACAGCGGTGCCCCGCAGCGCTAGTTTTTACCATTCAATGAACCGTGCACCTCTATTTTGACAAAAGCGACGACATGCCTATAAGTGGATTATACTCCAAGCACAGAATGGAAGAGATTTCACGTCGCATTTATCCCACCTTTGTCTAACACTCACAATGGCTTGTTACGTAGGTGTTGTTCGCAATGAATAAGTTTGCTTTTTATCTGAGTTAAGAAGCTTTTAAAAAAGGCAACTCGGACATCTGTCGCGCTTTGTCGATCCGCCAAGATCGTTATCCGATCCAGAAAAAAGAGCAATAAGATTTGGCGGAATGTCTTCATGTGTCGCTTCTTAAAACATCTTAAAGTTTATTCAGTATTCATAAAAATGAACATGTATAACGAACAAATACTTTCAGAATTATTCATTTAGGGAAAAATACCTAATCTCATGATGTTACAATAACTATAATATGCTTTATAAACCCCTATGTCTTTTATACATTAACTGCCGCACTCAAAGACGTTATTGAAGCTTAATGTCCATTATCTTAATTATTATTAGTGTTAATTTATGTCAATTAAAATAAAGGTAAATAGTTTTACTTAAGTAACAATTAAGGTTTAATTAACGTCTCTGATTGCGGCAGTTAGTAACAGTATCACACTGTCTAAAAATTCTTCAAACGATTTCTATATTCAATTGTAGGTAGTCGTCTGCAGGTAGGTACTACTTAATATTTTTATGCTAAGGAACAAAGCATTAACTCCACCATATGTGATATTAAAAAAAAATACTTACTACATTTGATTAGATGCAGAAATACCAAGATTTTACGAGCCATAAAATTCGCTACCTAATTAATCTGGCCATTGGCTGAACCTTTTGAAATGCTTTCGCAACATACAAAAATGTTTTTACTTTTTTCGTAGACCTATTCGTGGCCAAAAAAAGGTTTGTTATAATTTCTTCTCCGATTGAATTATGAGTTTGTTTATTATACAGCGTGATACCTCGAAACGAAGGCGTTGCATTCATACACGTGCAAAACAGAATTCTTTTTCGCTATCACCTATAAATCAGGCCCTATTATAAAAAGGGCTTGTTCGAGTATCCGCATTGTCGCTTTATGGATGTTATGCCATTCATTACAGGCCATTAAACGCATTATAACGCATTCACCAGTGTTGGAAGACCCATCTCGCCTATCACTTTGCTTGCAAAATTGGTTTAGCTAATGGAAAGTCGGGGGTCTAGCGAGCTTGGTCGCGTTACCTCAGGAATCATTGTTTGGTTCAAGCGACACACCATTCAGACATCACGAAATAAATGGCAAATGTTGATAGAAAAAACGTATCGAACGCAGGCTTTGATAAGCCCGAATCCTTCGAGACCCTAAAGGTTTGTGCCATGTGGTACAGTTTTGGTGGAGGTAGAGTTTTGCAAAATAACCGTTATGGCTATCCTTAATTTAATTTATTTCATCAATACCATTTATAAAGAGATAACTTCAATACACCGAAAAATCGAAACACTTGTGTTATGTAATCAATGAAATCAATGCCCATTCATCTATTTATTTATTCAAGGAAAACAAAAAAGAAAAACATTGGTACAGGTTGAAATTTATACCTATCCCGAAAAGAAGTGAGAGCAGGCCACTGTAATAGTAATTTAAATAAATAAATTCGTTTACTCAGTCCCAAAAAAGTAGGCATTAAAAATAACCAAACTTTCTCGTGAAACAATAACAAGTAGAAATGTAAGAGCGTTAATACATTGGTACTTATATCATGTCGGATTATAGTTACAGATTGCCGGTTACATAATTATTCAGTAAGTAATAAATATACTTTCCTATTGCACTAAAATTAAACTCTTCTTTCTAAGAATTTCTTAATAGATTGTACATTTATTGACGTATGATTTATTTCGTAGTACTAAGTAAATATCTGAGATATAATATTTAGCTGCCTTGATATTCTGTGAAATATCCATTTTTTTTTATTTAGGGAGTTAATCCACTGTTCTTATATTTACTTTTGCCCAACCACACCCCAAATTCTTTGACCAAAAAATCATAAAATCACAAATAAGACGTAACTTTTTCGGATCACCATAAAAACTTATTCATTGACGAAAGATTAATAGTTCACGAGGCGAACCGTTTCTGTTCTATTACTTTTAGAAAACTTTATCGTGTGGAAATGACAATTTGCAGTTCAGCTAAGATACACCTTTCCATTGTATCCAAATCTTTTTGACTTTGAGGGCGTGACCGCGTCGCCCAAGAAAATATCACCGAAAATGTTTTGAGGCGCTCTATCCAAATATTTACTTACCCAGAAACATTTTATTAAAATCTTTGTGACTACATGTCTTTGGTTGTGTAGAGCTTTGTCGGGACGACAATGACTTTGTAACCTTCGTGTGAAATAAATTGTTATGTTGTTTATTTAGTTGCGTTGCTAACGCCCACTGTATCTTGAATTATTGTAGTAATTGTAGAGCAGAGTTTTCTGCTTGAACATGTGTTACGAGAATAACTTCAAAGAAGAGATTTATTTCTCCCATTTTTGTATGTAGACCTACTTAAATATTGTTGTTATATTAAATCGATGGGGAAATGTCTCTTGTATTTATTAATGAAAAATATTTTCTACTCGCGAAGTTGAGGCATCCAACTCCAACTCTTGATGAACATAAAAAAAGTAGGAAGTGACTAAGTATTCGTGAACGTTATAATCTTCCCTAAAAACTACTTTCTACTTTTCTTCTAACAACGTTATTTTCGATAAGACCGCCAAAACGGTATTTACCATAGCATTAGGTTATGACACCTTTTGAGCAAAAACGAGTGTCTATCTATATATTCACTTTCATCATTACCTATTCCATACCTACTTTACAAATACAATTCTGTACTAAACGCAAAAAAAAACACTGCAAACTCTACGGTATTTCAGTTAACAATTATGAATGAAATATGACACCTACTGCCAAGAGTCTTTGGCTCGGATATATAAAAGTTACTTCCTTTTAACCTACTGACCATTTTAAGAATGTAATATTATTATGACTGATGATTTAATAAAATTATGGCTTATGAGTGGCAATAAGTAGTGCAGGATCGAAGGATCGTTTCAGTCGCTGAGCCAGTGGAGTAAGTAAGTTAATATTATTATAAATACTTAGGTAAATTTGTTAATATCATTCATTATTATAAAATGAAGACGAGTAGGGAGACGGTAGAGCAAACCGTCTCCCGCAAGTCTTTGCGCTTAGTATAGAAACTAACAATGTACCTATATATTATATAAACAACTATGAGGCACTGGTCAACAACTCACGAATAGCTATTTATGTGAGAAGAAGTGACTTCCTTCTTAAATTCTAAGTTAAACCTTTAAATCTAGTACTTAGACTCAATCTTACGACACCTTACACCTTAACCTCTTAGGGCCTCGTTCACCACCTCCCGAGTAAAGTGTCAAGTAATCACTAAACCCACTATAATTTGTTTGTCAATTATAGTGGGTTTAGAGAAAATTGGCCCCTGGTATTTGTATTGAAAAAAAAAATATTTAAATTAAACTAGGCCGCGGACCAGGGGTCAATTTTCTCCGAACCCACTATAATTGACAAGTAAATTACTCGGAGGTGGTGAATGAGGCCCTTAGTAATGTAAAGTATTTATCAACAAGATTGTTTAAAATCTGTTTTCGACTCTACCTGCCTATAAAATATTTTTCAAGCCGCTCTACATTCACTAACGCCATCTGTTCACTTCTTTCTGAAACTTATACCCCTCACTTGGCGTCAATGTTCGGCTTGCTAGCTGACTGCACGTAACGGAAACGAGGTATATAGAACGTTAAACAGATGGCGCTGGTAGTATCATTGTAATAACGCTAAAGTAAATTCTATAGATGGCGCTTAGGACATGGAAATAAAAATATTTTTTCCATGTCCTAGTATAGTTTATAGATATTTCCCGTGGAATACCGGGACGTATTACAGGATGTATCTGTGGATATTTTCAAACATTCCTTTAACCACGTCTTCCAAAACCATTTAAATTGAACAACATTTATTTTGTTCTACGAATTTGGGAAATTTGTCGATTTTTTTTTCGACTCCCCATACAAAATGGCTTAGTGACCAACTTTGTATGAAAAGCTGAATTTTTTCATGCAATTTTTGAAAAGTTATTCTACAAATGTTGTTCAGATTGGTTAGTAGAACACTTGGTTATAGAGGTAAATATTTACAGATACACCCCCTATAGAATTTAAAGGTACCTAGTTATTTTAAGGTAGTGGTAAATTATGAGTGGTATTCGATGCACCCTCATATCTGGCGCTCTTTGCATTTATAGTCCTCTTTTTGCGTCCTCATTTAAGCCGTCTACACACGCCCCTTCATTATTGAGGCTCATTCCTCTACTGTTTTTCTAACAGCGAGATTATAGACCTTTGGTTCATTAGCTTGTATTAAACCGATTATGAGTAAACAATCGTTGGTACCTAATGTTTGACTTAGTCCATTGTAGTTTTGAACCTTATTTATGTTCTTTAATCTCAGTGGGTATCAGAGAGTTAATTAAAATACCTAGAGATTCGACAAACTGGTGTCGTATGTAGGTAGGGTTGCCGTCTCTAAAATTTGGAAAACAGGACAAGGCGCGTGAAAATCCCGGATTTTAGAGTCCGAAAGCCGGACATGTCAGCAAGATCTTTTTACACATATTCAATGTTATTTAATTTTTAAACCCGGTGTACAAATGAAACCTTCCCCGCACGCCCCCCGGATGCTCTCTAAAGTAGGACGAATCCGGGGAAATCCGGACGGATGGCAACCCTACCTATATGTAGGTTACTCCAAGGAAAACGTTGCTGACGAGCTCAGGGCGTGGATATTCGTTTTCTCATAAATGTTATTTTGGAATCGACGGCCACTTCTACTACCTTTTACAAACGGCTGCTATCGCTCTCCCCTAGCCCTTACAAAGATTCTGACTTCGTGTGACTTTAAACCTCAGAACGTTGAACCAACTCGCTCTTGACCGGATTTTTATGCGAGCTACATTTAGTTAAGCAATTTTAGCAGAACCTATTGAGTCATAACTCGTATGTTGTAAGAGAAATTATATGACATACGTCCTTATGTTCATGACTCATATGAGTAGTTTGCCTGTTCATCGACTCGTAAAAGAGGGGCGTGGTAGGTAATATGTTAGTAGTAGTAGTAATTAGTTTTTTGTTCTTTACTTACTTTTTTTAATTTACACAACACCTCAAAATATATTGACCTGACTCCATACTAAGTAGCTAAAGCACTTGTGTTACAGATATCAGACAACAGAGGAATCAGAAATATAATACTTAAATGCATATATAAACCTAGACTCTGAACAATGTATGTCCATCGGGGGGGAAGGGGATAAAAGGTTAGCAGCGCTCTTGTTACATGTGTTCATGGGCGGCGGCAATTGCTTACCACCAGGTGATCCGCCTGCTAGTCTGCTACCTATCACATTAAAAAAAAAATCGATACCACGACCTTTGTCGTGTATCAGGCAGGGTCACTACCAAATGCGCCATCCGGCCAGTCAACTAACTATACCGACTTTTTACCGATATTGTAAGTGTGTAAGGTGGACAGAGGATTTTAGTGAAAATTGCGGGAATTCCTTGAATGCTGGCGGCACAGGTCGATATGTGAAAAACATTTTAGGAGACCTATATTCAGCAGTGGACGTCTATTGGCTGAAATGATGATGATAAGTCAGAAAAATATTATAGTAATTTTCGTTCCACTGTATAACTAACGTACCTAATTAGATCTAAGTAAACTACAACCACATGTAGATATTATAATAGATACAGTAGTTACAACTAAAATTACAGGCCCTTGTGTCCAATAGCCATTACCAGCCAATGGCACATCAAAGTGTCCCAAATGGCCTGCATTGTGTGATAATGTATGCGTCCGTTTGTTTGTCAACAATCACCCTTGATGACGTCGGCACTGCCCGTGAATGGGCAAAATCATCATAAGTTTACGTCACATCTATTGCAGAATCTTATTCATAACCCTTTAACGCAGCCTAAACTTACTGGTTATCGTATTTTATCATATGGGTCAACTTTGTTTCAAAATCTTTGAATTTATCGACCTTAAGGTGACTGTCCAGTTTACAGGCCACTTTGTATGGGCCGTCCTATTATAAAGGTGGGGAGTTTAATAATTTCAGTCATCTTTTTTTTTTTAATGGATGGTATAGCAGACGGAGCGGCGGACACCGTCGCTGTCAGGGACATTGACAAACACCAGTGGAGTACAAGTGCGCTGCAACCTTTTATCCCTTTCCCCCCGGGTGGGCCCGTACCCTCACTCATCAGCGAAACACAGCACAGGGATGCTTTACGCCGGTTTTCTGTGTGGCAGTGGTATCACTCCGGTTGCGCGTTGCTCTCCCACAATTAATTGGTTATCGTTTTTAGGGTTCCTTAGTCAACTGTTTTTTATCATAAGGGTCAACTTTGTTTCAAAAATCGTTTAATTATCGACCTTGGTGACTGTACAGTTTACAGGCCACTTTGTATGGGCCGTCCTATAAAGGGTGGGGAGTTTAATTTCAGTCATCTTAAATTCCCCCCGATTCAAATTGAACCCCGTATACTACAGGGTACAAATTAGAGACCGATGGTACTCAGTGGATAAGAACGCGCCTTCCATACGGAGGCCCGTGATTCGAGTCCGAGCTTGCACCAATAAATTTTTCAAATCTATGTGAGGGAAAGCATCACGATGCAGCTTCCTCACGAGGAAACCTGACACATTTCGGATGGTTTTTGAAACTTGTCCATGATTCAGTTCGTCTGGTGTCCGTATTTGGGTTGCAAAAGTCAAAAGGCAGTCTCTTCATTGTAATTACCATATCCCCAAATCCTGAATTGGTCTTGGTCTATGCGTACCCCGGGCTTTGAAGTTATAGCTTTGGAGGCACCGCAATAATCTTGTGGGTCAAACCGTCATATTATGTAATCCGAGAACCTACCTCAATTAAACATGTTTTAGGTAACTACATGTATTTTAATACTAAACATACATTTTAGATGTTACAACGTCTTAATATACAAACTTGTTTTATGAATAATATTAGTTATTTAAAAATAGAATAAACAAGTCTAACAGATTCTAAAAATATACATACCTATAACTCAAACTAACAACATACTTAGCTAATCCAATGAATCTAACAATATATTGAAACTATTTTATTACTTGCAATATATTAATGTAGTGGTCCGCCTCTACATACGGTTATAAAATTTTCAAACATAAAGGCCATATGTACCTAATAAGAATAGGTGGTACTAATTGTAAACAACAATTACAGATTATGTATTTGAGTGAACAAAAAATGTGGAAGAGACACGCTTTCCTTTATGAATTTTATTGGCGGGACGACCAGAGTGAGTGAGGGTACCGGAGGTCCAATGTGTTATCAGTGCACTTGTGACTCTACTGGTGCTGCAGGTTTCTATCTATGGGTGGCGGCAATCGCTTACCATCAGGTGATCCGCCTGCTCATCTGCCACCTATCACATAAAAAAAAGTCCAATGGCAGTCTCTTCATTGTAATTACCATATCCCCAAATCCTGAATTGGTCTTGGTCTATGCGTACCCCGGGCTTTGAAGCTATAGCTTTGGAGGCAACCGCAATAATCAGTGGGTCAAACCGTCATATTATGTATTACGATCCGAGAACCTACCTCAATTAAACATGTTTTAGGTAACTACATGTATTTTAATACTAAACAATACATTTTAGATGTTACAACGTCTTAATATACAAACTTGTTTTATGAATAATATTAGTTATTTAAAAATAGAATAAACAAGTCTAACAGATTCTAAAAATATACATACCTATAACTCAAACTAACAACATACTTAGCTAATCCAATGAATCTAACAATATATTGAAACTATTTTATTACTTGCAATATATTAATGTAGTGGTCCGCCTCTACATACGGTTATAAAATCTTTCAAACATAAAGGCCATATGTACCTAATAAGAATAGGTGGTACTAATTGTAAACAACAATTACAGATTATGTATTTGAGTGAACAAAAAATGTGGGAGAGACACGCTTTCCTTTATAGGAATTTTATTGGCCGGCACGACCAGAGTGAGTGAGAGGTACCGGAGGTCCAATGTGTTATCAGTGCACTTGTGACTCTACTGGTGCTGCAGGTTTCTATCTATGGGTGGCGGCAATCGCTTATCCATCAGGTGATACCGTCTGCGTGTCTGCCATTTATCACATAAAAAAGTCATACACATCGAAAACAGACAGATAAAACAAATCAATTAAACTTCGAACGATCTTGACCTCGACTTTTTATTAAAATGCAATTAAAGCCTTCTACATTAAAATTCAAACGAGTTTTCAATCTTGTACAAAACGGACTTATGTACTAGTATTTATGACTAAATAAACGGCGTTAAAACCCAAGCGATATAGTACAGGTTTGTGACGTCACAAACATCCCAGATTACGATGACATGTCAATTCATACTCGTACAGACTGGGCAAAGGCGGAAAAACTATATAACGTCACGCTAGTATAGTCATACAAGGATATTACAAGCTTAATTGTTATTATGTATTCTTCTTCAACTTCTTTAAGCATATTTTAAAGCGAGCATAATATGGTTTATGGTAAAGTCGATACTAAAGTAAGAAAAAGAAAAATACCTAGTTCAGTTCTAAAAGAGGCTTTATGGGGTCTGGGCTTGTACATGGGCGTCGTGTTTTGTTTTAAGCAGCCATAGTCGCCCTAGGGTTATTTGACTCCCGGAAAAAGTCAGAACTAATGTTTCCCTTCCATGTGACATAGTTAATTCACATATTCCCATAAAAATGTTTACAATGCCCCCTGTCAATGTCACTGACTAATATATACCTATAACAGTACTTCTTCTTCTTTCGTACGGGCTTTTCCGCAATCAGGTAATTCAATAATAACAGTTTTAATAAAACCTACCTTATTTTTGTAGCACGCCAATAGAGAAGCAACAGTACATGTCAATCTTGTAGAGTTAATATTGATATTTATAAATGTTGTTTATTATAATAGTTAAACCTAAACCAAATCGACAAAATGATTGCAATGGATAGAGAATTGTAAAAAAAACAATCATTTAATGCTACTAATACTAGTACTCATTTTGTGTTTATTAACCAGTCCTGATCTTGATTAAAATGAAAACCACCGAATAAGAATGGAATTATAGCATTTGCATATTTTTGCACGAGAAAACTTCTTGTGACCTTCAGTGCTTCTTATCTTTTTTTTTACATTACTTATTGGAACATTTTATGACTAATAAGAAAATACAACTTTTACAAATGTCATCAAGGTTGTGACATCAGGAGTCCAATCGAGAAAACCCAGCACACAGACTCTGTGACGTCGGCAGTCATCTCTCCTCCGTTGCGGCGCCTTGTCTATGAGTACTCCTTGGATCAGCTATAAAAAATGTGCCAAATCATGTGTCATTGGCGTTTATGACCGATGTTAAGCTCACTTCATATCGCTACCTTAATTGTTTATTAGGGTTCTGTATTTCAATAAACTAGGTACAGTAGAATTACTAGAATTGTCAACCTCTTTCTTCCTCGCTGGATGCGGACGGTCCGACGACATGGTATGGTATGTTCCTCTATGTATGGTGAGTATGGTTCCTCGTGGTCTCAAGAACCCTTAAAAGCTTAGGGGTATCAAATTAAACAATATCAAAACGCAATCAGGTGAAAGTTTGTAAGTGTAAAAATATCGAGGACTGTGTGCTAATAAGAATTAGAGCAGTTTAAAAATAAATTTGTCTTAAGTCAGCAAAATCAATACATTTTAATTTTTTTTTAAGTATATGCTTCGATATTTTTTTTTACTATCGGTATGATTTGACTGTGCAGGACTAATCCGGGCGAAGAGGGATTTAAAAACAATTATACAGAACTATTGGATACCTTAACCCTAGCACGTCAACCTTTATAGGTAGGTAAGTGTTTAAGGTCCAAAAGGTCGTATTCTCTTTTCTACGGTATAGATGTCAAACGCACTATTTATTAAAATAATATTATCTATCTACAGTAGGTACAGAACCTCGATACACGCGTCTGACTCTAACTAAACATTCCAAACAGGTTTACTTGTATAAATGTTAGCATAATCGACTAATTGAGACGATTAAGAAACATTAAAACGCCACTTTTTTCTGCAAAATATCATCAAGGTCACGAGATGACGTCTCAAAACCGAGAAAACCCAGCGCACAGCCTCCGTGACGTAGCAACCTCACCTTCGGCGCCCGATCTACAGATTGCGTACGCGCCGATTTAGTTATAAAAACGTGTGGATCATGCGTCAACGACTTCTATTAATAGGAGCGAAACAAACGCACAACCTGATTCACCTTGTGCCGGTTCTTAATGGATTCACATATCATGGCCTTAAGATTCTTATTGCAAATCTTATTGGAAAGTTTACTAACTTCTGTACAAATGACGTAAATTCCGAACTCTACATCAGACGTAATGCAAATGAATGAACGGAAACTTAGAATCAAACACGAATGAGATACTGTGTGACATGTAATTGATATATAAATAAATAAATATTAGAGGTCGAAACTATATTGACTATAGGTACGTCATCCAAATCAGAGTAAGCAATTATCTACTTTTTTCTTGTGTACTAATTATTTTGTGAACACCAGTAGAGTATGGTGTTGCAGGTGTCTATTGGGCGACGGCAATCGCTTACCATCAGGTGATCCGTTTGCTCGTATACCACCTATCATATAAAAAATCTATAGGTACACAATCAGAGGTCAGCTTAAACCGGTACTTAGATATACCGCAAATAAAGATTACTTCGATGGTTCCTACCGAATTACTCATCATAACATAATATTACAATTTAGACATTTGTAAACGTCACTAAAACGATTTAAAAATTATATAAAAGTCGTATAAGTACCTACCTGGGTTTTCCCACGCGTCTAGCCTGAAGTCAAGGTTAGCAAGAAAACCAATCAAAACCACATAAGTAGATAGGTATTAAGTATTTACCTAGGTGCAAATTATTTGATCAACAGCTGTGGCGACCTAATTAAACTTATATTAATGCTGAATTAGATTATGGGCAGTGTAACTAATTGGTGAAATGAGTTGACTTTTGTGGAGAAAATTTACGAAACTCGTCGAAGCAGTCCGGCTTCGAGTCAATACCGCATCTAGGCACAGCACATCATTCAGCTTGCTGGACTCCTCATCTTAAAAAAACGCTTAGGTTATAATTAATTGAACCCGAGCGCTAGTCCATAGTCACCACTAGGAGAATAGCAGGGGTATAAAATAACATGTGATCGGTAGGTATGGTTCGCCACAAATCATAGAGACAGACTAGGCAACGAAGGAGAGACTCGATACTACATACTTCTACAAAAGTCAATAAACTTGTCGCTATCAATGTGTTTTTCACCCATAGACACCTAAAACACCAGTAGAGTCACAAGTGCACTGTCAACCTTTAAACCCCTTTTCTCCTCAAATAGGCTTGCGGTAGGTACCCTCACTTGTGCCCTGTGGCTAGGGGCGTTAAGAATACTGCCAAGGTATTTCCAGCCTGTCGTAAGAGGCGACTAAACATGCTTCGGAGTACGTGAGCATGCCACTACGGGAATGGTTTGCTCAGTATCACGACTCCGCGAGGGAAAAAATCCTACTGGGTGTCCTGGTTTTTTTTTGGCAATTTGGCTCAAAGTGGCGAGCGCGATTTGCGGTACGGTCCAGTCCCGGTTGTGGGGTATCCGACCGCGATTGCGCTGAGAAGGACACCCCAGGGGTTTGGTTAGGGTTAGAGTCCCACACACCACCTTGTCCCCCACATGTGGCAAGGCGAAGGCCACGATGGTTTCCCCTGGGAAAAAAAAGGTACCCTCACTTGATCCTGCCAACTTCCTACATAGAAATCTGTGACGCAGCATTAAGGAAACCTACAATCGTGGTTAGTACTTGTCTTAATTTCTATGATGAAGACCTGCGCCCTGCAGTGGTACAGTAATAGGCTAATATTTTAATTGGTCAAAGTACCGATCAAACCAGAAAGTTTTGTCGCTCATTAAAAATCGATACCAGGGTCCGTGGACTAGTTTGAACAGTAATCATTCAACAAAAGATAAAGTTGCATAACAAGTGCACATAAGTTATCGATCTACAGCTAAATAATTATGCAGCAACGGCGGGTACTCTCTTCGTTTTGCGCCCGGAGAACTTCAGCTTATTAAAAGAAAAAAATGTTAAAGGAAGTTTTACCAAGTTTTATTTTACTAAGCTGCAAATTGTGCTATACTAGGTAAATGATAATAAGTCTGCGGATACACTTGCGCACTATGATATGTCCTGCGTCAATGGTAAATCGTTTGCAATAAAATTAGTCGCCATAGCCGAAATGTCGGTTATGAGGATGTTGCTATAGCTTGTGAGCTTCGAAGAAAATTAATTTCAAAATACGTTTGTAAACATTTTGAAAACTGCTGACTTTTAAGAGGGTATTGAGAAACATTTTGCGTCAGTTACAAGAGCAGGTTTTTTAAAAATTTGGGAAAAGGAAGCATGTCACCAGATGGTAAGTGAATACTGCCAACCCATAGACATCAGCTACACCAGAAGGAGTGCGAATGCGTTGCTGGCATTTTAGGAAAAGGGTAGTTTTGCCGATTGCCAGTTTGGACATACCACAGCCCTGTATATTTTTCCACGATATTTTTGAACCTACGACTTCCTTACCTCGGCTTAGAAATCACATTTTCTTATGGACACTAAGCAACCTTCTTGAGCTTGTCAATGAGGGTTTTTCCAAATGACATTGGTTGCTTTGTACTCGTACGTTACTTCGTAATTTTGAGAATGATTTTTTGACAAATTAAGCGTGTGGCTGGCCTGATGGTAAGAACTACCGCCGGCTATGGACGCCTGCAACTCTAGAGGACCTGCATATGCTATGTATGTACGTATGTTACCAGTTGTTGGACGAGTTATCTACGTAACGCCATTTGCAAAAACCCTTCATTAACCCTATTGATTTATCCTCATTTCAGAACAATTCGAAATGGAGTACTATTGTTACTTGCTCTGTGTCAGGGCGCCAACAGCAGCGGTTGCGGTCGCCTCGCGCCTCAAAAATCGTCGCCTCTGCGGTTATCGGTCGTGACGTCACCGTCCATGATTACGTCACGTGGTTTCCCTACTCTGAGCCTGGTCTTGAGGTCAGGTTTGTTATTGTTGACATAAGGTAAGTAAACCAATTTGTTCGTCCTCAGTAGGGCATTCACTCGATGTTTTGTGCCAAGTTCAAACATTTATTTCGTAGGTAAGTTACCTACTGCCTATACAATACATGAACTGGCTCGATGGCGCCTTTGGTAGCGACCCTACTTCTCCTGCTAAATAAAGGTCAAGCATTCGATCCCCACCCTGGACAAAACATGAACACTTGGTAGCTATTAGGCACGCAGTGTTTGCGTCCCAAACAGTAATCTTCTATACTATTTACAAAGAAATAACTTCTATAGAAAATATTAATTATTTATGTTACTAAGAATTATATCGTAAATGGACGCACGGACCTGAGAATAAAGTTTCCATTACTTATCGATTACTTTCAGACTTTAAACCAGAAATAAGAAAACTCATTTTAATGGGTCATCAAGAATCAAGTTGCTAAAATTAATTAGTTCTGTATGATGATTTATTAGTAATACTACCAACCTTTTAGCATAATACAAATCATGTAGTACTTACAATCTTCAAGTAGATACACAATTCATGTCAAAGATAATGCAGTCACGCCTTAAATTTCTAACATCAATTCACGCCCCTGAAATCCAATCGAAAGATCAACTTGTCTGGGAGTCGTGTGACGCAACAAGTGCGCGCGTCGTGGTCGCAACTTGGCCCTGCTACGCGGCGTCATTTTTCCGCGCGTCTTCGCGACGGAGGGCGGCGCCGCCCCGCCCAGCCACCGACACGCCCACTTCACTTTCTTAAGACTACACCCACCGCTCATTCAATACTAAGGCACTACAAGTTACAACTTACCCCAGAACAGTTTCAAGATAATAAACCCATTACACTGCACTCTCCTACACGTTAATTAAGCGTGAACGGGTCCGGTTTCCGCGTTCTACATTCATTAACATTCACTGTTAATTAGTTTCACTAATTCGATCTGGCATTATATGCCATTAATGTCACATTATTAAATCAATATTATAGCAAAATTTGCAACAGCACCAAGTTTTATCACTGACTTGAAAAAGATTGAAAAGTTTATCTAGGTAAACGGCGGATGTTCAGCCTATTATAGACGTCTCACTCGGCACTAACCACAGCAGACGAGAAGAGCGAGATACGCAACAGCGCTTCAAAACGAAAAAGCTCATAATATTTCCCTTTCAACAATGGATCCAAACAAAAATATTTAATGGCAGAACTTGCGCGTGTCTCTCTCGCGCTTCGCGTTTAGGCGGTACGTGGGAGCGGGAGGGTAGCGGCGCGCATTTTCCCGACAAATGAAGCGTGGCCAAACCGCAGATTGACCGCAGAGAATGGAGGCAACGAGTGACAGAATGGCGGCCGCTCAGTAGTAGAGAGTCGCGCGCGCCGCGTGGACGCGCCTGCAGCCTCCGGGACCGACGCCGCGAGTGCCCCGTACCACGCTGTTTACCCGCGTGACGCAGCCCACGCGCGGGAAATAACTCGAATAAATTAATAACCAGCTGATGTTGACAGCACGCCGCGCTTAGAATGCCGGCCGGAACCTTTGACACGAATGCTTGAGATTTCGGCCAGATTCGCACAACCGTTCGTGACTCATCTAAAATGACGAAAGTTAAGTTGAAGAACTCAAGGCTCGCATTAAGTTATTACTAGTGCAATAAGAATCGAGGAAAAATATTCTTTATGACTTATCGCCATTGAAGCGCACAAAAGGACATTGTGAATAATACGTTTGTTTGCTAAAACTATTGTTTGCGTTAATTGAATTGCATGACAGGGGAAATAATAATTATAATAAATTAAGGAAATTGAAGAGACTGAGTCGGTTGAAACCCAAAGAGGAACTAATCAAGTTGTTCAACGAGCAACACTCGCGTGCTTGAAGTTTTACGTAAAGTTTGCGCGCGAGAGTTATTGGAACAGCGCCAAAGAGGCGAGTTTGTAAGAGGCTGATTATAAAGTGGAAGAAACGTAGCGAAAGAATTGGAGTGACCTTGTGTACCGGCGATAGTAAATCAAGTGACGTGTCCATTGCCGCTTTAGTAGGTCGACTGGCCGGAGTTGGCAAGTGTAGGCGTGTGATGGTGTGAGGATGCATCTGCCGTACGAGTCGCGGGGCCGCCGCCGCCGAGAGATGGCGGAGCTGGAGCCCTGGTGGATGCAGAGCATCATCGAGGAGACCAGGGCCGAGCACCCTGACTTAGGTGAGGACAATCATTTACCGGTAACTTAACTGTAGCACAACGAAAAAAAAAATTTTTTTTTTCAACTTTCTTGACTAGATTCATGAATGAACTGATTACGAGCGGAAACTTTTAGGACGTAAAAGTTATACCACTTTAATTAACATTCATGAGCCAAACTTGAAATAGTTTACATTGCTCAATAAATTGTTTCCTTTGATTTAATTTAACAGCATGTTAAACAAATAATACCAACAATCATAAGTAATTACAAAATAATTAGTTATAACTACTTACTATAGACACACACTCGTCAAATTGAATCAAAAGTGATTTGAGTAAACTTGATTTGCAATGCAACAACAAGCAACCACTTAAAAAGAGTGTTTTATTATTAAATTTTATTTTGTTTATTTATTTTAGGAAGACTAACCACTAAATGGGTATTTCTCATTTTTCAAAAAAAAATGTTGTGATTCGAAATTTTCTAACTGATACTAACTTAACTAAGCAGTCATACTTTTGATATTAAAGTATGTATGAATAAGCGTTATTTCAGAGAAAGAAAATTAGATATCTATAGAAATAGTATTTTTTTTAAATTGTTTTATTAATAAAATGTCCCCTTCCGTGGATGTGATCACATAGGTTTTATGGAGAAAAATAAATGTTGCGTTTTTTTTTGCTACTATAAATACATAAAAACCTATGCTATTATTAACTTATATGCTTTGCTCCCTAGATACGAGATTATATGTATATGCAGCTAATAGAAGATACTTTTTTTTTTCTCATAAAATGTGTGATCGATTTTTTTTCACGTCCATGGATCAATGTCACGCTGGCCGTACAAGAAAAATAACAAGTGTTTATCCGAACGCACGTGGCCACACACAAGCCAGAGGACGCCATCTTTTACCCCCAGTTGTCAGTTTCAGCCAGAGACATAGCGTCTGTGAGTAAATAAAAAAAATATTTTCATTCTCAAAACTCGTCGAGCATAAGTGGTCACAACTGTGGTGATGATCAAAGGTATGTACTTTACATCTATGCTTTTACTTCTGTGATTTCAATGTGTTTTGGTGTGAAAAAGACATGGTTAAACAAGCATGTTCATTCCTGTTTTTCAGGTGATGTTATCGGAGCTTAAACGGATAAAAGTCACGTCCGTGGAGGTCACTTCCTTGGTTCCGTGTATAAAAATCGTGCCATGGAAGTGACCTTCGATCCACGGAAAGGACAAGAAATTACATATTGATTAAATGTGCCTCTTCAGTGACTATGTTTCTTTTTTAAATTTTAGTTTTCGTTGATTTTGTGAAGCTGGTAGCTGATATGACAGCAAGAGAACATCGGATGCAGCAAAAAGAGTGGAGAGAACGCAAATTAAGGAGTCGCCTGTAAGTCGCGGGGATTATCCCTCTTGACCTCAGGGGACGATGAGCAGGTCCAACTGTATGAGGTCAAGAGGGGTAAACCCCGTCGAGGAATATCCCGGGAGGCTGATGGAGGCAGGGGTAAGCCCCTTCCTCCTTCAGCATCCTGCCCAAAGCAGCCCAATAGCCTTCGATCTCATACACGACGAGGGGGTGATAGCCAAGCTCCCCCAGAGCTGCCGTACATGTATACGGACGGCAGCAACATCGAAGGCAAAGTGGGCGAGGCGGTCACAGTCTGGGAGGGGGGGGAGAGAGGTGGGGAAAACCAAGATCTCACTCACCTCCTACTGCAGCGTCTACCAGGCCGAGTTGTACTCGATCCTGGAGGCGCTCAGGCTGGCGGCGGGTAGGGTGAGGTGGCACAAGGCCTCAATAGTCAGTGAAGTGACTCTAGGTCGTCGCTAGAGGCCCTGGCGGACCCCGCCTCCCTACACCCCTTGGTCGGCAGTATTATGCGGGCACTGGCGGAACTCGAAGGCAAGGGGGGTGAAATTAATTTCTTTTGGGTGAAGGCGCACGCCGACATCCCAGGGAACGAGAGGGCGGACGAGCTCGCGAAAGAGGCCGCGCTCAAATCCAAGACCGCCCCCCGCTACGACTGTTTCCCCCTTTCGGCGGCGCGCAGAGCGATTAGAGAAAACACTACAGGGCACTATAGGCAGGACAGATACGAGACGTCGGTGACAGGAGCAGTAACGCGCATGTTCCTGCCCGACGTCCGTGAGGTCAAGATAATGATGGGAGGAAGGGTGTTCACTAATATGGAGGCGCAGCTGCTCACCGGCCACGGCGGCTTTAAGGCTTACCTGCACAGGTTCCGTCTGGCTGACTCCCCGCACTGCATTTGCGACGGCGAGACGGGGGAGACCCTGGAGCACATTCCGTTTGAGTGCCTCAGGTTCTCCTCGAGCACGACTGCGAATGCAGAGTGGGGATTCAGCTGGACACAACCCAACCACGGTAGCGGTGGTGATGAGTGACCGTGGCTGCAGGGAGGCCTTCATGGAGTACGGCCGGAAGGTGGTGAGCGCTGCGGCCAAAGCTAACAGGGGAAGAACGTAGCGTGACCGGTCGCAGTGCGGATAGATGTGTCGCGCGCCGTCGCGCAGTGTCGCGTTTTAAATTGAAACAGTACTAGAAAGTTCCTGTTACCTACATCATATTCTTTTAAGATTAAGAAAATATATTGAAATAATAACACTGTCTTTTATTTTCAACACATCTTTTGGTCTTCCATGACAAATATTTGTAGAACAAGGAAGTGACAATCCCTACTTATGTATGGAATGTCACTTCCTTGGATCTGCGGTCACTTCCATGGAGGGCAATTTTTTTAAGTCCTCATATCTCAGTACTTATGAGACTGCAAGCTCAGCGACCATTTTTACCATGATCCCCAAGGCCAACACTACTAAAATGTATCATCAATTTTTTTTAAATATCACTTGTGCTTGATGTCATTTTTTTGGATTCAAAAATGAGAAATACCCAAATAGTACCGCGGACTCTGAGCCCCGCGCGCGCGAACCTTTACCATTGTAGCTCATTAGCTTTAGAGACAATGAAAAAGAAAACAATCTATCCATCCGTAATACATATATACAGTAGCCTATAAATTTATTTTAGCTTGGATACACTTTTGACTTTTTGTCCTAAACGGAGGCTCTTTGATAAACACTCACTGAACAAAAAGCAACCATGAGCATATTCCATGATCAGCCTTCTCAACTTCTTCCCTTCTTTTATTTTTGGTATAGCAATTCTTTGCAATTTATTCTTAAGTAAATATTGCGCCTGAACCCTTCGATGAATTTTCTGCCCTTCTTCTTCATCTTAGCGTGTTCATCGGTATCTTGGATCCGCTCTCCTGTTTCATACTTGTCCACTGTCACTGTTACTCCGTCCTCTGATCCTCCGTCTTCTGTTACTCTGTCCGTGTCACTGTTTCCTTTCAACCGCCTTAGAGCAGATCACCTCAAACACGTATTCACGCTTAAGTGTAGATCTGCTCGCTTGTCATCCGTGTTGAGTTTAGGGCAATTTTCGGTTTTAAAGTGGGTTTTCTTCACTCTTACCTCACTCTGGACTATGTCGTTTTACTTCACTTCGGCCAGTAAATTCACTTCACTTGCTTTATCACTGTTAGCTTATATCCCTTATATCTACTGAAATTATGGCTCAGGATACGGGACTATACAGAAGGAATTTAAAGTTAATAGCGCATATTCAATACAATAACTTTAAATAAGAAATATTTTTAAAATATCAGCGGCCACTTGTGACTCGTCTGGTGTTGCTGGGTGTCCATGAGCAGCGGTAATCGCTAACCATTAGGTGATCCGTCTTATCGTCTGCCCCCAATACCATAAAAGAGATTGCTCTTTTCTAGAACTATTAAAAAAAAGAGTTAATTTTAAAATAAAACATATTTTTTTTTAATTTTCAAGATGCTTGTAAAAATTGTCTTATCAAAATATTTAGCACTAATTTTTATTATTTGCATGACAATAATAATGTAAAAACTTTTTTTTATAAATTATCTAATCGTTATAGGAATAAACGAAAAAAGATTTTAAAAATAATCTAAACCTAAATCATAATTCTGCCTAGTAGGTATAAACATTTCGATTTCATGGCAGATTTAAAAAAAAATCCCTACTAAACGCATATTTTGATTTAAATATCTCTCATGCAAAAGACTTCAACGCACTACCTAAATGCATATCTTATATTATATTTAAAATTAAACAAGTGTATTTTTTTTAAATGTCCGAATATGATTCAAAAGTTTTAACTCATATGAGGTCTGTGTTGTTGTCTTTTAATTTTATTACGTGCACCTAATAAGGTATGAGAATGCTTGGAGTAAATTAATTTCTAAAAAGTGCTAATCAGTTCTACATTATTATCATAATACTTACATGACCTTAATTAAAATATTAATCATATACGGATACTTAAATTTAATTTAGTATAAGCTTAGCAAAAACTAGTATAAATTCTAATAAAATAATTATAAATATCACTAACTGCAAATTGATACAAAAAATAAAAATATCTAGTGCTCGAGAAAATCCCGTTAGTTTCAAATATAGTAAATTTAATCGTTTAAATATATTTATTGATAAAATAGGCAAACAAGCATACGGCTCAACTGATGGTAAATTGTAACCGCCTCTCAAAACACCAACAATGCCAGGGCAAAGTCACTGGCCACCTGGGAAAACTCTATGTTAAAGTGTTCAAAATAATGAAAATAACGCTTTCATATATTTCGCATATTCGATAGATTTCACTTGATATTTGCGAAGGAATTCACATAGGGTACGGTAGAGCATTAAAACCTCTACGATTGATATGAAGAATGACATAAGTGTATTGCTGTTCTTCTTCAGCTGATGCGGTGTATGCTTTTTTATTCAGGCCAGTATCACTGCGACCAGTTTGATCTATTGTAATTTCCGCTATGCTAATTAACAGTCCAAACCCTGTACTTTTCAGAAATAGAATCACTTATTTGGGACTGAGATTCCTAGCTTCATTGAGTCTATGGGTATAGTATTTGAACTTAAGCACAACTTAAGTACAAACTTTGACACTTCAAATCAGTTATACTTTAAATGTCAAAGTTTGTACTTAAGTAGTGCTTAACTTCAAATTCTTAATTCAGAAACCAGCAGTAATAGGTGCGGCGGAGGATACTCAGTCAAAGGGTTCTATGAGAAGCTTGGAGTGAGTTAATTAATGGCAAGTCAAGCCACATTAACCAAGTCTAAGTTACGGTGTACGCTTGGAACATGATCTAAAATATACCGAGTCTGATGGCCTAATTTGAACCGGGCGTTACGACCGAATCGAAGTTCCCTCCCTTTCACACGCGCTGTGCGCACTTTTGTTTGAATGCGACAGGTATATTTTCATTTGTTACAGGACAGCTTCATTATAAGCCACCTGGTAATTGAACAATTGAACATTTGAAGTGATTGTCGTTTGACCTTCGCAACTTTAGATAGGGGACTCAGTTATACCTACCCTCAGATTTATCATCTAAATAATACGATTTGCTTAGTAAAAATAATCTTACATTTGTGATTTCCACAAATGTGAGAAACTCTCAGATTCTGAGCTAGCAGTATACCCAGTATATATGCACATGTGTTTGAAAATCTAGAGCGGTCTAAAATACGTCTTCAAAAAAAATTGTTAGAACCGTGTGAAGTTCTACAGATATGTATGAATCTTCTAAGGTTTAAGTTGACCGCAGAAAGGCCTAATTCTAATTGTAATACTGCACATATTTACATAGCATGAAGCCCAATGCAAAAAACCAGCTAAAGCTGCGTTTACACCGTAGCCCGATCCCAAGATCCCCGCCCGTCACGACGTGACCGCACCTTGCCCACAGTTTGCGGCTCAATAATTTGTATATACCCTCAGCTTCCGTAAATAGAGAAACCACAGTTACACTATTAATGTTTTACGGTGCGAACCGTTACACGGTGTTTTTCAACGGGTCTGCTCGCCGGTGTAACCGCATCCTAATTTGATAACTTTTGACACCTAATGATTACGCTGATTTGAGATTGCAAATCTCAATGAGATTTGCTAAAAAAGATCTATACATCACAGAGTAAAGTTTTAATAGTTCTCTTTGCAATAAGCAAAATTTTTTTTAAAGATTTATCTTTTTTCTTTTCTTTGGGATACTGACTTTAGGAGATCTATTGGTGTAGCACAAAAGAGACCTACATCCAGCAGTGAATAAAGACTTTTGATTGATGATTCTTTTAAATCTATATTAATTATAATGAAGTTAATGTCATATTCAACGAGAAGACCTTTTTTTTTGTTGTGGATATCTTAATGCAATTAACAGAATATATCTACTTTCCATATTTATACCTACTACATCAGTAATAGTTCCTATAGTTTCGGAAAAAAATAGCTCTGGCATACGGACGGACCGACAGGAGTTTAACCATTTTTTGCAATTTGCCTACGGAACCTTAAAACTTACACCCGCATGATTGTTGAGGAATTTTCTAATTGCATTTTAGTTATGTTTAGTTAAATATCAATTGAGGAAATTTGACAAATTGTAGAGACCTGGAGGTAGAAGGTAGCAGGACCGATCAAGATGGAGGCTCTTACTATCGGAGGCCAAGGGTCACTTTAGGTTGCTGCACAAGCTATTTATTTAATTAGTTAGAGACCTGATGTGTGTTTAATTTTACTAACAAAAGAGCCTATTCAGGTCCACAAGTTAGCGTGACCAGAATGCCAATATAATAAAATGCCAATAACTTTAATTAGACGGGCAGTGATCGCTTTCCGCCACCGCCATTGTGTTATCAAAGAGTAATGTAGTTATTTTACCTCCTATAATCGTATTTTTGGTCAAAATGTTTATAAGTAGGTAGGTACAATTAAATTATTCAGACCAAGCCTGACGTTGATAAGTTTGACGTTTTAATATTATTAACTTACATGTTTTACTTACTTACTCCAATGGCTCAGCGACCCGAACTGAGTCTTGGACTCTGAAACAAGAGAACGTCTCTTTGGTCGATCCTGCTAAGTACCAGGATACCAGAAATGATACGGAAGTTTCTCTACATCACGAAAAGCGATTTTGACCCACCCGCGAGAACAATGATTTACCAGCTAGGAAAGCAAAAAGAATAAGCAAGTTGGCAGAAAAAAAACTATTTAGTGACCGGTAGAGTTTTAAAAGAAATATCTGATTTTTAAATAGATTAACTATTTAAAAAGAGATTGGACAACTACACTTCCGATAGACAAAAATGAAAGGAACTGGCTTCCTGCCTTTGCCTCTAAGAGGCAATCAGATGGAAATGAGGCAGTGGCGTAGCTAAGGGGGGGCGGCGGGGGCGGCCCGCCCCGGGTGTCACCCGTTTAGGGGTGACACCCGAGCCCGACTATGACCATCAGTTATAGTTCTTTCTATTTATAAAAAATCGTAAATCTGCGGCAGAGAGCATAACCGCCACTAATAAAATTATCTAGGTAACTATAATATCGTACCACGAACATAATAATTGATATTAAAAAAAACAATGTGCACAGTGTCAATCGATCAGGGATTCCCCCAAAATTTAATACCCCGTTCGCGCATAACCAACGCTAGTCAGGGGATTCCCTCGATATAGCGCTCGTCACTTGTATTGTGGATTGGGCTTCTTTTGTTTCCGACCGCATTCATTTCAATATTCGCTTACGTGAACGTGTGAAAGTCAAACATGAAGCAACACAAAATATAAATTTTGAAGACGTGATTTCGGAGTTCGCTAGTGTCAAAGCTAGAAGGAAGAAATTTTAATTTTTAACAAACTAAATTTGTTTTACATAATAAACAAATATTTGTAATAGGTACTCAACTCATATTTTAATAAAACGTAAATGATTATAACTTTTTTTTATTTTAACAGTTTCAATTGAGTTTTAGGGTGACACCTATAAAATCCGCCCCGGGTGCCACCTATGCTAGCTACGCCACTGTGAGTTAATAAAATTATTTATGTATGGAGGTGAAACCGTCAGAAAATAAAGGCTTTTATTATTTATTATTAGAAATAGAAATATTCTTTATTCAATTTAAGACCTTATAGAACATTTATGAATGTCAAATATTATGTAAGCTACCACTGATTCCGAAATCGATTTCTTAGTCAATTATTTATTTAACTATTTAAAATATCAGACGTTTCTTTTTATTAAATGTAATACACTAGTGTATACCAGTGTGAGAGTGATTAAGTACCTACTTACTGTAGTTTCGTTTTGCCTAAAATTAATAACTATTAATTTCCCTTGCAGTTCCAACCGGCAGCCCCGACTTCATGTGCTCATTGCTGCCGCAGCACTGGCGGTCGAACAAGACCCTCCCCGGGGGGTTCAAGGTGGTAGCCCTCGGGGAGGTCCTCGACGGGACGCTGGTGACGGTGCGGGCCGGCAACGACGAGAACTGCTGCGCCGAGCTGCGGAACAACTCCACCGTCATGAAGGACAGGGTGGCCAAGTTCAATGACCTGAGGTTCGTCGGGAGGAGTGGGAGAGGTGAGTGTTATTTACTACATAGGCTTATACATCTTCTATATAATTTATAAAAGTATATATTCTACAGACCCGACCCCGACTCGGTAAGCGTAGTGTTGGACACCCTGCGACAAGATGGGATGATGACGTTCGAAGGCTAGCTGGTGTGGGTTGGATTAGAGTGGCCGAAAATCGGTAGCAGTGGCGTGCATTAGGGGAGACCTATGTCCAAAAGTGGACGAGTGTGGGTTGCTTATGATGATGATGATTTTCGACAGACAGAAAAGTCAAAATATTCGCTATGCTATTGACACCCAACGCCATCTACTGGTAACATTTGGAACTAATCGCAAAATAAGTCCCAAAAAGAACCTGAGGGCGGACCACTAGTCTATATTGACTTTAAAGTAAGTAGGTAATTTACAAATAATAGCAACGAATGCTGATATCAAAACCGTGTAAAATGTAGTAGACAATTTTTACATGTAAAAAATATTTTAAACAGACTAGGACGTGCCGTGGAATAACTGACGAAATATTTATAACAACCATTTTACAAACTTTGAACTGTTATCCTACTAATCACGAACTTAATAGCGGAGACACAAACGCTCCAAAACTACCCACTTTTAACCCTCATCCTCTAATTGCTGTAAGAGTAACCCTGCAATCGTCGTTAATCAAATTTCAATAGACAATAAAATCAGTAATCTAGTTATTAGAGGCCGGCGCGCAAATCATGGCGGCGCGTAGAGCCAGATTAACCAATTATTATTCGCCTCCAGTGCTAATAGTTACGGTCTCTAATACCACTGCAGTTGCAGGGTTGAACTACATAACACATGTAGAAGGTACAACAGGTATGTTGGGATCAAGTACCTACATCCGTGTATTTGTATCATACTTGAATTAGGTAGTACCTATTCATATGAAAGAACTATAAAGCGACCTTTTGCTTGACGCCTATGTTGTTTTCGAACCTATGCGATCTTCAAACTGTTAAGCAGCAGCAGACACAATGGAAAATCATTGTTTTATGCCTTTTAAAAGGCTTTTGGGTCTTACGTCGTTAAGAGAAGAATCATATTTAAAAAACCAACGGCGCACTTGTGACTTCTCTGATGTTGCAAATGACCATAGGACATTTAGGTGATCCGCCATATTGTCGGCCCGCACTAACTATAAAAATCAATTGTCAAATTATAATCTCGAGACAGTAGTTAAAGATTTATTCAACTATGCAAAAACTTGTCTATCAATTATCAATATACGTATTACGTTGCCCACTTTAGTAGTTTTTTTATAACTATGAGTACATTACTCAGAGTATTTCCCAAAGATTTTGCAATGTACGAGTACACTTCCTTACGCATATTGATTTTAATGACTGGTCATGTATTGGAGAAACCGATGTTTTGCTACCAATGCACACATTCTCATAATGGCCAGCAGCTGTAGCGATGAATTTTTCTTCCTATACATCTAAATATGCTTTAAAAAAGCGATAGTTACGGATAAGAATGCAAGTCATTTTAAGGAAAAAACTAAAATTCTTCAATGGAATATGTTAAACGTAAAAATACACATTGTAAATACAGCTTGCATCTTTAGACATACAAATATTATTACATAATTATTAATCAACAAACTTGTTTGTTTACTCGTACTTCGAGTAAATATTCGATATACACCGAATGCTACAGGTATACTACCACAGAATACATAATAGCTATTACTACGAATATGAGTGTTGACTCATTCGTCTTAAAAGTAGATAAACATAATTATGAACTTGTGTACGTTTAGGCACCATTATAGTGAGTTACACAAATGGTATAGGATCGTTTCTAACACCGTATTAAAATCATCAAGGCAATAAAACTACAAGCTACATAATAAATGTCATAAGCTCATTGAGAGTTTAACATTTATTGTTTAGTCGTTGTATTTAAATTTAAATGACAAACATTTCTTTGTATTAAGCGAACGTATGACAATGTCGATGAATCACTTAACATCGGGTCAACAAGTTTCGTTCGTTATTATTTATACTTCACGAGTTAAACTAATCGAGACGATCTGGTTGAAACCGGTTCTAGGTCAAATTTAACTACATTAGGTATGCCAAATTAGCAGGTTATTGGTAGCCAAATGTTAGGACCAAATTTTGGCCCAGACTATTATTAACAATAATAATAATTCATACAATATACCTGACTCTGTACTTGTGTTACAGATGACAGAGGAATCACAAATATAATACTTAAATACAAGATTACACCTAGACACTGAACAAACACTTGTGTTTGTCATCAGAAGATATTAACTTAAAATATTGTAGTAATCAACACTCCTACTATAATTAACATGGCGCTGGAACTCTCGGTAAAATACATAAAAAAAAGAAAAAAGGCACTTTCTACGAAAATTCCAGAATAGAAATAGTTACTCAAGAGAATTTTCTCGAAGCCTGTAAGGTTTCCTTTCGGTCAGGCAGTTACGTTGCTATATTGTAAATTACAAAATCCAACAATATTACCTCTGTGGTATTTCCGGACTGATGAGACCTTCAAGATAATAGCTTAGAGGCGGCAGCTCACTTGTGACTGCACCGGTGTTATGGGTATCCATTGGATATCGCTTACCATTAGACGATCCGCCTGCTCGTCTACCCCTAACATATAACAAACACAATAAAATTGAAGAAATGATCATGTAAGCCGTAGAGTAAGGAAATTTAGCTAATAACTAAATCAATGTAGAGACCACCAAAGACAGAATAGTCTTCCTACTAGTACCTACTCGTATTTGCCTTTTATTTCGCTGGCTTTTATTTGACTACTTACGAGTACTTAATAATAACTATGACTACTTACTTAATAATATTTCACTACATCACATACATGAGCCTGACTCTGAGATAGGTAGCTCAAGCACCTGTGTTACAGATATCAGAACCAACAGTGGGATTACAAATATATACGTGTAATACTTTTATTTTGTAAATACGTACTTATAATACATAGAAAACACCCAGACCAATACAAACAGACATGTTCATGCACACAAATGTTTGTACTGTGCGGGGATCGAACCCGCAACCCTTGGCCCAGACGCAGCATTCACTACCACTGAACCAAACGGGTTTTTTTTTTTTCCATTCCATAGTTGTCAATTTATATACTAGTATAGTCCCATTGCACTGCATAATAAAGTAGGTACTAGTGGCCCGCCCTCACTTCGTTTCGGGATAAAAAAAAACTCTAAAATTCTAGGTCAGATACAAAAGCAAGATTTCAGGAAAGTGTATTCAGCAAACAGTTCCTGTTGCTCCCTGGAATTAGGTTAACCGTTATCACGTGCTAAGAGTGAAAGAAATCTAAACGCTCACGCGATTAGCCCCCCTCGGCCTTCCCTCCTACGAGGCAATAAACAAAATAATCGTTTGCGGTGAGGACTGGAGTTTCTAAATCACGAACGTGAAAACTTGCATTTGTGACGCGCTTTCGTGTCTTCATTAAATTACACGTCAATTTAATATCAATTTGTTTCGTGTAAAGCTGAGTTTTCACTGCAAATAATATTTTTCTCTTAACAATTTCTAACTTATTATTAGGAAACTACATTGTCTCATTTTAGGGAAACCCCTTTCTCAGGTAAAATAATGTTTAGTTACTTGTATTTACTGGTAATTTTTATAAAATATTTAGCATTGCGTTGTATCTATGCAAGAGCTTTAGAGTTAATAGGTACCTAGTTTCCGAAACCAAAATAGTAAAGGCAGGCGGTGATAATTTTTAATACTTACTTGTTTTTATTAGGTACGTTAAAAAAAGTATTTTTCCTTATATAAGTCCTACTCAATACCTTTTATATCCCTTTATATTTAGTAGTTAAACTTAAAAGTTCTTTATGACCTTTTTAGACCATCATCAGCAACCTACGTTCGTCCACTGCTGGACATAGGTCTCCCCTAATGCACGCCACCGCTCCCGATTCTCGGCCACTCTCATCCAGCCCACTCCAGCCAGCCTTCGAATGTCGTCATCCCATCTTGTAGCAGGGCGTCCAACACTACGTTTGTTTTTAGACCATATAGAACTCTTTTTAGACATCTCGACCAAATTAAGATTGTGACCATTTTCATAAAAAAAGGGAAAATAGCAGAAATCGGAACTACTTTCAAAAAATAATATCGTATCCGGCTCTTATTTTCACGTCAAACACCACACAGAAATAATCATGTGACGCAAGAAACTAATCACATTTTAATAGTGACTTGATTAATGAGTTCATCTCATCATGAGTAAAATTTTACCACGACGTCAAAGGTTAATACAGCGTGACAAGTCTGTAGCGTTTCCGTCTGTTATAGAACTTGAAAAGAATCACATGAATACACCATCCAATCAATGTAATTTACCGTCCAAAACAGCGCTGTCGCATACAGTGCGAATAAGTATGGATTTCCACCATAATATGGACGAGTTAAAAATGTGTTAGGATGTTCCGTAATCCACGGGATTCTAAGCTAAGACTTTAAGATTTAAGACACTTTAAGATTTGGTTTTAATAGACGCTTTCACACTGGTATCCACTATCAACCAATACAGATGGAATAAATTTTGAGCATTAGATATCACAGGTTCACCTGTAATAATATTACCTGGATATACCATACATCTCCCGAATCATGGTCTAAGCGTAAACGGGAATTACATGTTGAGTTGAGACAAGACCAAACATTTTTTATTTTACCCATCAGCTGTGCAGGTTTTTAATGATATCAACACTTTAAGTTTACTTTAAGTTTCGAGTGTTTTTTTATGTAATAGATTTCAGACGAGCAAGCGGATCACCTGTTGGTAAGCAATTGCCGCCGCTCATGGACGATGGATGGAGTTTTTAATTATTGTAATCTTTTCACCCGATAGTCTATTATTTCTTTAAAATCTTGAGTTTCATAAACAGCAGCAAGTTATTTAGAAGTCGCTAGACTTTCTCGCTGGTATCAAGACAGGCGGATTTTAATTTCCAAACCGCAGCGCTGTAAAGGCGCTTTACAGTCCATTGTTGCGCGCGCCCATTACTGCCCACATGCGCCGACGCATCTTGCGTTGTAAAATCTCAGAGTGCCCATTGGCGTGACTTAGTACATAGGGCTGGAACAT
The DNA here is from genome assembly GCA_014851415.1 of Cnaphalocrocis medinalis. Classification (NCBI taxonomy): domain Eukaryota; kingdom Metazoa; phylum Arthropoda; class Insecta; order Lepidoptera; family Crambidae; genus Cnaphalocrocis; species Cnaphalocrocis medinalis. The sequence goes on along the minus strand of CM026289.1, from coordinate 5,274,515 downwards.
ACGGTCCGTTACTTGCAAAAACGCCAATATTTTGAAACAGGTTTAGTTCGACACTCAATGTCACATAGGTATATGGTCAAAGAAAATCCAGCAGCGAAAGCAGGGACACCTTGATAACAGATTTTAACAGTTGACTGTATAATGATTGACAGATGGATTTATTTTTTCAAAATATTACGTTAATTACACTCTTCTAAAATGTTTTCTATGCCTATGTTTTATTTGGTATATATTTAGGCACCACCGTGTTGTAACTAAATTCTAGTTAGTTAGTGCTACGGTGAAAAATTATATCACCGTAGCAGTTACGTATCTATTAAACACTCGACATTGGCAGAATTATCCGTATCCAAGACATACAGACAGTATGCAGACAGGTCAAGATACAATATTTAAAAAATATTGCGTTTAATTGTCAACCGTAGTGTACAATATTCGTAAAATCTTGCAAGTTAATGACATCGTAATGATTTTATAATTTGACATGTAGATTTCATAAATGCGAATATTAATTTTATAGTAGCCGTTTGAGTAAATTTTCTGGTAAACCCATTTATGAAAGCACACTATTATTACCAATTATGAATGTTAATTTATACACAGGCATGACTAATATACCCACCATTTGTCTTGTGATAAGGGAGTCCTAAGACCTGGGTTTTCCCCATACTATCAGACGTAGTGTTTTTATGCAAGAATAAACCGATTGGTCATAAATATAATTATGAATTAATTAATATGTTTAGTATGCTAATCTTGAGGCGCTTGGTCTGAGCAAATAGATCTCACTTTTATTTTGTCGTTAATATTTCGTTAGCTTATCCATAATAAATATGTTCACATATTATGCTTCTACAAATCTACTCTAACTAAAGTTTGTGATAGGTGGCAACGAACAAACGGTTTACTTGATGGTAAACGATTGTCACCGCCCATACACACCTATAACACCATTGGACTCACAAGTGCGCTGTCAACTTTTAACCTTCTTTCACCAATTGGGCCTCCTGTCTTGACCCTCACTCACTCAACGAAAAAACAACACAGACACTGGGCCGGTCTTCTGTGAGAATGTGATATCACTCCTATGGAGCTGGCCTACTCATGCCGAAGTGTGGCTCTCCCACGGTAGTAGGTGAGAGGTCAACGACTCTTACGTTAATATCGTTGATTTCATTAATAATCTCTTAATTTATGATATTTTAATTCAAAACAGAGCTTGCGTATCTACTTCCTGTATTTATATATGTAATAACAATTGTCGTTTGCGGACGTAATAAATAAATCAGTTAATGAAACGAATATCCTTTAGGCTACAAATATTAGGAAGACAGAAGTTTCAACGCACGAAGACCCGGCATAAATATTCGTTAAATCAACTATTTTTTGTATTGATGCTCGCTACCCTTGCATCGCAGTCAAGATTTAAGAGTGCACAGCATCTTATAGAAGATTCCCTAGTATACGGACTTTTTTTCTAAGAGGGACCTACATAATATTATCATATGCCACGCATGTGTTTTTTCATATCTGAAAACTTTAGGTCCAAATAAAATTAAATAATTAACTTTACAATCCAAAAAAATGCAAACACAGAAACCAGTAATGGGTTTTGTTAAGATCACACTTAGTTGATATGCTAGACTCTATTAGCAGATTATTACATGTGCTAATTATATAGACCTGTCATTAACATCATATTCCTCCACAATATTACAAGTTAAACCTGTACTATTAATATTGAATTAAAAACCGTGTCAACATTCATTGTACCAAGTAATTAATAACATCACACATAATTCATTTATTCACTTGCCACGACAAAGTTAATGTATTCGACTCTATATTTTATGTACGAAATTGAAATAAATCCGTTGACCACATAATGATACCTTTTATACCTTAACGAACTTTGGCATTTAATGCACATGCAGAAATACGATTCTACTACGGTATCAAAATAATTATTTTTCACTGTACGGATGACAACTCAGATTTTTTCTAATATGAGCATATGCCACGCATGTGTTTTTCCATATCTGGAAAACTTATAGATAAAGTACATGAATCTAGAACTGTTTGCCATCAATCCAAAAAAATGCAAACACAGAAACAACCAGTAATGGATTTTGTTAAGATCACACTTAGTTGATATGCTAGACTCTATTAGCAGATTATTACATGTGCTAATTATAATAGACCTGTCATTAACATCATATTCCTCCACAATATTACAAGTTAAACCTGTACTATTAATATTGAATTAAAAACCGTGTCAACATTCATTGTACCAAGTAATTAATAACATCACACATAATTCATTTATTCACTTGCCACGACAAAGTTAATGTATTCGAGTCTATATTTTATGTACGAAATTGAAATAAATCCGTTGACCACATAATGATACCTTTTATACCTTAACGAACTTTGGCATTTAATGCACATGCAGAAATACGATTCTACTACGGTATCAAAATAATTATTTTTCACTGTACGGATGACAACTCAGATATTTTTCTAATTTAAGTATTTATTTATTTGGGAAACATGCATACAATTACATGATACTTAAGGATACTACAAATATAAATAACACATAAATCAGCAAAGTAGTGCAGCAGTATGTAATGTATGTACAACATTATATAGTATCTAATATTCCAATTTCAATAATATCCTTTACCCGAAGGTGGGCAGCCTTTGGAAGACCTTGTTCATAGGAATAAGAACTATTGTTGATAGATGTTACTGAAACACAAAACTTCTCAATTCATTCCTGATGTCCTTTCATTCAATAAACAAAAAGAGAACTAGATTAATTAGGGCCCTCATCCATGTATGATTGGTAAGTCAACGAAAGCTCGTGTTACATTGGTCCTCGTGTAAAGCGATAGGGGCTGACTCGGGATGCTATTGCTTGTCATGCGACATCAAAACTCAGTCTAATGAGATCCGGGACAACTTGTCGATGCCTTCCAATCCATGTATAATACATACAACTTCATAGATATAAATATTATGTCAACTAACTTCGCTTAGGTAATGTGGACCTTTTGAACTTTCCAGAAATAACGCTAGTAGAACATTAGAGTTTGCCATGTTTTACACATGGAATCTTTCAAATGAAGCGCGAAGCATAGGGCCAGTATGGATAGCAGTGTCAATGGAAGTGATGCTACGCTATAGCTTTAATTTTAATTACAAGAAGGCTGTCTTTTTGTTTACTGGACCATCAGCCTATATGAGCCACTTTAAAGAATAACCTTAATTTCGTTACTTGTTATTTACATAGTAATTGTATCATCGAAGTACTTCATAAAACTTTTTATTTACCATCACTTCTTAGACGATGTTAGTAGGCGACCGAAATCGCGAATGCCCCAAAAGTTACGTGAGTCTCAATGATCATTAGTTACATAAAAACAATGCAACCGGAGGCGCTAAAGCATGTATGTTTCGACACCAAGTTTTTTATTTCTATCCTTATGATGCATTTCGAAAGATATTTGAATTCTTCACAAAAAGTATCCGTAAACAGAGCAACTTTATATACAAAGAAATAGAGTTGAAATTGGAATGTTAATTTGATAATTATAATAGGGCTGTCAAACGTTGTATTTGAACATACTCGTACACACATTTTGAACCAATTTTGACAGCGACATTGTAATTTATAAGAAAAAAATCCTGCTGAATTATTATTAACCCATAAACATTATTTAATTATGCAATGAAACCAGGTAAAAGTTATCACGATATTTCAAACGATCACCTGAACAAAATTAAATCTAGAAAGGAAAAACCGTTTTATTTTCCTAAATTATAATCAGTACTGAAATACTAGGTCACTTCTCAAAACCACAATTTATAGTCACTAAAAGTCTCCAAAATTACGGTCGATTTTTTAATACTTTCTATATGAATTAGTCGCATTTAAAGTTGTGGTTTCAAATAAAAAGTGTCAGTGGTCAGGTGGACGAGTACTAACGGCTACCACTAAATTCCAGTTTTTGGCATTTAGAGGTTTAGCCCGCATCAAGTTTTTGTGCAGTTTATAGGTTTTTTGCAGACATTCATTCTGGCACGCGGCTGGTATCTTAGGTGTTATAAGACTAAAACGATCTCATACGAGGTAGGTAACTAATTGACTCGTTCTAATCAACTTACTTCTTCTTCCTACTACAAATTAAAAATAAAACATATAATTCTAATTTGAAATACCCAAGTTCATAGTGTTTATTTAAGTAAGTTTTCTAATCACATCACTTTGCCTCGAAATAAAAAAAAATAAAGAAGATTATGGTTACTTTAAATTTCTTCAACCAACAATACAGAATTATAAAACAGAAGCCCGCGGGCATTCTAGAAGCCGCACCTGGGCAGCTACCATATTATCTGCCCGGAGGATTCAAAGGCTATCGCTCCCAAGGCTTATTATACAGTGTTACCGTGAGCCTGGGAGATGATCTCTTAGTAGGAGCGGAGTTAACAATAAAATCAATATTTTCGCAGTCCCTAATCGTTAATGAATGCTCCCCAAAACGAATTATTAAAATAATGGTTAAATGACATCTTCTTGAAGTGCTGTTTCATTACTGAAGATTGGCCATCCCATCAGCTCTTTAAATCGTGGCTTACCCGTGGCAAGCTTAAAACGTTGGACGGCGGATTTTATGCCAGTCCAATGTCAAATGTTCCTGAGCCATGACATTTTTCGCCCTCCAATTTTACCCTTGCCAGCAATCTTCCCCATCATGATAGTCTGGGTTCCTTAAGATGTGACCAAGATATGCGATTTTTCTTATTTTAATGGTCCATACAAGTTCAACTTTCTTGCCCATGCGTATTAGAACCTTAATAATTATTGGTGATTCGTTTCTTCCAACTTATACATAGCATTCATACTTAGTTAGCATAAGTTGAAAAAAAATGAAATTCCGAAAAATAACTTTGCCATTTATTACAAATATATATTTCCACGATTTGCCAACCCTACAAGGGCCGAAGTTGTCATCAAATTGAACAGATAATTAGGAGCGAGCGACGGGCGTAAACGGCATGACCAGAGTGTGACCAAATCATTTCATGGAGCGGTCATCAACGCGTTACGGTCGCTAGTCTTTTTGCCCGGCCTGATCTACCTCGCTCGATGAAGCGATCATCGTTCTTCGTGATCAACTCACTTTAGAAGTGATCAGCATTTATAATTTGGTTGATTATTTGCCCTCATCTGGACATAAATCAAGCCGATATTTCAACTACGGCGGCCAATCTCTCCGATCACCGAAGGAGAGAGTTTTGGCATAATCATCCGGGGCGAAGTGGAGATTTAAGATTGAGAGCACACTTGTGTCTCTACTAGTGTTACGTGTGCCATGGGCGACGGAAAGTGTTTCCCTTCAGGATGTTTATTTTCAGCATAGGTACAATAAAGTGTTTACTCTAATATGAGTTCATTCTCTATTTGTTTTACCTCATATTCTTATAGAACTCTATTATAACACGACTGGAGAAAGATCCAGCGCGGGAATTTCTCGACAGAAAACATACGTATCAATCGAACCTAATAGAGATTTAGTGCCATTAGATTTTCTTCTTCATCTTTCGGGTCTCTATCCCATTTTGAGAACTTTCATTTTCGATTCAAATAAAATCAAATTATATACAAAATGTACAAACTGAGTACATGAGTAGAGCATGTCAGAGACGGACAGCAAAGTAATATATGGGCCCGTTCACACGTCCGTCTAAACATAACGCGTCATATTTTACGCACTTTGGGCGTGCACGACAATGAACAATATTAAGAACTCATGATCAGGCTCATCTCATCTCCGCATGACACGAACTATGCGACGCAGCCTCCATCGAAGCCCCAATACCTTTTCATTGCGCATTGTTCCGTAACAAAACATCCATGTACGTAAAATTCAAAGAAAATTTCAGAGACGTCACAGCGGAGACTTAGTTACAGAGTGCAAGTCTTCACTCACAAATGTCACTAAGGATTTACGCTCGATCGTAAATCAAGATGGCGGCCATCCCCTCCGCGCCCTCGGCCGACTTGCGCCTGCGCACATAATTGAATATTTCACGCACCTCTCTCAACACCTCCCGGAGGCGGCCGTTGCAATACAATGTTACGTTTTACAACTCCACGCGCATTGTGTTAGGTCCTAAACTGTTGATGAGTGATCATACGAAATGCATTAAGTTTAATAGCGATTTTAAAAGCAATATTTCACATCATTCGAGACATGGCTGGGGTTTAACGTTCACGTTTTATGATGATTTGTTTCCGTATTGAAACGTTTTACGGCGGGTGGCTTTGTGGGAAAGCGACACCGGCATTGAGACGTCACCAGAGCGGGAACACTCCGCGATAATAATATCATTGATACACTGGTTCCCAATCTACGAACATCATCATCACATAATCTTCTAATATGAATCTTCTTATTATAAGTCCAACAACACCTTCGCAATCCAATTGATGTAGCGGTTACCTTTACAAGAGCCAGGTTGATTTCCTCACCAAAATATAAAATATATTTTTTGATGTAAAAAAATATTGACGTTAGGCCTGGATCTTAATGGCACCTTCGTTTCCAAAGTTCAAAGGGAAACATTCGTTTGGGATCAGGACAATGTATGTAATGTTGTCTTAATTTCTTTATGTAAATTAAATTATTCTATAATCTTATTTAATGATTAGGAAGTAAACTAGAGAAATAAAGAGTAACCACAAGATTTATAGTAGATAACTCCGGAGCGGTCACCCACGACCGCACCAACTACTGACTACTGAGCCTATGGTTATGGTAAATTAATTAAAACATCGTGACACTTATAGCCAGTTTTAACGCTTGCTGATTGCCATCAGCTTAATGGACGTAAGCGTAATATAAGTATCAGTATCCATTGCTTTCCACTATAGTAACTGCCTGGTGTACCTACCTACTGGGTACCGCTACATTAAGCGTGTAAAAAATGCACTCTTGAGTGAGATGGACTTTAGCCTACTAGACAGCTTATAAAAGACACCGACTCATTAGGTATAGGTAGGTACGTCATAGCTTAACACATCGAGATTTATGCAAAGATGAATTTGATATGAAAAATAAATACTACCACGATGTCCTGCAAAACCTGCGATGGGTTTGTTGAGATCAGTGGTTTCAGTTAGACCAGCGTATTTCTCCACGCGCATATACATACTATAACGCTAGTCTGTAACCGCACTAAGTACTAAGCGAATTTGATAGTAACCTGAAATGTCCGTTAACCTTATTTTAGGATCACTATAATGATGTTGTGGTGTTTTGATTTTTTTTTCAGTCCGCACATAAAATATAAGTATTCATACTTAAATTTTAAGACATGAAGGAACACTTTGTCAATTTATAACAATAGCACTAGACTATAATAATATTCAGAATCTATTTTTTTTTGTATTACGGACATGTCGGATCGTTTGATAATGCTTATCGATAGGAAAAACTATAATTGGGTGTTTCTTTTTGTTTCGTTGTTTATATTTAAAAAAGATTAACGTCTCTGAGTAATAATAAAATTACAAGTTTTTTTTCTATTACTGAACGAACATGTGGTTTACGTAACCGATCATTTTAAAAAAGATTATCACATTTTCCGTATATTGTGACTTACCGTTAAATTAATGGTTGCATTTTAACCATGTATTTTAACCTCAAAAGCCAGTACTTTAGTTTAAGTTTAGTTTACCCCACTCGGATCGCTCAGCAGCAGGCTATTCCTCCCAGTAAAATGGGTCTGTGTTACATTTCTTTATGTGCCTCTGCGCATCTTTATATCTGAGCGAGAGTTTTTGAGTATATGTATCTCGTCATCAAACATAGCCCTGCATTTATGATCCCTAAATAAGCGAGTTAATCAACGATACAATACAAATTAACAACGGGCTATATAAACGCGGAACTATCTAGTGCGGCAACGCGAACTAACTACGGGCAATGGCGAAAATAGCGAGCTTTTTGGGCGTCCGATTTGCGGTCGCCAGTAATGAATGCACCGATAAATAGCGAATAAAATTACAGTTAAAATGAGTGGATTAACATGTCTAATGCAGATAATTCGCGTGTAGCCTGCACTCGATTTGGGATAAATGACTGATTTCGCCCGCGCTCGTCGGTGAATTTAGGAACTGTTTTAGGTATTCCTTTTGCGTTGCGAGTAGGTAGGTGTGTGATTGTTATGATGTTACGGGGTTTTCTTGTTATGGCGTTTATCTCGATTCAATGTTGAACGTATATGACATTTCATATCAGTGTGTGGTGCGAGGGACCAACCCTGGGATTCGCAAAAAAAACTTTACCAGCATTCAGTAGTAGTCTTAAAGTCAGGACTTTTTAGAGATGATGCAAATGAAACATTTTTTTAATGTGTTACCTACAACACTACAGTTTGTTATGTCATATGGCAACCTAGAATAATTTCTGCTTCGTTGGGGACTCTAGACACAAAATGATTAGATACAGAAAGTCTGCGTGAAAAATAAAGTTTCGGATTCAAAAGATTGTATTCCAAGGATTAATTACGGTATTTCGAGCATTATTTGACTTGATTTCGTTGTCTTGTTTTGAAACCTAAAACCTAAGCCACTGTGACCTAAGCACACCTAAGCCTCGACTACCTTAAGATTTTTTTATTTATTTTTGTCATAGCGATTCTTTTATTTTATTCTTAAGTAAATAATGCATTAAAAATTTAATCGTAGGTTTCAGGTGAGACGGACAATGAATTTTTAAGTACATTATTTACTTAACCCTAAGAAACATAGTCTCATAGCATAATGCAAAATTTCTACCATCGTCTACCATAATGCAGAAAAGATACTGAACAACCCTTACCTTGTTGCAGGGAAGAGCTTCTCGCTAACAATAACAATATCGACGAATCCGCCACAAGTGACGACCTACCAGAAGGCCATCAAAGTGACCGTGGACGGCCCCCGAGAACCCCGCTCAAAGACTAGTAAGTTGACCTCTTACCACCTCTTGTGACCTCTTTCTCGATAAGCTTAACGATATTATCGGTGATACCCAGGTGACCTTGGGAGCTGCGCGCCGAAACTACTAGAGTGGTCGAGAGAGCCACACTCCTCCATGGGTAAGTTTTTGTATAGGTTACTTTTACGTATAAAAAGTCTTCTCCCTTCAGGATATGAATTATTATAATTGTGCTGTGTTTCGCCGAGTGAGTGAGGGTACCGGAGGCCCACCCGGGGAGGGAAAGGGATAAAAGGTTGGCAGCGCACTTGTAACTCCACTGGTGTTGCAAGTGTCCATGAGCGGCGGCAATTGCTTACCATCAGGTGATCCGCCTGCTCGTCTGCTACCTATCAGCATAAAAAAAAATATTGTGAAATTTCTTTGCGACCCGTTCGGTGCTTTGTTTAGTAGCAGCCCTGCGCCTAGGATCGTGGATTCGATTCCCATCCTGAATCAGCTTGTGTGATGAAAACTTAAATCTATTCTGTCCCATTTATCTTTATCAGAGTACGTAGTTTAGATATGGGTAATTGTGGTTTTCATAAATGCCGAATGGTTAAACTTTGTGTGTTTTATGCTTTGATCTCATATTTATCAATTTGCGACTCTAGAGAACTTTTACTCTACTGATATTGCTGATCACCAGATGATCTGTCTGCTTGTCTAATACCTATTATATAAAAAATACATACTTACCTGTCACCCAGAGTCGTCTGTAGGTAAACATTTCAAACTAGAGCCTTACATTTACGATTGATGAACTAACACCCATCAGATATAACCAATAAGTATCATAACCCATTGCACTATGTAACTCTAAACCACAGACCGCTAACCTCCCCACTATGTAAACATTTTGAAAACATTTTTCCCAAAAAATTTAAGTCATTATTGGCCAATTTCTGTGAGAATGAAAAAGTAAAGCAACACGTTACCAGTTGCACAGAAAAACCTGAATTGGAAGTCGTATTAAAACTCATCAACAACAAAATCAATGATTCAGGTTCCGTGGCTTCTTCGAGCAGTATAAAAAACTTGCGAACTGCCTCGCGTGAAATCAATAGGTTGTTCAGGTTAGCGGATTAAATAATGCCCTTATAATCGGCTTCAGCGGCCAATCTCAATGATCAACCATAGACGCAAGACATTTACAGTTCACAAATGTACTAGTGCGCAGACACAAGCGCACTCTCTATTCCCTTACCTTCATATAGATAGAGATATGTACATTTTTTAATCACCATCCAAATTTTTAAGCTCGACTCAGAAATCTGTAAGTGTAGGTATTAACTCGCTCCAAGAAACATAAGTCGAAATTTGAATAGGTTCCCATAGGTACTATATCGATCGCGTGATCAGTCTGATATGTATGAAAAGTAAAAAAAAGACATAATTCGACCCATGTTTCTAGGAGAAAGCTGTTCACTTATAGATTCTAAGTCGAGCTCAAAACTTTGTATGGTAATTAATAATTCACCTTGTATATACCCTTACATTTACAATTTTATATATATTTTTGAAAACTTAGAATCTTTAATTAATAATTCACCTTGTATATACCCTTACATTTACATATATAAGACGGCGAAATGTATCAACTTAGTGTCACGAATCCTCTAACCTCTACTTTCTCTCATCATCGCCTTTAAACAAATTAAACACGCCCGCTTCAACGATAATAACGCTGTCACAAAAACATCCATGATTGGACATGTCACACACAATGTGTATTACAGCACGTCCCTCCAACCGCAGGGGAACGTAAATAATTAAAACATAATAATAGTTCTGTACTATCAACGAAATTCACGCGATATGGGCGATAGTAGAACCGCGGCCGGCGGTACCTACGGCTGATAGCGGTTTCTCCCACGGTACAGATAGGGACGAAGGACGCGCGTGTGAATTCTTTGTTCCATTCCATTTTATAACAGCTTCCGTGGTGTATTTGATAAGAATGTAAAATCTAAATAGAAATGCCACGGATGATATACCATCACCATCATCTCGGTTATTCCCAGTTATATCTAAAACCCTCGTTTTAAGCGTACGCTTAACTTCGACTATGATCCAGAATTTGATGAGTCTGGTAATTAGGTAGGTACAATAAAGCGCCTACTGTCTAATCTTAGACCAACTTTATCAGACTTTGGTTAGTACGTTTCAGACACTATCGGAAACGTGTAGGTTTCCTCACCAGCGCTCCAAAAAATTGATGATGATGATTTGAAAAATCTTAAGGTCAGATTCCAACCTACGTCCTCCCTTTATAAAGTCGCACGTTCTTATCCACTGAGCTACGATCGCCTTTCACGGAATACCTACCAGTTGGTGTCAATCATAGCTTAAAGTTGTCTTTAATTATAAATAATCGTTTCTGCAAGTGGGTGAAAAGGAAACAAAATATGTGACACGTATTTATGGACTCCACTACTTACTTGTAACTCCACTGGTGTTGCAAGTTTCCATGGGCGGCGGCAATTGCTTACCATCAGGTGATCCCCCTGCTCGTCTGCTACCTATCACATAAAAAATAAAATATTACAATTACTTAATGTTATTGTGACACTTTCATATTTTCTTAGATGTCATGGTCATAAAAAACCTCACAACGATGTAAAGCCAACCAATGTACCTACTTATCTATCAAATTAAGTAGCAGCTTGAAAACTTATTCAAATGTTTCCCCTTAAATTTGCTCATTTGATATTTTTCCCCAAAAACGCTCAACAAACGGCAAATCGAACGTATTGAGCTTCGACAGAAACAATTTCTTTTCACGTACAAATATAAGGCTAATTAATATTATAAAATATCGTCTTCCGCCGTCCTTCCGACAGCGAAGTCACGCGAAAGTAGGCCCTTCGCACACTGAGCGGCCGGTGCTTACTTTACCTGTACATTTTGCGGGCGTCAAGTCAAAAGACGTGAGAATGAAGCATATTTTTGTCGTTTTTTGTTAGTGTCACCAACACTATACTAGTTAGCCTTCAGGATCTCTCTCTAATTTTAGCCCGCGTGCTACGCCCGCTTGACTTGAACCCACGAATTGTAGCAAGAAATTCCTTCAGAAGCTTTGAGAACTTTGGTCACAGCAAATTTGTCTTGATTTGCACAGTTTCCTTTCCAAGTATCGTAAAATAATGCCAAACTAAGTACAAGTCTCGCACCGTTCCGGGCCTCTGAAAATTAGCTATTTTATTTATTAAAACAATATTAATTGTTGTTTTTTAAAACTTGTGTTTGGCCATTTTGAATGTTATTTTAACATGTCACCTATTTATTGTTAAATTGTTGTATATCAGAGTTCTTAAGGACACAAAAAATAAGATGTACGACCTAAAAATTTTCGTAGTCCTAAATCCGATTACATAGCTGAAATTATAGATTACTTCAATTAATATAATCATAATATCTAAACTGAATTTAAAACTTGCGCGTCAAAAACCCGCCCAACGCGCGAGCAGTCTAAGCCTATTGAAAACGTCGAACTATCGAAATTGGTTGGTGAAAAAAAACACGTTACGCCATATGCTTGGCAGCGCCTGCGGCAGACAATAGTGAATTATATTCGTAATAAGTCGCGATCACGCACCCTGCAACTGCTCCCGTAACTGCGCAGGATCAGTTTGAAAGACGCCGCTTGCGAAGGGAAATCCAATACAAGGCAACTCGTATTTGCGAAAGGAATGGAGTTTATACTTAAGCCCTGAGCTCAAGTTCGTTTCTTTTTTTTATGTTATTGGTGGCACGACGAGCAGATTGATCAGTAGATACGTATGATGGTAGGCGATTGCCGCCACCCATAGACATCTGTAACACCGTATAGTGTAGTGAGGTCACAAGTAAATGTCCCCTTCTCCCCAATTTGGAGTCTCTCACTCACTCGACGAAACACAGCAACTATTTTCTAAAAATAAATTATAAGTAGTTACGGAAATAAAAACTCAAAGTAGCAAAGCAAAGTATTCTATTTGATTTCATTGCATACTCAAATTAACATACACGTAGATATAAACATGGACAATACGACAAAAAAATATTTCTCGAAACAAAAAACACCGTTTCTAGATTACACACATTTAATTAAAACTAACAAATACGGATCACCTTTTTTTTCTTTCTTATTCGAAAAGCATATAAAAATGGTGAATAATATTTTTGTCGTATTGTCCATTGCTGTAATTTTATTGAACATTGTTACAATAAGCTATCAGCAATAAACTGGTACTATACCTACTGAAATCTATTTCTGGTTCTGAACTATCAAAACACAACGCAGCGTTAATTCTTGTTACATTGACAACGAGGATATTAGATAGGATATTTACTAAAAGTTTTGGTTTTGCTAACAAATAATAAAAAAAAATCACTGGCCAAACAGAAAAGTAACGATCATTTTTGAAATTATAAAAAACTAAGGAACAAAAAAAACAATTCGAAGGGAAGGGGAAAAGGAATGGGAGCGCACTTGTGACTTTACTTGTTTCGGCATTCACTTACAATGGTGATCCTTCTACACGTCTGCCGCCTAACACGTAAAAATACATAGTCTTTGCGTTACTACTTACTTGTCCAGAAAAAACTTTGTGGAAGTTTAAGCGAGGTTTATACCTCTCTCTTTCCTACAAGTTTCTTGCTTTTTAACCACTTTACCGATTCAACTTCGTCAAAACTAAAAACCTCTCGCATGATACAACTACAGACCAAACCTCCCGAGCTAACGAATGGCGCTAGTTATTCAAAGGACTTACTCACGCGACAATCCGGCTGATGTAAACAGATAACAAACAAAGAGTGGAAGGGTGGACAAACGGGTACTTAGCGTAAGCCCCGAACTCGCCGCTGCAAGAAAGGAAGATTCCCGGGACTTACTCGGAAACTTTCGTTTAATCACTGTATAATAATATTTTGTCCACTGGAGGACGCTTTGATCTCGCGCGTGCCGGCATGCAGGGTTATGCTGGGGCTAATGACGAGAGCGGAAAGATAGCGATCAATATCAAAATCTTCTATGCTATTTACAAAGAGGTTAATTGCATAATCAACGCCAAGGCTTATAGGTAAACCAAAAAAAGCGAAACACATACGCGATGTTATCGACTTCTAGCGTCATCTGTTGGTACACTTGTTATAATTCATAAGACAAATCATGCATTAGCCTGACACTGTTCTATGATAGGTATCAGACAACAAAAGAATTTTAAATTTTATACATACTTATACACCCAGAAACGTGTTCAACAACGACTGTCAGTCCAGGGTAAGGATCGAATCCACGACCTTTCGCGTATAAACGTTTGGCATACTTAAGTATATAAAAATTATAGATGTAATGAAGCACCTTCAGTAGACCTGAATCATCAAAATATTCCCAAAGAAATTGCGGTATATGTACCTAAATGTACTCGTTTATGACAACTTAATCATTAATCATAAAGCAGTCTTATTCAATATTTTAAGTAAGTTGTTACTATTCATTAAACACATGTTTTACAACTACAACACACATTTATTAACTTCTTACAAAGTAATCAAAAGATTCCATTACGTATGTATTTGTAAAGTCAGATGTTTCTTTTTATAAAACGATCTAGTTTGAAAATGTGTGTACTACACGGTGTAGCTCCTATTTGAAACTATTCCCTAGCCGCTTAACTAATCTCCCTACAATAATTAACTCCCAGCGTTTGTTTGGATCTATTCACAACATAATTGCGGTATCGATGCGTCCCGATATTGCGTAAACTCATCAACTAATTATCTGCGTATTTTTTTTATTGTAAAACGGAACAGAGGTACCGGTAAAAAAAAGTACAAGAGAATTTAGACCTTCTCTTACTGACAGTAAAATAAAATTTCAATTATCCGCAAGGTCGCTCATAATTGCGGCGGCTCCTTTTCAAACAGGGACGGTGCGGATAGAACAGGGTTTTTTAACCAAAGGGGGAGGTCCTCGAGTGCGTTAGAAAAAAGACCACCACTTAAGTCTAATAAGGTGATTGACACATGCTTATTTGCCCAAATCGAACAGGAAGCGCCGCATCAAAATGTTCGAATTTGTTGTTCACGAAGGGCTAATCTTAACAAGCGTACAATTTATAATTTTGCGGGCCCAGAACTTACCTACCCACGTATAGAAAGTAATTATTATGAAGGCAAATAAAATGTTATTGATACAATACTAGTAATACGAATCGCTTTCAAGTATTTACTTAAATATGTGATGTCGAGGCAGGCCACAAGTTATATAATTTGCCAGATATTACCGTATAACGTTTATAATGAGAATATTATTAGACTAACTAAGTATTCATAAAATCTTTTCAAACAGGATCTTTTTGACGACTCGTTTAGTGCAGTGGTTGAAGCAGCCGGTTGAGACAAAAGGGTCGCGGGTTCGATCCCCGCACCAACAATAAATGTTTGTTGATGAAACAGATATTTGTGTTGGGTCTAGATGTTTGTGGTTACTTATTTGTTTCTGGTTTCCATAGCACAAGGTAAAACCTTAGTTTGGGACTAGGACAATGTATGTGATGATCTCTCAATTTAGTTATTTAGATTTTCG
Organism: Cnaphalocrocis medinalis; assembly: GCA_014851415.1. Lineage (NCBI taxonomy): Eukaryota > Metazoa > Arthropoda > Insecta > Lepidoptera > Crambidae > Cnaphalocrocis > Cnaphalocrocis medinalis. The sequence continues at coordinate 5,258,912 of CM026289.1, read as the reverse complement.
CGTTGCATTATAACTATAAAATATTAAAAAGGGGATTTACGCGACGTTTATTTAAATAGATTGTATGTACTTACTGCTTAACGTTTCGGCTACGTTGCAGCAGCCGTGGTCACAAGCGGACACGGAATAAACGTCGCGTTAATTCCCGTTTTAATATTCTATAGTGATCTCTCAATTTATTTATTCAATCAAAGGACAAGCTTGTCCTGGGGAATTGACCATCTCCATATGTTCGCCAGGTACGAACGCGAGCACCCATCCCATGCGGACGTTCAACTTCCAGCGCACCTTCATCGACTCGCAGCTGCTGCGGGATGTGGAGTTCAAGAGCTCCCCGGTGAGGAGCATCCGGTCGCTGTCGCATGAGGACCGCGAGTACAAGACCAACGTCAACCTGCCTACTGGAGGTGGGTACCTTAACCATTAAGAGTGACCCACACTAGTGTTTTCGGGCGCCGCATCGACGCAACGCCCAAAAACGCTTGTGTGGGGAGGTCGCTGGCAAGACGTCGACGCTCAAAGGACGCTAGTGTGCGGAGGTCGCCGGCAAGACGCCGATGCTCAAAAGACGCTAGTGTGGGGAGAGTCGCCGACAAGACGCCGACGCTCAAAAGACGCTAAAAGCGCTGTGTGCCCCATTTTGATGCTCAACGGTCACTCGGTGTAGCGCTCCGTACCCTATAGGGCATCGGCACAGGTGATTCGGTCGTAGTCATTGCGCGAGGCCAGCGTCAGAGCGGTTTAAATCTGATGAAAAAAAATGTTTATCCAAATTACTCACATAACCTTATATCAGTGATCGGATTTAGAGGTGCAATTTTGACGAACAAAATTGCACTTATTATTACTTATCGATAACAAGAGCAAAACTTACGATCAATCGATTTTTATTATCCTATACTACATTACCCGGACCAGATTGTTTGTGTCAGCTAATTTATTGAACTTTGCGGTGCTTGTTATACTAAAATGGGATCGGTGCTGTGCTCTAATATTTTCCAAGCGGCCGTTTAAAATTCCCAAATGCGATGATAATATATTTCTAATTAGTTTAGAAACAACATGATCAAATCGTAGTGAAATGAACACTGATTTGCGTTTTTATCAAAAATTTATTAATTTCCTACATCGATCAAAGCGACTGTAAAACATTTTACGTTTGAAGCTAAGCTGTACGAAGTTTTTTATGCGTCAATGATATGTCATTCGGTATGCCTAAATGACACCAGATAATTAGCATTTCCAGCAGTTTCTGATGGGTTTATCTTTGACAGGCTCCAACAGCTCAGTTTGCTTTCAGGTGGGCGTATTTTCTACACATGTACGGTCGTACCAGCATACGAGCTTACTCGTTTCTAAAAACCAGTGCGTTTTTCGGCGTATTGACAGACTATAAAAGAAGATGGGGCGATGAGGCGTGTTCAATTTCCATAACGTTTCCATAGCTCCTACGACTGCCAAAACTCACCTACACGGGCTTCAAATACTTATAACGCAAAACTTGGTGTTTTTTTTCTTATACCTATGTACTTAATGTTTCAAATTTTTAAAAACATTACAAAGAAGACCTATATTACTTACTATACTGGATGATCCAACCTGGATCAGTGATGAACTTAGTGGATCACAATAGACCCAATTTAATAGGACGTATGAGTGCGACTAAAGCTAAAGAAGTTGATTTTGTAAGAGGCAAGATGTTTGAATAATCGTAAATTTTTGAGTAACCTTTAAGCAACTCAAGGTTTTCTTCTCAACATAATCTAGTCCTCCAGCCCCGTTGGCGCAGTTGACATGGCGGCGCTAATGCGCGCGTAATGGCGCCGCAGAGTTCCCAACTTAGGCTTTTCTCCCCAAATTTAAGGGGAAGATTAGTAAAATGGGATTTAAAATGGAACAAATTTTTCAAAATACCGGTAAATATACATAACCGCTACCATTAAACCCAAACACCTGATTTGAAGTTACTAATATTCTTCAGGTTTGAAATACTGAAAATTAGGTACCTATATTACAGTCCTGACAAGATTTTTAATTTTAAAGACTGTCTGTTAATTTTTAAGGTGATTTTTTTTTACACAATGTTTTGATTTTTGACATAATGTTCTACAATTTAGGGATGTTGTTACTTATCTTGGTAACCGTTCAAGTATAACATAAGCATCGAAATGGAGATAGGAGTCTAAGAAGCTCTACTTACTTTTGTCGGGAAAAACAGGGGGGTGTAGGGTGTTTAATTTCTCCAAAAAATCTGGTCACCTAATATTTAAACGGCCGCTTAGTGGTAAATATGTCTGAGTGTTGGCAACTCTGGTGGCGCGTCATTACGTGCGCGCGCGCAGATTGCTGCCGCGTGCTGATGAAAGTCTGCTGGGATTGCCGAGTAAACGCCCCGGACCTTATGAACGTGGCTATGGAACTACTAGAAGTGTTTATAGGTACTTTGGGTGTTTCTCGTGAACAAATATTTTGATTGTCAAAAAACAGTGCGCGTTGACTCGATTTTTGTCTATAGATGTTAAAGAGTTTTCACGTTGTTCTACCTTAGAACCTATCTATTTAAGAAATAAGAAAAAACAATAGGAGTTAAATGAAAAATAATGAGAATTCAAACTCTCCACATCTGAAATAATGAATTAATAATTGGAATATGTGATAGGTGGCAGACAAGCAGACGGATCACCTGATCCTGAAAGGCAACTGCAACGACAGTATAGTCACAAGTCCACTGCCTACCTTTAACCCCATTTGGGCCATCCGATACCCTCACTCACTCGACGAACAGCGAAGGCTGCTTCGCGCCGGCCTTCTGCGAGGCCGTGGTATCACTTCGGTGAGCCGGCCCATTCATTCCGAAGCATGGCTCTCCCATGGTAAATTTCAAGAAATGCACGACCGTCGTAAATGAAGATCATGATGAAGAACAAGATGGACCTCGCCGGTCCTCTCTGCAGCTTGTTAGGTCTGCCGGCTCGTCGGCAAATAAGGCGGCAGTCAGTTAGAGGGTCGTGATTGTGCGCTGCGTAACGTAATGAGCGCGGATATTAATAAATTAACGCAGAGCCCGTTTACAGTTATTTAGGGCATAATTACGGAGCAGATTACCAGTGATTTGGATGATTCACGTCATTATGGAGATGAAGAAATGAGATTTTTCTTGCTGCTTCAGGATAATGTTTTGGCTCACATTTTAGCTATTAAGCTAGACGAACCACGTCTCCGTAATGCTACATGCGCTTTACAAAACCGATTTTTAAAGTGATAACGAATTTAAACCGAAATTAATGTTCTAAAAAATCATAATACTTAGTTGTCAAATGTTTGATTTGAGTCCCATTGCTACATTCGTTACTGGTTCTATCGTCAAGGGTCGTGGGTTAGATTCCAAATCAGACAAAAAAAAACAAACTCCAATCTATGTTGCTATCACGGATTTTTTTTTACTTCATTATGAATCAGTACCTACATAAGTATAAAACAACGTAACGGACTTTGATGCAGTTTTTTTAATATATAAGATAGAGTGATTTAAAAAGAAGGTTTTTAAGTGAACAACGGACGTATAAAATAGTTTAGTAAATTACCCATAGCTATGAAAAAATAAAGACCAGGTTTTGCAACATCAAATTCCGAAACGAAGTGAAGACAGGTCACTTGTTTCTGTTAAATTCATACACGCATCATAAAACATCTACAGTGATAGTCTTCTACATACATACATATATAAGTAGGCAGTGGTATACAAGGTTATACTTGTGGTTATACTCACAAATATTAGTGTGACCATGCTCAGCATTGCGGGCGAGTTTCGCTAAACAAACGCAGAGGGGCTCGTTGCGGCCGCCACGTGACTCCGTCGGCGCCGCGCCACCGACAATCGGAACCAGCAATTACGCTCCTGATGGAACACCTTGCCCCGGCCGGGTGGCCACGCTGCCTCCGCGGGGAGACTGTGCCAAATAGACAACATAACTAAATAGGTCTTATGTCTAAGCGAATATGATATAGTCTCCTGATAGAACATCTTGCCCCGGCCAGGTGGCCACACTGCCTCCGCGGGAAGACTGCTCCAAATAGACACGTCTAATTTACTGACGGGACATGGGTGTTTCAACAGCCGATTACATGCAATGGCACTACGCGACTCGCCTGTATGTCCATTTGAAGAGGCAGACGAAACTCGGGACCATGTACTGTGAGAATGTCAACAAGGAGAGGAACGGGACGAGATGCTGAAAGACTGGAACAGGAACTTCATAGGACCATTTTACCATCAGGAGATGATAAATAGTGAGGAAGGGTTTCAATGGTTGCAAATTTTCGATGGAGCGTACAGTCACATGTAGTAATATTTCACGCCCCAGGACCTTGCTTCGAGCGGTTATCCAAACTGCTTCCGCAGGAAAACAAAAAAACGTCCCAAAATAGACAACATTGTTAGCAGTCTTTCTAAGATCGGCAGCTCAACTAACAGCCTAATCTTAGCTTGTTACTTTTTTTTAGTAGAGTAGAGCGTAGATTTTTCTTTCTAAAATGCCGGCAATGCATCAGCGACTTCTGATCTTGCAGATGTTCATACCCACTTGCTCGTTTATCGCCTGTTAAAATTCTACTATTGCCACATCGCGAGCAAGTCACGGCTCAAAATTAAGTTAGTGAAATAAACCAGTCCTGCTGAATCCCGATCACATGGTAACACGATGTCCAAACAGCCTCTGGCAAATGCATGATGAGAAACAATAAACATTTCGTACCTGTATGATTTGGGTTTGAACACCTCCACTGGAAAATGATTACCGGTCGGACCTTAGCTATTCGCTAACATAATCGACTACCGGTGATTTATGCCCAACTATGATTCATTAACTAATCAAGTTATCTATTTGTGTAGAGTCATAGAACAAGTTGTTGTTTATGATGTTAACTATCTAGTCCTGCGAGGTAAGGTCGTATAGCTCTTGTAATATACAGGGTGTATCTGTAAAAGATTTACGTCCCTTTAACCACATCTTCCATTAATCTTTCTGAACAGCATTTGATCTCCGCGACTTTTGGATTTTTTTGAAAATTTTGCTATTCTTTCACAATATTCGATATATTAACATAAGTCATAGTAAAGTCGAAACAAAGTCTGTTCTCAATCTTTACTTTATTTATGGTACTAAAAAAGTATGATGTAAGAATATAAAGAAATAGAAAAAGAATTACATATCGCATTTCTCCAGATTTTCAATATAATATAAAAACCGTTTTAATTGAAAATGAAACAGCCGCAGAACAATGCGGTTCGAGTCTAACTTATTGAAATGCGGAGCGAAGGAAGCGTGAACAATTTGTTTTATGACGGGAAATAAGCCATTACGTAAATAGTAACAGACTATTGACGATTTATTTCATGCCTTTCTCAGGGGCCTAAGTAATGTAGAAGCTTATTTGAAACTTTGATATTGGTAGTCAGACTAATATTGCATTACGAGGTGATATAGAAACTTATGGGCATAGTTGATCTTTTACTTTTCATGATTAAATAAGGTAGGTGTTTTTTATGTTACAGTTTCCATAAGCATAGTTCCTATACTTCATTGATCAGTATAAATGTATAACAAATAATTTCAAAAAGGTTCATTTCAAACTCCTACATTAACCTAAATTTTATAGAGCAGGTTAGTTGAAATAAATATTAATTAGCTATAACAGTACATATAAATACTCCGTTGTTGATGGTAATGGTGTAAAATGATTATATTATCTACCTGACAGGTCTAGCCTAGTGTAGAAATCATGGAAACCTATGCATATGACGCGCTTTTCGCTACAACTTTATTTATGTAATTGTGCTAAAGTATTCTAAGCCCTTATTTGTAAAAGTTGTTCAATGAACTATTTTTTTTTTTGTAAAAAGAGTTGACCTTCATTGTAAAGAGTTGATTATGAGGATGATCTATTTGACCTTCTGACATAATAAAAAATCGCTGTAGCACTCTACATCGATGTGTAGAAAAAAACCTGACCACATAATTAATGAAAACTGTGCCAAGGAGCGAACTGACAACATAAATAATGATATCATTGCACACAAACAGACGCCGTTAGGTCCAAAAGATACTTACTTACTACGCTGGCCCAGCGGACCAGAAGTGGATCTTGGCCTCTAACACGAGAACTCGCCTCTCCGCTGTATTCTCAGCCACCTGGTTGACCATCCGGCCTTTGGAAGTGACCAAATTCCTTGGTCTGGTCTATCTAGCGATATCACCCTGAGGCTGAGACGCCCTACTAACCGCTTTCCGGGAGATCGATCCAGGAAGGTCCTGTTAGCAGCTCGATCCAACTCCAAAAGAATGTTTCGATACTATTATTTCGACAAATCAGCATGCATATCTTAATATCTATTCCCAAACGTAATCTGTCAGTGCTAAGTTTCATAGAAAAGCACGATGATGAGCAGAGCAGGTCGGTGACCTGTGATGGCTCGGGAGTAAAATAATAACAATAACTTCAAATGCGATCCGGAGAAAAAACTGACTAGCACAATGTCATTACAGAGAAGCGACGTCGTGCGCCACAGACTGAGGAACGTTCAGACGTGGAATACTGGAGACTTGATAGCAAAATTAACAGTTCTTCAATATTTAAATGCGCTTAAAACTACGCAGACATACTCACGTTCACAATGCGTTGAGCCCAAAAAGCTAAACATTACTAACATGTAGGTGTGCCATGATTATTCTTAATTATAAATTCATGAAAAATTGGCGGATGTGTCCCGTTTTTAAATCAAGCTCTGCAGATATTCTATTAAAACTTGGTTTATTTTTGCATTTGTACATATTTTTTAGTACACTAACTAATCATAATATTATATCTAATAGGTCTTATAATGTTGAGGTATACGACACCCTGCTAGGGCATAGCTATTTGAGTAGGTGAATTTAAGGAAGTTTTAGATACATAAATTAACACAAAATAATAACAAAATGGTGAATTAGTTCAATCAGTTGCGATAAATCATTTGCATGTAATGGCGTTTCAACCATAGAGAACATTGAATATGTTTCAACTCTTGAGTACATATTTATAGTGTGTTCCCTTCTAGTCGTCGCTTTGTTCAATCTTTCCGCTCTTCGTCTACTACTATTTGAATCCAAAGTAATCAGAGTGACCCGACGCCGCCGTATTCTTGCACTAACTTCATTATAACGAAATGTTAGGTTTGATACAAATTATATTGCTACTTTTAAATAACGAATTATTTTTAAGTAAACAACTATGCGATCAGAAACATAGTGAAAGCATGGCGCATCTCTCGAAATCATTGAAAATAATCATTCAATAAATACGTATCAATGATACCAAAACTAATTACTTCTCCATCCAAGAGTTGACGTATAAAATAGAAAATTCTTTATTCAAGTTAGGTCCGTATACAGTGCAATTACGATTCTCAAAATAGTTATACATGCAGTCTACTGCTGGTGCAGAATGTTGATTTCTAAGATTAGTCGCTACGCCGCAACGCGTCCTCGAGAAGTATATTTTAGTCGTAGTCTGGTTTAGCCTGGCTAAAATCCACTAATAGAAGAACCTTCCTCAACCAGCACTTTACGGAGCGGAGTTTTTATGCAATACTGTTTAAGGATTTTACCTCCCTCACCACTCCGCGGTCTTGCTCCGTTGCCTTGCCTTTTCACAGCGGAGTCTTTCTTATATCTATGGCGTAGTCATCAGGGGCCCCAAGCCTGCGCCTGTACTATATTTGAACACTGATTCCTAGGCCACCAGGGTGGAACACCTTGAAGAAACCTTTAATGTCTTGCTACTGGTTATAATAACCTGTTTCATCTGATGATAAGTGAGGATTACAGAATCCTGAATCAGTGAGGCCAGTGATTCCTAGAACCTTAGTTGTGTAAAAAACTAGACACTGAACTATCTTCAACTACAGCGTTTGTAGCCTTGCACATTTTCCAAGAAAATATGAACTATACAGGGTTATTCTGAAACTTTTAACTTTTAACCAAACATTACCCACTGTGCTGAATTTCATATTAGCATGAGACAAAATCTTAATAAAAAGAAAACTAGTTTTACACGAAAGCGCTCGGAAGATCAAAGTGGAGGGTCAAATGAATCATTGTCAATTTTTATTCACGTTTCTCCGGAATGTTATCTCACACAATGATAGATCTCGCTGACCAAAATTTGAAGGCTATACATTTCAGAATAACCCTATACATTTCCGCGTAGTACAGTCGGTCGAAGACTTTAATTACGAACTTGTATCGATAATGGGCCTCGGCCTCGTCTTCCCGCAGGACCTGTGGTTTGCGGCCAGCTAATCTCCCAGCCCATATCTTTAATAGTTTTAATGCCGGTAGCTAAGATTATCCCCCATTTTGATAAGGCGGACTTCACTATGTTTTTTGTGCATCGAAATCACTCGATGAAGACGTTACTCGTACGTGACTAATGTTTTCTATTATACGGGTAATTTAGACGTTTAGTTGCAGCGACTTTGAGTTGGCTCACCTGTAACCTTTATAACTTAAATTCATTGTCTTTAATATCACGTCTTGGAAACTTATAAAAAGTGGAGATAATGTCTTTGAAAGCGTTTAGTGCCTAACAAATTAGATAGAAATATCGTAATATCTAGGAACACTTTAAATGAGTATCGAGTATTTTTTTTAACAATGACCTAGATATTTTAATTACAAGCATAAAATAAAACAAACGGGGTGAGCTAAATAAAACCGTTTAAAAATATAGTAAAATACCGTATTACCTCACTCGATTCTACGAGTAAAAGAAACAGATAAAATGTTTGCGTCAAATTTTTCGTAGCGCGTGCTCGTAGAATGCTACGAAATTCACTAATCTAGAGATAAAGATGCCAACGCGTCGACGACTGGGTACGCAGTTATCTACAGACTTGAATTGACGAAATTAAACTCCAAATACAAATGCGAACTACATGTCACAAAAAAAAATCGCTTGAAGGTTTTACTATACTTAAAGTCATAAGCAGTAGTTCATAGTAGTGCGCCAGCATCATACGATAGCCACGATAGACCTTTAGATAGGCATGTGAATCTACGATGTATGATATTTTTATCCGTTACTACTCGCAATCGAGAAATACAACACACAGTCGGAATCCGATACATTCGATATCGAATGTAGGCATGCGTCGACGGCGCATGCAGCGGACGTGCGAAGGCGGCTAATCCGCGCCGCTTATTACCTCCCACAGTAGCCAGCCTCTAACCGCAGCCATCGCCCCACGATTCTGCAGCCCCATCGATCCATAGTTTCGTTATCAAATTTTCACACGGACCCGCACCAAGATTGACTTTATTTGAGCAAGTACAACCGCAGAGCTACGCGCGTACCGATCTCACAATTTATACCCTCACAATACAAGGTACAACACTCCTCCCGTTCACTCTCCAACAATAATCCATTCACACAGAAAGCAATGTAATTCGATCCAGAACAAAGTGTAGTCAATAAGCGAATAGGTAGCCCGCCAGTAGCCAATCACGGCGCCCGAGATATTGATCATCGAAATTGATCAATCAAATCGAAAATATCGTACCGGAAATAAGGCGCGATGTAATAGCCGTTATATTGTTCGACGATTGAATGTTTTCCGAAATAAGTTTTATTCTTTTATTATGTGTCTTTTTATAACGGTAAACTTTGGAAAGTATAATACCCACTATTTTATTGAATTTTTGGTTCTATGAAATAAATGAAACAATACAAATACTTTATAAACACCAAAGTTTGTGGATTTATACATTTGAAACTATGCATCTAATTAAACATTATCATCATATCAGAACATAAGAGGACAAGAAGTAGAGCAAATTGTGAGAGGTGGGTCAATTTAGATAAAAACTTGTTCAAATTGTCTCGTGTGATGTACCTACACTGAAGGTGCCGGGAGACGCCCCCGTCTATTTTCAACAAGCTAGGAAAGAACACTATGGCATGCTGTGGCATTTTATTCTCTGTACACTTACCAACTGTCGTACTCAGAGACGTTAATTGAACCTTGATTGTCACTTAAGTAAAATTGTCAACTTTTTTTACCTTTAAGATAATGAGCATTAAGGTTAAATTACTTCTCAGTAAAAGTAGTATCTACAGAGAATGAGAGAATGCCATAGCATATACTTAGGCTGATATTATCTATGGTGCATGTCGATTGTCTGGCGCACTTCTACCACATTTGTCTAAGCTAATTGTGGACATCAGCAAATCACACTTTTCACGGCTTTATTTTCCCTTAAACACTAACAGTCAGTCAGAGCCCTTTTATTATTCACCGCGCTACTTTTCCCCCACTTGTTAGCCTGTAAGTTCACTATTTTCAAAGTGCTGATTAACAATAGACTATCTAAATGAGACGAAACCACAAAAGTCGGGAACCTTTTGCGGGGACTAAAATAAAACCCGGATGTTTGGGAGGATTTCTTGAGTTAAAAATATTGGAAGCCGTGATTGTTTTTGTTAGATTATAGGCTAAATCTTAATCACGCTTTTTCAAGAGTAAAAATATATAAGTAAATCAATTGAACTGCTCGATGGCGCATTTGGTAGTGATCCTGCTTCATATGCCAAAGGTTGAGGATTTGATTCCCACACTGCACAAAAATTCGTGTGATATTATAATGTTTGTTCAGTGTCTGGGTGTAATATACCCATATGGTTGATTATATATTTGTAATTAGTTGTTTCATATCCGTAATACATGTATTTAAGCTACTTAGAACGGTCAAGTGAATATGAAATATTTTAGGTATGAAATTTTATTATTTACACCACCAATTAGTTAGAGAGTAAACGGACACTTAAGAGCGATTTACCCTTCAATATTGCTGTGTGAACAGCAAAAATGACTTAACTCGCCGATGAAGCAACTTAACTCGTTACTGTACTTATTGAAGTGTAAATCGCTCTTTATGTTAGGTGTTTTTGTTTTCTTAATATCAGACTGCATACGTACCTACCAACCAGCAACACGGCTTAAAGTTTTGCCATAAAACATCAACAAGTGGCAAAAGTGCCTGCAGAAATATCGTAACACACGCCGACCACGGTGTCACGCCGCCTGCGGTTTGGCGACCCACTGTCCCAACATCGCTTAGACAACTAGAAATCCTTAATCATATGTCACATACAGTCAGACTGCCTTTTAGATGTGATAATATTTCCTAGACATGATTACCTCCTGGTTGTCTCGTATGATTTGCGGTAAAAACTTCGGTTTGCGAGGTCTTTGATTTTATTAACATACTAAACTTATAGCGAAGCAGTAGATGTGATTCACTAAAATTATTATAACAAATCCGTTCCGTAATGAATGAGAATATACCTTGTCGCATCCTAACAAAGCGGTTCTGAAAGGGAACTCCGATTCATAACGTCCGGTTCGTATTAGGCGCTCTGGATTAGAAAGTCTAGGATAGAGATATATGTCGGCATGAAGAAGGCCTACATCCGGCAGTGAACAGTAAAAGGATCCCGATCTGATGATTGACGTCACAAATCGATCAATCCCTGACGGAGATTGGATATAAGGATTCTTCATGCTGACATAGATATCTATCCTGGGCTTTCCAATCCTGATACTAACTGCAGCCCTACCAAGGTTGGGAGGCTAGACTTCCTACATTATGGCAAAGTATGGAATATAATCAAAATGATCAAGACGCAATGAAAGATCATATTTTCTTTCTCATTCCACGATTTCATGAATCATGTCATCTATCACCTTCTTTCTTGCTTGGAATAACTTTACAACTGTAGATACTATATATTTCAAAAAACTTGGCTGTTCTAACCCAAGATAATGAGAACACGTTTTAACTGGATATTTTATGGACCACTCATTAAATTTTATGTTTAAAAATTGTCCAAGCAATCGCAATAATAACCATCAGTTCCAACTCCGGCCAGTCGAAGAAACAGTGTTGCACTATTTCTTTGATCGCAACTCAACGGGAGCAAAAAACTCGTTAGAGCGCTCGATGCGAGCGTTTTTGCTCTTCCGCTCTCAGAGGCCGTCAAAAGAAAATTAGAATACTAAAATATCGATAGCCATAACCGATCGCGAGCACGTACCACGAATGATGCATTAAGCCCCGGGTCAGGTGGCTCCTCGCAGCCGTAATGTCTCACATTTGCGGTCGCTGCGCCAGGATACGCGCTTGTACTGTAATGAGCAACACATAACGAAACCTTACAAATAATTCCACCCACGAAAAAAACACACCGAATCACGTACTCATATCCTTCGGAGGAAAATGCGTATCGGATAGCACCAGCTCTCCCTCGCGCCCTCCGCCTCGCGGGAGAGCGAGACGCAAAATTAATATTCGCCCGATACATTTTTGAGGTGTCGGCCGAGCTCAATACAATCAATTATTGTTCTACGTGTTGCACGGTTACCTTCTGTCGGTGAGTGCTTTAGTACACAAAAAAGGCCATTGTAAAAATCGTGTAATTTGCGTAGACATCAACTTACGTACTAAAGTTTAAAATGATTACGTGTAATTTGTTAGCGACGGCTGCTCCGGAATGGCAAAAAGTGGGTTCTGTTTGAATTTAGAACGGAATACTTGACTCCGCCGATGTCCTATCAGGCGGTAATGATGTGATTATTCTGCTGGAAGAGCACGGGCACTGCGCATGCACGGGTGAACTAGAGAGCGCTTGCATGGAGATGTTTTGCAGTTACATCCCTGATTTCGATTTGGACCTCAGTAGATGGAGTATAAATTAATTAGTCGCACGGCTCGTTAATTTTCGATTGTATCGGTGTATCAATCGATTGTTGGAACGGTGAACGAGAGTACAGTTGTTAGCGTCAATAGGAGTTATAGGGTAGTTGTTGGCACCAATCATGTGTACCGGTGGGTGCGCGAGATGTGATCGGTAACGCTAGCCCGCGTATCGCGTGTTGTGCGGATAGTGTTACGCGAGCGGCCGCCTGTATCAACGATCGTCAATCGCCCGGATCCATTCCGTGTAACAATACCTCCGGTGTGGCCAAGAGGTGAACTGCACACTTTTATAAGCTGAAGCGGTGAAACTATGCGACTCACTTGTCGTTTGAGGTGTAAATTCTGTCAATTATGTCCTATTTCAAACTTACGCATCGTAGGTGTCTTTCTTCTTTTATATTCATAAAACATCATGTAACTCAAATACCTATGTTACGGCTATCAGGCAGAGGAATTACAAAATTCAACATAGACACTGGATAAACACAAGTGGTCATCACACGAATGTTTTCCAGAGCGGATCAAACCCGAGAACTTTGGCGTATGAAGCAAGGTCACCATCACTTGGATGATATAACATTTAGGTGCTTAATTGGTCAAAATAATGTTTTTGGACTTCTCAAACTAACGTCTTACCCCACATGTAGCAAGATGTATAGTTGGTGGTTGCTTAAATAAAACTTAGCCAGAAAAATATAATACCTACAAATAAAACACAATGTAATATTCTGTCTTGGTTCAATATAGCAAGTTATTACAGGCTTGAATCACCTGAGTATCCATAAGGGGGTTGACTCCGTTAATTTAAGATCACGTCGTCAGTCCCATAACTCAGATACTTGTAGTTAATTTAATAGTTAACCGGCCATGGCAGATGACCCTAGGGTAGGTGGAAACTGTTATACGAAAAGTGCGATTTGGCATAGAAAAAGGGCGAGAATACCAAAAACGCTGATTCCCTAGCCACATTTCTAATCTCAGCAACTTACATTACCCAGAGTGAACGTGTCTTAAGAATCAGACGCAGTGAACCGGACAATGTTACCGTTTGTACTCTACCTCTCCGGCTTATTGCCGGGCCTGTACGAGTGTCTCGTCCGATTAGCTAACTGGCACGGTAATATGATACCAATGTCCAAGTTTTTAGAACTTCATCTATCACAATATTGGGGCTACTTGTTGAAGTGTTGAGTCGGGTGCCAGTTTTGGCTGATTAATTTTAATTTTTGCTAATCGAGTCTTGTGATTAATATGTCGACACAACATTAGCAACCTTGATTTTTATTATAAGATTTGACATTTCTTGCTTTTTACCTAATAATACTCAACGCCTTTCACATACCTACCCACTTTTGATCTAGTTCCTGTCACATTTATGATCTAGTTTGTGTCAAGTAACAGAAACTTAAGTGTTTGTTTATTAAAAACTATGTTACCTATTTTTGACCTAAAACTTATTGATGTCGTTGAGCTTAATGATGATAATGATACCTGATGATACCAGACTTACCATAATATCCTGGATCTGGGAACTCCAAACGGAATAATACGCTAAGATAGGATTAGAAACACTTTCAATTTCCTTTTCATCGTATATCAGCAGGTGACATAAAGATCCAGCTACCTACTTTTTTGTAGAAAAACAAAATATTTATATGAAATATATTTACAATAAGGTATAAATACTTAATCGGAGTTTGATTCGACAATAACTGGATCTTTACGGAACAGGCTCTGATCTTCAACCGTAGTCCGTAACCCATTAAAAATGGCGTGCTTACCCAGCTAAAATAGACAACAGTTTTATACAGAAACAACACGGAGTTGTAACTGGTCTGCGCGGGCGCTCCCGTGCTGCGGTCTGCGCACTATCATTACGAGCTCTTACGTGCTCGCACTCCCGCGCACCTCGCTTTCATAGCGATCGATGGACGAAGCTACTGATCTAAGAATACGCTACGTATGAAAAAAAATGTCTTGTTTATTGTAATTTTGAAACATAGCTCGGGTTTGTAATCACCAATGCACATTTGGCAAGCGTGGTGATTAAGCCTAACTCCGTCATAGTATCGATGACTTGATTTGTATGATGGAGTCCTGTGTCTTTCAGTGGGACAATAAATAGGCTGATACTTGTAACTTTTTGAATTTCGCATAAATCCTCACAAGAGATTTCTTTACATATTTACGTCAAAATGCGTGTTATAGTATATAAGGCTCTATTGTGAATAACGCTTTCATACGAAAAATGCTAGGAATTAAATATCTTAATACGAACAACAAATTAGGAAAATAGCGTCGATGATAATGTAGGATGTTACGCTTTTTCCTAGAAAATGCTTTCTGCTCTTGCCTTATGATTCCCAGAAGATAATAATCAGGGAACAAACAAAACTAATGGGTATGGTTTTTTTTCATTTGTGCCTACACTTACGGGTGAAAAACCATCTGTGCTGGATTTCACTGATTGAAAAAGGCGGTTCAAAGGTTGGCTGTGCCTTGAGAGTCCGCTGTTGTTGCGGATGTCCATGGGCGGCGGCAATCGTTTACGATTGAGCAAGACTGATCAGTCTGCTCGTCTGCCACCTATCCCCTATGCAGCTTACGTTACGGAGTTTATTTTTAATAGAGTTCGTAATGTACTTTTACTGTCGGACAGTAAACATTATGGATATTATTTGTATTTATCAGCTGTATACAGGAAACCGCAATTTTTGGTAGGTACTCGTAGGTAGACTATGGTTACAAAAATAGAACTGAAAAAACTTATTATTTTGGTTTGTTTTAGTTGCAATAATAATACGTTTGATAAGTAAGTTTGATAACCTACTTCACGATGAATTCAACGAAGGAAATCATTGCTAATTTGTAGTACAGTTGGTACAGTATTATTGGTAGCAATTATTGAATTTTTGGTAATGAAATAAAAATTAAACTACTACGTTATATGCGTACATTATCTTACTTTCGTAACCTTTAACGTCGTAAGACCCAAAAACCTTTTAAAAGGCAATTGATTTTCTATTGTGTCTGCTGTCGGGGCCTTACGACATTAAATAAACAAAACCCAAACCCCTCTAATGAGCCACCAACGAACAACGTTTTATTCCTTACACCTAGATACTAGTATCATCCACACTTGCCCCTTAAAGCGAAGTCAATCCTTCATCGACAGGATGTATCGAATTACATCAAGTTACGGTGTAAGTGATCACCGACAACAAAACAACGAGCTGCTCGGGTGAGAATATTCCCCTGTCTTATGGGGGTGGCCAGGCGTCCGGATAAAACTGGACTTAAACAAATAATATCTTCAAATACCGCTTACCATCAGGCGGAGTGGGGTCATTTTGATTGTCCTCAATATAAAAAAAATTGATAAAGTCTTGTAATGAACACCATAATATCTTGGCGATCTTATTTGCATAGACAATATTTTAAAAGTGCCAATCAATCTAACCGAGCATCACATTTACTCGAGTAGAGTGGCCCACTCGACGAGATGAAACGGTCACCTAAAGTCTGTCGTAATAACTATTAATATAGAATATTAATAAAATAAAAGTTTTGTTAATTATGTCATTATAGTTTATGTAGGCCGACGACACTACCTTGTCGCCAAGAGATGTAACTAATTGATTTAGTACTTTTAACAATAATACCAACCATTTTAAAAAACGGTTGAGTATCACATTAAGGACCTATATCATAATGTAAAGATAAGGCATCACATAGCTATGCAACCCTTTCATTATTTTGAAGATAAAAGTTGTGATTTCTATCTCTGTTAAACTCATGGACGTAAAGTGACATAACGCTATTTGACAGTCGAGAAACGCAAAAACAGTGATTATGATTAGCAGTTAGTAGCTTAATATTATGTAAAACTTATTCGTATCTATATCGTGAAAAGACCGTAACACTAAAATATTTTGGGTCTTTATCTTTAAGTTTATCCGGGTTTTTGCTTTAACACATGGGAACTCTACTTATGGGAGTCTAATGAGATTTGTAAAGCTTCGGCCAAGTATGCGAGATATCGGAGCCCTTTCGACTTTTTGCTCAGAGCGAAACGCGGGAATGTGTGTTTTGTAATCTTAAGGCCTACAATGAAACCGTCCCGTAGCGAACTAGAATGTACCTGTCGCATCCAAACAAAAGAAACGCTCAGTGCGTGTGAATTCGACGCGTATAAAGATATTGTCGTGAACTTCGTTTCGCTGTAGGTCCTCTTAAATTTACGAGCAAAATTAACCAATTCTATGATAACGCAACTCATGAAAGTTGCTTTATGAAATTGTGTTACAGATCCCGGATGCAAACCAGTGCCTTCTAAATAATTTTTAAACACTATCTTAGAAACATTATACGACTTCAGTTTAGGTGCTATTTTACTGCCTATTTTATAAGATCTTTGCTTTACTTACTGACCAGCTTGTCTTACTTTTGGAATGCGACCGAAGAACTCATGTACTACCTACAAAAAAATATATATTTAAATACTTGAACGTAAATAAAGACTTTTGTCCTTTAAATTCTAATTTAATACCGTATAAAATTCAGTAGGAATAACGAGCACCTCCAAGGCGGACAAGCAACTTTGAATTTGTGGGTTAGATTCCATCACAGTCTACGTCACAGGAGCGGTCAAAATTTGTTAATAAATGAATTCGTTTATTTGGATAATGCACAGTTGATGTATAGGTGTTATAAAAGAAGATGTTATCCAGCCCAAAGATTTAAATCAATCTTTGATCCAGCCTAGCTAGCAGGTGCTCAAATACTGAGTGGTTCTGGTAAGCTGAAGTTACTAATAGGCGCAACTCTAGAGTTGAGAAGAAGCCTACGATGGAGCGGGCTTGCCCAGAAGTATTCATAAATGCATTGTTTCATAAACCAATACGCGTACTTAAAAACAATTGAAATGCGTACATGTATCTCGCAAATCAGACGTAGAAAATGTCAAAATCTACTCGAAGCTTTGTACCTCAACTTTGTACCAATAATAACCTGCACTATTACGTGGCTATAATCGAAATTTTCAATGTGAACCGATGCTCGTCAAGAGAACTTGTCGAATGCAAATACGTCGCTCGACCAATCAACGGCGTTGATTAGGGGGTGGGGGGTAATTAGGCTCCTTTGATCACGCCGCTTGTTCTTGTTACACACACATTTCGTGTGTGTTCACTTGGTAATTAGCTTATTATTGACAGCTTGCGTTCTGAAGCGGTAATCAGCAGGCGTTCACTCTGATTGAGAAATTGTATTGGAACATTGGACTATGTTCTACGTGTCAACATAACACGTCATACTTAGTGGAACTGGTTGAAGTTTTACAACTTCAACTTCAATAAGTAAAATGAGTAAATTTTTGGCTTAATACTGCATTCACCATGTATGTGTTCAATTATAGTAGGTACAATGTATCTGCTCTAACTCATATTAAACGATGGCTTCGCTGTGAAAAAAGGGGAAAAAGGGGGAAGGGGATAAAAGGTTGGCAGCGCACTTGTAACTCTACTGGTGTTGCAGGTGTCCATGAGCGGCGGCATTGCTTACCATCAGGTGATCCGCCTGCTCGTCTGCTACCTATCACATAAAAAAAAAATGCGTACCTATAAACTTTTTAACCCACCCATTTATTTACATTGCTTCATATTATTTAGTTAATTTTAGGATTTATGTTAATTTTAATACTTACGTGATGGGCAATTTGTATAATTCCCGGTCAAGATCGGTAATTATTGGAATAATTATTGTCTACCTATTGCTTTCTCATATTGAGCATTTATCACAATGCCCGGGCATTATGTACAATTCTCAATTTATACCAGGATAAGTTAGCATCACTGTTGATTGTCGTGGTGCTAGGCTCCGTGTCGCGGACGGCGGACCCACAACATCTTCCAAGATGGAAGGAGGTCTTCCAATGAGGGAGAGTCCTAGGACGTTTAAGTCGGTAAACCCCCGCCTTCAGCGGAGGGAGCCCGACATAAACCGTCGACCCCCACGCATTTCCCCTGGGTCAACAAAAAAAAAGTATCGCTGTTGCTGGCTAATTATATCGTAATAATGTTATAATTATTAAGTATCCGAGTAGTAAACACAAATGACGTGTATCCCATATGAAGTTAGTTACGCGTGTTTGCACACGAACGGGTCGAGTTGCGCACGCGTCTCTCTTATCACGGAATGAGCAGTGATAACTGAGTATTGCCATATTTACCCGCCATGACGTCAATGAACGTATGACAGTGTTGTTTGCGCTACGAAAAGTCGGACACGTTAAAATCGTGACGTTCAACAAAGTCAGTCAATGTGTCGTTTCAGGTGCAGAACTATTAGAAGGATATCGTTATTTCAATGGTACCTACATCTTATTATGGATATGTCTATCTAGGAATCTGCGAATGATTTGTAGCTAACAAATTGCTTCAATCTTATGACTGTTCAAATACAGTTGTACTTTATACTTGAGTAGTGGCCCGCCCTCACTTCGTTTCGTTACAGAACCAAAAAGATGGCGCTGGGAGTCGAATACATCGCGCATGTGATTCGTGTTTTCGGTTTAACTATAAGCCTTGACGTGGATGATGAGATTAACCTCTTTATAAATAGTATAGAAGAAGATATTTTATCATGCATCGGTACAGTTAATTAAAAACTATAATAATGAAGTGGGTTCAGCAATTCCCGCTGGTACTAATTCCAATTGGCAACACGAAAAGTGTATCTGATAATGATTTTCACCCGTCGACGCGAGCCCAACGAGCCCACTTCATTTTGCGGTCCCACCGTCCATTGCTCCTAATTTTGCTCGCTCGGACATGAAATTAAAATCGGTTTAATGTATAAATGAGATATGCACTTAATAAATATTTAATTAGGTATCTAAATAAAAGCTCTCGCCGAGCTGCGGTCCGCGGCAGATTGTAGCATGTAAAATAATGTGGCACGAGGAAAAACCGCGCTCCAAATTTGATGACCCGTTTGCGAAAACTATACCGGATTGATGTTTTTACTAGCTTCAGTAATGATTTCCATTGATGGATATTAATTAACTGTAGGTGACTGACCATCTGCTGTAATTTAAGTATGAGACATTTGATATCGTAGGCGACGATTTAATTTTCATCAAATCTACCGTCAATAGTCATTGCACGATACTTGCACCTCTTACGTTGTGTATTCGATATCCACTGGTGGTGTTTCTGATATCCCTTCATTAATAATATCCATTACGAATTAATTAATAAAAATTATGTTTAGCAAAGTAACTTCTCTTTTTTAATTTTATAAACATAAACAACAATATTCTACACTTTTAATCTCCCACACCTCATAACTTTGTAGCACTATATAATATAGAAACTTTGGGTTATCTTATTAAACAGTGTGTATTTTGTTTAAAAATTTAATTTGTTAACTTCTTTTAGAGGTGCTAAAAAGTTTGTATACTGAAAATTAGTTTGCCAGTTTCACAAACAATTTTTACCAGCAAGACTGCGTCTGAAAGGTACGCGTTGATGTTAAATAGTCGTAGTCGTAGCCTGGACAGGGAGCCTAGGCCTGCCCGTGACGTGGGATAATTACCTCCCCCAGGGGGACCGGACGGGTAGGTAATGTCTAGGGATGCACTGAAGCAGTTGTGTTGCGATCTGATCTTTTGAAAGAAACGAACTACCCGACCTACGATGACGTAATTGTAGCCTCAAACAGCATTGTGGAATCATTGCCCGCAGCGGTATTCTCGAACCGGCATGACATTGAAATCTTCAAAAAACGAGCCTATACTTAGCTTCCTAAAAGGCCGGCAACGCATCCGCACTCCTTCTGGTGTAGCTGATGTCCGTGGGCGGCGATGTTCACTTACCATCATACAGCGGGTATGATGGTAAGTGAACATCGCCGCTCGTTTGCCTTCCTAACTATATCATAAAAAAAGGATTGTTGTTCCTATCATCATCAGATGTTGGAAAATGACAAAGCACCTTTTCAAAGCTGGGCATAGTGATTTAACTATTAATTAGTACACAAACAAAGTTTTTGTGTTCGTTCGTTAGTTTCTTATGAACCTAACAAACTAACCTTTAATATTTAAGCTATCCTTAAATGGATCAAAGATTCTTCCCTTTGCATCCTTGCATCGGATGGTTTTGAATCAGGAAATGGACCTCACTAAGATGTCACATCCCTAGCAATGTCACATTAACACCGTCACCTCGGCGAACTGTCAAAACATCGCGCAGTTCAACGAATAACGAATAGCAACAAATGGGAACAACGATCGCGGTGTTTATCGTGAAAATCGTTTCGCTTATGAGATCTGTCGCGCGCACGGGTATCTGCGGCGGGCATAGACAAATAATTATAGTTAACAAGTGCGTAATTATATTTCTGTTATGAATGTATCATGTGCTGCATATTTTTGTAATTGTATGCATCTGAAATATTTTTCATAAAGAAATGTTTCATGAAGTTGCAAATGTAGTACCTACCTACGCTATCTATCTTACAGTTTTCTGAAAGTTAACTTTCTCATTACTAAAATATGTTTAATTTGCATAGTAACGATGACTTGATTTCTATGATGGAGACCTTTGCCCTGCAGTGAGAAAGAGTATATTATTATAGGCTGATACTTTACTTAACCGATCCATGGTCCCCATCCCCAACCATTTAACAGAGATTCCCTGTCCCGCGCCTCTAGGTATGTAGAGTCATTTTTCAGATGCGGTAGGTATTTCCGAACCGATGCCATGTTTTTCTTCTAAGGAACAACATGTAGACGCTACATAGTTCAGATGAAAAACATATTAATATATTGCATGCATTGCCGCTTGACAAAACATTGAACGTTCGATCACTGGTTGGGAAATACCAGAATAAATGGGTCATTTATGTAAATAAACAATATTGACGCTTTTTCGTTAGCTATGGTTAGAAACCTTGTTGCTTATAAAAGTATCTTTGTCGGTTTTTGGTAAATATTTCTGTATATAGGTACATAATACTTACTTACTTACTTATTCCGATGGCTTAACGACCCAAAATGAGTCTTGGCCTCCGATATAAGATGTCGCCATTTGTCTCGGTTATGTGCAGCTAGTCGCCAATCTCCTGTTTGCAATTCTGCAATAGGTACATAATATTCAAAGTATTTTTTTCGTGTACGTGCCACGTCGCGCGTTTCAACATGCATAAAAGTTCGTTTGACATTAGCATAGTGATTTGTTTTATCGAACCATTGACTCAAGTCGGGACTTGACTGTGTGTCATTACAAATATCCCGTTCTTACTAACAGTACCTATGATAATAAAGGGTTTTTCAAGTCCTACCTCAAGAAATTGGCAGACTGCGAGGCTTTAGCTTTAGTTTACCCAATGACAAAATAAATTATTAATGATAGCTGTTCATACTCATTGAAATGGATATATGTAGCGAAATAAAACCATGTCAATTTAAATAATATACAAACATAAAGGAAATCCGAAACAGCTTAGGCTACCATAACATAGGGTAAATGCATTTTAGACTACCCAAAATCAGATACTTTCTGCAATCGGATTTACCTAAATAGTTACGTATAGAAAGTAAACCTAGAGTGTATGTTCCTTACTTCTTCACGACTAACTGGCTGGAGCGATTATAATACAAAAAAAGTGGAGTTAGCTGATTCTGGATTAACATAATAGGCTACATTTTGCTGCGAGAATATACCTTATTCCCATGTGAAAATCGATGAAAGTAAATTATTAGTAAATTAAATGAAATAAATATATTTTCACGTTTTTTGCATTAAGTCTGCAAGTATCTACGGACTAATTGCCTCTAATCATTAAATTCTAGCTGTAAGAACGCGCCCTTATGTAACTGTGCAGTTGATTATTCATAAATAACATTTAATTAAGTAATATTGTCCTGCATCGGCACAAACAAATGTATTACCCGACCAATGAATAAGAGCTCCTACGCAAGCAGACTAATTAATATTGTTATACCACAGGATAGACCATAGTTAAACATACAATTCTACTTTCTGCTTCATGGGAACATAATAATTACAATAGCAGTAGGTATATTATACAAATGTACATATCACTAAGGCACAACAGACACAAACTCCTCATCTTCAGCATCATCTATTTAGTATTATGTTCCGTGTTAACGAATAATTCGAGATTAAAATGCTTACTCCTCACACGCGCAAGTCCCACACAAACTCACTCACACAACATCTTACACATTGACCTGACTCCGTACTGAGTAGCTTAAGCACTTGTGTTACAGATCAGACAACAGAGGAAACACAAATGTTATACTTAAATACATTTTTACTCAGACACTGAATAAACTCAAGACAAGTGTTCATCTCACGAGTGATTGTCCAGGGTGGAGATCGAATCTTTGGCGTATGAGGCAGAGTCACTACCAAATGCGTCAGCAGTATTATTATGGACGTATCTAACACAAACAAAAAGCGTGTCACGCTTGTTTGTGTATTGAATGTCTTCTATAGAAGACATTTAAATCGGGTTCAACAATCTTTTAATATTTTCGCTATAACATAACCAAAAGCTAACTTACATTTGAAATTAAAATAATGTCCCGTTAACATTGCGACAAAACAATAGCATTGTTAATATCGATACCTTAAATCTCAAAGGGCGTAATCACCATTTTGGCCAAAATGACTTTTGAATGCTATCTTACTCCCATTTTTTTTTCTCTATCGATCTGTATTATCAAAGTTTTAAAATTCGCAAAAAAGTGGTGATTACAGCCCACGTGTTTACCGTCGATAATGCAAAAGTTTTAGGTCGTAAATACCTTTAAAAAATTCATTATTAAGGTTTGTCGGTCGATACACCAGTTAAAATTATAATGATGTGAAAAATACTGGACTATCGAATGAGGGCGTATAGGACAGATATGTGTAACAGTGGCGTTTACGACTCGAGTTACTTTAAGAATTTAAACAAAATAAATAAAGTAAGTGGTAGTAATACTGCATAATGAATATCGCGTTTAGTCCGGTTTCTATAAATCTAAAATAAAAACGCTCAGACATGCAAGTAGCAAGTACTTTTACTACCCATACGTAAGAAGAATTACTCTAGTGTCAGTATCCTAGACGAAAATGAGGAAATACGAAAATGAGCAGAATATACCACTCATTTCCCCTCGTCGACCCGAATTGTATCGATGGTCTGTGATTAAATTCTTATCAAGAAGTTGGCAACTCGCCAAATATCAGTACCTACCTAAGTACGTTTACAAACCCCTGTGTACAAGATACTTTCACCATACTTACATTTAATGTCTGATGACAAATCGAGTGTCGCGATTGTATCGAAGTTTTGGCTACGTGACCCCACTTTCGTTGGTGATTTACTACAGCCGTAAGCGTGAATCAGCTGGCAATCCCGATGCGTGTACGCAGCTTGGTTCCGCGCCGCGCGCGTGACATCCATGTTAACACTCCTCATTGACAAAGGCTTAGACTGTAGCATATGAGCGATTGATAGTAAACGTCGAGGTTTTTAGGCAGTTAATAGGCATAATGACAATTTTTTTCCTGATTTTATTAATGAAAGAACCAGACTAATATTACCAACGGGAAATATCCCTTTAACCACCACTTCTAAATACCATTATGAACAACGTTGGTTCTAAACAATAGTCAAACGGAACCTGTAGAGATCTTAGAAAGAATAACTGGCGTTCTGCATGAAATCGAATGTAGTTGCCCATATTTATGATTAAGGCCTTTGCCCTGCAGTGACATATAAGCTGATACTTTACATCGTTAGCCTGTTTTAGTCCACTGCTCGGCATAAGCTATTCTAAAAGTACGTAAGTACTTAGAACATAATTGTGATAAAAGAGACAAGTGTGTTTCATCAAAGTTAATTAATTTCAGCGAATCATTTTAATATTTGTTGTCATCAACCTAGCGATTTCAATAAACGATAAATCTATATTAAAGTTGTGTTCCACAACTGGGGAACTGCCCTTAGGACAATCAGGTTGTTAATTACAAAACTCATATCCATTATGTCCCTATCTTCCTGTCAACGTGTTATTCCCGGTTATGTCCAGGAACGCTTCGGCAATGCTCATCTGAACACTATTGAAAAATGTACTAACATATTATTTCATTTATTTACAGAAACCAGCGGCAACATCCTAGGGGCGAGCGAGCTGAACACGGGCTACCCGTCGTCGGCTTCCTGGCCTACCCGTACGGCCCTCTGCAGCCCACCTACTACAAGCCTGACCCCACCATACACATACCTACAGGTAAATTTGATAATTGACTTCAAGGATACACGGGAAAATAGTCCTACAGATATAAGAATTTTATTGGCCTATAGCTCAGGCTAACGCTTGACTACAAACGCACCTAATGGAAAGCGACGATGAGGTCTAAAATGACACGCGTTTGCCTAGAAGCTGCTCACTCTTGCCGGATATTAATTATTGCCTAGGTATATTGTCCCACTGCAGGGCATAACCCTCTATCTTAGAAATCAAGTATAGCTACTATGATAGGATTAGTCATAAACACCACACGCTTGCCTAATGCGGATTGGTGATCACAAACTCGAACTAGATATGTTCGAAACATAGGTACTTTTTGCTCGACTTGGAAATTGAACCCAGATGTATTTATTTTTGTAACTCCACTGGTGTTGCAGTGTCCATGAGCGGCGGCAATTGCTTACCATCAGGTGATCCGCCTGCTCGTCTGCTACCTATAGCATAAAAAAAAAAAAAAAAAAAAATGGAGTAGAGCATCATTGTAAATAAAATCTCAACGATCAGAACAACTTTGTTCTCCTGTCAAAACATATTACTTACATACATGTTACCTACTAATATGTATTTTGAATAGGTATTTAATTCCAATTCTATTTTATTAAGGATACATAATTGCCTATCTACTTACTGCTTACCTACTTTCGGAAGGCAAACGGGACACACATGAATAATAATTTAATGTGTGATAAATAAACTTCCTCAATTCGTAACCACGTAATGTAGCGGTTGACCACATGATAAGTTCCCAATTGTAGGTAAACCATATTGCTAAATTCAATATTCTACATATAGGTAGATAGTAGGTACTAGGTAGTGTGTATCGAAATAATGGCAAGAACTAACCGGCGTTCGCAGCATAAAATTATCATCATCATCATCAGCCTGTTGCAGTTCACTGATGATGGACGTACGCCTCTCCAATAAAATATAAAATTTAATACAGTTTAGCTATACTCAACAAATAAGTTATAAAAACACATAAAATATTTTTTGATAGCTTTTAGTTTTGGTGCCCAATTATATTATGTAGAAACTTAGATAGGTACACACCTAGGTAGTTAGTAAATATAGATACTTACCTATTTAATTGCAATGGTATCAGAAAAGGTGCCTATATAGATGTTATATACGAAAAAAATAGCTCTAACTTTATAATGATAACTGACGTTTTAAATAAATACAGTGGTGGCCACGTAATTTAGGACACCACTCTTTTCATTCGATCAGATAAAGCTTCGTTCTTTGTCTTCGTCAGGGAATGATCAAGCTGTGACCTGATGATGGCTATTCAAGGAGCGAATAGAGAAGATTCAAATCTTTTATATCACAGCACTACTTATCAATCCCTGACGGAGAACGAAGCCTTTCAAGTTCGCCTGTATCTATGAAAATAGTGTCTAAGTATTTGACCACCACTTTACTTAAATGAGTTCATACTGAGCGAGCGAATTATTGTATCACCTACTACCATTTATATAAGTAATTGATAGCAACAAAAGTAAAAGAATTGATTCTTTTGTTTGTTACTTGAAATAGTAGCCAATATAATAATCTAAATAACCTTTTTTCTTTTCAGTTCTACCTACGGACATTCCCTTTGGTCACACTGAGTACGGCGGGTTCCAGACCCCCAGCACGGGGTACGTGAAGGGCAGCCCCGGCGCCGCGCTCACAGAGCTCAACGCGCCGGCGCCCGCGCAGCGCTACGACCCCAACTACTACAACTCCTGGTCCGCCAACACCTACAACTACAACAACTATCAGTACAACAACATCAACAACAACCCCGCCTGCCTGCAGTCGCATACGCCCTACATCAACCCCAACTCACAAGTGCTGCTGCCGAACTTATACTCCACCGTCAACCAGAACCAAATACACGTGCATCTACACAGCTCCACGGACAAACATAACCTGGAGCAGTACATACCGAGTGAAATTAAGATAAGCGACATCGATGGAGGCATTTCCATCACGACTGAACTGCAAGGCGCTGGGGAGACCAGCGGCCTGGTGCCAAGCTGCGAGCCTGGAGACGAGGCCAAACACCTCTACGGCCCCGGAACACAAGAAGTGTGGAGACCCTATTGACAGTTCGCTCATCGGTTCGATGAAAATCAACATTCTATTGTACATATTGTGATATAGATTTATAGTTATTACACTGAATTTTTAGATAAAATTGTATAGTTATAAATTAATGTTAAACATTAATTCGATGTTAAGTGTTAAAATGTACCTTTCCATTTAGTTGTAAGACTTAAATTAAATACTTAATTAAAAAACATATTTATTTCAATTTATTCAATCCCATACAGCCCTTGAAGTTGAGTAGGTATTTAAACTTAGGTAGTTCAGTTAAAATAGGTTCGTCCGTTTACAAAAGGCAAGCACAGGAGTCATGTCTATTCTGCTGGGGTCCTGTTTCTATAATAGACGCAGCAATCACCAAGAATTACGATGAAACAATCCATTTCTGATAAAAAGGGTAAATCCGCTAACCAGAGAATTCACTTCAAGCACTAAATCAAATGCGAAAGTGAATCAAATGAGAATCAGTAAAACCTGGAATAATGAGCCTCGGACTGGAAAATTACATATTGTAAGTTTGCGCGTTTGGACGGCACGCAAACCTACCGGGTTGGTGGTGGTGTAAACAGTGAGACACTTTTAACAGTAGGATATCGTTTACTGCACTATTAATTACAATATTGACCGACAATTACATACACGGATTGTTTATAAACAAACTAGCGGCCGCCCGCGACTTCGTCCGCGTGGAAAAGTAACTTTCTACCCCCATTTTAACCCCTTACAACCCCCTTTTCGCAATAAAAAGTAGCCTATGTCCTTTCTCAGGGTCTAGATCATCTGTATACCAAATTTCATTTAAATCCGTTCAGTAGTTTTGACGTGAAAGAGTAACAGACAGACAGACAGACAGACAGACAGACAGACAGACAGACAGACAGAGTTACTTTCGCATTTATAATATTAGTATGGATTATCGACGCCGTTCCTACTCTCTGCGATGGCGGACTCTCGCGTCGCTGCGGCTTAGGTACTCGCGAAACCGAGCGCTGTGCGGGGAGTCACTTTTATAGTCTGTTTCAATTATGATGTCCCCCTGGACATTTCGAAGAACGTAACTCTGCACGTTACGTGTACGTAACGCGCGAGATCTATAGATCAAATCAAATATTATGTATTTTTCTACTTGGTAGTAAATCGTCATTAGGAAAATATACAATTATACAAAAATACCCTACAATTATAGTCTGTTTCAATACATTCAATTATGAAGTCCCTTTTGGTATTTGGTAGTTAATAGTCATTTGAAAATCATACAATAATCCTAAAACAATACTACAATTGATTCACAAGCAAAATAAACATATTGTTATTTAATATAATGCTCAAAATAATGTGAACTTCAAAATAAAACAATAGTTATTTTTCCGCGATTGCGGTTACGTACTATGGTTTGTGATTGACTTTTGAACATAGTGACGCACCTCAAGTATTCGGCATGTTCCAGAGATACAAAATTCTATATTTGCCGATTTAAAAAAATCGTGTTCAATCATCATCTACCATTTTGAGTGTCACTTCAATCACTACGAGGAGAGTGCAGAAAAGCCTACGACTAAGTTTGCAGCATGAAACAATAGCGATGATGACCTTGAGTGCGCAGAAACCAATTTCAGTAGAAATTCATCTGTTCTACAAGTGCGCAAACTAACGGTCATCGCTATTGTTAGATGCCGCGGACTATACAATAAGACGTCCGTGTTTTTCCTAAATTAGTTTGTTGTTTAGTGTCGTTTATTGTTTTGTTTGTAATGCCAAATAAAGTCTGAAAGTGTTCTTTCGACAATCTCTAAAAACCTTAGTTGTTGAAAATTACTTTGATTAAAATTGGTTACAAATCGATAATCGATGCCGCTGAATATCGATTTCTAAGAGTACTTCCCTAGTACTGAACTTTTGACATCTTTCCAAAGGGACATCATAATTGAAATAGACTATAAATGATGGCGCACTACAATATGTACCTCAGGGGAAACAATCATAGAACTTTCAAACTAGAAATATAATCGGGCTAAATAAAAAAGAGCAAGACAGTAGTATTATTTTTTGAATAGTAGATGATATTTAATTAAGTAGGGCTATATCAGTAAGTTGTTCAGTAGTTCCTTTATAGATGGTAGGATATAACCTTGCTTTCACAGCTTACAACTTAGTTAAGTGAAGTGACGCAAGATGGCGCACTATCTGTTAATTTATATATTTTTATATTGGAACTTTTTCTGTAAAAGGAGTTTGCTTAATTATGTTAGTTTTTTTTTCTCTGAATGTCTTGTCAATTTGACGTTATTGAAATATAAATTTTTCTTCAAGTCATTTTCTCATGAATTTTATTTTATTATTGGAATTAAACCCGGGAAATAACTGATAAAGTTAACAAAATGCGTTTTAACTACGCAAGTCATAAATTCAATGAAGTAAATGTAGACCGTAAATGTTGCTCGGAAACAGTAAGTAAGAATTTAATGTCATTTTTTCAACAATGGAGTTAGTCGAGAATCAATCCGATATTTACTTAAAAATTCAAAGGCTGATAAAAATTTTAAGAAAAGTGTTAAGGCCAGCATCACTCGATCGTATATTGAGACACATCTTGAGAATTTAAAGGAATTATGGTTGGAATTCAAAGAGGGTCATAGGATAATCAGGTCAGCTCGTTCATCCAAGAAGATTCTTGTCAAACTGATCACGAGTATTTCACCGACGAAGGATCAGTTAGAACAACTTGTCACCATTGTCATCATCAGATTTAAATGACTTAAATCTTCCGAGAATTCAACTTCCGACATTTTCCGGAAAGTATGAAGAGTGGCAAACATTCCTTATTAATATGTTTACAGCTCTTATACATAATAATAAGAGCTTGACTGGAGTATAGAAGTTACACTAAGTACTTGAATACAAGTCTACAAGGAGACCCAAGTAACTTGCTTCGGAATTTTGCTATTACTGATCGGAACTATGAGGAAGCTTGGGCGCAACTTATCAAGCGTTACGATAACAAGCAATACAATAGTAATGCTATCTTGAAGACGCAAAGAAATATTATTCAGTGTTTGAAGAGAAAGAAATAAACATTTGTGAAATACAAAACAATATATTTTATTTTATTTTTGTAACGAGAACATTTTTTTAGAGAAATTACAATAATTTTAAGCTAATGTGTTTTAGACATAGCTTTACCTATTTCTTATTTACTATATTTTTTGTGAATAAGGAATATCTAAAGCTATGTCAAAAACAAATCAAATAAACATCCTTGAAAACAACCCATACACGCACACACGCACACATACACACACACATTCATACTTTTAATTCCAAAGCTCGCGTTCAGAGGCAGCACTACCTATCGCATTTCCACAAAAAAGGCTGAGTTGTATCTCTATTACTATATCGATACCTTAAATCTCAAAGGGCGTAATCACCAAATCATCACTTTTCAGGAGAGCCGAAACAAAAAAAAAAATCTAAGAATTAAATTCATAACTTTTAAACTAATAATGCCATATAAATGAAATTTGGATGTAATTATCGAGTATCGAGAGCTTTATAACACAGTTATATGGTATTCAAAATACAACCAATGTTTGCCAAACTGATTTGTGATTACGCCAAAAAATATTGACAACTTGGCATTTACGACCTAAAAAAAAGGCTGTTCTGCAATAAGTTATGGTATAATGGCGTTTACGACTTGAAAAAAAGGCTATTCTGCTCTATGCTATGGTGTAACAGCCTAGTTAACTTATAGAAAATGCATTTTAAAAAGCTATTTTCGGTTTTTTATAAGTAAAAACACTTTGAGGAAGATACAAATTAAGAGACAAATACGGGTAGTTTCATTATTACAAAATTTATAGCAAGTACAGAAATGAAAACGATTTTATTATTTCAATTATACAAACGCAATCATTTTAGTTTGAAATTCAAACGAAAGTTATTGATTTCTATAATTTTGTTTTGTTTTTAAATTAGTATAAACAATATCTGCATCGACAGGACTTTTACTTAGAGCTTAAATTTTAATAAGTCTTCTACCAGTACTGTGCAAAGAAGTAAAACAAACGTTTATTTTTAAAAATGTTAAAGCTAGGATTGATCTACATAAGATTTAAGCGCTAGCAAAACTCCCGCCACTTTGTTTATGTTTCAGGTTTTGCGTGCTATTAACAATCTTTAATAGGAGTACTGTTGGGCAAAAGAAATAAAAGACGTCAACTTCACTATATTAACAAGAATTTAATCACAGACCGATGTCTGTGATACAATTCGGTTCGACGAGGGGAAATGAGTGGTATATTCTGCTCATTTCCTCATTTTCGTCTAGGATACTGACACTAGAGTAATTCTTCTTACGTATGGGTAGTAAAAGTACTTGCTAATTGCATGTCTGAGCGTTTTTAAAGAAACCGGACTAAACGCGATATTCATAATGCAGTATTACTACCACTTACTTTATTTATTTTGTTTAAATTCTTAAAGTAACTCGAGTCGTAAACGCCACTGTTACACATATCTGTCCTATACGCCTCATTCGATAGTCAGTATTTTTCACATCATTATAATTTTAACTGGTGTATCGACCGAAACCTTAATAATGAATTTTTTAAAGGTATTTACGACTAAAATTCTTGCATTATCGACGGTAAACACGTGGGCTGTAATCACCACTTTTTTGCGAATTTCAAAACTTTGATAATACAGATCGATAGAGAAAAAAAAATGGAGTAAGATAGCTTTCAAAAGTCATTTTGGCCAAAATGGTGATTACGCCCTTTGAGATTTAAGGTATCGATATAATACAATGTACTCTGTGATGTACCTATTGAATGAATAGGTAAATAAATTGACGTGACTGTAAATTCAATTTCCTGCGTAGGATTTTTTGACGTTTTACCCAAGCTATTACAATAGTTACGCAAGTAAATCCTAGATGGCGCTGTATTCAAATCCCTTTTTCTTTATTTTATCATTACCTAGATGGCGCTAGTAAGCGCTGTGCGATTTTATCGACTATGTAGCTCAATTTTTTTTTTCGGCTTATATCGGTAAACGTCACTAGTATTCTGTTTGACATTTGGGCTGTTAAAATGATAGATTATTTTTTTAAGACTGGCAACACTGCCTGTAGTGCTACGTGATAAGATGGCGTCAGTCGTGTCTCGTTTAATTTCATGAAATATTTTAGTTTGTAACTAATTTAGTGATAAAAACAATTAGTAACTCAGTTTAGATAATCGCAGAAACTTCATAGAGACAATTCACAACTGTAAGTAACGCTCTACAAAGTCGAAATGTATTCTACGTCATTCGTTACTATTACAGGTTCTTGTTAGCGGCGGATAAATGTAAATTAACTGTTCCAGAATTAACCGTGCTTGTTTGCTTACAGTCGAAAAAGTGCATCTTAAAGTATTACTGAGAGTGCAATGTCAGAGGAGATAGAGCGACAGTGCGAGACGGCGAGTGACAACACTGGCGGAGGCTCAAATGAGACGCGCGTGTTACTGACCTCGCACCAGTTAGATGCCGCGTCCGCGGACTCACTTCGCGCCGCGTGGAGAACCCAGGACTTATACATAGACCACCTCGAAACGTTGAACAAACAGTTGGAAGGTATTTACGAAAGTTTCCGCTTGTAGAGCCCCGAGTTCGGGGTGAAAGCGAACCGCGAGTTGTATGTAATAACTATATAAATCGACAATACTTTATCTAAACTTACTAGTGTTTCTGTTATGACACAATACTGAGTATGTGAGTATGTTACTGTGATATTGTTAAGAAAAATGTGGTACAGGGGTGTTTTTAGTTAAGAATAGTTATCAGAAGAGTTTGGTGTGTTGCTGTGCCAGTGGAGTGATCAGTGGAAGTGATAATGAAGGCTGAAGGCCCAGTGGTGTCTCCAGATAGCTCTGGATCTGTGATAAGTGCCATTACTCAACTCGCATTGTGTTTCATCAAGAATAATGCTGAGTCATCCAGCCATTGTGCACATAAAAAAGTAAATATGGTTTTCTTTACTTATTTTGCTGTATTCAATAAGATTTTTGTTTATATCTGCTTTGTTATCACTAATGTGATAGGTCAATTGTGATTATATATAATTATTATATTTGTTGTTTTGTGAAAAATGTCTGTAGCCTCAATGGGTTGTAAAAACAATTTAATACTTCATTATGTGATATAAAAACATTTACTAGTTAATATATGCAGCATTCAGTAAAACAACAAATGGGTAAGTTAAAATGGTGATCACATGGTAATAAGTTCATTGACCCAAATGGTGATGGGCTCTCTAATATCTTACTTCTTTGACCTTAGTCCTGACACTTGCATTTTATTATTAATCGAACAAAAATAAGATAGAATTTGATTTCTGTACAATTTTTGTTTTATCTCATCTAGTGGTGTTAATAGAATTATTATGTTAAATGAAATTAAGAATAGTAGAATAATTATATACCTTTTACATTTTATTTGACAAAAATAATTCAGTTAAAACACTACTACATAACTCTACTTAACATTGTAAGACCCAAATGCCTTTTAAAGGCATAAAACAATTGATTTTCCACTGTGTCTGCTGTCTGGGCCTTACAACGTTAAAGATAACTATCTAGTACCTATGATGCTAGTGGCGGATTTTCCATATGGCCTAAGTAGGCTGGAGCCTAGGGCTCTAGGGATTATGGACTTTGTTTATATTTATCTAGCTTTCTAGAAACAAAATGTCCAAAGTTGCACTGAACATATTTTAACAATACTTTCTTAAGTCATTCATGCATGACTTAGTGGAAAGAACAAAATATGATTGTGATCTAACTAGTATATGCTAAGGTATTGAATAGCAAAAACCAGAAGGGACGACAAAATAACCTGCAGGTGACAAATGTGTAAATCCGCCACTGTAATAATAATATTATTGACTTCAAGCTAGTACATCAGCATTGTCAGACAATCCTCTACTACCAATAGCCCCTAATTTTCAGGTAGTTTTATCTACTTTGCTACTGTTATGTTCTGCTACTGATGTCCAAAATCATACATTTTTTATTTAAATGGTCCGTAATTCTACTGAATTCAACAAAAAATCTGGCAATGCTGATGACTCACAGGCTCCTTGGTGCATTGAATCTATCATGTATCCAAGTGCTAAAATTATAATTTTATTTTGTTATTATACTTATCTTTTATGAATTTGCCATTTATAAGAATGTAATGTTTAAGTTTATTTACCTATTAATGTATGTATTAAGTGTAAACAAATATTAAACAAGACCAGATTTTAAATAATAATGAATACCTATTCTTTTGAGTTCTGTTAAATCAGATATCTTGTCAATACAGATTTAATTAATATTTTGATAATAAAAATTATTTTTTAAAATAGCAGACAGTGGTTGTGTACAGGTAGCCTGTACAATAATGCTATTGTTCAGACCGCCAACATTGGGCTCTATGCCTCTACAAGCTGTGAAATTTATTACGATTGATATAATACAGGAACTCACCAAAAGACTTGTACATACATGCATCTGTTCTTTTCAATTGTGTGTAATAAGCTTATATGCTTAAATTTAAGAAGTTTTACAGATTGTAGTAACCCAGCATGTGATTGTCTGCTAATGTGATTATATATTTTAAATAGGTATTCTGTGTCTGTGTTACAGATTTTTTCATTAATTTATTTTTTATTGTATATGATATAATATTTATGTTGATTAATGTATGTAATGCTTGTTATAATTCTATAATTTGTATGAGACAGTGTAAATGTTTGTTTTCTTTTTGATTTCACCTAACTGTATGTGTATCTATTTTTGAAACAAAGGTTTTACCTTATCATTGAAAATGTCCAGATAAGAAAGAGAGAAAGTAATTAAGTGAGAGATAGATTAAATTATTTTTCTTTTCATGACCACCCAGATGCAGTGCTTGAAATCTGTGCATTGTTTTAAATGGTCATCTACTTGGATCTAACATGATCAAATATATTGTTGAAATCTGAATATTTAACGCAGTATGTGTTGTAGACATCCATCACTACAATCTGTCAAAATTCCAAATATTAAAGTAAGGTCTATTGAAGAAATTTGACAGATTTGTATACATTTATATGTGGCTGTCCATACAATGACTTATAATATTGGATGCTTAGACCACTATTTTGCTTCCGTCAGCTAAAATAAAATAATTAATGCTCTATTCCTCCTCTATAGCTCCACTTGTGGCAGAAGCCCTTTCCATACTACTATCATAATTATGATCTTTTCAACTAATGTCACAACCTTGGTAAATCCAACCTTATCTATCATGAAAATCTAAAAAAACAATATCATAGCAACATTTTCTGTCATTAAAATAGAATTAATTCAGTTAAGTTTTAGCTAAGGTGTTGTCGATTTGTAAATTAAGTATGAATTGTATTTTAATTTAATGTTTTCGATGTAAAAACGTTTTGAGCATTATATGATTATAAAAAACATGTGCCCGAGGCCCTGAGAATAAAATTATTGTAGTATGCCAGTTCAATGACATAAAGGACTATAAGTACAATGCTTACGGTATTAAAATGGCCATACAACTATAAAAATATCCACTATTTGTCTTTTAAATTTAAAATCTTAAATTGCTAATGCATAAGTATATTAAAATATCAAGTCCTATTGTATTGATTGTGAACATAAATTAATCATACCTTTATCATTGTCTTCAAAATGACATGACAGTATACCTACTATTAAACAGAAATATTTAATGGCATATATATAGCTTTAAGAAATTCAAAATATCAGAATACATGTTTTTAATGATAGTTGCAATTTGTTGCATTGTAACATGAGCATTTCAACACTCTAGGACTTTGCTCTATCAAGATCAAACACACTATGAATGCTTTATTTTCAAGTGGTCATATTAATATGTGCAGGAAGTCTGGAAAAGGCGAAGGAGGCGGAAGATAGGATAAAACAACAATATGCAGAATCACAACATAGAGAGAAAGTCCTTGTCAGGCGGCTCGCGGCCAAGGAGCAAGAAATACAAGATTATGTAGTGAGTTGAATATTTAATATTAATAATAGTAATTTTAACGATACAGAACTACCTACAATCAATCAATCAAATCATTTATTGCCTCAGTTACAAATCAATACAGTCAGGAAAGATGATTATGCTTGTATTACCCAAGTGTAGGCAATCAAATCAAAAGTATTTAATGAGGTCAATATGACTAATAAAACTAAATCAAATTATTCCTACAGATAACAGTGGAATGTATATCAAATGTAAATATACTATTTATATACATATTCATAATTAGTCCATAATTAAAGCAACTATGTTGAGAGCATACCTACCACCTATAATCTATTAAACAAACAGACTAAATGAAACTTAATCTAACTGGACTGGCCATCATATCATAATAACTATATCAAGAATTTGTCAAATACTTGTAATATAAAAATTAAATTATAGGTGGCGGTTTTCAGACTGTTTGTTTAATAGATTATATGATTTTATCTTAACAAAGAACCTAACATTGATCTTTCAGGGTCAAATAACGGAATTGAAATCATCACACGCGAGTCTCAACGGTCGACCCACGCTACTAGATCCTGCCGTAAACATATTAATATTAAGGTTAAAACAAGAGCTGACGTCGACAAAGGCAAGACTAGAGGAAACGCAAAACGAACTATCAGCGTGGAAGTTCACGCCAGACTCGAATACGGGGAAGAAGTTGATGGCGAAGTGCAGGCTGCTACATCAGGAGAATGAGGACCTCGGCCGGATGACTTCCAGTGGTCGGATAGCGAAGTTAGAAGGCGACCTTGGCACTCCAGAAGAGTTTTAGTGAAGAAGTCAAAAAGTCACAATCAGGTAAGTTGTTTAAAACTATATAGCTGCTTCTATTAATCAATCAAGCCACTGGTTGCGCCTGCGCAAGGTCGAGCACAAAATATTTTCATGAATCAATGTTAATTCTAGGTGTTTTAGTTCCTACCTTTTATTGTTTCTGGTGTTCATAGTACCAGTAAAAACCCTATTTTGAATCCTTTGGGACTAGAACAATGTATTAATATTGCCTGAATTTTGTTACAATAAAAACACATTATACGAGATTGGCATTGACTTTGTTATCTAACTAAATAAAGGGGGCAATGACCGGAAGTATTCCAAATAATAAACGACAATTTTAATAGTGTCCGGCGGTAAAGGAATGTACCTAAATTGTTATACAAACCTGATAATGCTCAAATATTGTTGTTACATACTAACTAGCGTGTAACAATGTTATCTTTATTCCACTTCCATGTCAAAATGTTACATATGGTTGGATATAAAACGCTTGACAACTGTTATCATAATCGTAAGTGTCTCTATCATCAAAATATGTAATAATGTATAAGTTTAAGTATACTGTAATATTGTATAACGTGTAATACGTAACGTCTCTCGGTCGTTTAATATTAGACCCAGCCCTTCTACAATCGTCAATAAGTCGTGACAATAAATTTATAGGTATAAGTTTGGGTAAACACCATTGGAATTCCATGTGAACTCCATTAGTTCCTCAAATAATCGCTGTCACGACTTTATTGACGCATTCTATCTTAGTTGTTGTAATATCATTGTGAACATATGACACCGGTGTCGTGTTTCAGAGTTGGACGAGATCCTGCAAGAGCTGGACGAGGATGTGGAGGGCATGCAGAGCACGGTGCTGTTCCTGCAGCAGGAGCTGCGCGCGTCGCACGCGGTGAACGGCGCGGGCGCGCGGCCCGCGTCGCCCGCGTCCCCCGCGTCCCCGCCCGGCGACAAGCGCGCGTACTCCGGCAGCGACAGCGACACGCCCCCCGGCAAGCGCCGGCGCGGCTCCGAGATCTCCCTGGACTACAACGAGGACGAAAACCCCCTCACAGTGACCAACGGCGACGCCGATTAGCCCAGGGCCCCGGTGTTCTCCTACCGGACACGCTTCTTAAACATGAACTAGTGAATTCGTGATCGCTCTCGTATCTATGTAGCCCGACGGCCGTTTCGTTGACTCGAAATTAATTTTAGCATTGTGAGTGATGCATCATTATCATAGACGCTGGTTCAGTGTCAGTCGCTCATTCTTGATGCGGATGCATAATATGTATTAACACGTTGAAGTGTATTCTATAATGAATTCTATGTACTTTCATTAGAAGACAAAATATATAAAGGAATATGTGTCATTTCCATTGACAATGAATTGGTGATGATTGTGTCTAACGTGAAAATGAGACTAAGAAAACATTTGGTAAATGTATGGTTTGCGTTTTATGCACAACAGTGGACCACGTGATCAGATAAAATAGTGAATCGTTTTTGACATTGTTTTTATACTTGAATATTAAGACAAGACACTCAGTTGACAATTTTATAATTTATTTATGATAAGTGCATTGATTGTGATATATATTAGGAAATCCAATGATATATGAGCAATAACGGTTGACTTGTGTTGCCGCAATACATTGTTAAGGCATTTATTTTATTTACATGCCGGAGTTGAACAGGAGATGGACTCGAGCCATTGATACTTGTAGCAATATTATCAAACACCAAGCCTAATGTCTTATTGATTGCCACATATTTATTAAATTTATGCAAGTTTCTACATGAAATGTTTCTATTTTCAAATTACAATGAATGTATATAGAGCTATGTTAATAAACATATATTACTGGCATCACACTTATAGTGTCTTATTTATCACTTATAGTGTCAGCTGGCACCAAAAATGCGTACTACACTTGCCTTCCAAGTCTTTTCTTGAGTTACACATAACAGGGTAATATAAAATGAGGTAGTAAAATATTTAATACCGATTGCAGTATGTTATAAAATAGTAACAAAAATCGCATAAAATATGGACTATTCAGGCAAATAATTCATTATATATATTTTATATAATGTATTATTTGGCTGAATATTTGATATTTTATTGTATGGGTAAGTTTTGACACAACACGTTAAGGTTTGTAAATTGTGTGCAATAAAGAGTATCTATCCATATAATATGTCACCGTAAACTAGTTCGAACCGTTAGTTTATCAACTTCTGGAAAATTTTGTTATTTTACAGAAGTTGATCAACCGGTTGATCCGGTTCTAAATTATATTTTCGAAAATACGTTAACGCTGCTGACATTGGCTGGCTCGTTCGTTTCGTTTCGTTCGTTTTTTAACTGTAGTTTGTTATTTTCCAAAATTTGCTTAACTTCCTAGAAAATTAACCAACTTATGTACTTATTTTATTTATTACAAGGCAAATTACAACCATTACACAAATATGGGTTACGAAATAAACAATTTTGATCTGGACCTCTAATTAAAAAACATGTTTACAGAGAAAAATCAAACGTGTTAACATTATAGATCAAGCAACTATGTAAACTTACTGTTCGAATTACTTTACGGCGACATACTTTCATGATGTAATCGACGCCCAGCATCATCTATAGGTTCAGTGTCGAACTAATGTCCCGAAACGAATTGACGGCAGGCCACTAGTATTATGTGATTTTGATTCGTAGCGCATACCTCCATTCTGAAGATTGCGTCATCCCTGCCAGAAGTTGAAGCATTGGAGGATAATGCGTTGTACGAGGGAGCACAAGTATGGGGTTCGAGGATGCGGACTACTGCAGACATCGGGCTCGTCAAGACGCTTATGGACAACGAAGGTTATTTAGCTTAATTTTACAAATAACAGCTGTGACGAGGGCAGGAAAAGGGGCAAATATACGTTGCAGGTGATATCGGTAAACAGTTGAATCCGTTTAATCAAACGCCAATCATTCTGAATATTTTGTTCTACGGCTTTTGGAAATTCGTTAATAAAATTTCAACTCCCCATACAACATGACCAAATATTGCAAATCGACTTGATTAAAAATGATAATTTAGATATATTACGCGATTTTTAAAACGTCGTCGTGTTCAAAAGGCTTAGATGGTTTAAGGAATGAAGGACCTAAGTGTTTACTACATAAGTACCTCCTATTTTTACAAGAATTATTTGTATTGAACGGTCCCAGAGCCATGCTTCGGCATTAATAAACCAGCTCGATCGGATCACCACGCCCTATACCAAAACCCGGAATAAAGCAACGTCTGCGCCGATTTTCGAGTATAACGTCCCGTTTATTTCTCAGTTTTTGAACATAGTTCGAGTTAG
This sequence comes from Cnaphalocrocis medinalis, assembly GCA_014851415.1. Lineage (NCBI taxonomy): Eukaryota > Metazoa > Arthropoda > Insecta > Lepidoptera > Crambidae > Cnaphalocrocis > Cnaphalocrocis medinalis. Next base: position 5,218,484 of record CM026289.1, on the reverse strand, counting down.
TGATCAATAAATCAATCCGTAATCAATAAATCAATCCGCATTAGGCAAGCGTGGTCCCTAATCCCTTCATAGTATACCGATGACTTGATTTCTGTGATGGAGGCCTTTGCCCTGCAATGGGACAGTAGGTATATAGGCTGATACTTGTAAGTGAGGTTAGCCTTCGATAATACGGGAAGAGGGGAGAAGCTTCTTAGCGCACTTGTGACTCCACTGATGTTGTGTGTTTATGGGCGGCAAGAATAGCAGCTTACCATCAAGTGATACGAGGTCTATGAGCTAGACATAAACTAAATGTTTCTAGATATCTCCATATGGCAGTTCACGCCAGATAGAGCGTTGTACCTGGTACGGTCGAAGGACAAGCTGAAGGTCCACCAAGCGCTGAGCGAGCAGGGGCTCGACCACACGGTGTTGATGATGGACGTACAGAAGCGCATCCAGGAGCAGAGCGTCGGCACGCCGGTGTGGGACAAATCGGCGCTCAGGCGCGGTAAGCCGGTTTCCTCATTAAACACCGACGGTCAAAAGGGGTTGGGAAAACATCACAAGGGAGGAATTTGGAGACGTCAGTACCTATACATTTATTTTAACTAAGTACCTACTACTACTTGTAGTCTACAAAAAATCAGGATTTCAGGAAAAATACTTCTACTTACCGTGGAAAACCCACACTTCGGCATGAATGGACTGGCTCAACCGGAGTGATACCACAGCCTCACAGAAGAACGGCGTAAAGCTGCGCCTGCGATGTGTTTCTTCGAGTGAGTGGGCGTACCGGGGAAAGGGGGTTAAAGGTTGGAAGCGCTCTTGTGACTCTACTGGTGTTGCAAGTGACTATGGGCGGCGGCAATCGCTTACCATCAGGTGATCCGTCTGCTCGTCCACCTATCATAAAAAACCCTGTCGGTCAAAAGGGATTCGGGAAACATAACAAGAGAGAAGGAAGTTTGGAGAGGTCACGTAAATTTCATTTTTTAACACCCTACTAATAAAGGTAATCTACAAAAAAGGTAAAAAAAACATGATTTCTGGAAAAACACTACTGTAGGTATGTATGTATAACCACATCAATAATAACTAATCGCCCTAAATAGGCAAAATATCTCAACGTTCAAGTTCAGAGGAAAAAGGACTGTATTACTTACATTTTCAGAAAGCTTGTTTTAATAGGTATCATATCCTAGACAGTGCCAGTCAAGTTGGGTTAAGTGGAAATAGAGACTATTATTTCTTAACTGAATTATGATCTAACAGGTCACAGAATGAAATGGACAGAATATCCTAAAGTAGAAGTGATAGAAGAGTATATGGACTATTTGTCCGTTCAATATCCATCCATATGCAAAATAGAAGTCATCGGCAACTCGGCAGAGAACCAAACCATCAAGGCAAGCAATAATTCATTAAAATTCAAATCAGAAATTCAAGCCTGCATCTGAAAAAGCGGGAACGCGTCTGCACTCCTGGTGTAACAGTAATCACGTACCATCAGGTAACCCGCCTGGTCGCTGGCTTCCATTTCCCATATCACGTCATCATCATCACCAGCTTGTTTATGTACCTACCCACTGCTGTTGCTGTGTGGGCATCTGTCAGTAGGTACTACCAACTTACCCGTAGTGGGCTATACTACGGGTAACGTGGGAGAACTTATACATGCTCTAGAATTTCTTCTTGGAATGCAGGTTTCCTCACAATGATTTCCTTCGCCGCTGGTATAGTTACCTAATATCTATTAATACACATTTGTTAATAGTCAGTAGGTATATACGAGATTTTGCCGATAAAGAGATCCATCTGCATTCCCGGACCGATACAACCAGCAAATCTTCGAAAAGACAGCGTAGGTATAAGGCCAGCGGCGCACTTGTGACTCCTCTGGTGTTGCATCAAGGACACCCATGGGCGGCGGTATACATTTAGCATCTGCTCATCTGTCCCCTGTATCATAAACAAAAATAATAATAAAAGGTAAGTAGGTAGGTACGGTGACCTTTATTAGTAGTGTAAGGTTCATGTACCTATTACTTATTTGATTGTAGATGTTAAAAGTGTCAAACGGGAACCCAAGAAACAAAGGTATCTTGGTGGTATCTGGGGTCCATGGCCGAGAATGGATCGCCATCACATCGGCGCTGTTCATACTTCGCGAGATAGTAAGCAAGTTCGACGAACAGCCGCAACACGTAAAAAATACGAATTGGTAAGTCTTCATTGATATTGTCGAAAATTATTTTCCTTCACGGAATTATTCTGTGACGGAAGGTAAGTAGGTATACCATGCTACATATTTGATGTACCTACCTAATACATATGTATACTCCACTCTCAGGTATATAATCCCCCTGTTGAATCCCGACGGCTACAAGTACACCTACACACAGGACCGGTTCTGGAGGAAGAATCGACGACAGATGGAGTATGAATGTTACGGCGCTGACCTAAACAGGAACTTCGAGTAAGTTCCAAACTTTATGGTATGGATTAGGTACTTACCTACATCAATGCAAATTGTACCTACAGGGCGCCACGCTTTGGGTTCTCATTAGGAGTCAAAGTTCTTCCGATACCACCAAATTAACCCCCTATAACAGGTACCTATATCTACCCGGTAGGTACGGCATTGTCCTCTGTTCTGGGGCAGGCGACAAATGTGTAGGCTGCGTTTATTCTACAAAACGGTGCCTTAGGACAGTGGCACTTATAATGGTCCAAGAGTCTTGAAAACGGAGTTTTAAGAAAGTAATGCGGTTCCCATGTTTTATAACCAATGGGATAACCATACCCTATTACAAAAGTGGCTGTTACATTGCATTATGAGTCATCTAGAGATCCAGAGACATCCTCTGATCGCATAACGTCAAAGTCCTTGTAAGGAAAAAGTAGACACCTCTCTCAGGCAGCAAAACTTTAATGTACCTTAACCTTATTCCCTTAAAACTCGTATATAAGTTTTATTGGATTTTCCAGGCAAGGTTTCGACATACCCGGCATTACAGATAAGGGACCATGCCGCGAAATTTATTGTGGTCCTTACCCGTTTTCGGAACCAGAAACTTTAGCTTTAGGAGTAAGTTTTTGAAAGTTACGAGTAACTTAAACTTCTTTATTCATAACAAAATTTTATTTCCATTTTTAAACTCAAGATTTTCCCCGATATCATTTGGATTTTTTCCATTGCATTGTGATATTCTACTTTTACGGCAGGTTTCTGAAATTGAGAATTTGAAGTTGAACACTACTTAAGTACAAACTTTGACATTTGAAGTATGACTCAACTGTCAAAGTTTATACTTAAGTAGTGCTCAACTTCAAATTCTTAACTCAGAAACCTTATTTTAGAATATGGTGATAAAAATAAAGAACAACCTGAATGCTTTGATGGATCTGCACTCGTTCGGTCAGTTGATAATATTTCCTTGGGCCTGGACGGCTGACCGGACTCCTGATTTTGAACTTCAAAATTCCACGGCATCAAAAATACATAAGGTAGGTACTTATTCCAGTGTTTATTTTGATTTGTCTGAACGACAACTTTAGCCAAAGGACTCTGGCTAAACTTGACATTAGACAGATCGTCTTATCACGGTCGACAAATACCTAGATCCTTAGCCGTAACGACAGGTGCTTATCTTAGACACTACACATAGAAAAGTGCGGTGTGTGTTGGTCGAAAACCCTGTAGCCAAGCCAATGAACTATATCACTAGCGTAAATGGACAACAACTTGGAAAAGATTACTTAGGTACCTACTACCTATTCGTGAAACGATTGAGTTTTCAAGACGTCAAAGAAACTCAAAATGGTTCTTAATAATGAAACGTATAGGTTACCTAACTTATATTATTAAGAACTATTTCGAGTACCTACCTACGTAGATATTACCACCACCCGGCCCTACAAGTGCTTTCAATAGGAACCCGTAAACAAGGCCCTAACAAGGATTTCGTGTTAGACCATGACAAATGACAGATAGGTCAGAGGTGTTTAGGTAAGTAACCATATTTTTACTCAACCTTTTGCAGGCAATAGTGCAGTTCAACAAAAAGAACACCTACAAATTCGGGCAAGTGTACCACGTCATCTACCCCGCATCAGGTTCACTGCTGGACTGGACCTACTCCATAGGAATCCCTCACAGCTACGTCATCGAGGGACGCGACCGAGGCGCTCAGGGGTTCTTGATCGAATCCAGTCAAATCCAGGCGGCGGGACAAGAGATGCTCGAGGCCGTCAAAGTGCTTTCGAATGTTGTGAATACAGAAAACCAGACCCCGGGGGATACTCACCGTTACGGCTGGTTTTAAAAATTAACTAGATGATCAAAAGAGAAGTTAATACGACTAAATCTTGCGTAACCGTTATAAAGTCTATTACGCAATAAGTGCATACTTAGTTCGTTATTTCATTTCTAATAAAACCGATTGCAACCACGCGGTCAAGTTCAGTAGCATATCATCCGTACTTTAGGTAATTCTCTAGTAATATGCACATAGTTCTAGCACAAAGTAGGAATATAAGTATGCTTTGTGGTTCAAGTCCGCGTCCCGCGTTTTCCAAATTCCGCGAATCCGTAGAAAAATGATATTTTGGACAGTGTAAACACACGGATTACACCAAATAAAAATTTAGGGGAAAATAAACTTAAGTTAGATAAACAAAAATTGGTGTTGTTTTTCAAAATACTTCCTGGGCGCCGCGTAACAGAGGTACGTTAACTTTTTCACCGTAGGTTGTCTCAAGTTTAAGCTAAATGTATGAGATATTTTGCGATTTCATTTACATATTAGTTGTATTTTCTGCGAATTGTGGAAAGCATATTACTTACCTTAAAAGGTAATCAGGCGGCGGTAAGTTATAAAATACTAAGGTACTTAGGTATTACGCTGATGGTTGATTCATTTCAAACCACCATTAGGTAGTTATTCATAGTGCATCATCATTCCTAATAGGTTTTAGTTACGGCGTTCGACCTAAATGGAAACCTTTCTTCGTAATTTTCTTTGCCGAATGGCAAAAATTTCTCACCAAAGCCACACTCACATACTTAGTACCTAAATATCTATCAAGTATCATTTATTATGACCGGCTATTAAGTTTCATGCGGGTAATAGCCAGGCGTAGTATTTTCTCGTCTAGTTTTACTATCGGAAGGAACTGGGCCAAGAAACTCGTTCTCATTGTGTAGCAGTTGTTAACCTAAACTGTTAACTGGAGAAACCACTTTATAAATATCTCGAGAAAGGGTCGTTTATTAGCAATTTCTACTCCGTTACTTTTGCTCTATAATCGATATCGGAAATCTTGTGTTTGGTATCACCTATTTAATCTAGGCCTATAATTACCTAGCTTTATAACTGTAATTATGATTTATAGTTCCTCTGAAAGTATGATCACCACACGAGCCGATAATATACCCCAGGCAGAGATCTTGGTCCAATGTGACGGTTTAGTAAGGACACAATGGAACAAGATGATGATCAATTGATGATAGTCGGAAACGGGAATTCACGAACAAATCTTTTTCTCCGTCCCTTTCACAAACGCCGTGCGTTTCTTTTGTTTGAATGCGACAGGTATAGTCTGGTTAGTTGTTGGCTCACACCAAATAAAATCTCAAATAAATATAATGCAGATTTATTAAATCTAAAAATAAAGAAGGCACTGCAATCCCTGACCTTACATAAAGCTCAGTTCATCCACAAAAATATTTGACTAGACATTTTCCGTATACCTAAAGTAGGAACCACACTCAATTTCAATTACATAATCTGTGTTTATAAGTTATTTATCTGACGATAGCAAGCCGCTTATATTAATAATTATCAGTCCTATAGGCACTCGAGAACACTTAGTCTTCTTATGAACTATCTGGTCCCTAATCACCATAACCACCAAATGCTCCTATCAAGCATTTAACACACGTTGCATATTCAATGTATGGTAAAAAGGCATAAACGTCACACGTTTTAGGCATTCGTCACACAAACTACTTTCACCATTGTTTACGTTCCGCGGTGAACCTGACGAAATCTATCGACTAATAAAAATACATAAGAAATTTCAATAAATAAATTACGTGCGTTTGACAAAAATGCTGCGTTGGACTTATGCTTTTCGATCATAGAAACCCTAGATACAACGTGATCGCGTCATAAATGTCGCCGCCAATGAAGGATCCATTCGCAAAAGAGCGTTATTTGGCATTTTCGGATTTTTAAACCAACTACTATGGATTAGGGTCGATAATAAAATACTACATTTTATTTTTGACTTCCACGGCATTCAAATATCTAATAGCTGTAAACTACTAATAACAACGCTGTCGGATCACTTTTTTCAAACGCTTTCAGCATTGTATTGTGTATGTAGAGATTTTATGATCGAAGTATCTGCTGAACCAAATTTTCCATTAAAAAGTCAATAACTCTTGGTAGCACACAAAAGTACCTAAATAAAGTGTAGAAGAATTCATTAAGCTAAACAGATTTTTTGTAAAATGTATGAAGAACCTAATTAATGTTTCGCAGTAGGGACATCGTTATTTCAACAAATTCTAAAAGGCAACTTCTCAACCTAGTTACTATGTCAACTTACGTACCTATCTTCATTTAACGGCTATCTTTCTTAGCGTTACTCTTCAAACTGCCAGTGTCTCCTCCGGCATGCATCTCCGCCTCCTTAAACCCTGCCTGGTACCGCACCAGCTTGTCGTCTGAGGCCCGGATTCTCTCCTGAAGGATCTCAACAGTTCTGTTGAGGAGTTTTATCTCCTCCTGCAGCGGGAATAACTGCATATTCATCTGCATCAGTTCCTTCTCGTGGGCAAGTTGGAGAGTGTGGAGCTACGAGAAAAAAAAATCTTATTTTAATTTTGTTAACAAAAAAGCAACAAGGGTTATTTAATACGTACCTACTCGTAAAACGCACTGTCAGTATTTTCCATGAAAACATGATAATAGTAGGTGTAAGTGGTAGGACAATAAAACCCCTAGCTTCATGAATGCATAATAGTATAATTCACTTACGTCTTGTATTCTTTTCTTTTTCAACAATATAAACTCTTCATTTGTGCGCTTTAAAGAATCCAGCAAACTGTTTCTTTCAAGAACTAAGACTTCTTTTTGTCTTCTTACTTCTGCGAGATCAGCTTCCATCTCTATGTTCACCCTCGCTAAAATGTTTTCTGTTGACTTATTTTGCTTGAATCCAGTCTTCTTTTGTGGATTCAGATTCAACAAAACTGAAATGAACAAGAATCTTAACAATTTATCAAAAAACTGTGCGTGTCGAGAAATCGTTTTCGTAAATCCATAAGATATAAGACCTATCTAACGACAGGGTACGCGGGGTAAAATAATAACATCTCTACTGTAGTGTACCTATGGGAATTAAACTAAGATTTTTCTATTTTAAATTTTATACAACATTTTAGAGTATCCGAGCTAAAGGCTGCGGGCAGACAGACGGACGGACATGGTGAAACTATAAGAGCTCCTCGTGGACTGTGGAAACCTACAAATGTATGTACCTACTTTTAAATGAACATAGTCGATTGCCTCCTAATACTTACAACCTAAGGCGCTACATGTCTATGCACAACACTAGTCAATCTGGGACTTGAGCTGTCATTCACATTAGATTCGCGCATACTGCTGATATTGTTAGTAAAACCGTAAATCTTCTAAGAATGGGTTTCATTGTTAATACTACCTAGGTAGGTGGGATACATATTGGAGTCAGTACATTAAGTGCTATACTTATTATATACACTTCAACAGAGAAAAATGATAATCATAATATGATAATCACGTGCAACTTTGGGTAAAACTACCAACCTTCTTTCTCTTTCTGCAAATTCCGCAAATTCTTTCTCAACTCTTCTGTTTCTCTGTTTATCTTTGCTATTGTCCGTTGTTTACCAGTAAGCTCCGCTTGCAAACCTTTTATCGTCGCTACTAAATAACTATCCTCTTTCAGCTTGTTCAAGAGAAGTGCTGAATTCTGTGATAATCTACTCACAGCTGAGGACGCTCTGTCTGGTTTTAAAATAGTTTGTGTGGCAATAGCACTTTGAGATTTAGGCAGTGTTTGGACGGCTGCATCTACTAAATTAGTTTTATTCAGTTTATTTTTAAGCTCAGTGTTTACTTTCCGATCCTCCATCAACTGTCGTTCCACATCGATAATGTGATTTTCATATTTCAGTTTCATATCGCTGAACTTTTCTTGCAAAGTTAATAAGATTCCCTGAAAATGGTCTTCTTTATCCTTCAGTTCTTGTTCTAAACGGGCGATTCGCTCCTCTAATAACTTCTTCTTATTGTCTTCTACTGTCGATGATTTTGAAGCCACTGAAATAATATTTTCTTGTTAGACAAAAGTCAATATATAGGTAAGTATCAAAAATAATAGGATTAGTAATCGTAAAAAGTAACAAACCTATTAAAGCTGAAACAGAATCCGGATGTTTTCTTCTTAATATCAACTCCATCTCTTTTACTTGTCTTTGAAGATCATGAATTACAATAACGTCTTTTTCATGTTGTATATGTCAAATTCTTCCGTTCATTACGTTCTTTGTTCAATTCCGCCATGATTTTGCATTCATTTTCTTTTACACCTTTCAGCTCCATATTTCTATTTTCATATTCTTTCCCAAGTCTACTGATAAACTTTTCACATTCAGCCAATTTCAAATCGGCTACATGTTTAAGTTCATTTATTTGGTCTAGTTTCTTTCTCAACACCTTATTATCTTCTGTTAGTTGAACGTTTAGCAGTTCTAGACCTTTGACTCTTTCATTAGTATCTTTTAATTCTTCTAATATGCCCTCGTGTTTGCATGTGACGCTCTTCTTCGGCGAGTTGGTTACAAATCTCGCTACTTTCCCGTTCTCTCTTTTCTTAGAATCAATAACGCCAGCCGAGTAAGGCCTTGATTTTGGTTTACGACGGACTTCGTTGTTTTCCTTGCCATTTTGTTTGTTTTGATTTAACTAAAACAGAAACTTACTATTCAATAAATAGGCCATCACGCATACGAGTATGCAGCACTCTCCCTAATGAAAGGAAATTAGAATAAACATGAAGTCTATCAATGCGGGTTAGTAATCGAAAACCAGATCAATGTCAGGGTCTGCATTTTTTCCTCCATGTTTACAAGTGAGGAAAGTACATTTATCTAAGGGCTCAAATGCCTATTTACCGAACGCCCTACTTTCATCTAGCCCTCGCGTCACCGGAGTCTAATAAGCCATTTCACAGATAAACAGCCCATTAGAAACGTGTTTACAGTAAATACGTTTTGTCATCAGCGTTGAATAACTGCAATTCGGTGCCAATGACCGAGGCCTGGCGCCTCAACCTCAGCAGGAAGGTTGTCATTCTGGTTCCAAAACAAATACGCAGATCCGATGGCGCCAATCGCGATTTTTGGACGATTCGTTTTGCATGACGCTAAAATTAGCAATAAAACAGAGAAAAACATAGGATTTGTTGCTCAATGACCTAACGGTATTGACGCAGTTGTTCCTTGAGTAAAAATCTATGCCGCTTTGATTACGATGCAAAAATCTCGCGTAGGTAAACAAAGATGTGAATGAAATAACTAAAAGTTGATTATACGCCAAAGACAGTTTACAATTAGAAACTCATAACATATTAAAACCAAGTAACATAAGATCGTCTTCTTCTTGTATGTTTTGTAGGGATTTGTTGACGCACCTAATTTTAATAAAACTTTTATAGGTATCCCCCTAGGTAACACGTGTGGTATGTAGGTACCAAAGCTAAGGTAGAAGGAATAGCAGGGGCTCTTGAAAATTACCGAATATAAATAAATAATGAAATAAATTCACACAGCATCTCATACATTGACCTGACTCCGTACTAAGAAATAAGCTCTTGTGTTACAGATATCAGACAACAGACGATTGACAAAACTATAAATGGTTCTCAAATACACATATTACACTCCAGACACTGAACAAACACAAGTATTTCAAGGGTGGAGATCGAACCCACAAATTTTGGCGTATGAGGCAGGATAACTACCAAATGTGCCACCGTACCGTGCTTGTCTAGATTTAAACTATGTATGTTAAAGTCTCTTCCAAAATTACTTTCCTTTAAAATTTGCAGAAAGCATAACTAGGGTTTTGAATAGTCTACATTAAGTTTTTAACCGCCTTACAATTTTTAAGGGTTACCTAGTAAATTAGAGAATGGTACTAAAAATTTACTCAGGAATTTAGTTTCAAACAACTGGTCTTTTGTACGGAAAGGTAATTTCTTTACTAATTTTAGTGCAAAGATTTAATGAAATGGAGTAAAAAATGTAGAGCTTTTTCAATACATTTGAAACTGATTATAACTGTTTATCTCATTTAAAACACATTTAAGTTACATAACTCCATCGAGATTATAACACTGCACGCTACAAGGCATGCATCAGTGCAGTGCGATTATCCTCATGATATCTAAAGCGTGATAGTAGTGTCGGAGCTTAAAAAGGCTACGGCGGAGCGCAGGCGCATCAGTGCGGTCACCGGAGCGGTCAGTAGCCATGGGGTCGGCGGCGAGAGCGGTCGTGCTGGTGCTGGCGACTGCCACCTTCGTACTGGGGACGCCTTTCGTCAATGAACTGCAGTCGGGGCATGGTATGTATTTTTATTTTAATATTTGAGCCGGCAACGCATTTGTGATGCCTCCGTTGTTGCAGATGTCCATGGGTGGCGGTGATCACTTACCATCAGGTGAGCCGTTTGCTCGCTTGTTCGTTTTAATGTAAAAAAAATGTACTTTTGGACATTATACACCATGCAAAATGGGCCGTTCAAATAGTAAGCAGATTTAAAAAAACGAATTTTATTTAAAATTGGTATTTCTACCTAATTATTATGGCATGACAATTATTTTAATGAGAGCTTATCTAGGTAAAAAAAAAACCTATGGGAAAACCATTAAATTAAAACAATTGATCCCCTATTCAGGAATCTCAGATTAGATATGAAGTTGAACAATCAGTAAAAAACAAAACAATTAAACCAGACACACAACTCGAAACATTATTGAAATAAAACTTTAAATTAGGAAACAATGAATGTTTGAAATCAAATATTGAGATTATCCCTTATTTCTAACTAGATAAATATTCTTTATACAGAGACATAACACATGAGTGAAACAGCATTAAACAGTACAATATGGCGGTCTTGTCACTTGTAGCGATTTCTTCCAGACAATCTTTAGGTAGAGGAAAGAAAAAGAGCTACTACATACTAGGTATTACTGCTTTGCCTAATACTTTTATGGTTTCACCCTCTTTTGTTTGGCATAAGTGAAATGCTAAAGCTGTATCCATTTGTTTTGTTTGAAAATTAGCGCTTGCTATGTGATTAGATATACCTCGGCGAAAGAGAATCGTCCACGGACATGAAACATAAGAACATCACATGAAATAAGTGTCCACATGAAAACTTTTTTTTTCTTCACTTCATTTAATTTTATTTTACTCCCTTAATTAATAAAGAGGTTAATCTCATGGTGAATGTCAAGGTGTATAGGTAAACCGAAAATGCGAAACACTTGCGCGATGTAATCGACTCCTAGCGCCATCTATCGGTAACTACTAAGTTAAGTCCCGAAACGAAAGTGAGGATGAGCCTACTAAAACATACAAGGCAGGAACTAGTAAATAAAAAGCGGAAACAAAATGCAGAGACAACTTTGTTCTCTAAGCTATAGTTATTCCGGGCATAAAGTTTCCTTCAGCAGACGTGACCGACATCGAAGTTAATGAGAGCTTATCTAGGTAAAAAAAAACCTATGGGAAAACCATTAAATTAAAACAATTGATCCCTATTCAGGAATCTCAGATTAGATATGAAGTTGAACAATCAGTAAAAAACAAAACAATTAAACCAGACACACAACTCGAAACATTATTGAAATAAAACTTTAAATTAGGAAACAATGAATGTTTGAAATCAAATATTGAGATTATCCCTTATTTCTAACTAGATAGATATTCTTTATACAGAGACATAACACATGAGTGAAACAGCATTAAACAGTACAATATGGCGGTCTTGTCACTTGTAGCGATTTCTTCCAGACAATCTTTAGGTAGAGGAAAGAAAAAGAGCTACTACATACTAGGTATTACTGCTTTGCCTAATACTTTTATGGTTTCACCCTCTTTTGTTTGGCATAAGTGAAAAGCTAAAGCTGTATCCATTTGTTTTGTTTGAAAATTAGCGCTTGCTATGTGATTAGATATACCTCGGCGAAAGAGAATCGTCCACGGACATGAAACATAAGAACATCACATGACATAAGTGTCCACATGAAAACTTTTTTTTTCTTCACTTCATTTAATTTTATTATTCCACGCGGACGAAGTCGGTTAGTTAGTATTTTATAACAATCAATGGGGTTACCATACTCTACGATATAAATGGCGGTGGCGCCATCAATTAATTTCATGACTTTATTGACGCATTATACGCACGCTCTGACATAGGACCCATGTGAGATTAAAAGAAGAAACTATTCAAAAATCTTACACTATTTGCCTTAGTTTAATTGTAGGTGAGGTGAGCAATCCAATATGATAAACTATTTTAGTATAATGGGACTCACGAATGTGACCAACTGGGATAAAGACGGGGGAGGGGTAAAAAAACATGATGACGTAATTTATGGATGGCCCCTTTTTAAATATTTTTTTAAAGAGATAAATGATTAGTAGTAGTAGGTTTTTGTATGTGATAGGTGGCAGACGAGTAGATTAATCAACCAAGGTAAGCCATTGCTACCGCCCATAGATACCCGCAACACCATTGAAGTCACAAGTGCGCTGCCAACCTTGTACCTAACCCTCACCGAGGCCGTGGTATCACTCCGGTCGAGCCGACCCATTCAGCCAAAGCGTGGCTCTCCCATTCGGTCAAAGGTCAACGAATACTCACAAAACTAAACCGATTGTAAATTTTAATTAACATAGTCTATATTAAAAATGGCAAAATATCAAATGGAAATTGTCCATCCAAGCGAGGTCGAGGCGGTATACGTCCGCCTCGACATACATCGTTAATCTGTCTTAAATTATTATAAAACTTAAATTCCGTTCCACTTATCTAGCCTAAAATTAAAATATAACTTAAACAAAATACCTCTATGTAAATATATTTTTAAGAAGTCATTGCTAGTAACTAACCCAGCTAAAGATACTCGTATATATATATTCCTTACAACAAGGGGAATACCGATGCGCTGTCAATCGATAGAATATGGAAGGGTAAAATAATTAAGTAGGCAATTGATATAGTGACTGGCTTTACACTAAAAGGCCGTATTTTGTTTACCTTTTATGATTTTCAAGATATAGTACCTAGAAAAAAAAATTGAGATGGTCCATCTTAGTTTTGACTGTGGGGGAGCCACGCTTCGGCATGAATAGGCCGGCTCGACCGGAGTGAATCCACGGCCTCACAGAAGACCGGCGTGAAGTAGTGCCTGCGCTGTGTTTCGTCAAGTGAGTGAAGTACTCGGGTACCTTCACTCACTCGGCCCAATTGGGGGAAAGGGGGTTAAAGGTTGCAGCGCACTGTGACTCTACTGGTGTTGCAGGTGTCTATGGACGGCGGCAATCGTTTACCATCAGGTGATCCGTCTGCTGCACCTATCACATAAAAAGTTTAAACTAAGTTCTAAAATTGAACTTTTTGCTTATTCAGTAATGTGCGCTTTCTAAAGTAGATCGTAAGTTCAAATCCGAGAACGCACGTCTGGATTTTTTGCACAATAACAGCAATGTTATGTAACAATGTTCCATAAACATTTGAATACATTGGTACACAAACGGCGCCTTGGCCAGGCAACACATTCGTTCCAAGATCAGGCAGTGCCGAATGGAAATCAAAGGATGGCCAGAGAAAGTCATTAAACATGCCACAGGACGCACGGGGCTCGCATTTTAAACAATGTTTCTACTATCAACGCGCCGCTATAATCAGTTGCATGGCGATACGCTTTTGAAGAAACAATCGAGAGTGGTTTAGTTGACGTTGGTTTATTTGAATCGATAATTTTGATGTGTGCAGATTACGTAGTTTAATCTTGACCGTGCGGACCTTCTATCTCGATGAAAATATTTCATGACCAACTCGGGTTCTTTATAAGCTTGAAAAATAAAATAGTTTCAATAAGACGAATATGAGATTGTCATGATAAAGTAAATAAAATAAACTATCATAACTAAGATATTGTAACAGTTTTCTGTTACTGCTGTTTCCTGTGCTGTGTTGTTTTCTGTGTTGTGTTAGTACTCATTTTTGAGTAAGTGCTACTACATTACAGCTAAAAATGAGTTTTGAAATAGATACAGAGGTCTGGGCATACAAATGGGTCTGATATAACCGCTGTTCAGAATTTGATATGGGTACATTAGACATATTTGACACTAAATAACCATCTAGACTACAGTGTCCTTTAAACGTGACCTCCCTATCTTCATACATAAACCACAATCAACTTCAAACATATAACTAAAAACAAAAGGATCACGCAAAACCGTGATACCATCAACTCATTATTATTCAATTCAAAGGGTACATCCTAATCACCTGCAAAGGGCGATTATGGTGTGCAATTTGACTACACATGTAATTGCGTATTAAACCAAACACAGTAATAGCACATAATAGTTCATGCTTAGCACAAATAGCTGAACTGCTTAGGTACACAATGAGCCCATCAGGCCTAACTAGTACCTATGTCCATTGATTTTAAAATATCAAATTCCAAATCATTACTTTTACAGAATGGCCTCAACGTAACTCCGTAAGACAGCCGTCTGATCCCATCCCTGCCGAATCGCTAGAACCAGAACAACCAAAAGAAGCTACAGTACAGCAACCAGATATTCAAAACTATTGTAGAAGACATTTTAGTGGTCGACGCTAAAAAAGAAGAGGTTAATGAAATTGGGTCTCCGCTAGTCGACGTCGCAACTGACACTGAGCCGGATGATGCACTTCCTAAAGACGCTAATGTTAAGAATGAAGTGCCACAAAAAGTAGATTACACTGGTGCTCAAGTATGGAAGGTAAACGTGGAAAAGAGCGGAGCACGGCAGCTACTTCGGTCTTTGAGACGAAAAAACTGTAAGTCCTAAACACCACATTAAAACATTATGGAATACATGAAAATACGGGTTAGTACAAATAATTTATTTTCAGATATTTCAACATGGGCGGGCAACGGAACAGCCATAGATGTGCTAGTAAAACCACATGCAGTTGAAAATGTCACAGCAATTCTCAAAAAAGAGAAGATACGGTACGAAGTTGTAGTTGACAACTTGCAAAAGATGATCGATGAAGAGAATCCGCCACTTGACGAAAACGAATTAGAGCTTCAAGATAGAAGAGGTATATTATATTTCGTTGACTGTGTTAGTATTATTCGAAAAATGTATACTGTCCTTGCAATGACAAAGAAGATAAACTAAATAGTTGTTAAAAAACAGATACCTGCAGGTCTTCAATAAGCTATCTCACGTTACGTTCAAACCGATGTCCTATAATTATTTGTATAATATATATTTTATCATACCTATGTATTATATATAAATCCAGTAATATCCGTCGGTCTGTCAAGTTCTTCAACCAATATTCCAGGGGTGGTGTCATTTTGTTGCAGCGAGATCTTACAATTTTTGGCGTTACAGGCCCACTCGTCTCGATATAGTAGGCGCCTACATGGGCTACAATTCCCTCAACATACCCATGGAGTATTGGCCGTATGCGCATTGGGGTTCGTTCATGTGACGACTGCACGGCTATAACTTTGCTAATGTATTTATCTATTGTCCACGTTTAAATATTTTGCATGATTAACATAATATAGTTACTATGTATTTGTAATTACAATGTTAACATTTTATGTGGTACTTACCTATTTATGATTTATTTTACATATACCAAATCTACATAACATATTTGTGCTAATTAAATTTTACACCATGTATTCGAATATCGGAACGGTGACACCACTTCCTAATACTTATTGTTTCAATTTCAACATAGATAATATTATTTAGAAATCTACGTACGACCATAAAATACATTATACCTAAAAAGCAATACTTGCATAGAAGTAGTTTCTGAGTGCGTAGTAGTTATTTATGTCTAATCTTGTCATACTTTGCAGGTCATCGTATGAACTGGAAACAATACCACAGGGTGGAAGATATTCATGGCTTCATGGATTATCTCGCTAAAACCTACCCTGCAATCGTCAGCGTTAATACTATTGGCCACTCGAATGAAGGACGAGATCTTAAGGTACGGTCTTATAAATTTATTTATGCTTTAATAATATAATGATTACCTTAGGCAATAAAAAATAATAGCAATTATTTAATTTTGGGCCATCCTAAAATGTTGGTGCTACAAATCGAAGTAGATTTGTAGGTTGATTTCCCATTCTATTAGGAACACAAGCAACATATATAGAAAAAGATCTCACAAGGACTATAATGAATTATGTTATTTATAACAGGTACTCCGTATATCAAACGGCAACCCATCAAACAAGGCCGTGTTCATCGACGGAGGCATTCACGCGCGGGAGTGGATCAGTCCTGCAACCGTCACTTTCTTCATCAACCAGTTTGCGGAAAATTTTGACGTCGAATCTGACGATATCAAAAACATTGACTGGTAAAGAGCTTTTCACATCTAGATATTCATTAGTTCTAGATAATCACGCTACGCTGATTGAACGATCAGGTATATTCTCTGGAATATGAACCAGTTACAAATTTAGAGAGATTATATTGGTACAGTTGGTAAACCACTAAGTGTTACATAAAGATAAAATCACGTAGGTTCGCATTAAATAGGGTGGTTACATTGAAAGTAGGTGTTACAGAATATGTAGTGACCTTAAGATTATTTAGTATTTTTTTAAATTGAAAGGTTGAAGTTATATCCCGTATGTAACACCCAGTGCCGTTCTCTCAGGTACTTCGTACCAGTTGTGAACCCGGATGGTTACGAACACACATTCGTGGGCGATCGTCTTTGGCGCAAAAACCGAAAACCTGGTTTTATCTGCTCGGGCGTTGATTTGAATAGGAACTTTGGGTAAGCCTCATTTTAGCCCTTTTAAATAGTAGTTCTTTCTCTAGGTATTTCCTTCCCGTCGTCAATCCGGACGGTTACGAGTTCACGTTTGATGGAGATCGACTCTGGCGCAAGAATAGGCGTGCTGGTCGATCCTGCTCTGGCGTCGATCTTAATAGGAACTTTGGGTGAGGATTTTATAAGAATAGATTAAGCGTTTTCGTTAAATAGTGATAATATGCGTAACTACATTTTTTCCTGCCCTACCTAGATAGCCAATTATTTATCCGAATGCTAACTACAGGTTTACGTAAAGAGTAAGTTTGAAAATTATTAATTAAATTAAATAGTTTAGTATTAGGTATAAGAGTTTTTTAAAAGGTCTGTAACGCATCGGCAATCTATTTGATGGAACAGATGTGCAAGTTCGCGCTTACCTTGGTAATCCGTTCGTTTGCCATGAAAATAATACTATGTAACTAAGATCTATTTTAAACCTAAACTTGACATAAAATTATTCTCGATATCAAAAGGTAATAGTTAACTAGTGTTTACTATAGGCACTAAACTTTACTGTGCTAGTATGTACCTACTAATGTAGCTATACTATAGAATATGAAATAAGTCAGCTGCGCCCTAACCTGGTAGCAATTACCTACCGAAGTAATTGAATAACTTGAAAGGGGTGCATTATTCTGATTACAGATATCGGTGGGGTGGAAAAGGCACTTCGAGTAACCCATGCAGCGAGATATACCGAGGGTCACGAGCATTTTCCGAACCAGAATCGAAGGCTATCTCAGTAAGCATTACATACTTATTTAGGACTTTAAATGGAGAGTTATTAATAAATCATACAACATCTAATACACATTGACCTGACTCCATAATACAGCGATGGTGACTCAGTGGATAAGAATGCGCCTTCTATGCGGGGGGTAGTAGTTCGAATCCGACCAAGCACCTCAGGATTTTTCAAATCTATGTGCCTATTTCTACCTTTAATTCGGCGGTGGGAGAAACCTGAATTGTATCGTTTCGGAAACCATGATCCAATTGGTCTGGTTCCCCTATTATAGGATTGCGAAGGTCAAACGGCAGTGGCTTCATAGTAATTACCAGAATCCTTAAATCCTGAATCATGGTCTAAGCGTAACCACGGGTTCTGAAGCGACAGCTTTGAACGCAACCGGCAATTGTACACGCTAAGATGAGAGAAATCGTTACATTTACGTAGGTAATCTATAATAACTAAGAGTACCTATAATGTTATTCTATTGTTGTTAGGTAGGTATAGGTACATTTTAAAATAGGGGAACACTTTTATTTACAGGATTTCTTCAAGAGCACAGCTGCTAACTTCTCAGCGTACCTGACATACCACAGCTATGGGCAATACATTCTGTATCCTTGGGGCTACGACAATGTAGTGCCTCCAGACTACAAGGAGTTAGATGCTGTCGGAAAACGAATGGCAGCGGTATGAATATATTTTTTACCTAGCCTATACAGGTGTTTTTGTGAATATTTACATGCCTTTAACCACGTCTTCTACCAACCATTCTGAACAACTACTTTTGGAAATTAGTCGAAAATGTTTTACAACAACCACACATCAATGGACAGCTCCGTATGTCGATTGTGTGAAGATAGAAAAATTATGTGATTACATGTGTTTGTTTTTATACATTATATCTGGAGGTTACAAGGTGTGATGTAGGTAATCTTTTATTTAACATTCTACTTATACATTTCAGGTCATACAAAGCAAGACTGGTGACAAGTATACAGTTGGGGCATCCAGCAAGACCCTGTACCCTGCTGCAGGAGGTTCAGATGACTGGGCTAAGGCCCAAGGAATCAAATACTCTTACACAATCGAGCTAGCAGACACCGGCCGCTATGGTTTCGTCCTACCCACATCATACATTGAACCAGTGGCGAAAGCCAGCCTCGAAGCATTGAGGGTGCTGGCAGCACAGATCAACAAGGAGTGATTTAGATTATAAGTATTATGCCATTAATTTATTATTAGATAGTGTAAATTATTATGTAATAGCATTTATGTAGAAAATATTACATAAAAATAAAGATATAAAAGAAGAAAATATAATTACAGTGTTTGTTTTTTTTTTGTGAACTTATTGTGAGAAATTTGCACCTACATAGCAAAATAAATAGGTGTCCTATGCATATTAGTTGGCTAAGTATTGAGTGAATGAATATGACATTGATTTCGACACACATAGACACATGGATAGAAAATAAATACAACAATAATCATTATCGTAATGACACACTTCTGTTGATACTTGATGATAACTTAGGTAAATTAAAATAAAAATGTTTCATGTAATAACTGGACTCTTAGGAGTGTGTCCAATATTGGATTGGAGAAAGAACAATGTATGAAAAATGACGGATTGAATAATAAAAGAATAAGAATATTTTCATTCTTACACCATTACAACGCACCACTTAAAAGCCCATAGTAAAGAATGCAGTTATTCAAAAAATGTGCAAATAAAAGTACATAAACACCACAAAATTGATTACTCATAAAAAGTAAATAAAAATATTTCCTCACCTTCATTCCCGAATTACAATTTTCTTCAGGACTTTTATTGTCACTTTCGATCGGCTTGCTTACTTTTATTCGCGGTATTGTGGCCGAGCCATTGGAAATACCGACGGCGCTGGCAGCTACTGGACTCATCTTCAATAAATTCTCCGTCTCCAATGCGATGTCTTCGGCTCTCTTTAAAATTAACTCGACGTCATCTACGTCTCCCTCTAGCACATTGTTATTACCCCCGGACAACTTGTTGATTTCAGTAAATATCATTTTTATCTCTTCATCGCTATCCTTGTAAGCTTCACAAGTTTTCTCCATGTTCAAGAATTCTTTAGTAGAAATACTATTTTCATTAGACGCCATCTCAGGAGCATCGATTAATACACCTTGAGCCATTTTATTAAGCTTTAATTTCTTATTCAAAGTCACAATTTCCACATTTTATAATAAAAACACTGATTCTAATCCTTTGCTTTAGAATTTTTCAATCAAACATTTTATAGCCGTTGCTAGGCAACGTTTTTGACATTTGTTTTTCATTAGGGCCCGATTCTCGGTTGTAAAATAAAGACACGTTACAACGGCGTGCTGTGAATTCATCGTGTAATATCGGAAAAAACCGGTTAGCACATCACTAACAATGAAGATATTTATTTGTAGCAACATTGGTGAGTAAATGTCGCAAATGTCAAATCGAGTTTGTATATTTTTGTGTACGAAATCTTAATTTTGATTCTAATTAAAATTGAAGGCATTAAATCTTAATCATCCAATTTAAATAAAAAATTACAATTAAACATGTCTGTGCCACCACAAGCGTTTGTGAATAAACACAAGAAACATTTCCTTGGCATCCCAGCGCCGTTAGGTTATGTAGCTGGTGTTGGTCGTGGGTAAGCTTTCGTTTTACAGTATTTTTATTATAATTCTATTCATCGAATTCTTTTATAGCTTGTATTTTCTTCTTTCAGTGCCACAGGTTTCACGACACGTTCTGATATCGGTCCAGCCCGTGATGCTAACGATGTATCGTGAGTATAACAAATCTGTTTATTTTTCTCTTAATTTGTCATCATTTTGAAATTCTTAAATCTCATATGTTTTCATTTTTTTAAGTGATGATCGACATGCACCGCCGGCTGCTAAACGAAAGAAAACCGAAGAAGAAGATGATGATGAGGATCTAAATGACTCAAACTATGATGAATTCTCAGGATACAGTGGTTCATTGTTCTCAAAGGTAATCAATTCACAATTATTATTCTGGCAACATATTTTTTTGCGTTTATATACTTTATTCTTAAATATTTTAGTACCTGTACTTAGCTTAGGTCAAACCTTACAAATGTATATAACAGATCTGCACTGCCTTACCCCTTGTTAATTCGCTGTATTATTCCTCTACCCAAAGGTTGTCTGGAAGAGATCGCTATTAGCGATAAGGCCGCTGATATTGTATTTGTAAATTACTATTAGCATTAAGTTCTGTAAGGTGTTGTGCAATAAATAGTATATATCTATCTATTTATAGCCAAATTTTTGTAATTGTATTGAAATTCACACACAAAAAACCTTATAATTTCAGGATCCATATGACAAAGATGACGCAGAAGCTGATGCTATTTATGAATCAATTGACAAGCGTATGGATGAAAAGAGAAAAGAGTACAGAGAGAAACGCCTCAAAGAGGATTTGGAAAGATATCGACAGGAAAGGTAAAATTCTTTCTATATACTATCAAATTCTTCAAGGGCTATACATTCTGGGTGATAGTTATAGTACAGTTATTTTTAAACCTATTTAGTATTCGGTTTTATTATTACGTAAAGTGGTATATCCCCCAAGAATGAACCATGAAATAAAACACTACTCTTAGTAGCAAATTAATAAATTTGGTTTATCAAATTCTTTCAACACTTTCCAGACCGAAAATCCAGCAACAATTCTCTGATCTCAAACGTGAATTGAAACAAGTATCAGAAGATGAATGGGCAGCAATCCCTGAAGTGGGTGATGCACGTAACAGAAAACAAAGAAATCCTCGTGCAGAGAAGTTCACTCCACTAGCCCGACAGTGTACTCTCGAGGAACCTTGGTGGGGAATCTAGCTCTTCCATTGATCCTGGATCAGGGTTAGCTTCTATGATGCCTGGTGTTATGACTCCAGGAATGTTAACTCCTTCAGGTAAGGAAATAAAAATCTTTTTATTCATGTCTGGGCTAGTACACTAAACAATAACATGATGATTTAAAAAGCTATTTAGACTGTTAAAGTCATAGCACCCAAAAGCCTTTTAAAAGGAAAATCTGCTGTCTGTGCCTTACAATGTTTGTGTTTTTACATGAATGTAGGAAAATAAACTAATTTACTTTTTCTTTGTTTCTTTAGGTGACTTGGATCTTAGGAAAATTGGTCAAGCCAGAAACACATTGATGACAGTAAAACTATCACAAGTCTCAGACTCTGTCACCGGGCAAACTGTCGTAGACCCTAAGGGCTACCTCACAGACTTGCAGTCCATGATCCCCACGTATGGTGGAGACATAAATGATATCAAGAAAGCTAGGCTGCTATTGAAGTCTGTGAGAGAGACCAATCCTAACCATCCTCCTGCTTGGATTGCTAGTGCTAGATTGGAAGAAGTAACAGGTTAGTGGGTTTTTTTAGCCTAACACATTATTATAGCCTTAATAGTTATTGTACTGTTATCTTATTATCTTTCAATAGAAAACTACTTAATGTAATCTTTGATAAATAGATAGCAAAGATGAACCAATAGAAATTGGTTATTCTAAACAATAGAAAATGCCCCGTAATTTCATAAATCTAAATACAATCTAGGTATAAAATATTTATTATTTGTAATACATAGTTTCAGTAACATAATTTTTTCACATTTAAAGAAACCATATGTATACATATATAGTCTGCTGCAAGAAATAGTAGTATGACCTTAAGTGCGCAGAAACCAATTTTGTAAAGTGGACTCCATTTTCCACACTTAGACTCCCCTTCAGTCCATTGTATGTGATGCAGAAACCAATTTTAATACAAAGTCTTTTTTTTAAATAATGGTCATCGCTATTCTTTCATGCCCCCTGCTAAAATAGATAAAATATTCTCCATCCAGGAAAAATCCAGTCAGCCCGTAACCTCATAATGAAAGGCTGCGAAGTAAACCCCAGCAGCGAAGAGTTATGGCTGGAGGCGGCTCGGCTGCAGCCGCCCGACACAGCGCGCGCTGTCATCGCGCACGCCGCCAGGAACCTGCCGCACAGCGTGAGGATATGGGTGAAGGCGGCAGACCTTGAGCAGGAAACTAAGGTTAGTGACTTCATTGAATTTTGTTGTAATTAA
Organism: Cnaphalocrocis medinalis; assembly: GCA_014851415.1. Classification (NCBI taxonomy): domain Eukaryota; kingdom Metazoa; phylum Arthropoda; class Insecta; order Lepidoptera; family Crambidae; genus Cnaphalocrocis; species Cnaphalocrocis medinalis. Next base: position 5,195,412 of record CM026289.1, on the reverse strand, counting down.
CGTCATAAGACCCAAAAGCCTTTTAAAAGGCAAAGACAATTGATTTTCTTTTGTGTCTGCTGTCTGGGCCTTATGACGTTAATGCAATTTTGGTCTATATTAATTACTTGGAAATCCCACGTTTTTGATGCTGATCTTCCTACCCCTGCTTTTTCTATAAGATGACCCAAGGCAGATTTTTTCTCAACACATTTTAGGACTTCTTTTCATATGTATAAAATGGTGTTTTTGACTAACTCAATGAAATAAGAGATGTGCAGCGGCCACCCAAATGTAGTGATTCCTTCTAATCATAGACTGCACTGCTCAATGTGCGTGTCCTTATCGTGTACCGTCTGTCAAATAATGTCATTATTGCCAATGATTACAAAAAACTCTACTTTGTTTAAACTTTATCATTCCACAGGCGAAACGTCGAGTATTCCGCAAAGCGCTCGAGCACATTCCCAACTCGGTGCGTCTGTGGAAGGCAGCTGTCGAACTTGAGAACCCAGAGGACGCCAGGATCCTCCTCTCCCGCGCCGTCGAGTGCTGCCCCACTAGTGTAGAGCTGTGGCTGGCTTTAGCCCGCCTGGAAACGTATGAGAATGCGAGGAAGGTGCTCAATAAAGCTAGAGAGAATATACCAACTGATAGGCAGATTTGGGTCACTGCTGCCAAATTGGAAGAAGCTCATGGTAAGTTCTTATTTTATTGTTATCTAATGGAATCAGTGTTTCCACTAATCACTATCGTTTATAATCGCATAACCGTATTATCAGAATTAGAGAAAACAGTAGACCACTTGGTTAATAAATGGTCTATGGATTTTTAGTACAAAATGTATGAGTAGTGTATTCTGTCATTTTTCAAGAATGGAGGGGCCATTGCCCTTTAGAGTCCCTTCCATTCTCCTCATGAACTAATGGGTGACTCGCCTTCACTTCCTCTGATCCGCTCTGTACCAATAAATGACGCTGGCCGTAGAATGCATTGCGCTAGTGTTTCGCTTTTAGATTACTAATAAGATTTGCCATTATCATAGAATTTTTACCTTATTATAAAGAATATGAATTGTCTCCATGTTAAGGCTGAGTCTTGTGGGCTGCAACTTCTATGTTCCTTTATTTTCTCAGCAGACCTTCAGGGTGAGAGTGACCCACTCAATGGACACTTTGTTTGTTCTTTTGTGCCTGTCAATCTCTTAATTGGATCTCACGGCCGCTTACCATCAGGCGGAGTGGGGTCATCTTGATTGTCCTCAATATAAAAAAATAAATTGTCTATGTGTTGTGGTCAATAAATGTTTTCTTACTATTACTCTTCAGGCAACACACACATGGTGGAGAAGATCATCGACCGCGCGATCACGTCGCTGAGCGCGAACGGCGTGGAGATCAACCGCGAGCACTGGTTCAAGGAGGCGATGGAGGCGGAGAAGTCGGGCGCGGTGCACACGTGCCAGGCGATCATACGCGCCGTCATCGGCCACGGGATCGAGCCCGAGGATCAGAAGCACACGTGGATGGAGGACGCTGAAGCGGTAATTTTTACTATTTTGGACAACCATACAATATATACCTACCTATATTTTTATAAATTGTAGCCTATGTGTTATTCTGATGTGTTAACTTTACAATACATTATATAGTCTGCGGCATGAAACAATAGCGATGACTTGAGAAACCAATTTTAGTAGATAGTCTTTTTTTTACAAGATCGCAAACTAACGGTCATCGCTATTTTTAGATGCCGCGGACTATACTATTTTACTGTAAAGTTTCAAAATCCATTCGGTAGTTTTTTATATTGAGGACAATCAAGATGACCCCACTCCGTCTGATGGTAAGCGGCCGTGAGATCGAAATATGAGATTGACAGGCACAAAAGAACAGACAAAGTGTCCATTAATTCTGTCACACTCACCTTGAAGGCCTGCTGAAAAGCCCTTTCACGCCCCGCCTAAAAACCCAGGATTGTAAGAAGGAGGAAACACTTAAACTTTAACAGTTTTTGCGTGAAAGAGGAGAAAACATCCATCCATACTTTACAAACTTTCACATTAATAATAATATCATACTCGTGTCAAGTGTCAAACAGTCGCTGCCCGCGGTGCCATAAATCATCCGTGCGCTTGGGCGGCCCGTGCGCGGTGCGTCACTTATCGATAACTGCCCGCATTCTTCTGGGCAATAGGGTACTTGACTAATATCGATGTAGTAAAAAATATTGATACTTTACCAAATATTGGTAAATAAGAACCAATAGCCTTAATTTTCAGTTAAAATATAACGTCTAGCTGGTTTTGTGAGCATTCAAAGTTTCATGGGCAAGTCCATTTTTAAAGTTTATAAATTATAAAAAAATAATTATATCATGAACTACCACACATTAAACACAAACTTTTATTATAAAACTATGTACATAAACGAAACATTGATATAGCTACCAAACAAAATTTGCTAGACGCGCATACAAGATACGAGCGTGTGACGTCACATGATAGTAGCCATTTGTATAGAGCGTTTTTGGGGCCCGCGTAAAATATGTGCTCTTAAAGTTGTGATATCTCAGGTAATTCAAATCAGAATCAAATAAGTCTTTCAACAATGTTTCTTTAATAGAGGGGTATTTTGATTAAACACATAAAAAAAAATAGTCAAGTCCCTATTCTGCGCCGGCGTATGATAATTGTACCTATTTTTTTATTACTGTATCCAATTTATAGTGCATGGGATCTGTATTTGTTTGTCGTAGTGCGCGAACGAAGGCGCGTACGAGTGCGCGCGCGCGGTGTACGGGTACGCGCTGTCGGTGTTCCCGTCCAAGAAGTCGATCTGGCTGCGCGCCGCCTACCTGGAGAAGCAGCGCGGCTCGCGCGCCAGCCTCGAGGCGCTGCTGCAGCGCGCCGTGGCGCACTGCCCCAAGTCCGAGGTGCTGTGGCTCATGGGCGCCAAGTCCAAGTGGCTCGCGGGTATTCACCGTACCTTTTTTAATCATTATTGGCCTAAAAGTACTGAACTGTACTTCCAGATGAGTCGGAGTTTGCGTCAGAACTGTATGGTGTCAAATTCATACAGTTCAGACGCAAACTGTGTATAGCCTCAAAGTGATTCACACAGTTCTGACGCGAACTCAATAGTGAGTATAGAGTTTTCGATTTTGATCATCTACTTTTGCTGTTGCCTGTACCCACTGCGTATAGGCCTCCTTTCTTTTTTGCCAAATTACGTTAACCGATTCTAAGCTGCTCGGATCCAAATAGGACCTACTTTTCTTTCTGCGTTGCTCATTAAATTCAGACATCGCTATTAGCGATAAGGCCGCCGATATTGTACTTGGAAATTACTATTAGCATTAAGTTCTGTAATGTGTTGTGCAATAAAGAGTATCTATCTATCTATTAAATTGAAAATGCGTTCTCTTGCCTTCATACTGAACCCTAGAGTACAGAAGAAGCCTTTAATGGAGTGGACTTATTCAGAAGTTTTTTTTATGTTATAGGTAGCACACGAGCAGACGGATCACCTGATGGTTAGCAATTGCCGCTGCTCATAGACACCTGCAACACCATTAAAGTGACAAGTGCGCAGCCTACCTTTAACCCCCTTATCCCCATATTGGGTCACCGGTACTCTGACTCACTAGAACGAAGAATACGGCGTATAGATAATGGGCTTGCCCTTGGCTTCATACTAAACCCTAGAGTTGAGATAAAGTCTACAATGTAGCAGGCTTATCCAGAAGTATTTACTCTAGCTCTAAAACCAGGTGATACACATTTTATTTATTACCTACAATATTTCACAGGTGACGTCCCAGCGGCACGTGGAATCCTGTCTCTCGCCTTCCAAGCCAACCCGAACTCGGAAGAGATCTGGTTGGCCGCCGTCAAACTCGAGAGTGAGAACAAAGAGTACGACAGAGCGAGAAGGCTGCTCGCCAAAGCACGTGCTTCCGCTCCCACGCCTAGGGTAAGTCTATTAGCATCTCAATGCAGATACATAGGGGCTGTTTAAGTACTTACTACGTAGCTAATTACAAAACTCCTCCAACCTCCATCTGTTGGTTAAAATTGGAACTAACGTTAAAATTACGTTTCAGAACAAATTGAAGGGGGGTCACTATTTAGTCTATAAAATAAGTTATTTCGTTTCCAGTTTATCAAAATTAAGCAAAGCTGAGACCCATCCCCCCTCCCCTTCGATATGTAATACTTACTTGTATGGCTTCACAGCGTATAGAATTAATCATATTTTCTTTACAATAAAGTTTAATTTCACATGGCACTGAAGAAACTAGCTATGTTCTCTACACTTTGTGTATGGACTGTAAAGTATCCGTTAAAGAAATAAACTTGTGCATAAACTGACCATAATAATCGTATTTATATCTCTACACAATATTTTCTACAGGTGATGATAAAGTCAGCAAAACTGGAATGGGCACTAAACAACATGGACGTAGCGCTCAATTTGCTTGAAGAGGCCATCAAAGTGTTTGGAGATTACGCGAAACTTCACATGATGAAGGGACAGATAGAGGAACAGATGAACAAAGATGACGACGCCCATAACACTTATACACAAGGGGTAAGGATCAATTTGCAACTACTACTTTTCGTGTTATTTCTTTTTTAAATTGAACAAACAATTTGTAATACTTTTTTTTTTCAAACATTGTCGATGTTCTGTTATTAAATAAAGTTTTTTTTTTCTAGTTGAAAAAATGTGCGACCAGTGTGCCCATGTGGATACTGTTATCAAGATTAGAAGAAAAATTAAAACACGTGACAAAAGCGAGATCAGTGCTAGAAAAGGCTAGGCTAAGGAATCCAAAGAATGCTGAACTATGGTAAGAATAAAAAATATTTTTATTAAATTCTGTACTTCAGATAAATACTTATTTTTAAAGTATCTTGGATGAATTTTAGATAACTTATACATTACTGCTAATACAGTGGTCGGCAACTTATGGCCAGCTGTCTTATTTGCAAGTGCTTGTATTACATTCCCAAGGGAGACTCATCATTACTGTGTTAACCGACTAACTATAGAATAGTGTGTTATGAAGCGATGGTAGCTCAGGAGATGAGAACATCCGAGGATGCACCTCTGGATTTTTCAAGTATATATAGCTCGGCGGCAAAGGAAAATATCGTCAGCAAACTTGCATGTTTCTGATAACTTCTGAAACGTGTAACTCAGTTAATCCGATTGAAGATCACGGCAGTTGTTTCATTGTAATTACCAGACTCCAATCCTGAATCATGGTTTAAGCGTATCTCGACGTGCGAAGTCACACATTTTCAGATGAGAATGTATTATGAACCTTATGTGAATGTTATTTAGGTTGGAGAGTGTAAGACTGGAGAGGCGGAACGGTAGCGCAGAGATCGCGAACGCTGTAATGGCGAAGGCGCTGCAGGAGTGCCCCAACGCCGGCCGCTTGTGGGCGGAAGCGATATTCATGGAGTCCAGGCCACAGAGGAAGACTAAGAGCGTAAGTTTCCTCTATCTCCCTCTCTTTTTTATTTTTCTCTCGCCTGTTCTATCGTGTTTTTCTCTCCCATTTTTGTTTTCTCTTTCTCTCTCTCTCTTTTTTAAATTTCACTATTTCTCTCTTTTCATTTTTCTCTCTTCCTCTTTGTTTTCTCTCTCTCTCTCTACGTTTTTTATTTTAGTGCCCAATCATCTTTCTGTCTTTCCCTCTTTAATTCCGTTTCTCCCTTTTTTGTTTTAAATCTATCTGCATTTCTCTGTCTATTTTTTACTCACTTTCCACATTTTCCGTTTCTTTTTCTCTTTCTCTCTCTCTCTTTGCGTTTATGTACGTTTTCCTTTTTTATTTCCTTGTTTCCGGGGAGTCTACAGAGAAAGAAAATTTTTGGGAAAGACTCAAATTTTATGTTGACCAAAGCTTTAGTTCTCATGTCTCTCTCTAACTTTACAATTACATGTTCTAACAGTCATCAACTACGTTATATCGTCATATATTCGGCATCTAGTTAACCCTTTATGACACCATATTTTGAACCTTATATGTGGGAGATAAGGTCCAAAACCAATGAATTGTATTTATACCTACTGCCCATTAAAAGGTTAAAACCGTATCTCTTATTGGTGTAAAGGTGGACGCGCTAAAGAAATGCGAGCACGACGCGCACGTGCTGCTGGCGGTGTCGCAGCTGTTCTGGACGGAGAGGAAGCTCAACAAGTGCCGGGAGTGGTTCAACAGGACGGTGAGTTGCTGTCACATTACTACCGACTCCTACTTTGCAAGGGCTCAATATTATACAGGTTGTATCTGTGAACATAATAGGTACGAGTACATCCCTTTAAATACGTCTTCTACCAACCATTCTGAACAATATTTTGTACTACGATGTACAGTCGAGTTCAAAAATATGTATACACTTTAGGACCTTGTCACAATACATATCTATACTATTTTATAAAGAGATAAATTCAATAGACATCGGCAAACCTTATATACCAACCGAAAAGGCGAAATACTAGCGTGATGCAATCAAAGCCCAGCGCCATCTATTAGTGGACAGTGTTACTACAGTCCCGAAACGAAGTAAGGACGGGCCACTAGTTTATAAGAAAGTGGAAGTCGTTTTCTTATACATATGTACTGTGACAAGGTCCCAAAGTGTATACATATTTATGAACTCGACTGTACAAAATGGACAAGCCACGTGACCTCCTTTGTATGAAGAGTTGATATTTTTTATGTATATGACGCTTAGACGCAAAAAGTCTAACGTATGTTTACCACCTGTTTTATGAATCATCCAGCACTACTGGAGACCAAATTCGTACTCGCACCGATTAAACTTTGATGACACACTGTGTTTACAATTTTTCTCAGACGAAATTAGAGTAATGGTCTTCTCACTACATAAATAAACATTTCACTTTATAAATAAGCGGTATGTCAGGTGCTTTACATTTGATTTTATGGACAATCCGTTTTGAATGGAGTGCAGCCAAGTGGAGCACGTATCGCGCACGAAGCGTATGCACTCCCAATACAATGTGTTCGGTACTGGTACACTACTGCTCATCATCATTTCAGCCAATAGACGTACACATAGGCCTCCCCCAAATGTTCTCCACACAGATCGGTCCTGTGCCATCACTACTTCTAGATTAGGCTTAGGAACTACAGGCAGTGTTCGGCATGAATGGGCCGGCTCGACCGGAGTGATACCACTGCCTTACAGGAAACCGGCGTGAAGCAGCTCCTGTGCTGTGTTTCGAGGGTACCGGAGGCCCACCGGGGGGGAAGGGGATAAAAGGTTGGCAGCGCACTTGTGACTCCACTGGTGTTGCAGGTATCCATGGGCGGCGGCAATTGCTTACCATCAGGTGTTCCGCCTGCTCGTCTGCTACCTATCACGTAAAAAAAAAGTCAAGTCACCGCTACGACATGATTTCTATGATGGAGGCCTTTGCCTGCAGTCGGACAGTATATAGGCTTTATACTTTTGATGCATGGGTTTTAAAGGTAACACTAATCACGAACAGGTAAAAATCGACCCGGACCTCGGCGACGCGTGGGCATACTTCTACAAGTTCGAGATGCTGCACGGCAACGAACAGCAGCAGGAAGACGTGAAGGCGCGCTGCAAGGCCGCCGAGCCGCACCACGGCGAGTACTGGTGCCAGGTCTCCAAGGAGATAGCTAACTGGTGCTTCAGTGTTGAACAGATACTGCTGCTCGTAGCGAAGAACTTGCCCGTGCCTACGTAAACTGGTACATCCTCATTTTACTGGTGCAGCCCCGTCACGACTGAGAATATATACCTGTCGCATCCAGAGGTGACACACAGCGCTTATAAAGGGAGGAAACCTCCGTCGTAACACGTTCGTTTTAGACCTGTAGCGCTACCATGAGTTTACAGTGACCGAACTCGCTAGCGTCTGCGTAAAAAAATCTATGAAAAAGTGTACAGCGCCTCTAACGGTCACTTGAGAAACTAAAATAGAGTATGAGTTGTCAAATAGAAACCTATCGAAATGTATTCGCTAGCGAGTAACATTTTACGTAGTGCTACGAGTTGACATCGAAAACTGACATAACGTAAACTATTGCTCTGTCTCTTTCAAATGCATCACAATGAAAGAGACAAAGCGATAGTTTTCGATAGCGAGGATAGTATTTCAAACTCTATGGAAATACCACGAGTCACAAATTTGACGGTAGGTATCGAAAAATTACGCACGTGTTCAATCGAAATCTATTCGACGCCCGTTTACTCGCTATCGACTGTAGTAACGTTATGTTACTTTTCGATGCCAACTCATGGTAGCGCTACTGAGGGTCTAAGAAGAACTGGATGTTACGACCTGAGGGTCTCGTGAAGAACTTATCCGTTCCTACGTAAAGGTATATCCCCATTTATATTCCGTACCCAGAAAATTTGGCTTGATTTTACGTTACGGTTTTGCACGGCATGTCTTCTATGTCAAAACTCATCTTTAGGCACTCCACTACTAGAAGAAAAGGTCAATGTGACCATAGTCAACAACAGATATTTTAGCGGTGAATCATTATATTCTACTCGTAATTTTAGTAAGTCCCGCAAAAAAATCTCGTGTTCATCATACTGCCACGCCGCGACGCGCATCAAAAATGATGTGTTTTTTTTTTTGTAATTCATGTAAATATTGTATAAGAGCAGCCGCGCCGTCACCCACATTTCTTTTGGGTAATCTACCGTGTCCTAACGAAGAGGTGATGGTGATTTCGAATTATTTACCTAGGACTCTAATTGATGTTCAAAATCTATTACTCATAATAAAACACTGCAGGCGGTTGTTTAGATAAGAACTAGCAAATTCGAGAAACTTAAATATTTTTTGACAAAGTTAGTAAAATGTGTAATTTTCGATGTCTTATGCCTTATCTTTTGTCTTTGTATAGAAAGAAGCGTACTTTAATAATGATATCTAATGAACAGGATTGAGTCATTTACATTAGAAACATGAATTAAATTATTTTTGTGTGAGTACATAGTTAAATGTTACAATTTCTTTATTAAAGGTAGTTACGTTTAAGGTCGTTATTTGTATAATAAGAATATTTTTAATCTATTTTAAGTGTTTCCTTAATTCCAAATTTTTGGATTTAGAATAAAGTATTGAAACTGAATAGTCTGTTTTATTTTTACAATTCTAATAATATTTCGAGTAGGTAGTATCAATATAAACAAGAAAAAGTAATGTAGTAATATTAGTTGTGTAAGTCAAGAATAACGTATTAGCGTCGCGTACCAATAAGTTAAATCCTACGCAATCTTCTGTCTCCATTTTTCACGAAACTCGATTATAATAACAATCGGTGTAGAACGCTCGCGGTAAACACCTTTTATAAAAGTTCTATAAATACTTAATGCGCTCGAGTTGTGCGAGTTTGAATTATAAGCGTGCGCTGGCGCCGCGCCAGCCGCGGCGCATGCGCGGATGAGCTGCGCGGATTTTTCACTTCTTTCTCCTCCCAAAACCGACAGACGCCACGTCGGTCCTCGCCATGCTCAATATTTTATAGTGAGAAGTAGTGCAAATTAACGTCAGTGATATTTACCAGTAGTGTCCAGTAGTAAATAGTGTTGTGAAAATGTCGCCTAAGTGTCCAGTGCCGCCGCTCCAGGAGATAACTCTATCTTTGGTCGCGCGACAGCTAATACACGCCTTATCGCGAGTCACCTCAGAGGAAGACGCGGCCCTTTCCTTCGCGATGGTCTCCTCATACTACGAGAGCATGGGCGCCACCAACGACATCTTTCAAGATCTCATTAACTTAATCCTCACTTCGGAGTACCTCGACCCGTCCGTCCGGTTCTACGCGATGCGGCTGCTTCTCAAAGAGAACGTCAAAAGTTTAGCGACGGGAATGTTCCCGTGTCCGTATTACAGAAAAATCCTTGAGCTACTTATCGAGCAAGGACACCATTTGACTGCCCTCAATTTGAAAGGCGTGTGGGTTAAAGAGGAACACCTGACGCTCATGTACCACTTACTGAAAAATTTGACCAATTTGACTGTGCTGAATATACCCTACATAGCGAACGATGAAGTTCTAAAGTTTATTGGCGAACACAACAAAGTGCTGAAGCTACTCGATGTTTCGGGGGAAACAGATATCACAGAAATAGGCATAGACGCCATGCTGAATGGGAACCCACAGCTGACTCAAAGTTTGACCGTCGTCAACATCGGAATGTATGGAGAAGAAAACATCGATCACGTAGATGTCGGGTTATTAATACGACGGTTGCCCAACCTCACGAACCTTGGAAGTTACTCGTTTGTCGGCAAATCAATTTACCACATTTACAATAACGACTGTCCTCCAAATTTCACGACGAAATTGCAATACATTCACGATGCAAACACGAACATGAGAACTATGAAAGCCATATTAGCTTTGTGCCCTGCCTTAGAAACAATTTACTTAGAAGAGCCAGAATCAGGCGTGCTAGCACTGGTGAAAGATTTACCGGTAGTTAACAAAATTAAACTAAACAAATTCCAGTGCCATGAACTCCATCAGTTGCTGGATAAAATAGGGCATAAAATAATCACATTGATGCTGTCGGCATCTCTGGGGTCATTCAACTTTACCCGAGTTGCGGAAACTTGTAGAAACTTGGAAAGTCTAGAATTTTACCAAATACAGACTGCGACACACGAGGAGGAGAATCCCGTTCAACAAGTTGGAGCACATTGAAATCATACACGGGAACTTATCGACATCGTGCCTGAAGTACCTGATGACGGGCAGCCCTAAGCTAAAGAAACTGATCATCGGAGATGAAATCAAGTTGGACGACAACGATATGGCGCGGTAAGTGTTTGTTTAATGACAAATAACACTATTGATAGAAAACTTCAATTCTCAATTGCAAGAGCAACTTCCGCGTCTTGTAACACTGCCAAAGCTATTACTGTTTTTATATTGATACGATATTAGATCCTACTGTTCTTTTACTGCTTGTAAAATTTTATGAATGAAAACCCAAAATAGATTTTCAAATTGATCTTATAGTTATTTTACTATGCCAAAAGCATAGCAACCTCATGGCTTCCATGACTTATTGGAAATTCATATTGATAGATATTACCTATTCTAATTGGATGACACTAAAACGGACTCATTAAAAAAAATATAGAAGAGGCAACAATGTCTACATAACACATGTGTTACACGCTGGGATAAAACTAAAACTGTACTTGAATTTGATCAATTAGCATTGCTGATGCCACAGTCTTATCATTATCTCCAAGCAACATGGGTCGTAAACATTGAAAGGGGAATCTACTTTTCACACTTGTCTTCTGATTGTTCAAAATAATTATCAATGTCTAAATTTTGCTTCATTTTTCATTATAATCCTATATGTAATATTCTAGAATGTTTATGAATGTAGATCAGTTTGACAATAAATGATTATCTTATCTTAACTCTTTGAGTATTTATACTTAATTATAAATATTTCAGAATGCTTCGCCGGTACAAGTTTGAAAACCTCGAAGGCATCTGGTTTCCCAACGCCCCGCGGCTCACGCGAGATACCGTGGACCTGCTCATGGAGACCTGCCCCAAGTTGCAGAGCCTGGGCCAGCTCAGCGGCTGGCAGTTCACGCCAGACGACATGATGCTCATGAGGGCCATCATAGCGAGCACCAACACCGACCTGGTTCTGTCCCCGTTGGGCATCTTCCAGCAAGGGAACTAGAAGCTTGATTGACGATGGGATGACTAATGACCAAGGGCTGGAATATTTAGTTAAAATTCTCGACCGGACATAATATAGAGCTGTTATTACCACCGAGTAAATTCCCGAAATCTTTATTATTTTTTATTATTAGACTATAGGCCAACGCTTGACCACAATCGCACCAGATGGGAAGTGACGATGAAGTCTAGGATGACACGCGTTTTCCTAGAAGTTTTCTGATTTTTTTTTTATTTTACTCGTGATATTAACAGCTCCATGTCATGTCTTCGAGAATTTTAGATAAATACAGTCTGCCTATTCCGATCGCTCCTAATGACTATACAATTGATACCACCAGTTCAATATTCTGAAATTTGTTCAATAGAAATAATACGGGAACTGTACTAGAAATACTAAAAAAAGTTTACATAAAAGTGCATAGATATTATGACGTATTCACGCATTACTTTCTTTCTATCGGTATAAATCTGTCGCTTATTAAGTCTAACAACTAGTTTCTTATTATTTTATACTCGGACGTCATTATGTTCCTGTTTATTTTTCTCAATGGTGAGAGTTATGCTTTTTATATAACGATCTAGTCAAATAAGAATTCTTCTAGTATTTATAAGCTTCTGAGGCATAGAAAATCAGACAAGTCAGTATTTTATATCGAAATGTATCTGATTAACGCAAAGTCGGATAAGATTATACAAATAAAAGGGTTATTTTCAACGAACAAATTTTATTGCTTTTTATTCCAGTTCGCGAGTAACTAAGAAAAGTCGTTTGAAATCTTATATCTAATATAAAATTGATTCAAAAATATTCTCATTTGAAATTCAATGATCAACATAACGAAATCAAATTGCAATGTTATATGTAGGAATTGATGGAATATTTCTTTTATAATATGTCCTTTTATACTCGTATACGATCGTGTAAGGGAAAATCGTCGTTTAATAACAACGTTTATCTAACAACACCGCCTAACTCGAAAATTGGTGGTTAGAACTTTTGATTGTCAGGTAGCACGTGTCTTTCGGTTTTCTACAGGTTACATAGAATGACTTAGGTGGAGTTAATAGATAAACGACGAAATCTGTTTTGGAATTCGAAAATGGGAGCATTTTAGAGTCACACTGGCCGTCAGCGCATAAGTCTTGTAGCCGTTTTGTAGAACGATTCACCGCTGACCGATCGCTACTTTAAAAAAAAACCATTTGAATACATTACAAGCTGATCTGTTAGCCCTGACTATCATCGTAACTCTAAATAGTCCTCACTAACAACAACTCATATCACATGTTAAAAGCTAAAGCATTTCAATTGTGCTCTAGCATTGCGTAGCATCTGTAGCATTTTGTTCATTGTTGGGCACAGCTTCTGGAATTGCTTCCACCTTGGGCCTATGGCCCGATAGGCCCTTCTTTTTGTCCATTCTCATTTTGAACATTTTACACTCATCAGCGCATTTAGTTGTGATGATACTCCTGTAAAGAAATAATCATTCATTAAACTTTTTGGTTTGCTCTTTTGTCTAGGGTAGATTTGAAGGCGATGCACGTTGATCGTCTCGTCATAGACTAAACCTCCGCGCCAAGGCAAAACAAATTAACAAGTCCTCCATCAAATTCGTTATCAATAAATCCAACATGAGATAAATACGTATAAATTTGTCTCACCTTATTAGATTTTCTCGAACCCTGAATCTATCCATAACTTCTATAATAATGTCAGAAACTTTCTTAGGGTCTAAGCACATCTTGGCTGGCTTATTCTGAAAGGCAGGTGACCTCTTTCCGGTAAGAGAATGAGTAGCTAATGTCCTGTAAAATAAAAATTAATTTTGTAAGCCAGTCCCTTGTGTATAGTGTTAAAAATTTAGAGTGTAATGATTATGCATCTAGTGAAATAACAACCTTCGCGCGAATACAGCCAATAAAAGGCCCCTTGTTGCCATTGTATAAGAGGTCCACTTTATTTTCCTAAACTTGTCCTTGTGTATTAAAGTTTTGCCGCTCCCAATTGGTATCTGCAATATGACAATAGCTTAAGTAACAATCAATATCATTTATTAGCTATACTACTACAAACTAATGTATGCTTTTGCTTACAGTAGTTTGTAGTCTTTAGCAGTATACAGCTAACTAAGTGATTTGAATCACTTACCCATTCATCATCCTTTGCTTCACTTTGTATATTATACACGTCTTCCTTATTCTGGTCCTGTGTGTTATTTTCAATGTTATCGTATTTGTTAGTTATCAGCACATTGTCATCAGAACGATTCAGTTCCTCTTCTTCTCTTTCGTACAAATCGTTCTCTTGTTCTTCTGGAGCATTGCACGGCGGATTATTCTCTTGTGTGGTTTTGTGAATTGCTTTTTTGGTAGATTTTTTATGCATCTGTCTCATGTTTCTGAATATTTTGAATAATTCTTTGAACATTTTTTTCATCCCTATAACGTCATTCATATTGATGTCAACATTAACCATTCTGGGTTCAATTTGTTCTGCTGGCTCCTGCGGTGGCTCGACTTTTTGCTCGGTTTCCAGAGCTGGCTTCTTATTTTCTACATTTTCTTTTTCTTCCATTTCATGTTTCCTTTTACGTGTATTCTTATTATTTTTGCCTTTCGCCGCATCTTTTCTCATACAGTTGGGAATTATAGCATTGACTTTGTTAGACGGTGTGAGCACTTTTCGAGTTGTTCTTTCCCTGTTAATTTGTTCCTCTTCAAGTTTGGCAGACATGTCCGGTTTATATTTTTCCTCCTGGAAAGTTATAATTTACTTGTTAAATGAAGTCATGTGGAAGTGGTAACAACTGAATACCATAACTACATGGTCATTCTCCAAACTAATTTACCACCAGATACGACAGCTACATAATTACTTCACACTAATGATGGTACTTATTTTAATAGAGAAATAAGAATCAGCATGGACACTTAAGCCGGAGTAATAAAAAGTGTACTAAAAATGTGTTCTCCACGTAAAATCATCTTGTAGTGTGGTCATCTTGTTGTAGTCCTAATTTTACCTACCTTGTCATCTTCAGCCTCCGACGATTCGGACACATCATTCTCGCTGGGCGCCCAGGAGGAGGCGCTGCCGGAGAAGTCGCCGGGCTCCTCGTCTGCCGGCAGGGGCTCGCTGGGGCCTGCACCCGTCTCCTCGGTCGTCTCTGCTTGTTTTAGGATCTGGTCCAGCAGAAGCCGATCGTCTGTTGAAAACATACGAGATTTTTTAATGGATCTATTCGAAATTTAATTAAGCTAATCATTGATACAATTTATATGATTGGCAGTTCTTTTTTTTAATGGGGAGTTGGCGTCTTATGTGACCAGTGTTATGTATCGCCCGTGTTCATTTATTTGGGATATTCCCCGTGCAAATGTAATAATAATGTTCTTATATATAACTGTAGTTAGTAACCACCAAATACAGCATACTATTAAGAACAGCTGGTAGTATCGAATAAGAAGGTACAGTCTACAAAAATCTCATATTAGTTGAGTAAAAATATCATATAAGACATTGTATCTCTTGTATTTATGTATTTATTCTTCTGTCTTGTATTGTTGTATCTTATGTACTTACCTACCTACATACTTACTTTTTAAACCCATATCATAATCCATTGCACCTAAAGTTGTGGGCCCTGACATTATCAGAATACTATTAGTACTGACTATAACTAATGTGTTTTTTGCGTACCGTACTTTTCTTATTCGATACTCCAGCAAAGTACCTATTCGCACATTTACAATTAATTATAGATCTAAGCGCCCATTACATTTTGCACGTGGGAATATCCCAACTAAATAGACGCGGACGGCCACCGCGCCAATCATAAAAGGCGCCAACTCCGCATCGAAAAAGTTAGAGAAGTAACAGAAATCCTTATGGCGTTTGATATTAAGGTCAGAATCGGATGAGGAAACATTTGACAGTTGTACTACTTTGTATGATTGCTATTTTCATTCATGGTGATTTTCAAATAAATATCTACATTCAGTCCGTCGGTTTTTACAAAGATCATCACAATAAATTAAATCTTTAAATCACTTAACATGTAGGTAGGTATTACACATAACAATAATTTTCCATTTATATCTACTTTACCAATAGTCTATAAATTGATGTAAAAGCTTGTAAAGTTATATTAACTATTAAAGAAATTTTGCTAGTAGATACATACCTATTTGTTGTTTATTGAGGTTTTTGTCGCGCATTGTCATTAATGATATTATTAGTTCAGACTAAATACTTATTTATAGTCGCTAAACACAATTTCTGTGAAAGAGTAGGCCCTATGTATAAACTAATCTAAATATAAAAAGTAGCACTTACTGGATCTTGCGAGGAACGTCGCAATTTGCTGTTCACCACGTTTCCCGACGACGACCGAGCACCCGGCCTCCAGCTCCCTGCCTTCCACGTTCACCAGGTATCTGCTGTGCACTATACCACGGGTGCAGTTACCCCACTCCACCAAAACCCACTTTTCGTTGTTCCCGACCGACATTGCCGGTTGAGATCCGTTTCCTCACTGGCAAAGAACCTCGTATTGAACTCGAACAATATACGTTTGGGTCCCAGGTAAAAGTTGCATTACACCCTAAATGCAGTTATTGCATCCCTCGCCCCGCCCCGAACAATAGGTAACCATTTCGCCAACGGCCGGGGTACGACAAAAAACGCATCCTTTTTTGCAACGCGTTTCCTTGTAAGTTTCTAAGCGGAGATTTGTTCCTTTGTGTTAGGCCGATATTGGCTATTGTCTTTTTCAAGAAGTCGTAAATCCTTGAAACAATGTTCGGCAGAATAAAAACAACACTTTATTAATGCCTACATTGCCTACATCATTAAAGTAGGTAAGTAGGCTTTATAAATTATTATGACCTACCTATATACTAGAAAACAGGATACCCCAGGCACCCTTTTCAATTTTACTAGTCAAACTATTTGTTGGTAATTCATTGTACATACCTAGTTTAAATAAATATTCAATTATTGAAGACTATGGTTAGATCGTAGTGACTGTGGGTTAGTCTGTACCTCCTTTCTAAGTCTTTTTGGACAATAAAGACACAATAGATTTTATAGCGCGCTTCCGTTAGTAGTGCGCTTATATAAAAAGGGGATTAAATTTCACCCCTACTATCTATCACCCTTTTTATTAAACCTCAAACAGTAAGGAGCCCTCTCCAGATTTCACTTAAGAAAAGCGATAATAAACTCTTTTCTTTCTTATATTAAGTTTCAAATTAAAAGGGACGAATAGTTTTTGAACTAGGTAGTCAATATTGGCAAAACTATGTTACTGTTTGTTCTTTTATATTGTTGTTTGTAACACTAAATGAATAATTCTGTGACATTCATTAGTACCTACCTAAGAAAACTCTAAACTTACTCTAATCTAAAATCATCGGTGGACTTATCAAGACAGTGGGAGAGTCACGCTTCGGCATGAAGGGGCTGGCTCGACCGGAATAATACCACGTCCTCACAAAAAACCGCTGCGTGAGTGAGGGTACCGGAGGCCCAATGCAGGGGAAGGGGAGTTAAAAGGTGAGCAGCACACTTGTGACACCACTGCAGCGCTGGTGTTGCCGTCGGCTCTATATCATAAAAAAACTACTTCAGCGAGATAACGATATCTACGCACGAATGTAGCCTAGTAACAGTGGTCAGTTATACGCAACGATTTTTTAATGGGTAAGCTTCATATAGGCTGCTCCTCAATAATAGCTGTGAATTTTACACTCAAACAAGTAGATGAATAGGGTCAGTCGTACTATTCTTAGATTGTATGAAACAAAAAAATATATCTATTAGGTAGTTTAATGCATTCAGACAATTTAGCAGTTAATGTGGTTTCCTTCATGGAGAAGATAGTGCTATTTCTAGTCAATCAATCCTCGAACGGTCTAAGGTTTTGTTCCCGGCTGAGCTATAGTTGATGCAGTCCGAATCTGTTTAGATGTGAGTTGTGAACAAAATAATGAATGTAGTGTAATGCAGTACGTAGCTCCTACTATTATTATCACCTAGTTTGATGTTATAAATACATAGTTGTTACCTTTATTATGTATTCACCTTCCTTGTTAGTAAACGGTGCAGTCAAAATATTCTTCCGAGAGTCAATTAATATTTTCATTGTCGATTAACAATACAATTCGGACCAAAACAGAACGAAAAACGTCACTCTTCTGTCAAAAAATGTCAAGTGTCAAATCAATGTGTTGTTTCTTGAGGTTATGCACTTAAAAGTTCCAAGTTTTATAAAATCAATTTATTCACTATAATATAATAATGGAAGCTGCTACCCTGCAGACTAAGAAAACTGTTAATAAAGGGAAAATTAAAAAGACACTCAAGAACGTTCTATTTCGCCCGGATCCTGTGTTTTGGTTAGTTTAGTGAATAGTGTTCATCTTCACTATTTCTCTGAATTTTATTGTCTCGTGCACTTCAATAACTTTGTATAAAAAAATAATGAACCTATATTTGATCTATTTATCCAACAGGCCTTTGGTATCAGACGATCAGAAAGAAATATTAGAAGCAGCTTTAAATAAATACAAAGTAAAATTACCACAGTTTAAGAAACCTCATTGGAACGAATTAAAACTAATCTCTAAAGAGAAACGTCCCAAGCCACCAAAATTAAAGTAAGTCGTATCGATATCTTAACTCTATAATGTGTTTTTTATAATATGATGGCTTTGTTTTTTTTCTATAATTAGCTATTCTTTGTTTTAGAAGGGTAGATGGACTCTTATTTGGCACATCAGAATGTCTCAATTCAATAAAAACTAATACCTGTGCAGTTGTCATCCTAGAGGCTACTGTTAATCCCAGGACTATAGTTCAGCCTGTGATCGAGGCGTGTATCAATTCAAGAGTGCCAGTGATTTGTGTCAGTAATTTGAGGACTACAAGTGCCAAGTACTTCGGCATACCAACTTGCTGCCTCGGCATCAAGTGTGATTGCTTACCAGATCTTAGAACCCAAGTACTAGATATAGCCAAAAGTTTCAAATTACCCCAAAAAGAAACTATAGAGAAGACAGAATGTATAGAAATGAAAGATGCTCAAGTGAAAGAATCGTCTGAATCAAAGCCAGCTCCAATATCTTGTCCATATTTGTACAGAACTAGCAAGAAGACTAGAATCTTCAATCCGTCAGGTGCCACCAAAGATAAAATGGATACTAATTTCATAGGTCAAGATTTTATAGAATTTTCTGAGAAAAAGGACGCTTCAGCCATAGAAAATAATGACAGGAAGGCTTACATGAAAATGGTGCTCAAGAAAATATCAAATAATCCTAAAAGGGTCAAAATAAAATAATGTAAATGAATAAAAAGGTTTTGAATGAGATAGACACTTTATTGTATAATGTATTATTTCCTATTATGTCAAAAAAGACACGTAATATGTTAAGCATTCCTAAAGGAATGTAAATGACAGTACACAAAAATGGTAAGGCTACAGGGTGATCTCACTCTGCCACTTCACATTTTTGTATACTGTAACCAAACTTTACCAAGCATTCCCAGTCTATCTAAGATTGGTAAATTTTGATTTAAATTAATAATATAATTAGACTAAGTCATGCTTTACTCCATAAACTTAACAATAACATTATTTTATGGAGTATAGCATGTGAGTAGATATATTTATCTTACATTTCAATCGATGCATTGCATTTATAGTTTTTATACAGTTCAATTTAATAAAAATCAAACAATAAATTGTGTTCAATGTTATACCTATAATGATAATGACTATTAGTCCATGATATCTGGCCCTTTACACCTAAAACATACTAAACAGAAATGACCAAGGTTTTTAGAAAGATTTTCAAAGTCAACAGATGAATATTATGTTGTGTGTGATCTTATTCACTAATTGCGGCCATAACCATGTAGTGCACTTTAGATGTTCATACATAACGCTAACAAAAACAATGTATTTACATGAAAATATTTCAAAAACTTAAGCTATGTAAAAGAAGAGAATATAAGTTGTGTTAATTCATCAAACGTCAAATAGATCAATATACTTTTGCATAAAAATTCTTAGGTTAATAAGACTTAATTTTTCTGGTTAGTTAATCAACTGAATAAATGTATAATTACACATAGTGTTAAAAAATAACAAAACATTTTGGTACACAATACCAATTTATCGTGATGCTTCCTCAGGATGTTTTCAATACTAATACAAGTTAATTTACCATGAAATGGAAATGACTACTCACTGGATGTAGTGATGTTATTTTATGACATGATAAAATGTAAGGAACCTTATAAGTATGTTTATTCTTTAATATTGCTTTAACAATAAGAATGTATTTTGAAAGGATAATTTTCTTTAGGAAACCTACCTAATACCTATGTGTGATGTGATGATATATATTTTTATATGCATAATCTAGACAATGAAAGTGATTTTGTACATCCTTAGAATAACACGCATTTAACAATATTAAATAGTGTCATACACTTCTCAGAAGCATACAACAAAAATAACTGAAAATGTACAAGGTATAATATAAATGCCTACTCATCAGTAAAAATGGACCATCGTAATTGGCACAATACTCGGCTTCGATCCATAGTCTTGATGTTTTCCGTGTAAACTGCAAGCATTCTTGACACACCGCAGGATACAATTTTAATTCTCTTCACAGATCCATATACAATAATAAATTTGAGGAGCACCCAAAAAGTCGACGATCAATGAATGTATGCTCCCAATTTCATCGAAGAAATCGGCGTAATTCAGACGTCAACGGTCCGATCGAGGGACTCGCCGGGCGAGTCAGTGCAGCGGGCGCGGCAGCTGCGCCTCGCTGGGCCGGTACCGCGCCAGGATGATGGCGCACATGGTCTGCGCGTCCGTCTCCTCCGGGTACGCGGCCATCGCCTCCGCCACCTGCGCCTCGGGGAAGATGCCGGCCAGGTGGAAGTGCATGCGCCGCCGCGCGTCCCAGTGCTGCAGCGCGCCCTCCGACGCGCACGGCGACAGGTGCGCGCCCGCCGCCCCCGCGCCCGCGCCCGCCGCCCCCGCGCCGCCCGGCGCCGACGCCACGCGCGCCGCCGCCGCGTGCGCCAGCCGCGGGTCGCACGCCGGGTTCAGCGTCAGCTGCCGCGCCAGCTTGCGGTGCTGGTTGCCCTCCGGCTGCGCCAGCTGCTGCGGCATCGGCGGCGGCTGCGACGGCCCGGCCATCTGCATCTGCGCGCGCTCGAAGTGCGTCGCCAGCGCGGCGTCCGCGAGGCGCGGCGTGGCGGAGTGCGCGCGCGCGAGCGGCCGCTTGCCGTCGGCGACGCGGCCGCCCGGCGGCAGGCTCACCGTGTGCAGGTCCCTCGCCCGCAGCGCCCGCGCCGCGCTCTCCGACAGCCTCTCGGCGACGGACTTGTGCGGCCGCCCGGCGCGCTCCGGGTGGTGGTACTTGCACTTGTTGCCGTAGGTGCACTTGCGGCCGTACGGGCACGCGGGCGGCGGGTCGGCGCGCGACGGCGGCGCGCGGAGGAACGCGTCGAGCGTCGGCCCGGACCGCCCGAGCGGGTCGTCCGGCGGCATGAACCGATCGTTGACGAACGAGTACATGAGGATCCGCTCCTCGACGACCTTCCGGAACTCCGGGCTCTCCATGGCGAGGTCGCGGTAGTTGTCGTTGGAGACGACGACGCCCTCGGTCTCGGAGGCGAGCCGCAGGATGTATCTGTCGTCGTAGCAGATGAGTCGCTTGCCGCCGACGAGTCTGCTCGGCGTGTACACGAGGACGCGGTCCCTCTCCAGTCTTTCTAGTGCGTCGCGGTCGGCTACTGGATTGTCAGGCCTCGACGCCTCCTTGCGCCACTTGGGCACGAATACGGTGATGTCCTTGTGACCACGGGCGCGGAACCAGTCGACGCAGATTTCGATACCGCGACACGAAAATACTTCCTTGTTGCCATGGCTGTTAACAAAAAAAAATGTGTCATAACTATTGGAAACGTTGACATCGTCGTTATCGAATCCAAGAGCTTGCATAAAAGTTTGAATATAGACCTCATGGCGACGTTGCTGCCGTCGATGACGATGTGTCGAAGCGAGGCGCGGTCGGGCGGCGGGTCGGGCTCGGCGGGCGGCGGCGGGGACAGCGCGCGCGGCGGCTGCTTGGCCGCGAGCTTGATCAGCTCGGCGAGGAGCTCGTTCCGCGGCGGGTCCGCGCCCAGCCGCTGCAGAGCCGTCCGTGCCAGGCGTTCCGAGTAACCCAACTTTACGGCGAACTCGATCTTTGCCTGTGAAACGATTAAAATTGATAAGTTCCTGGAATAGCGGCAAAACTTAGTAACATTACAATCTAGATAACGTTGAGGGAATATGAGAAACGCGGTAAAGTACGACTCATTGTTCTTCGCCAAGTCACAATTCTACGAAATCGTACCTACTTCTGTCTAAGTCATCAGACTTCTGCAGCACAAGATATGTTTTCTTAGATTTTGTACATATGTATCGATATCATAACAATAATACCTATAATGATGCATCACAATTAAGGAATTATTTATTTAACTTCGATGTCACTTTTATCATTACTCATCATCAAAGTAACACATACCTACTAGAGATAAAATCAATAACAAGGCCCATACATTGAGTTCGAGTACCTATGTAACAAAGTAATCTTTGTGTGTTGCTGATCGGAATGTTCATCAGTATGGAAAGGTATATCAGTATTAATTAGTGACAGTAGATAACTCAGACAAGAATTTTAGTCAGGTGCTGTACTTGTATAATATACAGAAGTGCAAGAAACCTGTTTGCACTTGCAGAACCGGATTTCATTTCTTTTTCTTCCCAATATTTATGTTTATTTCCGTCTCACATAACGTTTTACGGTCTGCCATTGCCATTGATAAATAGACATAATAAATAATAAAATCAAATTATAGTCATATTTAGTACTTTTTGATAAAACATGCATGGTCTACTGCTGATCGTAGGTACTGCTCCCCATTCATGTTTACGACGAGTGGGACTGTTCCAAGTCTTACGTAAGCAACGATGGAGGGAGGGGGTAAATTTTTCTAAAAAATCTGCTGGCGTACATAATACCTACTTGGGACGGTCCCACAAGGTGTTCGAGTTATGAAGATTTCAAGTGGCTAATTGCTATAACCCTGGGAGGGTCATAGCAAAAAGGTAAAAAAAATGTTGTCGAAAAGCTGCTATCGAATCCGGCATAACCCTTATTGTTAATAGATGGCTTGAAGGTCTATCAACCATATCAGGTTGATATTCTTCTTCTGTGTATAGTCACTCTCTTGGAGGTGCGGTACGCGCTCTCCGCCTCACACCGAGTATTGTGAGTAGGTAGCTGGTATAAATACCACGTAAAGGTGGTGTGCCATTCGAATGGACTAAGGTATCTTTACCTGATTCGGCTACGCGACGGCGAGCGTGTCGTACTTACTCCGCCAACTCAGCCACGAGTGCGTCCGGGAGCGGAGCGGTGCGCGCTCTCCTCATTCGATCCGAGTATTATGAGAAGGTTGCTTGTATGTATGTTATTCCAATCGACTGTCTCCTACCTGATTTGGCTGCGGCACGGCGAGCATGACATACTCCACGAACTCAGCGGTGAGAGCGTCCTGGAGGCGGTTGATGCGCGCTCTCTTCACACCAAGTAATGTGAGTAGGTAGCTGGTATGTCTGCCATTCGAATAGCCTCTATAAACTACAGGGAATATAGTCTAGGGTCTCTTACCTGATTTGGTTGCGGCACGGCGAGCGTGACGTACTCCACGAACTCAGAGGTGAGACCGTCCTGGAGTCAGTGCGATGCGCGCTCTCCTCACTCCAAGTATAGTGAGAAGGTTGCTGGTATGTATGCCATTCGAATAGACCTCTATAGACTAGGGTCTCTTACCTGATTCGGCTGCGGCACGGCGAGCGTGACGTACTCCGCGAACTCAGCCGCGAGGGTGTCGGAGGGCGTCCGGGACGCGGTGCGGTGCGCGCTTTCCTCCTCGCACTCCGAGTCGTAGCTCGAGTCCTCGCCCCGCTCGCCCGCCCATCCCAGCGATGACTCCACATATTTCTGGAAAGATTAAAACACAATCATTAATATATGTACTTAACAAAATCGTTTTCGGGCGCCGCGTAGACGCAACGCCCAAAACGCTAGTGTGGGTCACTATAAAGGCTGGTGCTACTTATTATCTTTAAAGAACATAAGTAAATTATAAGCCGGAAAAATACTTCACGCTGAAAGAAATTAGAGACCTTTACTTTTATGCCGAATTCTGAAGTCAATCATAAAATAAGTCAGTTAACAGATCAATTCTTAATCCAGTTCGTTCTTAATGAGGTATAGCTATGTGACTGACTGATCTATCAACGCACAGCCAAAACTACTGGACCTAAATCATGAAATTTGAACCATAGGTAGTTCTTACTATGTAGGCGCACACTAAGAAGGGGTTTTGCGAAATTCACCCCTAAAGGGGTGAAAGGGGGGGTTTACGTTAGTATGAAAGTCTTTCAATTTTGATGTTAGAGATTTGAAAATTTGGATTATGTTGTTTATCAAAAATAAAAATTGACCTGTTTTAGTTTTTATTTAAATTCAAGCCATAAAGGGGTGAAATGGGGGTTAAAACCATGTATGGGAGATTTATTATTTTTAAAGCTAGAGTCTTGAAAATTGGTATTTGGGTTTTCCATACAAATTAAATGAAAGTAATTTCAGCATTTTTTTTCTTCAGCTTACAAAGGGGTGAAAGAGGGTTAAAACGTCGTATAGAAAATTCGTGATTTTGAATTTTTGAAAATTTTAGAGCTTTGAAAATTGGTATTTGGGCTTTGCATGCAAATGTAATGAAATTGAATTCGGCATTTTTTTTCTTAACCTAAAAGGGGAGAAAGGGGGATAAACCGCCGTATTGTCAATTTTAAAGCTAGATTCTTGAAACTTGGTATTTGGGCTTTGCATACAAATGTAATGAAAGTGAATTCGTTATTTTTTTCTTCAACCTAAAAGGGGGGAAAAGGGGGTTAAAACGAAGTATTATCATTTTTTGGAAGCTAGAATCTTGAAAATTGGTATTAAGGCTTTGCATAGAAAATTTTATAAAAGTCCCCCTATAGGGGTCAACGGGGAACTGATTAAATTTAATGATTAAATGATATATTATTACATATAATTTAATGATTAAATGATATATGATTAGATAATGATTAATTTGACAAAGTAAAGTTATAGAGTTTTCCAGCATTTTTAAAATCAAATCTTTTTGAGATTCCTTCATTAAGGTTTACGATCACCAAAATTATCAATCCTATAAGTACAGTAAATTTCTTTTTGCTAATTACTTTGCGATAAAGGATAGAATGGTTTATTTTTAAAGTAGGATAGGCAAGTATTTAAATCTTTTGTTCAAAGTTAAAAATGCTTATGTACAGTCAGCCAGTGCCACACATCAGGTTACCACAACCTGTCAAATTTCCTCAAGTGATATTTAACTTTATGTGTAAGATGAGAGTCGATTGAAGAAATTTCACAGTTTTGTATACTACTTTGATAACCTGTGGCTGTACGTACCTCTTAAAAATCACTTAAAAGCTATTACTGATGTTATATAAAACTCGGGACGAGAATAGGACACACAATAATTAAAAATATATATTATTGAGAATAATTTAATCTCAACAAAATAACTACCTAACTAGTGTTACAAGAATCGAGGCACAAATCTTGTACCTACTTAATTATCAAAATAACCACAGTGACCACACGCAAAATTACGGATAAAACTTTACGGATTCAGTTAAATTCTGAATTAATTCAACACAACCCGTAAAGTCTAAAATTCTGTGCGATCGTTTATCGATAATCAAATTTTGTACACACGCCGACGCCGGCGCAGGGTCATCAGGCCGGCGAAGCGGATCTACGGATGATCATTGACCTTTAGCGTGTGCGCTCGGCAGTACCGGTTGTAATTCATTATTTCACAAAAATCCATAGAGACGAGATTGACTTGTTTACGTAGTAACTTAATCTACGATATCGATCAAACATTCTCCGGCATACTTGTCGAACAAAAATAATGCTTAGTCATAGCAGGCAAACATCCGCATAGAGACCTAGTTGGCTGAGAATCTGAAACTAAAGTTCAGTTAGCTGGCGAACTGCGGGCTGTTGCAAGGTGCGATAATGCGTTGGATGGCATTGTAGATAAACCATGATTCAAGTGTGAGCATACATACTTTGAAAACTATAGTCTACATTGAATAAGTTACTTGTGTATTGCGAAATTTTGATCCTTAATGGGAGGATGATCATCATCAAGTATTCATTATTATGTGGAATTTAATATTTTATGCAAAAATCTGTTTAAAATTGATTTCATAATATTAAACTTTTTAGTCAACCTTTTAGCAAACGTTTAAGTCACTCTCATGAAGAGATGAAACTAATTACTGAAATTGAAAAGAACAGAATACAAGCAAGTTAACACTTTTTTTTATTTGATCTTTGTTAAAACCTTCTTCATGAATTATTATTTTATCGAAAGCTATTGTTTTGTCGTCTACATCCACAAATTAAGACGCTAGTTGGATACAAGGTAGCAGAGTGGGCGAAGTTAATTTTAAAGTATCATCGTTAGCTATTAAACAATTAGAATGCATGACTTGAGAGGCGCGCGGGGGAGCTAAGAACAATTAACTAGCAAACAATGTCAGCAATCACATTGTCTTAAAGACCCGTGAAAAATAACAACTGTTTTGGAAAGTTCTATTGATGGCTTAGGTGAGTTAGTAGGTCTCGGCGGGAGCCACATCCGGGCATAAGGTACGTACTACGTACGGAAGCGGCCCGCCTAGCTGCCTCAGCGCAGCCGGATACGACTTTCTAAAAAATATGGTGCGCGCGAGCCGCGCTGATCGGCCGATCTGTTTCACCAACGCTCCTACTTCGCTATAGAAAATTTTTTTTTTAGTGTTAACATTTACAATCTTCAAGCAAACACACAAAATTTCAAGGTGCAACACAATTTTTATAACATTTTTAAACATGTTGGAAGTCACTGTCAAATTTTGTAGGTACTCTGAACTGAAAAATAGTAAATTTTGAATTTCTGCTACAGTTGTCTAAAACTGGTCAAGTTTTAGAATCAATTATAAAAAATATACCAATAAATGCCCTTATATCATTCATACACACCTGTAATTAATGGATTATTCAATTAATTTAAGTATAAATTCAGGTGATAGATCCATTACATTAATATTCCGAAATTCTTCTTTGAAATAGATATAACTGACAAGATAAATATTGTAATCGGATCGAAACGGACGTTGCCCGCGACGGCTGTTGTCTACCGCTAAAAAGTTTCCTTGTGCAGAGTTAGATCAAATAAAAACCCAGTGGGTTCTCCCGGAATTAACCACGCCCATTCAACTTTTCATCATCATTTGTTTTTTGTTTATTTATCCTCAGCATTTGATTACTTTTCTACATTGCGTTAGTTATGCTGATGTTAAATAACTAACTCATCATTGAATCAGCATGGCGCTCGTCGTGGCCTAGTTTAAGTATTTGAAGGTCATGCCGATGACTGCAAATCAGCCAGATCATTAGCGGTTCTGTAATTAGGTCTGTTAGCTGTGTAATTGTTTTAGAAGGTTACATTGTACCAGAATGTCGAACGTAGGAAGAAAACCGGGTTCCGCTTTCGTTAAAATTTAAATGAACACGTTGTTAGTATAATCTGGTGCTTTGCACTAGGCACGTCACACGATCTAAATAAATTGGCTCACGGTTATAAAGATATAACAACGGTACACTTCAGAAAATCAAACAATTGGCCAATCAGCTGTCTATAAAATGATATCAGCAAAGATGTAAATAAGTTCATGAAAACAACGCAAGTGTCATAAAAATCACTCTATCTTTGGATGAAGATAAAACACCTCCCAAAAACACTGAACACATGCGTGCAATGTGAATTAAGCTCATTATGAAACTTATTGTAGGTAAGTAGATTTTGTAATCAGTTTCCGATTCATAATATACCTACTAAATTATTTCTGTAACTAGGCGTAGGTATAACATGCCAAAGGTTAATAACTATAAAAAATGTTTGATTACATATTTAGCAAAACTGACTACGAAACGACTTAGCAAACACATAATGTTATGCACTCTATGCACTCACCAAGCGAAAGCGTTTAAACAACAAGACAACCACAACAGCGAGCACGTGAACAGAAAAACTACAGTAGAGTTTCTGCAATCAAATATACATTAACGAACAGACAGCATTCCGATGAATCAATCTGCGGTTAGTGCGTAGTTAATATTCTTTCGAAAAAATCTTATCTCATCATAACATAAAGCACAAATCAGCTGTACTCATGTGGTTCCGATATCATTGGTGACGTCAGTGAATCATCTGAACAAAAATTAGACTTCCTAATGTAACGATTTTAAAATGAGCAAATAAAACTTACAATCTCGAATGTGCGTGTATTTTTCTGATAATAAACGTTTAAAATTGCCCGATAAAGTAGTCAGGGTACAATTGATTCCGTTTGTAGAGGAGAAATTCTGTCGCACGTTTGTCGTAGAGATAACATTGGCCAATAGGGTGGGAGGATCGGGGCGACGTCGGCGCTCGCGCCATGTGGCGTCAGCGGCGAACAGGATGCGCGCACGCGACACACTTTACACACAA
Source organism: Cnaphalocrocis medinalis (assembly GCA_014851415.1). NCBI lineage: Eukaryota > Metazoa > Arthropoda > Insecta > Lepidoptera > Crambidae > Cnaphalocrocis > Cnaphalocrocis medinalis. The sequence goes on along the minus strand of CM026289.1, from coordinate 5,166,950 downwards.
CACGGCGCTGTGTGTAACCAAATACACACATAAACATACCTACCGCACACGATTTGGTTCAGTCATATTAAACAACGGCGCAATTTAAATAGATTTATTAAATGTCATATCAACATAATCGTGGCAAAACACAGTTTCAGCCTAAACAAGCGCTGACATCTGCATAATGCATTATTATTGTTCGTTTATGTAAATATGATCAGATGTGATGTTTGAATCAATGTTCTCCATAAGTCCATAATACTCCTAGAGGCAGGTACGAGTAGGTTCAAAAACCCACGTGTTACAACTGTATCAAAGGAAGAGGAGAACAAAAAAAAACTGTATCGACATTAATCTAATGTTAAAATATTGTTTACTAACCTAATTCACAGGGCTAATACACAACTCGGCAAGACTAGCAGATAACACGGACGTCACCAAACTCAAATTAATAAATTAATTGCTGTTGTTCTTAATTATTACGATAGACTGATAGCCAATGACGCAGAATTAGCAACAAACTATCACTTCACATTACAGGGGCACGCGACCCTTACTAACATGAGATAAGGATAGCAATCCTACAAAATAGGGTCATTGTAAACCAAATGGTTAAAGAAAGTAGAACATAAATGGATGGATCATTAGACTACTATTTAACACTTTTCAATTAGAAAACTTTTGTATTGTATTGTGGCATTTAACGTGTTGATAAAGCCATAGATATACTTGTAAAATCTTATAAAAGTTGGTAATTTTTTCTACATTAGGAACATCTTAGTAGTAAAACCCAAGGCAATGGTCGGGCGAAATCAGGACTCGACGTAACTTTACTCTTGCGACCTTTAGACCACCACCATGTGCGTGCAACGTAAATTGGTGCGCGTTACCCAACGTGTTGCAAAACAGTATGTACGACACTTGTCCTCGCTAGAATGCGACAAAGCAAACAACACTTAGTTAACGAACCTGATTGTGAACCCATTAATAAACATAAACATTTACAAACCACATTATAGCTATCTAATTTGCATTAAAGAACTCATTTAGCAGCAAAGTCCAACAATAGGATAACAGACAATAGATTTCTCAATATTTATCTGCCTTTCATTTGCAAGCTTTAATTTTGCAAAAGTTTAATGGAAAGGCTGTTTTTAGGGTTCCGTAGTCTACTAGGAACCCTTATAGTTTTTTTTTTTATATTATGAATACGCAGCGAACTGACGTAAAAGGCGGGCCTATATTGTAGTAGATGTAGGTAGATAATGTAGTTTTTAATTTTAGTTTTCCAGTATAAATATTACCTAAAATAATCTTTTTATTTTTGACTACAACAGTTTTCTTCTGCTGTAGTCTGCAACATTAAGCAAAACAAGCTGTCAGTAAGTGAGTAGTTTTAGTAGTAAATTTTCCTTCTAAGCTAGCAACGACGACAGTCCAGCCAGGATGTATCGCAGACTCTTTGTACGCGTTAAATCAAGCGCGCAGTTTGAACAATATCGTATAATTTCTTTTGTTTTGTTCGAAGCGCATACTCGATCACCATGAAATGAGGTGCTAATTAAATATTGAAGCCGTATAATAAGAAGCTAAACAACTATTCAATTGTCCTACGATACTTTGTAATCATTTTCTTGTAGATAAGTTATAAAATTATCCTTTATGAGATCGCGTCTTTACAAGATATTCTTTATTGCACAAAACAAAAATTAGGACTACAAAGGTTGTGTAACCTTTGTGTTCAAATATAGTAAATTAAGGTGGTATTGTAGGGATTATTTCATAATAAGGGGTTTCTTCCAGATAACCTTTAAGACATTTGAGTAGAAAGCAATAACTTTGCCAAATTTTCGTCAACTAAATAAAATTATCTGTTCTGGTTAACCTTGTGATGATAATACAAGTCGGTAAGTTGTTGCTGAGAGAATCCGTTAATATCGGCTCGTGAAATAAGTATAAATTTATACTAAGGAGATACTAAGAATACAAAGCTACTATTATGAACAACTTGATAAGCTATTAACTCAAATTAGGTACCTAACAGGATGTAAGATATTATTGTAGTGGCGATTAGATCTACGCTTATTTGATGATAATATTTATATACTTTTTGTGGATTACCATAGAGATTTGTTTAAATGAGAGATTTCTCGAAGCGATGTTAAATTACAGCGCACTTTGTCTTCATTGAAAAATACAGCGGATAAAGTGTAAAACCGCTCTTAAGAATACGTTTTTTAGAAATCACAGGACCATCAATCAATAATTTACAATACACACTCGGATAAAATACGGTGATTTCTAAACAATCAACAAACAACCAACCGCAAGCGTTCATTATGTGTGAAATAGTTATTGTCTTATAAATGTTAATATGCTATTGAGTAAATTGACAGTAATACTCGTACTATGTAATAAATAATAAAGGGATTTTCCATACGATAGGAAATCATTACAATTACGGAGAAGAGAAAACCATAGCACAATTTGTATGTAATTGTTTATTATTACGTAAGTACTTGACTAAATTTAAGCAATTAAGTAAGAGGTCTCCGCTCGGAACTATTGGAATAGAATAATAGAAGGAGAAGGAAATATGATGGGACACCTAGTGCGACATGATATGACGATAAAACAATAATTAAAGTAAAAGAAGAAAAGGTCAAGAAGAAATTACATGATACAACATAAGAAAAAATAAAATGTCATATCGTATGTACAAGGAATTATAAGCGGATCACCTGATGGTAAGCAATGCCGCCGCTCATGGACACTTGCAACACCAGTGGAGTTACAAAGTGCGCTGCCAACCTTTTATCCCCTTCCCCTTGGGTGTTTTATGGGTGTTGACGAATTCAAGATGAACGGAGACATTTGACAGATTATAGATCCCCCCCCCCCTCCCCCTTTATGGCTGTCTGTATAAAAAAGAAACCAAGACGACGTAACAACATTGACGTGCTTATTTTCTGTTTGTTTGTTTACCTACGCTACATCCGTGAGGCGTACAATGTAACCTTCACTTGGAAGTAATTCTTCGGTTAATATGGAAACGTTATCTCGCTTTTGTGGCCAAAATTAGATGTCCCTCGATAGACACACCCAGTCCCGTTTTTTCGGGGATATCAATGTCAACATTGAGTTAATCAATGAATGTCGACCTGTTTTTTCATCATTGAAAAAAAATCTTGCAGGGCCTCATCCATTACTAAGCGGATGGGTCTTGTTGTTGATAAGAAGTTTATCAAAAAAGGCAGGCATAATCAAGAACACGTTGGGTTACCATTACGCCTAATTTCTACTGAACGCAAAAAATTTAACTTATGACATAGGTTGTGTGGTAGGTACATGTATCCTACTTAATTTGTGGATGAGTATGACCCCTAATAGCTACAAGTATTAAGTGTTAAGATATACAAAAAGGTTCAATAATGAATTAAAATGCTATTAAAACTGTCGTTATCTCATACTAAATAGTATAGAATTAGTCATATCGTCCACCTTAAAGACATATAACAGTACCTAGTGGATTCGTCAATAGGCATGTCAAATACGTAGGTATACAATTTTTGGTGGACGTAAGATTTTTTCAATGAGATTTTGGAAACGGAAACGAGATGATGGAGCTCGTGGAATTCAATGGACTGTTAAGCCCCTACAGGGATCCGAACCTCGTTTGTTAGACCTTGTTTGTGAAAAAACAGATGATTCCGTGCTTCCGTGCATTAGTTTCGATCATTATTCATTATACTCTCTAGATACCTACACAATTCCATACTGAAAGCGTCTCAAAAGGTGATGCCAAAAGCGCTGTTTAATTGGTAGTAAGAGGCATTTTATGATATTTTGATTCCGATCACTACATTTTATTTTAGAGGTAGTCACTGTCAGTACATCATTAACTACCAGCAAATAGCGCTCTTTAGTGAATTGAGCTTTTGTTGGCGTCTTCATTTTAGGGTTTATTTTGATCGAAATTAGGTATGTTAAGCGGTCGTAGCATCTCTTTGATAGTGGTTGTCCAAAAATACACATTCACTACAAAGGGATATTCCTTGAATACGATCTTTGTCTAAAATTCGCCTTATGTGCTTATTACCTGGCATGATTAAGATGTAACAAATCAATTACTCAAACTACGTAATACTTTTTGTGGATCCTCGCTGGACAAACAATGACAATCAACATCGTCCTCTGACCAATGCAAAACGATTCAGCAAAAACTTTAACCATACTACACATCGATGGTAAAGCAACAAAAGTGCCTATATCAGTTTTTTCAAGTTTTCAATCTTGAGCATACAAAATGCATCGCACACATTAAAATTGAAATTTGACCTTGGCCTGTTTGATGAAGCAGGAGTTATTAGTTTCACAATCGGCGGTATTTAACTTTTATGTTATGAAGACCGATACCTAGGCACGATAAGAAACCAATTATTCGACAGATTCAAGGAAAAGACCATTAAGGATCCAATTAAGTGGAACTATTAGAGTCAAATCCGTGATCAGATGGCTTGGATAACGAATTAGGTAATATAAATCACTGCTGCTCTCGGCGCGAAGTGAAAGTCTGCCGTGATACCCGAGCACTGTTGCACTGCCGGACCTGCGGCACTTCACAGGCGACAGATGAAGACATACCCATTAATTAAACATCTAATCTTCACTACTTTCACAATACATAAACATCATAAAGTTGCTATCGTACCGATCACTGGCGGTCTACCACAATCACATCACAACTGAGCTCCACATTACGTGACGGTATGCTAAGTAGGAATAATTAATATTGCTTCACCGAGAGATCATAGAAAAACCAGTAATACTTAATTAATCCTGTATTAACTGCTGTCGATTTACGTCGAAGCAAAATAATTTGAAAATCTTTTATGCGATTGAAGTTTCACTCTACCACTGCGAGATTGTAAAAGCAGATTCAAAATAATCCTATATTTTTGGTGAGTACGCGAACACTGTCGACAATAATTAGCATACATGACGTTAACGAACCGGCTCCACTTCCGGGATCGTTATATCGGCCGATCGTGAATGAACATCATTACGATTCGATACGAGACGAGCTCGCCTCCGACATCCGTGAAGAGTCGGTCTCGAGATCCTATCAGGAACTATCGTCGCGCTCACCTGGGTGTTGTCGATCGCGAACATAATAGCGTGTTATTGCGTGCGAGCGTCGCATGGCATGGCGCGCGTGTGCGATCGCGGTGCGTCGCGGCGAGACTACTGAATAGGCCAGCATGTGGCTCTTGCACACCTCCACGCACGGGCCCGCTCAGTGAAGGGGAAGCGGGGCACCGCGAGATCCGGGTTGCGCGCCCACTGCACCCGGCGGCCCCCAAACAGACCGCGCAGTGTTGACCTCTGGCACGAAAACGAAAATCAACTCGGCGAACGCATCCGAGCGACAAACCCAAAATTACAGATTCTCATACCTATCCAATTGATTTGTAGCGTATTGATTGATAGCTTCATGACTCTGATCATGAAGCTATTGATGTGAAGAACAAAAAATACGCACATGATAAAGATTAGCTACATTTTCTCATATCAGCTAAAACACAAATAATGTATTGATTGTAACGCAAACATTCTATTTAAAACTACCTTACATTTCAAAGTAATGAACAAATTACCATAACAATGCAAAGATTACATTCAAATCCCAAACAATACTATTATCAAGAACCATCTCGCGGTGTCCTAATAATAGTAGGAATAAATCTGTATGTTAAAAACCTTCCACCAATATGAAATTCCAAATGATATATTCACAATCAACTCAAAAATTTAAAAATCAATTCATGTGATATTTTGCATGATGTCATCAAAACAGCAGACCCAAGGGCTAAACAGCGTTACACGTGCGCTCGCGCTCGCGCGGTATCATAAAATAACGATAACCCGTCGTGAAGACAGGCCCTCAATGGAGCCATGCGCAGGTGTATGCGACAAGAAAACTTGCAGACGCGTGTGTTACAATCTAAGGAGATACAGATGTTATTGAACTCAGATACCTGAAATGAAACCTATAAGCAAAGCATTTCAAAAATCCAATTTATTGATACTTTCTTATAGGTAGAATTCAAATAAGACAGTGTTATCAATTTAGATTTGTAGCGTCAACACTAATCTCCCAAAATTCTTACACTACAAAACAGAACTTATCCAGTAACTTTGAAAGTATAGGGCAGTATGCATCAAATCTGATAGAAATGTGGACTCCCATTTTCTGCACTTAGACTCTCTTAAATGGTTGATTGTACGTAATGACCCCTTCATTACGTACAATCGACCAAAAGACTCTGATAAAGATAACTAGTGCTTTACCTAACATTTTTTTACAAATTTGTGTCTGGTGCTCGAGATCACAAAATAAGATTATTTATTAGTTACCATGATATCTGACGATCTTTGCATCTTTCATATTTATTGTAAAAAAATCACATTGGTTCAATCACATTGCAGTAACTTTCAAATGCTATATTCGACAAAGATATTAAAGTATCATATTGTAGCAAACTTAGTCTACTTCAAAAACATTCAAAGGTAGTTAAAGGATTAGTTATTGAAACATGTGCCTTTGGACATTACATACTTAATTTGGTATCATTAATAGTTTTAGATATCATTAATAGTTTTAAATAAACTAACAATAACTGGATTATAATCTAAATTTAATGACCAATCTAGTAAAACAAGCACTAAGTAATACACCTCTTTGGTTTATTCCTGCAATATGTCTGAATAACTGCTGCTGCGGACTAGCTCACTCCTTAGTAAAGAAAACAAATGTTTGGCTAAGAATACATCAAAAATAAATATCTTAGATAAAGGGCAAAACTATATTGATCAGTAATTAACATTTCCTTTAAATTAGGTAGGTAAGTAGGTTATAAAGTAATAATAAATAATTGTTTAATAATCAGATTTGAGGTTGGTCCTGCAAATAGAGGATAAAAGCTGTCTTGGAACCTATCATATTATGTACCTCTTTATTATAGGAAATGACATTGGTAAATACCAATGTCATTTTCTGTTTAGCTATTGTTTATAGGATAAGTAGGTAAAGCTAAGAAACCCAAAAGATCACAATAACATTTGAACACAAACCATTCAATGATACCGTAACAAACTACAACAAATAAAAAGTATCAGTTCAGGAGTCTGATACGTAATACTCTCTTTGTTTTCTTTGGAATATCTAGCGAATATACTGCGGAAGTTATACTATTGCAAGGATTGAACAAGATATCGCTCACCTGTATTCGTCCAACTAATTCGCGAGGATTGAAGCTCCCATCCGCTGGATTCAGATTGAAAATCACATCGAAGTACACATATTCAGGTTTCACTTTATATCTAGCAGATTTGTTCTCTGTTAAGGTGACATAGTAAAAAGTTTCTACTAAATTAAGATACTTATTGTAAAACTCAGCTATACAAGAACGTGGCACCGATATTAGCAGATCTGTGTCGTGAGACATTGTTAGCTGTATGTTGCAATAACAAATCACACGTAACTATCGCAATTTAATTGCATAATTCGTATCAAAACAACTTTAGCAACCATCTAATCCGACTCCGATTTTTCAAGTGACGTCTGTAATTCATCCATTCTATCTGTCAATGAACTGTCATAAATGACAGACTTTTTTTTAATTTTGCATGGCTTTGCACATTAGACCACAGACTATACTATATTTAAAAATAAAAGCAATGCTATTCTGTGGTGGGTAAAGGAACAAGTTGCATCGGCTCACATCGGCTAAAGAATGCAATTCAAAGGTTAAAATTTTCTATTTAGAGGTTTTTAGTGTGCAAATTTGGTGTGAAATGCCGCTAAGTTATATTAATGTGAGAATCGTTGACTTGTATCGTTTTCAACACTGTTGTTTATGTGTCGAACGAACTAGTAAATTTTCTTTACGTGAGCCGCTGCTTTGACCTAATTGTCTTAAAACTGCATTTTTTTAAATAGTCTAAACAGAATCCATAGGTCGTTTAACGCTACACTGGGGTTTTTTGAGTGACCGTGACTTTGACTTCCCGCATTACTTATATTTCACTTGACATTGGCGAAATTATCCTCATTAGAACTTTGAGTAGACAGCCACTCAAAGCATTAGAAAGGCAAAGCAGGGCAAAGCCTAAAAGGGTATATTATGTTCTCAAATCCATAATAAAAAAATTGTCTTGAAATCAGATTTTGGATTTGAGGAAATAACGGAGTTTCCCATGTTCTCTAATCAATGGGGCTTGCCATAATCTATTTCTCCTTAGTCCGTGCATTGTCACAAGACTAACAAAAGACGGCTTCGATGGCGCTGTGGCTAAGGTGTTCGGCCGAAGTGCGAAAGGTCCCGGGTTCGATTCCCGGTCTGTCTGGCGCAATAGCCTAATAGTCTATTTTCGAGTTGATTGACGAGTAGGTATACCTAATAAATTTATTATTGAGGAACTATTACGGAGTTTTCATGACTTTCTTGATGCAATAAATAATGCATCAAGAAAGTCATGAAATTAACTGATGGCGCCACTGCCGCTTACGTCATAGTGTATGGTAGCCCCATCGGTCATAATAATGTACTATGGAACTCCGTAATACTTAGTTCCTAAAAAATACATTTCAATACCTACCATTGACAGTGTATTTTTATAATCTTTAGGACGAACATGTAAAAGATAATCCCTACCTACATAATTGGAGTGGAAATTAAATAATGAACTCATAAACTAAATATCATAATATTTTTATTCAATTAAAGTACACATTTAATAAGTACAAAAATAAGAGTTGAGAACCGTTATCCATCACCTCTCCTCCTTAACCAGGCTTGAGACTGGCGCTGAGACGTGTCCCAGGGCGGAGTTAATGACGTTTACTGTACAATTACTTTACTTACTACAAGCAAACGCCAAATTATATCTGAAACCAATGAAAGTCAAATAAATACTGGCAATTAGGCTTAGGCTAGGTCAATCGTAAAAGCCAAAGACTTGCGCAATGTAATCGACACCCAGAGCCATCTAGGTAGCCTACTACCGTACTACTGATAGCAGACCGATAGTATGGTCAGCATCAAAAGTAACTTAACACTTTACTACCATGTCAAAATAACTGCCTAGTGGTAACTAAGCAGTATCAAAGGGGTACTTACTCACAAAATGTTACTTTGACATGGTACTAAAGTGTTAAGCTACTTGATACTGACCGTAACAATAGATTGTGCTGGGTATCAAAAAGCAAAGAAAGGGTAGTTGAGAAGGAAGTGGGTTCCGCAAATATTAAATCCCGAAAAGAAGTGATGGCGGGCCACTAGTGTCAAAAAAGAGACATGTTTGTCGGCCGGACCATTCAATACGAGGCGTAGTTCTCCCACGTATGTTGTGTTATCAATGTTGTCTATGATGCTTTTGCAGGCAGATAACATTAGATGTATGGCTTGAGACTCCATATTTTATCAAACTATGTAGTTGCATTCATGTAATAGATACCTTAAGTGGTCAGGTGGTGTAGCTTGTTTCAGGATGTGGGTAGGTTGGGAAGGGTTCTCAAGGAGTTTTCTTATTTCGCTGACGAGTCCGAAACATTTTACTTTCATCAGCGCATTTTGTAGTTATGCTTGTACTGTAAATTAGTTACATGATTAATTCAGTGGAAATACTAAAGAAAAATGTTAAAATTATCATTAGAAGTAATAAAGCTTGTATGTGATAGATAGTAGTAGCCATAGTTTTAAATATCTTATAATACATACCGGACTACATTTTCCGGTACACCACATTTCTCTACAACCGTTTGAACAATATCATTCACCAAAGCTGCATCTAATTTCTTCTTAGCTGGTTTATTAGGAAAAGCTGGAGACGGTTTTCCGGTCAGCGAATGAGTTGCCAACACACTGAAAGTAATAAGAAGAAATGGGATTTAAAAAATATATATCTACTAGATCTGTCTATAATTTAACTGTCTAAGGCAGGGGTATACAGAAGAGTCGTGTTTGCTACAACCCATATATAACTCGGGATCGATATTTTTAATTCTTCGCCGTTTTAAATAGCAGATCATTTATCTAGTTATAGCAGCTTCTAGCAGAAAAAGAGTTACATAAGTTTTACCTGCGAGGGAACACAGCGGTCAGTAGTTTCCGAGTGACATTTGTGTATGATGCCCAATTCATATGTTTCAACAGTCTTCCTGGTACTTTAGCATTGCCGTCTCCAATAGGTACCTTTAACAATAACGAAACATAAGTAATTTATATGTAGAATAAACAATTGTTACGCAATATGTTCAAAACTTCAACAAAGTTTGTTACTTACCAAGTCGTGATCCGTTTTTGTCTTAGGGTACTTTTCCTTCGATTCATCCAGGTCCGAGATTTCCGTATCATCCATATTTTCCTGGATAAAAAAAACAATAGTTAGAACTCGTAGAAAACATTAGAAAATTAAATTATTCCTTGAAAAATAACTTATAATATTTAAGTACCTTATTACTGCTACTTGAAGTGTCTCTACGCCTGAATAGTTTCGGCTTCTTAGAAAATATTTCTGTAGGCTGCCACTCTTCATCGGAGTCGGCGTAATCCGCGTATATTTCTGGATCAGATCTTTCAGACTCATTTTCACTTTTGTCATGATCCATTGGCTCAGACTTCTTTTTGCGGAAAAGTGTATTATTTGCTATCTCTGTAGATGGACTAGATGCTCCAAACAATTCACGCACTGCAGATGAACCTTGCATTTTAGATGGGCTCCGAATTCCAGTTGAGCGATGACTTTCAGATTTACTACGCGATCCATATGATCCAGTCTCTTTAGATGGACTATACATTTCAGCTGAACGACGAACTCTAGACAGACCACGCCTTTCAGATAGAGTAGCCACTTCAGACAGGCGGCGATCTCCAGTTGAATTACGAAGTCCACTTGGACCACCCATTATAGATGGGCCAGTTACTTTAGATTGAGTACGGCCTCCAGCTGAACCACGCCTTTCGATTGCAGGGGTGAATTTACTTTTAATCGGGCTTCGCTCTTCAGTTGAATGACGTGCTCCAGATGTGCCAGAAACTCCAGGTGTTCGACGCATTCCAGATGGCCCAGCTGTTACAGATAGGCCACTCACTATTGAGGAACCACGAACTCCAGACGGCCCACGCCCTTCAGTTGCGCTGCGCTTTTCATATTGATGAGTAACTTCAGACTGGCAACGTTCTCCAGATGAATGAGCTCGAGATGAACCATAAATACCACGTGGTCCCCGCATTTCAGATACTCCACGCATTCCAGGTGGACCAGCTATTACAGATAGGCCACGCTCTGAAGACGAACCTCGAACTCCAGATGACACACGTACTCCAGATGCATCAGGACTCGAAGATGGTTCAGGCACATCAGTTAGGACGACGCGCTGCAGATTTGGTAGGTACCGCCGGCGCAAATCGCCCAGCAGGAGCAAGAGAGGCCATCATCTGTGCAGACAAATTCTTCTTTCTCATAATTGCATTACGAACAAGTTCCTCTAACTTCGAAGTACTTTCTGGGTCTTCGATGTCATCATCATTTGAATCATCGGAGGGTTTGTCAGAGATTGCGCTGATAGATGATTCTAATGAAATGTTTGTCTGACTGTTTATATCATGCGTATGAACTTTATGACTATTTTTTTGGTCGCAATGTACTTTTCCTGAAATCTTGTCATGAAGACATAGGGGTAGATTGCATGTTGAGTGTACTTTGTGTTTTTTAATGGGCTTATATTTAAAACATGTTTTTTTATGTTTTATTGGGGCAAGGTATTTCTGTAAAAAGAAATATTGAAAATTATATTTCTACTACAACTACTTACTAAGGAAAAGCAAAGATTTCATTGAGTACAAAATAACTCTATTATTTATTATTAATTACCTTATTATCCGTCTGGGTGGAAATACTAGTTTTCTGTGTTTGAGGAGCACTGGTCCAAGTCTGGGTACTGCTCGAGATTACGCGTAATGTGCGGTCTGCCGAATTCTCAATCACTCTATTTTTATCAGCATCATATGAAGAATACTAAAACAATATTTTAAATTAGTATTTTCTTGAAATATAATTTATTAAAATAGGTACGTTTTCTTAGAGGGTAAGTTACTCACTATTCTATTTGGACTGAAACAACGAGTCAAAACCCAGGCAGCAGTCACAGTTTGCTCATCATCTGCACGATTCTCTAAAAAGAGAATACAAATATTATAAATAATAGGTACCTTTTGTCTTAGTACAAAAAATAATTTAGAAGATATAGAACGGTATAAATTGAAAGAGTATCTCCAAATTTTATAACGAAAAACCAGAGCACATCTATACTATTTAAAGAGGGAAATTCTACATTTATCGACATGAATTTTAATAAGTACAACGTTGTAAACGAAAAATGCGCGCTATAATTGACACCCAGCGTCATCTATTGGTATAATTAAGAACTAATAAAGAAAAGATACTGCATATTTAAGTCCCAAAAAGAAGTGAGGGAGGACGGGCCACTAGTATTCTATTCTATCTATATTTAATAATATACCTATTGTAATGTCGTAATAATCCGTAAATACCGCTGCGGATAATTTAATAAAATACCTTTCTGTGGTTGTGCTTGTGGGGGATCAGGTTTCGGAGTGTGCTGCACTCGCTCTGTCTGGAGCTGCAGCAAACCAGCCATGGCTTCCTGTTCTAGCTGGGTCATCGAGTTCAATGATGCAGCCACCATTTTAAAGATTTCTTAACACTTCTGTGAATAGAAAGGAACAATATAATATAAACATTAAAGAATAAATATAAAACGAAAATAAAAAAGAATTAAAAAAGCAAAGGAATAAGAAAAAAAGACTTTAAATAAAATAACACCCTACCTATTTTAAATTTAAAATGTGCATACTTTAAAAAAGCGCGCTTGCGCACGCTGGTAATTAAAAATGTTGCTAAGGTTTTGCGGTTTAGTAGATTTTGGTAGTTAATAAATCGTGTTTGGATCTAATTAAAAATATTAAGACAACTAAACACTATTTATACCCTATTTTTAAATGAGGTGGGCTACAATATTGCAACAGATGCAAAATATCAAGTTCCCATACATCTTGACGTTAGTCAAAAGAGGCCAAATGTATGGGAACTATCAGTTACTATAGTATACATACATTATAAATCACAATAAAAATAATAACTTAGCATAAAAAAACATAACTGCACTGCATACTTTTTTTTATTTGATCATGCATGCTTCAGAACCTAAATTGTCATGAAGATAATAAGTACTTTGCATGATTTCTCTAAATAATTAGACAAAACCTTTTTCACATGAAAGGCACACCTATAAATAATTATTGATTTAGTTACATGTAAATATTAAATAAGAAGTTTAGGCATAGTTAGGTACTCACCTGAAAAACTAATAAGTATGGTAGTCACTTTTCACTTCAACACAGCAAGTATCTGAATCTAAACCAAATCAATTTGAAAGCGATTAGTTACAGTACCTACTCACTACGAGGCCCGAAATATGAATGAACTTCAGTTTCATACTTTATCTTATTTATACGATCATCTCCCGGGTAGGCCAACCACCACCCTAGACTCTCGTAAAATAAAACACCACGTTTTATTCTTTTGTTTTAAGGATTAGGCAGGTAAAGAAATAATCTGTAATATTTTCGCGCCTATTATCTCTCTTGTAAGCTAAGTGAGAAAGTTTTACTACCTGGGGTCATTGTAAGGATGACCTTCGCATTTTGAGGGATTATCTGTAACATAGAAAAATACTTACCAGAAACTTAACGTGGTGTTTGTAACAGAAGTCAGTAAGTTAAAATAAAACTAAGTATTTATAGTTACAATAGGACTTCCTAATGAGATGAATGTTTACCTAGGTAATTAAAATATTGAATAAATATTTTCACCTATTTAGATTCTTTTTGGAAACCAAATAATTAATGAGTCTACTGTGGAACCGCACTTCTGAATTTGTATCAATCGTCTTGATATATGCAGATAAACAGGTTTTTCTTTTTATGTAGATGTAGGTACATACTTTTAGTAGTAGAAGTAGATAAAGTAAATAAAGCTGTAGTCTAGTGTAGTGTAGTAGTTAGTCTCCCGAACACGCATCATTGGTATTTTTTTCTATCATTAATTGCTACTAATACAACTCGTAGGTTGGTACTTATGTAAAGTATGTATTAAAAAAACTTGATTATTAACACTGTGACACACAGTATTTACCTAACCGCTAGAACGCTAGTGAGGAAAGCTCAAACTGTGGCTACCCACAAAATGTTGACTGGTAGAAAATGTTTCTTGGCATTAAGTTCGCCTATTATACGAAGTTCTAGTTTATTACATAATAATAAATAAATAATGATACTGGAATTGTAACCATGATCCAGTTTGATCTGGCTCCCCTAAGGGTAACGAAGGTCATCAGTCGCTTCATTATAATTACCAGACTTACCAAATACTAGATCATGTATTAAGAAGCGTGCCCAGGCTCGGAAGACACGGCTTTGGATACCAGTAGTGGGTATGCTTACGTACTCCGAAGGCCCAATTTGTCGCCTCAGGGAATACCTTAGCAGTATTCTTGACGGCCATAGCAACAGGTCACCTACAACAAATGCCCAGGCCCAACAGGAATATCATTGTATCAATAAAATCAACAAAACCGGGAGTCGAACCTGCAACTCTTACTCTCAATCGAAATTAATACCACGGTTCTCAAGTTTATATTATTTCAGTCTAAACAAACACCGTATTTTTTACTTACGCTTTAAAAAGCTTTCGGCTAAGATAATTGGATAGACATTATAATAATATAACTAACAATTTACATATTGGAATATATCTACTACGTAATAGCCGATATTAACTTAATAAGAACCTACATATTTCACAAAAATAGTTTAAATCTTTCCATTACGTAGGGTCTAAGTAGGTAGGTACCTACTTTCAAGACCATCTGGGTAGCAAATTATGTCTACCTGAACTTATTTTAAGGGCTCTTTTTCCACTAACTAGACAATGGGGCTTAATCTAAACTTTATTGTTTCTCTAAGCTTCTTATTGAATGGACACCACCATAAGCAGTCAACCGATTATCATCTCAATATCTAACTAATAGAGTTCAATATCTGTCGACTGTACTTACATAATATGTGTGTTTTTGCAAATTCTAGGGACCTACCAACTACATAATATTCATTTTACTGTTGCATTTATATTGAAACTACATCTCTTAGAACATTACCAACAGGTATAAGCATACGTATTTTTAGTTACGCGTTACGTAGGAATGAATTTAATTTAGATTCATTTTAATTTCTTATGGAGATAAAGTTTATTGATGTAAGGGACTACCTAAGTTTTAACGTGTATCTCAATTTGATAGCTGTTTCTTTTTTCTGCAGTATTTATATTTTATTTTTTAATATTGCACGAGGGTAGTAAAGCCTAACTTCCTACGCATGCATTGGGTAACGGTTATTTAGACTTGTCGGCGCCGCACATCGTCAGTTTTTTTCGTTCACCGAGACTTTCATTGGGGTCTCTTGTTCACTTGGGTCCCGCGACACCGCGCATTCAATAACTTTTTACCTGCATTGCTGTCCCTAGCATCATTTGCCACCCGAGCATCGTTGCGTAGATTTGTAATTTCAAAAATGTCTAACACGATATGGTTACTAGTGGAAAGTGTGAATAACCTAGGTCCATCTTACGAGATTGTGAGTATTGACCCGTCGAAGTGCGTAGGTCAGGATATACGGACTAGCAAGCTGATATACATACGATCGCAGTATGACAATCGCCCGCGGCAAGTTCTTGTGCGGAGGATTTCAGGTATGACCTTAATAAACATCCTATCAAGACTCTTTGATGTGGTCTTATATTCTGGTATAGCATGGCTTAAGGCAGTGGTTCTTAAACTTTTGGCATGGGGACCATTTGGCTTAATTTTTGTTCTCCTGTGGACCACCCAGATACTTATAGTTCAGATCCAAACCGCGCGTTAGTCAACGCGTTGTGTTTGCTCATTGTCTTATCATTTAAATAGAATGGCTCCCTGGACCACTGTTGAGTTTCTTCCGGTTAAAAACCACTTGTCTAAACTATATGAAAGTGCAGCCTGGTGATTTTAATTAAGTAAGAACTTTGCTGTTTAAGCCCGAATTACAAATAACAACTAGTAATACTATGTGATAAAGAAAAGATAAATAATTAAAATGAGACAATATCACATTACAGCATACATTGTCCTGGTCCAAAGTAAGATTTTTCCTTGTGCTATGGAAACCAGGAACAACGAAAGAACCACACACACCCAGACCCAATACAAATATCTGTTAGCCTATCTACATTCAATTTTGTTATGTTATGTATGACCTTATCATTTTCAAAAGAGATTCCGATAGGTATGGTCCGATTAGTTTAGGTTTATGTCCTATTCGGTTAGGAACGTAGGTAATTTGTAGCACTTTATGGAAAGCAAATCTAAGTAAAAAACATGCAGGTAACGAAGGGTAAATGACGTAATTTTTTATGCTTCATAGTAGACTCTATGTTGCTTCTATAAAAAAGTGCATTGTATGTTTACAGATAGCAGAAAACAGTTGAAAAGTTACAAAAAGTTTCTGGAGAAACAAGAAAATAAATATAATAGCATAGTGACTGAATGTGTACAGATAGCTAAAAAGATGAAGAATGAAAAACCAGTAAGTATATTTAAGTTATTTTTAACTTATTACTAAAAATGTATTTACTAATACTACTACTGACTAGCTTGCGTGATAGGTGATCAAAGCGTCCTCTGAATATGAATATTATGGTCATAATAATATTAGTAGTATTTTATATATTAGTTAGTAGTAAGTCTTAAGAAGTAAGCAGCATGACTAAAATGATAAAAATTACATAGGTATTACACTATTTAATAAAATTATAATTTACCTTGATTTCAGGAACATTTTCAAAGGAGCATTGCACAGCCTCATAGTAGTAGATCAACTCCCAGGCACCACGCCTCCTCTCCTGAAGATTCCTCCAGCACTGATGAGGTGAATTTCACATTAATTGCCATTCAAGTTCAGTCAATAAGATATTTTATTTTGATATTAACTTACCTACATCATAATTACAGGAACACAAAAAATTCAACCTACTTGTTCAATCGCTCGCAAAATACTCCACTCATTTTAAACGCAATGAGAAACCAAGATCAGTTCGTCGTAGTTTTCCTAGCGCGCATCAGCGCCGTCGTTCCATGGTCAGCAGCACGCCTAAGCCTGGCAACTGCCGGGAGGAAATCAAGCTAACCTTCGACCAGGCCACGCAAACTGAAGAAGCGAGACCTACCGTAGAAGCACCCGAGGTTCAGGGCAACCCAGCTCAATTCGCTCTCATGGAAGATCTAGTCAAGAAACTGTACAGACAATTCACATCGTTGATATCGAACTTGGAGCGAGAAGAGTCTGTTGCTTCTATGCAAAGTGATTCCTATGTGGATAGCGACACCGAGTCATCTATAGGGAGAGTCGCAACACCGCAACAGCCTTTGCCGGCCATAGTGGAAAGAGGGGAGACGCCCCAACATAGCAGCAATGAGTCCGGGACCGAGCATGTTATAAGCACTTCCAATATAAGGGCGGAAGCTGGGCCTTCCAGGCCGAAGACATTAAAAGTGCGTCGAGTGTCTGCGCACACGACAAATACTTTAGACTTGAGCAGGAGCAATGATATGGTATGTTATACGATAGAAATTAAATAGATTGAATTGTCATAGACATATAAATTTAAGAAAAATACCTAATTGAATTCTAGGTCTCTCTTGGGCATGGCTACGCGACGGTGCCGACAAGGTTGCTAGATGAAATTAATTGGGGTTCTTATACATCAGCGACTAGACAACTTTTGCAAGCCGTTTTTCCTCGCAGGTCAGATTATTTTTCATTTACCTATATCGTGATCTTTACCATCAACTAAAATATGAAAGATCCCTATGGCCAAGAAAATATTGGGAACCACTGCTAGCAATTGGTCTCGTAAACAATTATTAATATGCTTATTATTGTACCTATATTGTATTAAGTACTTGTGATAATTCTGATGCGCCAAATCGTAATATCCATTGAACTTAAAGTTAATAACTTTTTGGTATAGCAGAAAATAACATCCTAATCAGGCAAATTTTTATAGTATCGTGGTATTTGTTTAACAGTGACTTCACTGTATTCTAATGTTATTAATTTCTAATTATTTTCAGAGTGTTGGCTACTCATTCGCTGACGGGTAAACAGTCTCCGGCATTTCTGCATAAGCCTGCGAAAAAATGCCTGGATCCTAAACTAGTTGAGGATATCGTCATGACAGTGACGCAGCGATGTGGCCCTGCGGTCACTGACCGGTTGGTCAGGTTAGTAGTATTACTCAAACGGCCAGTTCATTTGTTGTGATACTCATGGTTACCAAAAAATGTTTGTAGAATTACACCTGAATATTAAAAAAACTCCGAAAGTTGAATGGAGTGTGTGCCCTTTCCTCCTTTTGATATCCCATAACTTTAAAGGTAATGGAAAAAAGTTCACATTGAAGTTTTACTAGGTAGGTACTCTTAGAGTTATGGGATATCAAAAAGGACATGGTTTATAATCCTTGTTTTTTATCTTTTCTAGGAACTGCATTACCGTAAAGTGCACGGATGAATCGAAGTTATACCGAAACCGACAGCTGTGCAAATACGGGCGTCTTATAAACATTGATCAGGAGAATGTCCCACCATTAAGCAATACTTCCGACACGTCAGATTCTAGTTAATAAGTTAGAAGTTATTAAAAGAGTGACTACATTTTCTTAGATAGCTTGTTCCTTGCATCCGGAGACTTACATCTTTAGTTATACCTACTATACTAGCCAAGCATGTGGCTGCAGCAAAGGTATGTTTCCGATGTGGACTGCCGCAACCGCAGTTGGCGACTTATGGTTTGCGGCCAAATTGGAAACATAGCTTAATACTCTTTTGTTAAAAATATCGGCCTACAGAGCAAATAAAAACTTACCTTCCATGTAAGATAAACCTGAAAATTTTGTCATGACGACATACATAATAAATACAGTCGATCACGAAATTGGTATGCTCAAGTCAAGAAAACTGTTTGTGTAAAAGTTAAAATAAAGAATCATTAACAAAAATATTTCTATATTCTCCAAATGAATTTGAAGCTTCTGGTTGCAAATTTTGTACACCTTTGGTGGTGGACTATGATTGTTTATTACACTACTTACATCTTTGCTTTGTGGGCTATTACTATTTTTATTGTGCTGAAACACAGTCACACCAGTTAAACACAAATAAATTGTGTTGGTTTCATATTTCACCAGTTTAAATACACATGGAATAAATAATGTGGATATTGGTTTTAATGGCTTGACATGCCAGATCCATTGGATCTTTTTATTTTTTAAGTTTTATTTAGGTAGGTATATATTAATAATTACCTATGTAATCTATTGACATGATCTTTTACTAATTTGAAATAAATGTGATAAGATAAATGTGTAACTAAAATAAATAAATAAATGTTCTGAATAATGATTAATAATAAATAATAATTTTACCACTATTAGACTATTTTAAAAAGAGTATGTTTTTTATTTTACCATCCTATGATTTCATTACATCCTATTAAGTAAGTAAGTAATTAACATACTTACTTGTAAGTACGGATTCTTCACCCTTGTAAGTATGAATACTGGCATTATTTTCATGTTACACAAAAATATTTGGAGTTCATAATATACTGTATGTATATAGGTATGTACAATGGGAATAATGGGATATGAAGACTGTAGTAATAAACAATGGATTATGTTGATACTTACATATAATTCTTAAAACAACTTTGTAGATCTACAGGCCAACTCTGACTGGAGGTGAAACTAAAATAACACCATCACCTCTGACAAATAACATGGGAATAGTCCGTTTTGTGGTCCGGTACACTTCTTCATAGGTTTCTTCATCAATTTCAACTGTTGTGATGGTCTCCTCAGCATCTCCAAGAACCATGTTCAAATGTTGGTCATAAGCCTAAAAGAAGTAAATAATATTATATATTGTGCTGTTCCACACTAAGTCATTGTTTTTACAGAAACAACAAAGCTGATATTTTTGAAAAAAGCTGAATAAAGGTTAAAAATATATATTCTTACATGAAGTTTGCCGCGCAATTCTCTTTCGTTTCGCATTTTCACGTAGATCCGTTCATCCAAACTGAGTCTTATCAAGTCCAAAGGCTCTTTTACAGTCATAACAGAAACCTATAAAATTAAGTAGGTAGTCATTAGTTCATTGGGAATAATTTAGTTGAAAATAAATAAAATCAATTTGAAATTTGAAGATTATAATTTAAAAACATGGACATTTAGCACAACTCATAAGGGCGGGAAGAAACTAAGTAGTAGGTACTAGAAGCAAGAAAATAAACTATATACGTATCGTATTCATTCCATTACTGTCTCCTCAGCAATGAAGAGATTAATTCATTTAAATTAACAATACGCGATAGTACTTAGTCTACAACTACAAAGCCGGTGAATGTTTGTTTGTAATATTTATAAACATCCTCCTGTATTATCTTAAAGTGGGAACTTACATTTTCGCCGTCATCTGCCATATTTTATTTTAATAATTTTACTTCACCTTTGAGGAACAAACACAGTCAAAATACAAATATTATAAATTACGAAGAAGGCGAAGCTGGGTGCAAAAGCGGATTGCAGAATCGAAATAAAAGTGAGGTTATATTTTATGTCAAATAAATAGTAACTAGGTATGGGAAAAACATCATATCGATACATCACAAAATAGTATGAAATCACGCAATCACGCAGAGTGGATAAATCAATGGCTACCATACATACCTACTACGGCATGAAACACTCGTTTTGACCTTGAGTGCGCAGAAACCAATTTTTATAGAAAGTCAATTTTTTTACAAGTGCGCAAAATTACGGTCACCGCTATTCTTTCATGCCGCCAGCTAAAGCCATTGATTTATCCACTACGTTACGGCCAGTGGGCCGCGGTATCAATTAATTTCATGACTTTCTTGATGCATTACCTATACCTGAATGTACGGATCTGGCAACCCTATGCCAGAGTCATTTACTAATTTTCTTTATGTCTATAAAAGGAGAACAATAAAATAATTACTTTAATGTATGGAGGTAATCGAGAAATGCATAGAGTAATAAATAAAACAATAGATTACTGATGATTTTCCATAATGGTTTTATTATTTTTAAGACAATGTTTTAAGTAATTATTCTATAATTGGCATTTTAGGCACTAACCCATACTAACCTTGATTGATTGCTCTGTTTAGCGTAGCCCACTTTTAGACACTTTTGCCCATGGTGCGTGGCGAGGCGGCTTACAAATCTTCTGTGATGCCTACTGGCGTCAGCCACTGCACAGTAAAGTGGCGCCCTTAGGCATCTTCCACTATGAACACATTTTGCTTTTTGTTATGATTTTGACTTGTTTATGAGTGATCCAGTCGGCATCAGATATCAACTCTTTAAGACGCCATTCAGCGTCATATGCCATACGAAAAAGATTTAAATGACGCCTTAAGGCGCCATGCGCACGGCAATAAATCGGTTAACTTATCGATGCTATGTTTGATGTTTCCTTTCGCATCACTAAATAATAACTAAATGTCAAATTTCAAAGCGACAAATTTACGTTCTATTCTAGGTAAAGTAAAATACTTAATGTATTATTTTATCGTAATTTAAACCTGTTTCTTATACAATTAAACTTTGATTATTTTGATTTACATACATTATTGTTTTTTTTATCAATTCAATTATGTATATCAATAAATAAAGTTAAAGTTAGGAAAGAAACATGATCAGACTGTATATTATTAGTTTACAATAGGTTTATGTTCAGTTTTAGAAAAAGTAAAAAAAACAAACAAATGTCAAATTCTGAAAATGTCAGCGTGCGTGTCGCATTCGTAATCTGTAATTAATTCAATTTTTAATTGCTTTTAAACATTATCTACATTTAAACATGGTTCGTAGTGGGTAAGTAGAGTAATATCTACGTTAATTGGTTTATTTTACAGTGCTAAGAATCTTACATTACAAAACTTTTGCTATGTTTAGGCGTGACCGCGACAGGGATCGGGACAGAAGACGCTCTCACAGTAGATCAGCAACCCCAGATCGTAAAAGACGGCGTTCGAGGTCTAGGAGTCGAGACCGAAGTTCGAAATCCTCGAAACGGAAGCGCAGCCGCAGCAGGGAGCGCGAGTCCAAGAGAGATCGTAGTAGAGATAGAGACAGGGATAGAGATCGCAAGAGGTATGATGATGCATGATGCACTAATGTTATTATGTATTTCGTATAAGTTTTATCTAATATTTTATATAAGTTAATTTTATGAATCTCCTTCTCTTCCAATATGGAGAAGGGATTCGTATCAGACTTTCGAGGAAATTGAAATTTAGTGAATGCATCAGAGAAAAGAGATACGTCTGTACGTTAGTCACCATTTATAATTAGAAGCCTTATCATCTATGCAGAAAACTACATAGCATAACTAATTTGTTTAATTTGCTTATTGATAAGACACTATTTCAGTTAGTATGGTAGTTTTATTTTTATTTTTCAGTGATAAGCGTGATGACAAAAGGAATGGTACTAGCAGTAAATCATCCAGAAAGAAGTCCCCAGAGAAGGACAGATCTAAGTCAAAAGAGAAGACTGTTATATCAGATTCTGGAGAATATGATCCTGGCTCTGTGGATAAGGTTAGATACTTAAATGTATATCTGCTTAACAAACTGAAAAAGTTAACTTATTGTGAAAATGAAGCCTGTATTGTGTATTGTCTTATAAGTGAGAGTACAGAATTCAATTTGAGGGGAATTGCAAAAGGTTGGCAGTACACTTGTTACTTACTGGTGCCAATCACTAAAAATTAGTTGTCTAGTTGCATAACCGCCCATTAAATAATTTTTTACCATCCATTTAATTATTTTCCTGCTCAATTATTTTTTATTCACTGACTCATTTTATTATTTTTTACTACTTGTTTTTGTTTATTTTACTGCATAGTTTTAACTGCTTCACTAGTTATTCAACATGCCATTTATAATTAATAACTTACCAAAATGGCTATTTAGAACTGCCTCTTTAAATAAGTGCCTTTTTATATTGTGAGATGTTCAAAAACTTATGATACACTTAAATTGATTTCAGCTTCTTTATGATTTTTTGGTAAGCTTTTACCTAATATAACAATTATATTCTAAATGTAAGTAGTTCTCATAGGAACTCATGTTTAACATATTATTTTTAACATAATAAAATAATTCTTGTCAATTAAAAAAAGTATTCTTTTTCTTATGGACAAAGATCACTTTACCAATTTAAGGTTTCCTTTTATCACGGAAATCAAACAAATACCCAGATAATGTTTGCTAATTGAAAGAGATAATTTATCAATAACAAACATATCTTTGGATAATGAAAATGCTTATTTTTGTGTTGGAATGGAAATCACAACCCTTTGGTCTCAACTGGAGCTCAAACTTTAAAGTCTTATACTCAAAGTCTAAATATTAATAGGAAGAAGAGCAAAGTCGACTGGAAGCTGAGATGCAGAAACGTCGAGACCGCATCGAGCGTTGGCGTGCCGAACGCAAGCGCAAGGAACTGGAGTCAGCCAAGAAGGAAGTGCAGAAAGGGAGCATTGTTTCCAATATCCAGGTGCCCACCGTTAAGAAGTGGTCACTAGAAGATGACTCTGGTGATGAAGGTGAGATAGTCATCATTTTAACATCAGCTACTGGTTTGCCTGAGTTAGAATGAAACCTAGCATTAAACCAAAAAAATCTATTTCATTCAAAGTTTTGTTACTTTGCCTGTTTACAGGCGAAGATGGCGAACCCAAAGAGAAACAAGAGAAAGTCGAAGAAAAAATTGAAGAAGAAGATGAAGTAGACCCATTAGATGCCTACATGCAAGAAGTTCAACAAGTGAGTTAAAGTTAAGAAGAGTAGAAGCATTTGTTATTTTTATGTCGATAATCATATTCATCACATTCCTACTATGTTTCTATTTTAGGAGGTTCGTAAGGTGAACCAAATGGACCAATCTAAAGGAATGATTAGTGTGCCAACAACTGGTGGCACCGGTGTAGTCATACTTACAGGCACTGCCAAGAGAAAGGTTGCAGAACAGAAGAATAAAGGTTTGATATTGAACTAGTTTCTAAAGCTTCTACCAAAAAGAGCTGCTTTGCTTGCTATGTGTAGTACAAATAAGACATTAAAATTAAAAAATATTTCAGGTGAACTTATTGAACAAAATCAGGATGGTTTGGAGTACTCTTCAGAAGAGGAGACGGAAGATATCAAGGACGCCGCCGCAAACCTCGCTTCCAAGCAGAGGAAGGAGCTGGCTAAAGTGGACCATGCTAGCCTGGAGTACATGCCCTTCAGGAAGGCTTTTTATACAGAGGTAGGTTTACGTTATTTAATAAACGAAATGATGATGATTTTTTTTACTGCTGGCTAATTGTCTGCGCTATTTATTTTTTCTAGGTCAGTGAACTGTCGAGAATGTCACCAGACGAAGTAGAAGCATACAGAACAGAACTAGAGGGCATTCGGGTGAAAGGAAAAGGCTGCCCCAAACCTATTCGTACCTGGGCCCACTGTGGGATCAGTAAGAAGGAATTGGACATACTGAAGAAACTAGGCTTTGAGAAACCAACGCCTATACAAGCACAGGCCATCCCTGCGGTCATGTCTGGAAGGTATGGGATACAATGATGTATCATTTTTAAATCCTACTTTTAAGCACGACGCCATTATGGTAAAACAGTATGTCTACTGTTTTATCGACGCTTCGAATTAGAGCAATGGCGCCAATGGCGGATCCTAATATCTTCCTTGGAGGTATTTTTATGATATGTTTTAAAACTGAAAACCATTGTATAGACAAGTTCTTGTGTGGAGACCTTGAATTAAAGCGTATAGCTTTTGTCTGGCTTAACGGAGTGATGATCTGCGAAAGGCTACAAACTTGTTGCATCAAGTCAAAGCGAAATGGCGATTATTAGGAGAGGCATCTTATATCCAGCCGTTAAATGATTTTACAAGTTATTTCTGTTTTTACCGAGTACTATTACAAAGGAGGTTCAATGTTTGCTGTATTTTTTTTTCAGAGATCTTATAGGCATAGCTAAGACGGGTTCCGGTAAGACGCTAGCCTTCATCCTGCCGATGTTCCGGCACGTGTTGGACCAGCCGCCGCTGGAAGACACGGACGGGCCCATATCCCTCATCATGACGCCTACGAGGGAGCTGTGCATGCAGATAGGGAAAGACATCAAGAAGTTCGCTAAATCTCTAGGACTGAGAGTGGTGTGTGTATATGGCGGGACTGGAATATCGGAACAGGTTTGTTAAACTTATATTATTATCAATCGCTATTCATCCATGTATTTTTTTTTGGAGAAAGTGGGACTTGGAAGTTGAACATCCTTTTAATGAAAATGCTAGACTTTCATCATTATGTTTACGCCCCGTTGGTTTAGTGGTTAAATACCGTACCATGATCTTGCGATTCCGGGTTCGATCCCCAGGTCGAGCAAAAAGTATTTTTCGAATTTTTCTAACATAGCTCAGGTTTGTGATCACCAATCGCATTAGGCAAGCGTGGAGATTTAGCCTAATCCCATCATAGTAGCGATAACTTGATTTCTATGATGGAGGCCTTTGCCTTGCAGTAGGACGGTATATATTGCTGTTGATGCTTTACTTTACTACTTATTATCTTTATTTAGTACAAGCTTTTGCCCGCGGCTTCGCTAGCGTCCCCCTCTTCCCTAAAATGGGGGGTTAAGGGGGTAAAAAGTAGCCTATGTTACTCTCCATCCCTTCAACTATCTCCACTTAAAAATTTCGTCAATCCGTCGCTCCGTTTTGCCGTGAAAAAAAAGACGAGCATACAAACAGACAGACATACTTTCCCATTTTTATTATTAGTCTGGATTTTGATTATTACGTTTCGCTACAGATAGCGGAGTTGAAGCGCGGCGCGGAGATGATAGTGTGCACGCCGGGGCGCATGATCGACATGCTGGCCGCCAACTCGGGCCGCGTCACCAACCTGCGCCGCGTCACCTACGTCGTGCTCGACGAGGCCGACCGCATGTTCGACATGGGCTTCGAGCCTCAGGTCAGTCCAGTAGGCCTAACAGCGCGCCGCGACAAAATTTTGTCGACTCTCGTTCGCGAGAGCGCATCCTTCTATCCCGCTCATCGCTCAGTCAGGTGAGCGAGAAGCAACTTGCGCCGACACAATACGAGTGTCGACAAAATTATCTCGCGCGCGCATTTTAGCCCGGCAGGGTAGCAATGGGCATGACGAATTATATTAAATTTGATATGCCATCGTAAGATCAATCACAAAAACAATAGTAAAATATTTACTTTGATATCTTAAAAATTTCCTTAAATATCACGATTTGAAAATCACAGTTTAGAACTTGATCAAAAACGCTCCATATAAAATCGCTACATATCCGTGACGTTACCGTTATGTATTTTCTATGCGTGACGTATGCATTTTGTATGATAGCTATGTGAAATGTTTCGTTTAGACAACTATTTTCTTAATAAATGTTACTCTTAATTTGATGGGCTATGCAATGATAACGTTTTTTGGATAATTTAACACTTTAAATTGACTTTCAACATCCACATTTCGATGGTAATACAGACAGATACACGAAATATTTTAATATTTTAACTAGCACAGTTATTTTCGATTTCAAATCTATCATAACATCAAACAATTTCATATAATTTTAGGACCAGTCGTCACGCCTATTCTCGTGCACTCGACATCGAAGTCCCCTGATGGAATAACTATGTCACTATCTTATACTTCTTAACGAGGCAGTAATTTCTATATTATTTATTTATTTATTGTTTACTTATCTGGAGTGTATCAATAGTCTCAATTGATATTCTGTGACAGGTGATGAAAATCATAGACAACGTGAGGCCAGACAGACAAACTGTGATGTTTAGTGCCACGTTCCCTCGCCAGATGGAAGCACTAGCAAGAAGGATACTGCAGAAGCCTATTGAGATACAGGTTTGTAGTGATAGATATTAGTTGTTTATATTTTATTGAATGAGCAAAAGATAATTACAGAACTAAAAAAGGTTGGCTTGCACACTTCGTGTGACTCCAAATGGGTGTTGTAGGTGTCTATGGGCGGAGGTTATCGATGGCTTACCAAGAGTTGATTCGTATAGTGATAGCATAGACATATGAAATACTTAAATCCTTACAGAACGTTTTGTGTCAGTAAGTCCCTTACACTCTTAATATCCATTTATCCATAGGTGGGAGGCAGAAGCGTAGTGTGCAAAGACGTGGAGCAGCACGTGGCCATCTTGGAAGACGACGCGAAGTTCTTCAAGCTGCTGGAGCTGCTCGGGCTGTACAGCCAGATGGGCAGCATCATCGTGTTCGTGGACAAGCAGGAGAACGCCGACAGCCTGCTCAAGGACCTGATGAAGGCGTCGTATCCCTGTATGAGTTTGCATGGAGGTGAGTCGGATGATAACTCAGTACCTATAAAGTTGCCTGCCGAATTTGTCGCATTCAAACTGAAGAGACTCACAGCGCGTGGGAAACAGAAACGGGGATGACTATTCGGTGGTAAAAGAGGAGTACCTACCACGTGTAAAAAAAATATTTTTAAATTTTAACTAGCACAGTTATTTTCGATTTCAAATCTATCATAACATCAAACAATTTCATATAATTTTAGGACCAGTCGTCACGCCTATTCTCGTGCACTCGACATCGAAGTCCCCTGATGGAATAACTATGTCACTATCTTATACTTCTTAACGAGGCAGTAATTTCTATATTATTTATTTATTGTTTATTTATCTGGAGTGTATCAATAGTCTCAATTGATATTCTGTGACAGGTGATGAAAATCATAGACAACGTGAGGCCAGACAGACAAACTGTGATGTTTAGTGCCACGTTCCCTCGCCAGATGGAAGCACTAGCAAGAAGGATACTGCAGAAACCTATTGAGATACAGGTTTGTAGTGATAGATATTAGTTGTTTATATTTTATTGAATGGACAAAAGATAATTACTACCAAAAAAGGTTGGCTGCACTCTTCGTGTGACTCCAAATGGGTGTTGTAGGTGTCTATGGGCGGAGGTTATCGATGGCTTACCAAGAGTTGATTCGTATAGTGATAGTCATAGACCACCTATGAAATACTTGAATCCTTACATAATGTTTTGTATCAGTAAGTCCTTTACACTCCTAACATCCGTTTATGCATAGGTGGGAGGCAGAAGCGTAGTTTGCAAAGACGTGGAGCAGCACGTGGCTATCCTAGAAGACGACGCGAAGTTCTTCAAGCTGCTGGAGCTGCTCGGGCTGTACAGCCAGATGGGCAGCATCATCGTGTTCGTGGACAAGCAGGAGAACGCCGACAGCCTGCTCAAGGACCTGATGAAGGCGTCGTATCCCTGTATGAGTTTGCATGGAGGTGAGTCGGATGATAACTCAGTACCTATAAAGTTGCCTGCCGAATTTGTCGCATTCAAACTGAAGAGGCTCACAGCGCGTGGAAAACAGAAACGGGGATGACTATTCAGTGGTAAAAGAGTAGTACCACGTGTAAAAAAAATATTTAAAAATCGGTGATTGCACCGATTTTTTCACGGATTTTCTACCAATCACCTTGTAGATGGACTAAAGTGATTGGTTGATTTGAAAGTGCTATGTCAAAATGTCGATTTGTCTAATGGAACTGCTAAAGTTAAACCCTGATTATCACTTTTATCTAACACTGACCCGCCATCATCTCGTTTCGGTACATTGATTTCACACTAAATCAATAGATGGTGCTAAGAGTATATCAATAGATGGTGCTAAGAGTATATCAATAGATGGCGTTAGCTAAAAAAATAAGACATAAACTGCAGATGCATAATTTACGATTCAAAACTGTATTTGATTGAGATACGAAAATTCTTAGAGATTGTCACATTTGTACTGGCAAAAAATTAAACTCGAAACTGTTTTTATTTCAGCTATCAGTCCCGTGTCAGACCTGCAGAAGATTGTTTTAATCATTCCAATTATATAATGTTGTTTAATGCTTTTTGTGTATCAAGTGTATGTGTTTTGTTTTTTACTCTTATCATAAAAAGTGACGAACACTTTGCATTGCTTTTGATGCTGACCGTACC
Source organism: Cnaphalocrocis medinalis (assembly GCA_014851415.1). NCBI lineage: Eukaryota > Metazoa > Arthropoda > Insecta > Lepidoptera > Crambidae > Cnaphalocrocis > Cnaphalocrocis medinalis. The sequence continues at coordinate 5,137,598 of CM026289.1, read as the reverse complement.
CACGTTGCCCGCACACTCAAAAGTAACAACCCTAACCTAAATTGTTTGCTAAAAAGGACGTATATAGATGCGTGGAACATTTATCGCAACTTAACCCTACCCTTTATGGGGTTCCGTCGATAATGTTAGACAACATATTTTGAACCTTATGTTTTGGAGATAAGGTCCAAAACCAATGAATTGTATTTATACCTACTGTCTTAAGGGGTTAATTAGCGGGGAATTTGACTCTTCCGGACGTGATCTCAATTCTCGCCTAGCGGCCAATATAGCCTTACTGTCATTTCATCTATCTGGTTGATACACATACACTTGTACACTACTGCGTTTGTCGAGTGACGTATATATTAATGGTGGCCTGTTACAGGGATTGATCAATTCGACAGGGACTCTACCATCGTGGACTTCAAGTCGGGCAAGGTGAAGCTGCTGGTGGCCACCAGCGTCGCCGCGCGGGGGCTCGACGTCAAACAGTTGGTACTGGTCGTCAACTATGACTGTCCGAATCATTATGAAGACTATGTGCATAGGTGAGTAGCAAAGTAGGTATAATCCATACTAATATTATAAATGGGAAAGTGTGTCTCTCTGTCTGTATGTTTGTCTTTCTTTCACGGCAAAACGGAGCGACGAATTGACGTGATTTTTTAAGTGGAGATAGTTGAAGGGATGGCAAGTGACATAGGCTACTTTTTGCTCCTTTCTAACCCTCCAACCGCGGGCAAAACCTATTTTTTTTTTGTTTTTTTTTTTAGGGTATGTTAGCCATATTGGTTCTAAAACCCGAAGACTTCGTTAGTTCGATGACTTTCATGTCTCGAATGGGGGCTATCGCATGTAAAAAATGCCCTAGATGGCGTGCTTCAGAACTGAGGTCCAACTACGTCATTGGTTGTTTAGTGACATATTGACATCTTACATTGAATCACCGTGTAGATGGACGTCAGTTCTCAAGTACGCCATCTACCGGATTTTTCGCACGCGATAGCCACCATTGCATTAGTTCCACACTGAACCAGTAGATGGCATCCCGCAAGTGTTCGGTATTTTCTGAGTATAGTTTAAAAATCATATTTTGTGTTCCTTTTCGAACATAGCTCGGGTTTGTGACCAACTCGCATTGGGCAAGCGTGGTGATTAAGCCTAATCCCATCATACTAGCGATGAGTTGATTTCTATGATGGAGGCCTTTGTTCTGCAGTGGGTCAGTTAATGTAGGTTTGTACTTTACTTTTTTTTTGTGTTCAGATGCGGCCGAACAGGCCGTGCAGGCAACAAGGGTTACGCGTGGACGTTCCTCACGCCGGAGCAGGGCCGCTACGCGGGCGACGTGCTGCGCGCCTTCGAGCTGGCCTCCGTCAACCCGCCGCCCGAGCTGCGGCAGCTGTGGGAGAAGTACAAGGACGCGCAGGAGAAGGAGGGGAAGAAGGTGCACTCTGGTGGAGGATTCAGTGGGAAAGGTGGGTAGGGTGGACTTACCAATGAAGGATTTTGGAAATAAAACATCCGGTAGATGGCGGTTTGATCAACAACGATGTACCCTTCGAACTGGCCTCTGTTAAGCCGCTGCCCGAGCTGCGGCAACTGTGGGAGAAGAACAAGGACGCGCAGAAGGAGGGCAAGAAGGTGCACTCTGGTGGAGGATTCAGTGGGAAAGGTGGGTAGGGTGGATTACCAAACAATCCGGCAGATGGCGTTATGTAGATAACTGGACAAACAACGATGTAACTTTCGAGCTCGCCTCTGTCAACCCACCGCCCGAGCTGCGGCAGCTGTGGGAGAAGTACAAGGACACTGAAAAAATAAGACAGAGAAACTACAGATGCATAATTTAAACTTGTACAAATTGCGAAACTGTATTTTATTGAGATACGAATATTCTTAGTGATTGTCACATTTGTACTGGCAAAGAATTAAACTCGAAACTGTTTTTATTTCAGCTATCAGTCCCGTGTCAGACCTGCAGAAGATTGTTTTAATCATTCCAATTATATAATGTTGTTTAATGCTTTTTGTGTATCAAGTGTATGTGTTTTGTTTTTTACTCTTATCATAAAAAGTGACGAACACTTTGCATTGCTTTTGATGCTGACCGTACCCACGTTGCCCGCACACTCAAAAGTAACAACCCTAACCTAAATTATTTGCTAAAAAGGACGTATGTAGATGCGTGGAACATTTATCGCAACTTAACCCTACCCTTTATGGGGTTCCGTCGATAATGTTAGACAACATATTTTGAACCTTATGTTTTGGAGATAAGGTCCAAAACCAATGAAGTATTATACTACTGTCTTAAGGGGTTAATTAGCGGGAATTTGACTCTTCCGGACGTGACTCAATTCTCGCCTAGCGGCCAATATAGCCTTACTGTCATATCATCTATCTGGTTGATACACATACACTTGTACACTACTGCGTTTGTCGAGTGACGTATATATTAATGGTGGCCTGTTACAGGGATTGATCAATTCGACAGGGACTCTACCATCGTGGACTTCAAGTCGGGCAAGGTGAAGCTGCTGGTGGCCACCAGCGTCGCCGCGCGGGGGCTCGACGTCAAACAGTTGGTACTGGTCGTCAACTATGACTGTCCGAATCATTATGAAGACTATGTGCATAGGTGAGTAGCAAAGTAGGTATAATCCATACTAATATTATAAATGGGAAAGTGTGTCTCTCTGTCTGTATGTTTGTCTTTCTTTCACGGCAAAACGGAGCGACGAATTGACGTGATTTTTTAAGTGGAGATAGTTGAAGGGATGGCAAGTGACATAGGCTACTTTTTGCTCCTTTCTAACCCTCCAACCGCGGGCAAAACCTATTTTTTTTTTTTTAGGGTATGTTAGCCATATTGGTTCTAAAACCCGAAGACTTCGTTAGTTCGATGACTTTCATGTCTCGAATGGGGGCTATCGCATGTAAAAAATGCCCTAGATGGCGTGCTTCAGAACTGAGGTCCAACTACGTCATTGGTTGTTTAGTGACATATTGACATCTTACATTGAATCACCGTGTAGATGGACGTCAGTTCTCAAGTACGCCATCTACCGGATTTTTCGCACGCGATAGCCACCATTGCATTAGTTCCACACTGAACCAGTAGATGGCATTTATTTATTTATTTATTTATTGTAAAGTCTTTGAAGTATGTGTGTGTTTGTCATACTTCAAAAGCTCCTTTTTATTTTTTATCTATCATCATTTGTTCCAAAGATATAGAGTTCCCAATCAGAAAAGGAGAGCGATACGCTATTAAAGACGTCACTAGGCTTGTGCTTCCTACAAGCGCCGTAAATTTTGTTTAAGAAAAAGGGACAGGTATATCGAAAGTTTGTTGCTCTATAACTTTCTTGTATTCAAACTTTTCTTCAATAATCGTACACTTTTAAAGTAAATTATCGAGTCTAGGTATCGGATGCAGATATTTTAACGACAGTAAAATACCCTATTTTATTGATGGGGCTACTGTCGCTACATCATAGGGTATGTTAGCCATATTGGTTCTAAAACATGAAGACTCCGTTAATTCGACGACTTTCATGTCTCGAATGGGGGCTATCGCATGTAAAAAATGCCCTAGATGGCGTGCTTCAGAACTGAGGTCCAACTACGTCATTGGTTGTTTAGTGACATATTGACATCTTACATTGAATCACCGTGTAGATGGACGTCAGTTCTCAAGTACGCCATCTACCGGATTTTTCGCACGCGATAGCCACCATTGCATTAGTTCCACACTGAACCAGTAGATGGCATCCCGCAAGTGTTCGGTATTTTCTGAGTATAGTTTAAAAATCATATTTGTGTTCCTTTTCGAACATAGCTCGGGTTTGTGACCAACTCGCATTGGGCAAGCGTGGTGATTAAGCCTAATCCCATCATACTAGCGATGAGTTGATTTCTATGATGGAGGCCTTTGTTCTGCAGTGGGTCAGTTAATGTAGGTTTGTACTTTACTTTTTTTTGTGTTCAGATGCGGCCGAACAGGCCGAGCAGGCAACAAGGGTTACGCGTGGACGTTCCTCACGCCGGAGCAGGGCCGCTACGCGGGCGACGTGCTGCGCGCCTTCGAGCTGGCCTCCGTCAACCCGCCGCCCGAGCTCAGGCAGCTGTGGGAGAAGTACAAGGACGCGCAGGAGAAGGAGGGGAAGAAGGTGCACTCTGGTGGAGGATTCAGTGGGAAAGGTGGGTAGGGTGGACTTACCAAACAATCCGGTAGATGGCGTTACGTAGATAACTGAACAAACAACGACGTACCCTTTCCTCCGTCAACCCGCCGCCCGAGCTCCAGCAGCTGTGGGAGAAGTACAAGGACGCGCAGGAGAAGGAGGGGAAGAAGGTTCACTCTGGTGGAGGATTCAGTGGGAAAGGTGGGTAGGGTGAACTTACCAAACAATCCGGTAGATGGCGTTACGTAGATAGCTGAACAAACAACGACGTAACTATAAATTATTAAAACGGGAATTAATGCGACGTTTATTTTTAAGTACATTGTAAGTACTTACTGCTTGACGTTTCGGCTACGTTGCAGCAGCCGTGGTCACAAGCGAACTGGCGGTGCACGGCGTCGTCTGCTAGGCCCGGCAGCGAATCTTCGGACCCCTCACATTTTGTGATATTAAATCGCCACTAGTTGTAATGTCAGTGAAGCTACTCCGACACACTACACTAAACGTATCGGTGTTTGTTTGCGTTGCTAACATCACCGATCATTAAGGAAATTAAGGTTTTAATAATTTATAGTTACAATGCAACGCGAAAATCTAAAAAACTATTAAACAACGACGTACCCTTTCCTCCGTTAACCCGCCGCCCGAGCTAAGGCAGCTGTGAGAGAATTACAAGGACGCGCAGGAGAAGCAGGGGAAGCCCACTCTCCTGGAGTACTGATAACGCGCCACGAGAGGCGTGAGAAGAAACCCGGGCAAACCCCGTATACTTTAACCGCACAATGTGCCACGGCTACTTAGGTTGCGTTACCGACAACGAGTGGATTGGTGAAATGGTGACTTCTCAAAATTCCGAAGTTATTCCTGAGTTCCGAATGTAAGCTTTGATAATAGATTTTTTTATGTTTTTCTTTTTTTAAGGTTTCAAATTCGATGAATCAGAAGCTCAAGCGGCTACGGAAAAGAAGAAATACCAGAAAGCAGCCCTCGGCCTCCAGGACTCCGACGACGAAGACGTGGAAGGGGACCTGGATCAACAAATTGAGACAATGCTTGCTGCTAAGAAGATCATTAAGGAAATTAAGGTCGGTGTCGAAATCGCTTGTTCTCAGTCCTATATTTGTTATTTGTTTTTTTTTTGGTAGATTACAGACTAACGCTCGACCAATAAAAATACTATAAATAATATGCATCAGGCAATAATGTTGATTTTGATTTTGTTTATTTTGATGATCTAACCTGGCCTTGAGCACCGGCATATTCCTTGCATATTAAAAATAGTCAAAAATATTTATGACTCCACTGGGGAGACTCGCGTCAGTCCTTATTTTGTCCCATAACAGGTCATAGGATACCAGATCGAAGACCTTCGACATCAGTGTAGTACCGGACGCCCCGGACGGTATGCTTTTAACTTAGTATTGCAGTCTCCGTGGACAGTCTAGACTTGAATCCGAACTGTGCATCGTGCAACTGCAGATGGCTGTTTAAAATGCGTTAATTTATAAAAAAAACATTTTCTTTGTTTAGCCGGGCGTGGCGGGCGCAGTGGGGGCCGCAGGCGGCGCGCCGGCGGCGGGCAGCGCGGACGGCAAGCTGGAGCTGGCGCGGCGGCTGGCCTCGCGCATCAACATCGCCAAGGGGCTCGGCGCCGAGCACAAGGGCGCCACGCAGCAGGCCGCCGAGGCCATCCTCAAGGGCGCGCCCTCCGCGCACACGCTCATCACGGTGAGGCCATGCGACTGTGCTCTACGATATCGAGCAATAGTGTTGCGTGATGCATGGATTTTTTTTTTATGTGATAGGTAGCAGACGAGCAGGCGGATCACCTGATGGTAAGCAATTGCCGCCGCTCATGGACACTTGCAACACCAGTGGAGTTACAAGTGCGCTGCCAACCTTTTATCCCCTCCCCCCCTGGGTGGGCCTCCGGTACCCTCACTCACTCGGCGAAACACAGCACATTGATTGATTGATTGTGTGAAGAATGACATGATTAAAAAGGAGGTGGTGGATGATACGATGACGAATGATAGGGACGAATGGAAGTGAAGTAGACAGCATACTTTTTTTTTGTTTCATCATCATCAGCCCGAAAGCACCCACTGTTGGGTTGAGTATGGGCCTCCTTTCTTTTTCGCCAAAGTACCCGGTTTTTTGTTTACCCAGGGGAAATGTGTTATGCATACCCGACCCATGCATGACGGTGGGGGTATACCGACTAAAACCCCGGGACTCTCCCTCATCGTCCATCGCAGGGGATGGCACGGAGCCTAGCACCACTACATCCCCCCAGTCGGCGGCCCGAGTCAGGTCAATGTATAAGATGTTGTAAGAATTTATTTATTTATTTCTTCCTTTCAATATCCAGGCTAAGACAGTGGCGGAACAGCTGGCGGCCAAACTGAACACGCGTCTGAACTACCAGCCGCGCGACGAGAGCGCGTCCGAGCCCGCCGAGGAGGTGTTCCGCAAGTACGAGACCGAGCTGGAGATCAACGACTTCCCGCAGCAAGCCCGCTGGAGGGTCACTAGCAAGGTATGCAAATACTTCTGTTCTTTTTGTTCTAATGGGCTAAGATAGAGACGGCCCTCGATCCTATTATTGAATTTTCTAGCGCGAAAATTACATGTTACACTATACTCTGATTCATAATCATGTAAAGTAAACTGACAGATGAAAATGACAAGTTTCTATGCATTTTGACATTTTGCATGTGTCAAATTGACATCTGTCAGTTTACTTTACATGATTATGAATCAGAGTATAGGTAGTATTTTGCGTTTCATAGGCACATCCTACAAGGCTGGCGCAGCCTTTATTGTACATTGTAATGAAATCGGGTCATGCGTGTGTGTTGATACTCACTGGCCGACTGCGTGCCGTCAACGTTTTTTTTATATCATTGGTGGCAGACGAGCAGACGGATCAAGTAAGCGACTGCCGTGATGCCGCCGCCTATAGACACCTGCAACACCAGTAGAGTCAGAAGTGCGCTGTCAACCTTTAACCCTCTTTCCCCCCTATTGGGCCACCGATACTCTCACTCACGCGACGAAACAAACGCTGGCGCTGCTGCACGATACCCTGATATTTTAGTTTTTAAAACTAAATATTATCTCGGTTCGGTTATATCAATCAAGTATTTATAACTAACGCACGATACATGTAATCGATTAACTGCTGCAATACAAGCATGCTTAGAGAGTGACACGGGTCAAGTGCCATTCGCTGGGGACACATAGTAAACAACTTGACATGTGACATTCAAAAGTTTCCACCCAGCCTGATGGGCAGAAACACTGCTTATTTTCCTCACATTTATCATACCGAGTTCAAGCGGTGTCGCCGTCGACAGCTCTGACCTTATTTATGTTTATTTTTTTCAAAGCATTCACCTCATTAGGAGAAAATTATTTTTGTCTCGAACAATATTGTTTGCACCTCTCCGATAACCCCTGCATTTATATGTAGTGCAGCTATGTCTGCAACTCGCTCTCAGTACGTTTCCTATGCGTGCGACAAACAGTCATGATGTTACTCAAGCTGGCTATTATTGGTGCTCTGATATTTTTCTGTGTTAAAATGTTGAATAGACACAGACATTGCTACTACTGTCATTAGTTAATTCAGGTAATATTTATTTGCACAAATAAATTACTATCATACAATTTTCAAGTCATCTTATTAGAAAATGCATCTAATTCATATCCTCGTAATTTTTTACGTTACTAATCCTGATGTAAATTGAATTCTTAGTTTCCTTAATAAGTAATATTTTGAAAATAATATGTTTTTTTATGTAATGTTATAAAATTACGTAACTGCATCCTATTCCATTCTTATCTTTGAGTTGTACTACTAAATAATTAATTGACTTATGTATTAATTTAAGTAGTGTACTTGAAATAATATAAAGGCACCACAATATGCTTACATTTACATAGATTCGACAGCGCATTTGATTACGCGTATATTTTTTTAAATTAAATGTTCAAGAGACAGAGTTTTATGTCAGTTTTCAAGATTTATATGTTAAATTAAGGATATTTAGATTAATGTAGATATTAATTAAATTGTAACCATTGCAGGAGGCCCTAGCGCTCATCAGCGAGTACAGCGAGGCCGGCATCACCGTGCGAGGCACGTACGTGCCGCCCGGCAAGACGCCGCCGGAGGGCGAGCGCAAGCTGTACCTCGCCATCGAGAGCTCGCAGGAGCTGGCAGTCGCCAAGGCCAAGTCCGAGATCACCCGCCTCATCAAGGAGGAACTGCTCAAGCTACAGACGTCGGCCCACCACGTGGTCAATAAGGCCCGCTACAAGGTCATATAGGGATGAAATATACGTAGTTGAGAAAGGAATTTAATGCTATTTTTATTTTGCTGGTGACACCTTTCATCTAAGAAACCTCCTTCATAGAAAAATAATTAGACCCAAACCAGGCTGGCTACCACGACTTAAACAGGCTATGCAAACATACAGTGATCTCGATCAGCGTTTTCGGGCGCTATGTAGACGCAATGCTTGAAAGTTGGGAGAGGTCGGCGGCAAGACGCCAACGATCAATGGACGCTAGTGTGGCATCACTTTTGTGACGCGTGCCAGCATCGTGCTAGAGAGCTAACGTTTAGGTTAATGAACTCTTCTATGTCAACGTCAGCTAGGGCTGACTTTCTAAGTCTATTTTTTGATGGTCAGGTATAGCAATTCAAGATCATTCTCAGCGATTTAAGTATTTGTCTGCTTCACATCTTTTCTGTTTAAGTGCATAGAAAATAGCAGCAGTATTGGTTTTGTAACTTGTCGCATTAGTAATATCGTAGATTCGAGTCCCATTCGGACGAAGGTGTCGTGGATTTTTAAGTGTTTTTAAGTAAACTTATCGTATAAGGTTCGAAATGGTGTCGAATACCTATATCTAAGGGTCTAAATTTTTTCCTTGGTTTTCCATTTTTATGCGTTATCGAGTTTTCACACATACCTAATAGATATGAGTTAATAAGTAGGTATAGTATAGTGCGTATGCCAAGCCAAGTGCGTAAAAATGGGTCAACATGTCCAGATAAAATTACAATGTAAAAGTAATTAATATTGTTTATTGAAAAATAAAGATAATGAATATCGTAACATGCACCTACCTCCTACACACAAATGATGAAACACTTGTTAAAATTAGATTTATCCACTTTTCTACACAATTGAACGTAGTTGAACTATAGTTAAATAAGTAAAACTGAAATCTGAAAAAAATCTTAGGTCTGCCAATCTTATAGTCTGTTTCAATTATGATGTCCCAGGATGTCCCTCTGGACATTTCGAAGAACGTAACTCTGCATGTTACGTGTACGTAACGCGCGAGATCTATAGATCAAATCAAATATTATATCTTTTTGTACTTGGTAGTAAATCGTCATTAGGAAAATATACAATTATACAAAAATACCCTACAATTATAGTCTGTTTCAATACATTCAATTATGAAGTCCCTTTTGTATTTGGTTGTTAATCGTCATTTGAAAATTATACAATAATCCAAAAACATCCTACAATTGATTCATAAGCAAAATTACATATTGTTTTTGAATATAATGCTCAAAATAATGTAAACTTCAAAATAAAACAATAGTTATTTTTGCGCGATTGCGGTTACGTACTATGGTTTGTGATTGACTTTTGAACATAGTGACGCACCTCAAGTATTCGGCATGTTCCAGAGATACAAAATTCTATATTTGCCGATTTAAAAAAAATCGTGTTCATTAATCATCATCTGCCATTTTAAGTGTCACTTCAATCACTACGAGGAGAGTGCAGAAAAGCCTACGACTAAGTCTGCAGCATGAAACAATAGCGATGACCTTGAGTGCGCAGAAACCAATTTTAGTAGAAATTCATCTGTTCTACAAGTGCGCAAACTAACGGTCATCGCTATTGTTAGATGCCGCGGACTATACAATAAGACGTACGTGTTTTTCTTAAGTTAGTTTGTTGTTTTGTTGTTGAGTGTCGTTTATTGTTTGTTTGTAATGCCAAATAAAGTCTAAAAGTGTTCTTTCGACAATCTCAAAAAAACCTTAGTTGTTGAAAGTTACTTTGATTAAAATTGGTTACAAATCGATACTCGATGCCGCTGAATATCGATTTCTAAGAGTACTTCCTTAGTACTGAACTTTTGACATCTTTCCAAAGGGACATCATAATTGAAATAGACTATAGTGTGGCGACACGTAATCGCCCGAACTACAGTACCATTCAACCAATAGCAGATGGCGCTAATTTCACTGTTCCATACCTTCATACATTCAAATAAGTTCGCCTGTCGTTTTTTTGTTGACCCAGGGGAAATGCTTTACGCATACCCTACCACCTGGTGGTGGACGGGTTATGTCGGACTCACCACGCTGAAGGCGGAGGATTACCGACTAAAACCCCTGGGACTCTCCCTCATCATCCTTTTTTTTATGTTATAGGTAGCAGACGAGCAGGCGGATCACCTGATGGTAAGCAATTGCCGCCGCTCATAGACACTTGCAACACCAGTGGAGTTACAAGTGCGCTGCCAGCCTTTTATCCCCTTCCCCCCGGGTGGGCCTCCGGTACCCTCACTCACTCGGCGAAACACAGCACAGGGGCTGCTTCTTCACGCCGGTTTTCTGTGAGGAGATCCTTATTGGAAGATGCCGTGGGTCCGAAAGTTCGCATGTCTGTCTACTCGGAACATTCATTTCATACTATGATTAATTTCATCAAAAAAATTGATCGAGCTGTGAGATTTTGGGCGATTATGTTTTTTTTTAAAGCCAGACGTTTAAATTTACATCAAGTAATTTTTAAACATAATTTTTAGGTGATTGACTAACATCTCGACATCTGAGAAGTTCTATGAAGGTCTCTTGGAGTGTTTAATCATTTAGTGTGATAGCCTATCGTTGGTCTTTATCACTACCAGGGTCGACGTTGACGATAATCCAGCTTATAGACCTCGAGAAAAGCGCCTTGTAAGTCGAGAGAGCAAAGTCGACAACGCGCAATAAACCGCGATTATTAGGAATTATTTAAAACTTCATTGCACTACATGTACAATACAATTAGGCGCCATAGTATTTGAATAAATTTACAACAATCGTGATTGGGGTGTCATACGGTTAATTCGATAATGTAAGCGACACAAATCTTGAGAATTTATCAACTAGTAACCAACAATAGCCTGGCTTGACAAACGTTTTGTTTCGTTCAAGAGGAAGTTGCGAGACACTTAAGCTAATCCTTATTTAAGCTATACATACAGCTTATAACAGGTTATATGCTAACCGTATTTTTTTCTAAAAATCTTGACTACGAGTATGTACTATGTACAGATGGCAATTTTGAGTTTCACCAACTGGGCATGTTTTACCGACTGGTAGATACGTTCATTTTTCTAGAGAATAACCCATGTTTTGTTTGGTTGCTAATTTGAAGCCATAGAATGTAGAATGTGAATGTCCACCCACATACATACCTACACTATGCGTGAAAACTGTATCCGCCTTTGACATCGACGCGGAAGCCTCAAAGTGACCACATCAGGTCAGTCAAAGCGAACGGAACGACAGGAAAGAAGAGATTTTCCGGGACGGGATTCAAAGATTTACCTACCTATCCTCTTTGTCAGAAGTGTGATGGTGACGTCAGACTAGGGCGGCATCCTAAGTATCTACTTACGATATGCTTGAAGCAGAAAGTACAACCGCCAAGCACGTGTCACTTCAACGGCGCCTGCCGTCATCCTTGCCGGGTAAAAATAACAGCGATCGGCACGGTCTCGTGCGCGGGCGCCGATAACCCCGCTATCGCGCGGGGAAGATTCCACGGCAAACAACCGCCGCCTGCGCGCGCGAAACGGCGTAAGCGACTAATAAGTTAATCAGAACTAATTAATGCACTATCAAACGGGTAATTTATTGACAATGAGCTGTTATGTAGGAATGACTGGAGACTGGTATGCCAATTACGAGATTTGGACTCTTGTTACAATCTTACTAGGTAGGTATTACAGCTCTGAGGGTGTTTTCCGTGACTGATCTCGAGGCTATACCTACCCACTTTCTCATTATGGCGACTGGTAGGGCACACTACCGACGGCAATAGATTGAAATTGTTAGCTACTAAACCAGATCTAAGTATTCTTAACAATTTCGAAGCTTCAGCCTTTCGTCAATCACTTTTTATTTGATAGGTAGTTGTGCAACTTGTGCATTAACTGTTTGGTCTGTTTTAGCACTAATTTTTTTGATTAATGCCTAAAAAGCGGTCATCGAGCTCACAAACGAAATCGATTGCACAATCAGAGGCGTAGCGTAGCTATCTGCCGCCCGGGGTAGATTATCCTGGGGGGATCGAAGGCTTTTTCAGCCCTCGATGAAGCCTAGAATTTGATTGGCACCCCCTAGACCTAAAAAGTGCCGCACTACCTGCACGAGTACAGTGGTATAAAGGAACTGATGTTACCCTCGTTCCCTCCTCGAACTGTTGAAGAAGAAAGATGTTTTGCCCTCTTCAAAGTACCACGGGCGGAACTCACCCCCCGCACTAACTACGCTACGCCTGTACGTGCACTATTATTAAATAAAACTTTCAAGTACTTTATCTTCAATTGCTTGGAAAATAAGAAACATAAGTTTCACAGCCAACAACTGTGGTAAGAATTTTACCTACCTATTGTAATTTCATTTAGGTACTTACCTATTTTTGGATTACGATCCAAGAAATACATTACTAAACGATAGATTGGTCGATAAGTATCTAATGTAATGATAATATCAAAATCATACCATACTGACACAATAATGTATCGTTAGGCTAGGTTAGGTACCTACCTAACTAGCAGGTGGATTCGTACACACACCTATCTATAAATAATCGTCTAGTTTAGGTATCATTTATTTTTCCTTAAATTAGTAACTAAGGGTTGTGTAACATAATAAGCATAATTAAGTAGGATAAAATAGATAGGTAGTAATAAATAAGTACTTAAGCCATTAGTTATGTCCATTATCATCATCATCATTTCAGCCAGAGGTACCTACGTCCATTATCGAGCATAGGCGGTATAGGCCTCCCCCATTGACCACCAATCTGACCGATTGGAGGCGGTCTACATCCAATGGGCATCCATAGTCCAGTTATGTCTATAACATAGGTACAGCTTTACACTTGTAAACTTTAAGTTCATATTGTAATACGTACAAAGGTGTACCTATATACATACAGGCACATAGCCGATAGATCATAGACTAAGCTTATCGTTATCGAAAGGTCGAGGAACGCCTGATGCAAGTTGATCTAAAGTTTCAAAGCCTTTAATAAGGTGGGAAATAAAACTACAAATGAGTAGGTACCTACTTCTTATATTTTTAGAAAAAAAAATCTATTCTAATGTCCGCCTTCTGAATGGAAGATCGTGGGTTCGAAACCGAGTATGCACTATGCATGCAGCATTACTTTTAAATAATGTAAGTACCTAGGTATATACATTTATGTACGTATTTCTTAAACCATTTAGGTAGGGGTAAAGTAAGCCAGCACGTTTTGGATAGTCTTATACAAAATAATTGAACGTGTAGTAAAAGTGATAAGACGGCCATGTACCTATCTATTGTTCACTTTCTGTAAGTCGTTAAAATTAAATGATAACAGCGATTGCAAGGTTAATATTTGAACTGGCTAGGCAGCGTCATCATCGCAGTTTTCTACGCACTACAATAATCTCACTAATAATGTTGACGTAATCGTTGATAAGTTTGACTTATTTTAATAAAGAAATATGTTACCATGTCACCTATTGATATGTTTATCTCGCAAATTTGCAACGAGCAAAAAGCAGGGTTATCAGTAAGATCGTTCAATTAAATGTTACCAACGAATCTTTGAGTTTACTTACCTACCTACCAATGTAGTATCCATGTAGAGTCAATGACACCGACACAGAGGTGCACGAAAATCTAGTCTTAGGTACTTACTTAAGTATGTTTTCTACTATTATCTATTCTATCTTTTAGTAGGTAGGTACATACTTACATACGTTGTTTCGTTTAAAATTTATTTTGACTGTATGAATGTGCCCCGCGTACGAAAGGTAGGCATCTTCTCTTACCTCAGTTCAAACTTTTTTGTAGTTTGATTGAACTTATATAAGAAACTTAGCTCTCCCCACAGTTAAGTTAAACTTAATATAAGAACTTAGGTGAGATTTAACTGGCTGATCGATATCAGAAAAATATACCTATAATCCTTTTAATACATACTTTACGTATTACCACAAAATTGTATATTAAAATGGATATAAGTAAATACCATTTGCTCGGCAGTGAAGGAAATATCGTGAGGAACCTGCACATTCCGGATAGTTCCTGAAAATTGTAACTATGATTCAGTGGTTCTGATTCCCCTGATAAAGAGTTGCGAAGGTCAGGACGGCAGTCGCTTCATTATAATTACCCGAATGCCCAAATCCTGAATCATGGTTTAAGCGTACCCGGGCTACAAAGCGACAGGTTTGGACGCAACTGAAAATTACACGCAAGGATGAGAGTATATTAATTAGTGAATAGGCTTCTTCTGGGAAAGAACGCTACATCTTAGACCTCATTGACACTCTCCACCAGGTGAGATGAGGTCAAACCCATTTAATATAAAAAAAAGTTACTTAATACTATTAAAACATTCGTTATGCCCACTCAAATACTTAGTCAGGAAGAATTTAATTAAAAAATATTAATAATCCCGTTCTATTGGAAGTTACTCTGTATCGATATTTCCCACAGCAATAACCAAGTCAGAGGTCAACTTATTAGCTGGCCACCAAGTGAGTGCTCATAATTGGCGACTTGACCAGTGCGCCAGCCCACAGGGAGCGCTTGCAGTTTTTAAAAACGTCAATTACGACTAATAAGGATGGAAGGGAATTAGGAAACAATTGCATGATGCGGGGAATGGCCTGATTTAGCTTTGTGGTCAGTTTCCGTTTTTAATACCTATTTGTTTACCTAAGTTGAACGCATGATTAGGTTTTAAGGCATTTTAAGAACTGATTTGCTGGCAATTAGTTCTCAAGTTATCTAATCTAAACTTAGTTTTTTGATAGCCCTGTGGAAATGCGTTAACTAATAAAAAAAGCTTTCTTTTTTACATGCTACCTAGATGTCGTCGGATGTCGGATTTCCGACAGCGACAAACTTAAGTAGGTAGTTCTGTTTTTTTTTTTAAATATTTTTCGTTATTTTATAGTTAGAGTGAAAAAATACGCCTCTTTAAGTAGGTAGGTACACTTGCTTATCTACAAGATAAATTAAAAGTTGGTTTAGTTAAAAAACATAATTACTTATTATTAGTCACGAGTTAACCACGAACGGGCAGTTAGGTATTTTATTTCATGATAGTGGCGGAGTCTCGTGTAGCGACCAGCCTACAAAATGGCAATTATTAAGTATTATTATCAATTTTAATATTGTTAAACAAACACAGTTTGTAAATCACGTGGCATGTAGGCGCCTTTTCATAAGCATTACTAAATACCTACTTACTTTACTTGTATGTAGGTATTTAGGTATTTTTCAAGTAAAATTTGTCTATTTAGAGATTTAGTCTATCGTTGGGTATTTAGTACTGAAGTGGGTTGTTCAGATACCTACAACAACAACCGCAGATCTAGCAGTTGGGCTAGTCTCATCTCATCTTAGATATTCATAAAATGCTGGTGCGGACATTCATAATTATGTATATATAGACAGTCATAATCTGCCGAAAATTAATTTCACGACTCCTTTACTGACACTGTAGATAAGTTACCTAAGAATATTTCTAGAAGGCGACTTAGGCACACCTAAGTCCTTATGTATGTGTAAGTATGAGACATTAATGCCAACACGTGCCGAGCACTCCTACCACACCTCTATCTGAGTGCCTGATTGCCAGATACAATGTACAAGTGGCTTACACTGATACCCATTTATCAACCACGTGTGAGCTGTCGATTAAATCGCCTCGTAGGAAACTAGGCACCCTAGAAACTAAGGAACTTAATCTAATAGGTAACGAAATTTAATCATGACTATGTTTATTATAGGACTAGTGGCCCGACTTCACTTTGTGTCGTAGTATATTGCCAGATTTAGAGGCTCAATTATTACCTTCTTTTTGTTCTCCTGAAAGGTGGACTTTTGCAGATTGCATAGTTTAGCCAATAGACCGACGATGTCAACTGTCACTCAGAGGCCTTCGGATCGTAGTCCTGCTATATTTAGGCTGGGTTGGGTGCAGAGAAAAACTAAATTTACCAACTCGAAAAGAGCAGAGCTAAATTTACCCATTATCTTATGGTTCTTGGAAATGCTAATGGAGAAAGATACTTACTAGTAATGCGCAATACTTGTTATTACTATTTACATATTTAGATACATTTTAGTCGAGAGCACCAATTGTTAAATACATTGTTGACTTATCTTAAGTACCTCGTGGAAATATACAAGATGAATTCCGTCTGAGTGACAATGAAACCTCATTTTCATTCAAGATCGGCTATAATAAATTACTATATGTAAGTATGTAGGTACTCGTACTAAACCCAGAGACTTGTGGCATTCGGTGTCATATACTTCATTATCATCTAACATTCACCTATCTGTCTGGTCTGATCTAATTTGTTCGCATGACTCAAATATTAGATCTTTTTTCTAGAAATACGAATATCCGAAGTGCTCAATTTCGTTTATCTACAAAGTTATCAATTAAGTGTGCGTTACTAGGGCAAGCAGATTATTTAGGTGAATGATTCATGTCCACCTCAGGTGAACACACTGGCTAGTGATATACTCGTACGATTGGTATGATAAAAAAGATACTCAGTATCTTAATACTAATCTTCGCATGAAGGGCGTGATGATCCATCGGCGCAGCCACGTTACGACGCATGATATAAATTTAGGCTCCTTTGTTTTAGCCAGAGAGCTTAGTGGATAAGAAAGTGCGCCTTGTGTTGCAGGTTCGAATCCAAGCATGCATATCTATCGTGGGAAATTTCAAATCTGTGTGCACACCACACTGGTGTTACGGTCGTTCATGGGCAACAGCAATCGCTTACATTAGGTGGCATCACACAAACACCCCTACATGCACTTCTCTTAGCTCGTCAGTAGGTAAGTAGGCACGTAGGTAGGTATTCTTTTTAATCGGGAGCCTCGAGGAAAAAGTACCTATGTTTCGAATTTTTCGAATATACCTGAGTATATTTCACTATCACTAGGTTTGTGATCACCAAATCCGCATTAGGTATGCGTGGTGATTAAGCCTAATCCCATCATTGTAGCGATGACTTAATTTCTATGATGGATGCCTTTGTCCTGTTGTGAGACAGTATAGGTTGATACTTTATTTTTTTACTTTATAGGTATTAAGTGATACTACCGCATCGTCCGATAACACGGTCTACGTGTCTGACAGGTAGTGTCATTACATAAATAGTCGTGATACGGTGCTCGACAGTTAAATCCGTATGTCTAGGGCGTGACAGTGATAAGCGGCACTGACGTGCCTACAAGCTGTAAAAGTAAAGGAGATAGTGTTACAGATAATGATCGAAGAAAAAACACTGACGAAATGTTGATAATGAGTTTGCAATTTAGTTAATTGCGACAATTTATGTGAAGATCAAAAAATAAGTCTTATACTAACAAAAAATCTTTTCCACTACGCGTAATAACCTTAATATTAAGACAATATAAATGAACATGTGTACCAGGCATCTGCATTAGGTATAGGTACGTTTCAGGATCTCCCGGAAAATAAAAGTCATCCTTCTCCATTCTTAATTACACACTTACAAAGCGTACGCTTTGACATCATCGGTCTGTCACAGACCACAGACGTAGACCTCTCCTATTGCTCGCCACTCCAATCGATTTTTTTGCTACTCCCATCTCTGGCTTGAGGGCTTGGATAACAATCCATGACAGACTTACCATGTCTGTCGTCACAATGAAGCCTGCCATCTGAGTTCAGAAATGTTCTTTCCGCAATTTTATACGTTTGAAGTTTTTAGCACTTCAATCAAATCATGATTGCTTTGTGTTAGCGGGCCGATCGCCTGATGGTAAGCTATATACCCGCAACACCAGAGAAGTCACAATTGCACATGGTATAATCACAGTATAACTGTGTTCTTTTCTTGAACACAAATTTGCACGTGTCAGTCCCGGAAAAGTATACCTAATTGGTATATAATTCACCTATCTGTTTAGTTAATTAACATAACGTTTAATTTAGGCTATCAAGTATCGTTCCAGTGCCTTGTCAACACGACCGGACCCCCTACAAGCAGTCACAATCTTTATTCTAGAATATAGGTTGAGTGCCGGGTGATTAATGCCTCTGACCTGCGCCGGCGCATGTTATCTCGGAATAAACTTTCCATTGGTGTTAGATGTGCAATGCAAGTATTTTTCTATCTCCTGACGTCGCTTGCTATTAATAGAACGCTTATCAGTATGGAAATAGTTTTACGCTTGTTCGGTTTATCTTTGAGAGAATAATTAAAAATTGTAATGTGCTGCGTTTAAAATAGCTTTGATCTGTGTGTTGTGTATTCGTAGGTATTTATCATAATATACTAAAATACAATAATTAGTTTTACCTATGTATTAAGTTATTCTAAAGTTTTTGTACTTATATTATTATAATCTTTTATCTAAAAGTGTAGTACGTACAAACAGTATGTGAAATAATTTCCAACAACAACACAAGTAGGTACTTACTTTTGGTTTTCGTGTGCAAAGAGAATCTAAGTATGTAGCGCTTATCAATAATTTTATACCTATCCTTATGCAGGTACACCTACTTACCTACTACTGAATTACGTCAAATCAAATTTCAAACCTGTGTGGAGAACAACGGGGGAGGCCTATGTCCAGCAGTGGACGTCTATTGGCTGAAATGATGAAATTTGAAATGTAGCGAAGTTCTAGTTATAATTACCTAGACACCTGTTGAATTTTAAAATGAAATGTTACTTTTGAGCAAACACTATTATAGATCAGTATTGTCCGCATATCTGTAAGTATTCTATCAGTGACTGACTCGTCATTATCATATGACGAGATGATGCAATGAAATAAAATCCTGACTAACGGCAGATTATCAGCTTGAGCCGAGCTAAGGTCAAGTAATGATCGATATGCGGTGTTAATAGTTGAATGCGACTTTATACCATCTTTTTGATATCAAATGTAGACAGGAGGATATAATGCGCCATAAAGTCATCAAGTTAGTTGATGGCGCCGGATGGTACTGAACCATAAAAATAAATCTGCTTATATGTAAGTAAGTAAATAAGTCCTGCAGTTTCAACAATTAATTTAAAGAGTGGTGGCACCACAATAGAACTGAATATTGACAGCGTTTTTAAGCACCACATTAGTTCCAATTAATACCACAGTCTTCACAGCTACCCTTAAAAATAAAATCTTTAAAGCATGCTAAATTCGTTACAACAAGCTTTAGAGATGTGAGCTTTAAAAGTGCCTATGTGGTTCCGCAACTTTCCGCTACGTAGCGTTCCAGGCCGATTCGCATTGGTAGAGCTCTGTATCTTACTATAGATCATCATAGATGGCGTTACTTGTGTCGTTTTGTTGGATCATTGCGTCTCTATGAATGGCCGGGTAGGGTGATCGAGTTCGGCAGACCTGAACTTCTTCAGAGTTAGATTTTTTTTCTCTCTAAGTATATAAAAAAAAAATTAATGTTGCATTAAATTAGAAAAATAAAAATATTTCTTTGATCCTGTGACATAAATTAAATGAAATAAGAAAAACACTTTACTTACATAATATTATGTTTTAAATGATATTTTTAGTAGCATACTTTTTGACCATAATATTAAATAAATAATATATGGATTTATTTATATATTTTTTTTATTGTCTCTAAAAGTTGTTCTAAAATCTACTCTATGTGTTTGCATCTAATGGATTAAAGTAATTTATTTTTATATCTTCTCGTGGCAAAAGAAAATAAATCTAAGAAGGTAGAGTCAATATTTGCTGTAATTTTTAATGGATTGTCTTGTCGAGTCAAATAGCCTAATTTGATCATTAAAGTATTTTGCCTGATATACCTAGTAAATGATTCCATATTCACTGTGCTGCTGATTATAAAAATCATCGACGTACTCATACTCATGATTAGGTACCTACGCCAAATTCATGCGAAAAATTAAATACCACAATCTGCGAGCGTCAATACTTGTTTAACGTTTAAGTGCTACTGTCTCGCTCGGGGACTACTTACGTATATCAAATGACATTGCGACAATGTATCATTGATGGCGCGTAACTGTCGGCGCGCGCGCAGCGGTAATGCGCGTAAACAGGAAAGTTCCGCGGCCATAGGTGCATGCCCTTAACCTCACCGCATTTGTTGACATTTGACTCCCATATTTTTATTTCTCGCTATCTATTTTGAGACAAACACTTATCTTGACTTTGATCTCTATGACCTTAGCTCTTCACGTGCCACTGACTTCGTAAAAGCAACATTTTCGTTTATTTACTTTTTAATGTTTGTCTAATGATAACATGTAGTGTTATGAGTATAAGGTAGTATTTCATTGGGGTGATATAATTGAAATGCAGAAATAGAATTAAAATAATGTTTTTTATTAACTTACTTTCTCTCTTGTTCACAAATTGTGAAATCTTTTTAACGATAAAATATAACAATGCGACCTCAGTAAGGCTCGATACAACATCTCTTATACAATAATAATTATTTACTCTTTAATATCACAAATAGTCTTATAGGCTACTTTCATTAAAGCTTTCAAGTTAAACTTACGGACTATGTTTCCCTACACTAATCAATCGTGAGATCTGCAGTTGTTTTCAACTTTCACATGAGCAACACAAAACTAGGATCAGGCGAACACTTGAGGAGCGGCGGCTCCGAACGGTGCTGGAACAGATGTGACCGCGGAGCCGGGTCCGCCAGACCCGACTGGCGCGTCTACCACGGCCGCCAGACCACGGGGCTCTTGGTGAACTGCTGAGCTGGTGGTGCAGTCCAGGGGCGTGTGCATGTGCACCGGCGACGCCGGCGGCGAGGGGCTCACGTAGCCGGAGGACGACGAGGAGGTGGACAGCGCCGGGCTGGGCGGGCTGGCCGGGGGGGTGTCGGCTCCGGCCGCGGCGCGCTGCATGTCGTTCAGCTTGTGTCCGAGGTGGGTCATCAACTGGGTTCCTAGCCTCACATCCACTCCGGGAATTGAAGCCAGGCAGCGGGACACTTCGTTGGCGGCGTGAGTAAATCCAGCACGGAAGCGGTCGGCGTCCACGGTCGGGTTGAGGGACAGGCGGCGCTGACGGCGAAGTTTGTGCAGATGACGGACGGTCAATTCCAAAATATCGGCTTTCTCCAATTTGGCGACGTTCTCGCCTTCGGACTGAAGGGCGCTGACCATCAGCTCCTTGAGTTCATCGAGGCAGCGATTGATGCGAGCGCGCCTCTTGCGCTCGAGCATCGGCTTCATCACTTTGCGGTATTGATAAGTGCGCGAGACGGGCTGCGGGCCGTCGTCCGCGTGCGAGTAAGCGATCTCGTAAGACATGGTGAGTTGTGTGAGTGAGTGGGTGCGTGCGTTAGCGCTGAGCGTTGAACGCGGAATGCGGTGCGAGCGGACGGCGGGGGCTTATATAGGGAGCGGAGGGCGCGCGATCGTGGGAACGCACGGAGACGTCGAGTTCCCACACGCGCCACCTGTGCGGAGCAGCTGCCGGCGGGGCGCGGGGGGCCACGCGCCCGCCGCGCGTGCGCGCCGTAAACAATCGCGCCCGCGCCGGGCACGCTCACGCTTGCCGGGCCGCGCCGCGCCGTGCGACCCGCTACCGGTCGCCTAACTCGCCTAGGTTACCTCTTTTAGAGCACTGATTGAAATATGAAGGGATTGAGCTCAGTATAAGCCGTGTATGTTAATTGCACCACATGCACCTTATCTTTTATGGGGTAGGTAGAGCTTATTGACAATACTGCGAATGTTTACAATATTAGTGTTTAGTTATGTGTGTTAAATTTTTACTTTGCCATTATTAACGTCTCTTATTATGACATGTCAATTAATCTATTTTGAAGCATATATGTATAATTATAGTTCGATTTCGATACTTAGTAACCTTTTAAAATCTGACTTAATAATCACACAGCCAACAACTACTAATAAAGTACATTGATATTCGACACACCATTGAAAACGATGTAACTTATTAATAAAAGAACGAATCGCATCGGGATCGGGAAAAAAACTTACAGACTTTCCTATTTCGTAGCACTTCGTAGCGCGTAGTTACAACCGCGTAGCACACGTTTTGCATCGTAGATTTTTCTTGGAGAGGATTTATTTCTCCATTGGCACATCCAGTGTCTAATTAAGAGTGCGGATTTATGCTTGACTGTTGCAATGTAGAGTAGAGCTAGCCGTAGAGTGTGCAGATCAATCACGCCGCGCATTGTGCTGGCTCAATTATCCGCTGCGCTACCGTGCGCCCGCGCCGATCAATCACGGATTATGCGCCGTAATAATTATTGACAGACGAAATCGCTGACCGCCATTACGCCCCAAATAAGAAGATCGCTTGCCTAATGATATAATGGTGGACTCGTCGTTAAGCCTATAGAGGGAATTGTATGGTAACATTGAGGCGTGTACACTTAAGGTTGCAAGTGAATTTTAATTGTAATGAAAGTATGGAATTGATGGATGGAGGTGTGGTAACTGTAATTACCTATATTATAGGGATTGTAATTACATTACATTTTGTTTATTGATTTGTATCTCGGGTATGCATGTGTTTATTTATTTTTACGAGAATTTTGGTTAACTTACACAAATACAAAATTCTTACATGAAACAAATCTTTAATATTTAGTTACAGTCACCTATTGAGTCATGTATACTGCATGAGTCATATTGTAATTTAAGAGTTTTTAAATTCATGCAACATCTTACACATTGACCGTGCGTGTAAAAGTGACTTTGCAGATTTAGTTGGATATTGTAAACAAATGATTGCGAAGTCGATTTTTTCCTCTATCGCTATCGTATTATAAAGATCATTATCAGTCAGAGTTTGGTGGTGGTTTATGTTGGAGGAAAAATAAGATCTTATTTATGTTTGTCTCTGCTTCACGCCCCGCTACAAAAGTTAAGCCTTTAGATGATCTTGACTAAACCTTGACTCCTACTTTATTTATAGATTACTCCTTATCGCACACAAAGTTACAGATCTTAATACTAGAGTCATATGCTAATACTATGAAGGTGATTTTATCCCTAATAGAGATCAGACAACCTTAGGGTAGAGGAAAAGTATAGCCAATCAAATATGGGGTTGGAAGTGCAAGTTATTTATAATGAATGCTAATATCACTTATATTAAAACATTGTCAAAATGATTTTACTCGTAATGCAACAATATTTTCATTAAGTAACCTTATATCATTCCGACATCGGCGGAAGATGTGGCGCCAGGTTCGGTTCCACGGTTACGATACGATATCGTATTGAAAGGGACGTTCACCGGCCGTTAAATTGATGCAAATACTGCCGGGATACTTACCTACTGCGCGTGCGCGGCGTGAGGCGACGAGGCTCAAGTATCGTTATACAATTGGAGTCATTATTGTTTTGAATTTTGTCTCTATACTTAAGTTATTTAGTCAATTTGGTAGGTAGTCTTTTATTTTGAATTGAGCCTAGTATCACATTAAAAGTATTTAAAATGAATTAATTTGACACTGCTACGGATATTGTACATATAAGGGTGCTGTACATTTAAGGAAATCATCATTCATTGATTGTTTCATCATCATGGAAATGAAAATGAAAACCAAAACCTACTCGGAATAAAGAATTGCATCAAATTAAGTACAGTAAATAGATTTGAGTATCTACCACTTTTTCTGAGTAAAATGTGTATGAAGTTTTTTTTTTCTGAGTCATAAAACCTATGCGTATAATATAAACGAAGTTGCATGTCTCTCTTGTAATGCTAAGCGCCGGCGCCCGCGGTGTCCGTTAGCAGGAAACACCCATCCTTAAGCACTGGAGACAATACCCAACGATATTGTTTAACATTCTCTATACACCCAGCCGTGTGAACCAAAACATCTTTCTCAAGAGATTATCCCAAAACATGCTTTAGAGGAAATAATATTATGGAACTGAAAGTCATAATATGAACTTTGTTATGGCTGCATTTATTGAATAAGTATTGCTATAACAGATTTTTCCGGGTTAGATATTACTAATCATAATTTGTGTTGGTTTTATGTCTGACTGCGCTTTAAATTTTCGCGTTGTTAAAAGTACGAGTATATGGCGGTATTCGTCGTTCCAATTAATGATGTTATCATGACCAAACGCACTTGAAACTTGATGATAATGATAAATAAAAAGTCCAAACTAATGATTTGTTCAAACCCGTTCCAAGCAGGTAAGTTTAAAGTGTCCAAATTTACAATAAAAAGTATCTAGACGGCACCCCACTTTTAAAGGCTCGCGTGGGTCGAACGATTTTGTTTGTTTGTAAACATCTTTTTAAAAAAGTAAAGGATTCTTGTTGAGTGCCGCGTGCGTGGGCGCAGGCGCACTCCTACGCACCTCGGCAGCCGAGAGTCGCTGATGCTTTCTCCGAAAACACCCACTTTAACACTGGCCTTATCTCAATTTATTGTTATGGGGCATATCAATATTGACGCGACTCCAAATAATATATTTGATGAAAAAAAAGGAGTTAAGGTTCTCACACATGACAACCTCCGCACTCCACAACCATAGAAATCAGAATCATAAGGGTTTGGGCACAGAAAAATATGCGCGGCTTTTGTTTACAATGATCGACCACGGTGAACAAACGGAGTGTATGAATAAGATATCTTTGAAGACCTAAAAATGCTTTAGATGCTAAACCAAGATGTTGTACGAGTAATGACTCACGTGACATTAATAATCAAGTCTTGTCACTATATGATAATGTATTACAAACGATACCGCCAAATGGACTCACTTTCTTATAATTTTTTGTTTAGATTTCAGTTATTGTTTTACTTTTCTTAAGTTTTTCTTCTTTTGTCACATAAGTAAAAGAGTGTGACCTGTGCAGATAGAATGCATTTCGGTGCATTGTATCGCTATCGGTTATGAATTGTGATAAATTCTAGGAACGACTCTGATGTGATACGCTGGACGATAACCCGAACTTGAAAGATAGAAACTGAGGTTGTTTTGCTGGATGTGACTTTTTTGTCAACTTGTAAGTGAACAACCTTATTTTTAGTTCAGTGTCCTGTGATATCTTAAAGTCGTTGATGAGACCAAAGTGTAGTAGAAAATATCTTGCATTTGAAGAACTATGAATGAGTTATCATATCATGAGTCAATATCAGCGTCTTAACCTTAGTTGAAAAGGATAAAAAATCTGGGGTGATTTTTTAATTGAGAGTGTTAACACTTTTTTTAACAACTTTTTATTGATTCAAGCTGTACGTATATACGTTATATATGTTTAGTTGGGGTCCTTTTCATCCTCAAAACCGTTACCGACCACTTTTGCAAGTGAAAATTGATAAAAAATTCTTCAGCATATCATAATAATATAACTTGAGTAAGTAGGTACCTACCTACATCAATTACCCGCGCCTAGATTTTACCCGCGTATTTTCTGTAAAATTCTCAGAAAAATTTCCCCAGCCGGTGATACCCCAGAGGAGAAGAAAATTAGAATGCACTTATATAATAATCGTGCCGTAATGTTTTGTTATGGGTTTGACAAGTGTTTTCCTACTGCGGGGCCGCGGTAAATCCTCTGAGGTGAGACGACGCGGCTCGCTAATTTTTTGCGCGAACTTCCTTGTTTTGATAATATGTTCGCGAAATCCGGTTTAATACAAACTTGCTGAGGCATGTGGTGGTACCTCCCAAGTAATTGGGGAGGGCCTGACTCCACTTGTTGTTATGAACATTGGACTTTGGTCAATTAGACTTGGCTTCAAAATGCGGATGTACTGATGCATTAAATATAAGAGATTTCAAGATGTGGCACTCCGGAGAAGGTATATTTCGTAATAGGATATTACTATTACGATAAGACTAGGTACTATTTACGTTTTACATTTACAATACAAATACCTAAATAGTTGTTTTAACAGTTCTTTTAAACAAATTTTATCGATTCCGTAAATATGGTCTCTACATTCATAACAATAACACAAAGTCTATTGTAATCTACTTAATTTTTATACAAAACCCGTTTATCAATGTGAGGTGGCTCCTATAATTAGGTACAATTGCGTCTATAAATAGATAAACAACTATGAACCTTGCTGCGTTTACTTAAGAACTTTTACATTTTATACTGGTTTCATCCTACAGGTTTGACTGGAAAATCCGTACAAGTCTAGCAATAACAATACCACTATTTTTATCGATATTCTCACGAAATTAATGTTGCTTAAGAAAACTAAGCCATGTGTCTTTATAGATGACTTAAAGGTCTTAGAGCATAAATTAAAGATAGTTCGTGTTTTATCGAACCAAAATCCGTGAAAGTAACCGTAGCTAACGAATTTTAGTATTTTCTTAAGTTTTTTTTTCCAGAGATAAGTTTTGACCCTATACAAATTCCTATAATATTCTGATTCATTAAAAAAACGTTCGATGCACGTTCGAATCTTCTTCTAAAGTACCTACTCAATGGCCCCAGTTAGTAAAAAGTTAGTAACATGTAACAGATGCCGTAAAGAAAAATCGCCTTTACTTGTCACTACTATGTTGCAGCAAACCTCGCCTCGTGGAATCTTTTATAACCAGTATTATAAAAATTCCACTGTCCTAATGTGTCGCGGAACGGAAAAATGTCAATTAGTCACTAATCACACGGCGCGCACGCTATTACGCGCGGCACGCGTTGCCGGCGCTTGCGCACGGGAACAATGACGTTGACTTATGGTTAAGTTAATCGATCTTTAACTAGGGTTAGGGGAATGAGATCTGTGGCACAGCATGGAGGAGGCGTATGACCAATAGTAGGAAGTAATACTGTTGAGTGATTAGTTGTTAGAGTAAAATTGAATGGAGTGAATATAACTGATAGCTGTAGTGGGAAGTAGGGTTCGGACTTAACCTCTTAAGATATTTTCAATAACATGCCACTTATGTGTTTTTATTACGTAGCCATTATTTAATAATAATGTCATTCTAATTAATTGGGAGTTAATAAGAAACCATGTATTTAGGTAGTTACGACCTTCGTTTATAAATACAAAAATGCGCATTTTTTGTACTGCAGACAATATTGTAGGTACTTTGGTTATCTATTAATTGCGTATTCAAAGGAGATGAAACGTCATTTCACACATACGTCAAACTAAAACACGTAGTAGGCATTGTTAACCTTGTATTGTTTATTGATTTGATTATTTTAGGCAGTTATACATAGCTTTTAGATATAATAACCTGTAGTTAACGTATAGTTAAACCAACCGCGGTGCAACTGCTCTATCACCATAATTGCATATTAACGATCATCGGAAAGTTTAGCCAATATCTCGGTTGTGAAAACACTGATAACACTAATTTCGGTTTATAGATTCTCGGTAATTTAATAACCTGCAATAAAATTAAGAGCCAGTCGTTAAATATAATCTTTCTTAAAACTAACTTGTAAAACTTGTCATGGCGGCGCCTTCATTTGGCGGGCTTGATTTGGACACATTTACCACAAGCTGTGAATTTATATTAATTTAATTATCCACTTTTACTATTTAACTGAATTAAACAGTAATGTTAAATGCATATCAGATGTTAAACTATAAAATGGAGCTGTCACCCCAATAAGAAGCTTAAACACTTTGATGAAACTCTAAATAAACACAAGTGTTTACCGCATAACAATAATATTATTATTATATAATAAGTACAGACAGCGTCACGTCAATTACTAACCCCTTACTAAAAATGTTACTTGTCTCTTAGACAAAAGGGCGGTCCAAAGTCCAAGAGAATAACGTAATGTGACGCCGTTTGTACAAGGTGTATATATATTTTTTACTATATTTTCCTGTTTGTTTAATTACTTAACAGATCCGTTGGAATATTCTATCGCAATCGAAAAAGTTGTGCTAAATTTTCCTCCAATAATGGAGTAAACGATTTAAACTCTATTTACTGTTCGCCGATAAAGCATCCAGGTCATGTCCGATTCAGAATCGTCTGCACTTGTGGTGATAATAGGAATTTTCCTATTTATAATTAGACTTGTTTGTTGAGCACAAACGAGCTCAGTGAGCACGCGCACAGTTACTCATTGATGCTTATTTAAACATAATTATCAGATAAATAAGTATAACGTGATATTGTTGCTATTTTTGTCTCTGTTGACGTGTTGTTGCGGTATCTTGCGATAGCAGTAGTATGACAACATGTGAACTTCGAAAATCCATGAGTAAACTGTCATAATATGGAAAAAATACCGGCTCGTTATATACCTACGTACCAGTAGTGTCTCCATAAGAATATCACTATCTCTTCGATGAATCTCTATACACAAAACAGTATTGCCTCTCCGCAAAAATGTAAGTACTGACTTCACAAGTATATATTTTTTTAGGTTATGACTTAGGCATCTTCAGGAAAACAGTGCAGCTTAAAAGAGTACCTTTTAAAAAACCGGAACGCATTGGGTGTTCACCTATTACCAGGGGACCCTCTTGCTAGTTGAAGCCTCAAGCATAAAAAATAGCAGCAGTAAATATCACTGCCATTTAAGAATCTTTGAACGGACCTCTAGCCTAGGCTAGATCTTCACTAGATGGTCATTCATTGAAGTATTTAAATTCATATTATGAAATATAAAATCCTATGTAAACTCATTATACCTATTATATTGTTTCAAGCAATTAATTTTACTGCATAACCTAGTAATTTCCCCATTCCCCACATTACGTAGGGGTTTCCTGCTCTGTAACCGAATATAAATAAGATTATCTTTGGAATGTTTCCCGGTGACATCAGGACCTGGTAGGGATACGACTGAGAAAGTCGTATCAAATACCGGGAAATACATATTGGTCATTAGTGCTACAAGCTTGCAGAAGTATATCTACCTTCATTATGAAAGACGAGTAAATTTACCAAATTATTGTTATTTTACATAAATATTCGCTTGTGTTTATTGTTACGATAACTAGTTCTTTGTGTTTGTTGTTTATTTGTTATTAAACTAAAAGAGTTGAATAGCCTCCGAAATTACGTCTCAATAGTAACCAAGTAAATACTAATAGCGAAGACACAATAGATAAATATTTTGTTTCTATGAAGTAGGTGGCTAGTCAGAAAGGCATATTAAAAAACATAAGAATAACACTATCATTATGTATGATTTTTACGTATATACGTACGCCATAATATCAGTGGAGTCAAAAAGTGCGCTGGAGTTTTAAAAAGGAATACCTACTTACGCTCTTGAAAGTTTGTGCATTGCAATTGGTTTTATAAACAATACTACACGTAAAGCTACTACAATCTGCCAAAAACTAAGCCATTAGTCAATTAAATTTAGTTTAATATCTATTGAGAAATTTATATACCTAGGTGCTTTAGTTCACAACTTGTGGTTGTCTGTATCTGAAGCGGAAAGAGATATACTCATTTTATTTTTGTTTGACTGCCGTCTAACCTTATTACAAACTTGCAATTCTAAGTACTAATTAATGGTTTTACGCTAATTAGTTCTTCTATTACATAGTGAGTCAGGAACACGTGACAAAATACTACATAGTAAGTAATTTACGCGGCAGTAAATAAAATGTAGTCATTTTGTACTCGTAAAATTTTAATTTATTATAACTAAATTAGTGTCATGAGTTCATGACTCATGATCCTGCTTTGCTTGGATGGAAGATATGAAACTTTCAATACAAGGTATGTTATAATCACTTCCTAACTTAAGACGTTATGATTTTTTTTTCATTTGAAATTTCGCTAGATGTTCTATTGTAATCAGTCCGTGGCAGTTGTAGTATTTTTTGCTAATTCGTTTCATAAAATTTTCTTTTAAGAATTAAGTGCACTTAACTCAGTAGTGCGTCAGAAAATTCGCACTATTCGTCTCAGGCTCTAGCAGTAGCATTATATCAGTCAGTACAGATTATGTTTATAAAAACATAATCTGTACTACGAGTAGGTAGATATAAGACGGCGCAAACCACGGGCATCTCCTAAACATTGGCCATCGGTTCTTTGAGTCCATTGCAAGCCATGAAAGTGGTTCGGCGGATTCGATGCCAGTCCAATGGAATGTCCTATGTTCCTGAACCATGATATTTTCGCTTTCCAAAACGTTTTACAGCAATCTTATAAAATATAATGGAGTTGAATGGGAATAATCATAAAATATTGGTGAACTATTGATGAGGAACACTTCATCAAATAGTTCACCAATATTATGTTAAACAGTGAACAGTGAGCTGTAGTCAAACAGACTAAGATAATGCTGGAACGACGAAACCCCAGTTAAGTTTGGCACATGACACTTGACACACAAGTGGCATGGTGCAATGAGCTAGCGAAGTAGTTGTAATGTATGGACCTCTAAAACCTTAACTACAAGTGTACGCCATAGCAGCGCGTGCGCAAGGCCACGTGCGGGCCAGCGTGCGCGAGCGCCGACAGGCCGCCGTCGACACGTCACGTTGCCGATCAGCCGAGCCGGTGCTTACACTGTAGGTATACCTATGCTGATAAATTTTAGTCGTATTGTTGCCGAACCCACTGGCTAAGACAGCACTATTCGTGTTAGATCTGGCACTAATTTTCGCACGCCAAAACTTTACATTCACCTTTTTAGCACTATTTAGGCATCATTTGAAAAGTCAAAAAAATCTAGTTGCCTTTTCACATTCAACCCAACATGTGATATAAAAACATTGGCTGCAGATATAGGTTCTTGATATAGGCAAGTAATGTTAATTCCTCACTTCTTCTTACTCTCTTAATGAAAATATAATCTTAACGTTAAGAGTTATATTTCCACTTCACGCAGACCTATGCGCTATCTATAGGTATCTTATATCATTACCAGTTGCCACACATTACTTTCAATTTAAATGAAAATCAAAATGAGGTTATTTAAAATCTAGAGTATACGTGTCCTAGTGCATATTTGTGGTACATTCGATGCTAATTATGTCACCACGTGTGCGTTGCGACATGGCGGTTTTCCTCCGCGCACACCCGCGCAGTCACGTATAGTCTAAAGCCTAAACGATTATTGGCTTAGGCAGGGACTAGTATGAAAATAGCCAGTACCTTCAGAACTCTAAACAAATGACAAACTCGGTGCACCCGTACCCGCATACTACAATTAGGCCACACATGTACGTACAGGGGGCAATGATTCGATAGAACGTGTCGTGATATAAGGCAGAGTTGAGGCTAGCAGGCCACGGAGTAGATCCGCCGATGCGACGGACGGACCAAATAAAGTAAGCGGCGAGCTCCCCGTTAATGCTTGCAAGTGCATCAAACTGACAACTAACAGGCCACATGGCGAGACAGTGTGGGGAGAATAACAGCCAGGAATGCAACTGCATGACCGCCATGATTCCTCTGTCAAGAGCATTAGACGACAAGACATATACTTGTAGATGAGGGCCGCTACCAGTGATCACGTCGTGATTAAGGTCATTATCATCATCATCTTTAGCCGTTTTCAACCAATTGGTGTAGGCCTCCTTCAATCTTATCCACTTTGTTCTATTTTGGGCAGGAGATTATCCAGTTGTGCCCGCCGATCTTTGCTCGTGAATGACGTATTGGATTTACTGCAGCTTTGATCCTTGATAGATGGTACCAACATAAATCGAACTACTGTTTATACTTATTAAAAGTATGTATTATTAACAGTACCTACGTGACTGAGTAGCCGTCGACCAGCTGATGATTATGTATGCGGTAAACAAAAATTATAAACAGCACCTAATGTAATTTGAGTTTCAAGGAATTTTGCGTTTTGACTCATCATAATACTGCCGAAGATGTGTTTACTATCATTACCACATTATGTACCTACGAGGTACATTATCTGACTTGATCATCGAAACATATAAATGCCTTCATCATCATCTTAGCCAAAAAAAGTCATAGGCCTCTCCAAATATATCCAAAAATGATCGGTTCTGTGCCACCCGCATTCATACGATCCCGCGATCTTTCGCTGAGTCGGTCGGTAAGAAGTAGGTAGTACCTTATTTGAGATTTAATCAACTTTAGTTGTATAAAAAACATTAAATGAGAAAGATTGCACAAAGTTTAATGATACAACTTAACACAAAGGTCAATGACGAGCACGATGATGACACTCAAATGTATATTTACGTTAGAGTAGGTAATATTTTTTATCTTGAAGATAATTGTTATTTAAACGAACAACTCTACTCACAAACGTGCTTAGTTTTGTTCGATACATACAAATCACGTAAATCTTACTAAGTGTAGTTGCCACGCGCCCTCCGCGCCTGAGTCATGCGATGACATGACCCCGAGCGCGCGTGCTCAGGCATGCGCCTGCGCAGCCCTTCACCGCGAGCCATTTTCGCATCTATTGCAGCCATGATAGAGTTCATATTTCCACAATGGTATTTCAGATCAAAGTTAGTTCTGTTGACGTTAGCGCTAACCGCACAATATCATTAAAATACATTATCGTCATCCCAGCCACATCCTTCCTCATCGGCTTGTTATATCTTGCGTATTTCAGCTATTTCCGTCATAACATTCGTGTTATAGTGTTTGTTAACTAATGCCTATATTTGGAAAGCATTATCATCAAGGAGGTTAGATGTGCAAAAATAAACAGGAGTGGCAGTTCTACCACAACACGGTTGCAATAATTTACATACCTAACGTACTTGTCTAAAAGTGTAAGGCTGCTGTATTAGTTCATAAAATTTAAATTGATCCTTTATGCAACATATATATTAACAACGATTTAAAAAAAATCTCAATAATTCTCTCTCATTATATATCATTCTCTATCATATAAATGGTGCATTGTACGTACGAACCTTTTCATTTAAACAAGTGGTTTTTAAAGTTCTCTCCTGTTTTACATAAGTATTTGGCAAACTACTTAACTAATGAATATTTCACGCGTTTCTCAGAATCACGTCTAATCTAAACTATGGTTCTTACGCCGTAACAGCGTATGTTTTCCTCCTTTTCGCATTCGTAATATAAAGAATTTACATCGGGAAATGGCTATTCTCGGAGCTTAGGTCGTCTGGTCCCTGGACTTTACTGATACCATCTCACGGACCAGATCTTCGGAATGACGGTACTTTAGATTAATAAAGTCACAAACCAGTTCTGAGCTGAGGCGAATGTTAATTGGATGACGCGTCCGTGAAATGTGACCCCGAGGTGTGAGAGTGACGTCGATCCGTTACGTCATACCGTATCATTGGGTTGAATACAGCCCCTTTTATCTTCTACTTTTTTTACTAATGCGTCATCGAATCATCTCGAATAAAATGTTTAGAGACCGATGACGTAAGTTGTTTATATCTTAAAGTGTTTTGGATGTCAATAGGTACCGAGATTGGTATTGAAGTAATTTTATTAGGTGCGTCTAATTCAATCCATGTTACATTTCATTGATCATGTTTAAAATGACGACTTTATATTATATTACGTAAGATTTTCTTTTGTGTAGTTAGGTAGTATTTATCGAATCTTAACAAGATACCGTGAACCACTTCAATAAATGGTGGGTGGGTGGTGACGTTGATACCTACTTAGGTGTAGCAAGCGCTAAATTTGTGGAACATCTACATCTAGAGTACTGGATTTAGGACTCCATTCGTTTATAGTATGTATGTACTTATAACATGGGTTTAATCGTTACTATAAGAATATACTGAAGAAACTGACTTTATAATGCCAATAATACTAATGCATCGAGACCAGCGGATGTTGCCATTTGTCCAAGTGTTAAACCAAAACCGATTTTGTTGTTATAACGGTCTCTATGCCTAATCCTCCGGTCATTTGTGTTCATTGGCGTCTCGGCAAATATTATCTTAGCTGCCGATGCTTCTGCCCGTCGGCGGCTCCCAAAGAAGTCGGCATGTTTGTCGCCACGGTGGCGCCGGTTTGCAACCCCTGCCAAATATTTGAGACCAGAACGCCACTTTTAACTAATGACTTACATGTGCGTGCAATTTTTTCGAGCATTTCTTTCAACGCAAAAGATAATGCGCTTTTGCAAACGCGTCTACTTCGACATCTTTGACTTAGATAAAGTAATCAAAAATACTTTAATTGATGTAAGTACATAGTTTAAGTTGCATTCAGGTCCAAATTAGTCCATAGTTATCGTAAGCTTCTATTTCAGATGTTATTTATCTGTTTTTAACCATATAGGTATCTTAGTTTTATTCGTGTAGCATTTTTGTGGCATAAGTTCTTTAACCGATGCTTGCATAAAGAGGAAATACTACAAAGATTTACTATCTTTTCTTTGCTTACTTATGATTATGGCAACTAAGTAATGAGTCTAATGACGCACAGAATTAGCGTATTATCAAGCACATAATTAATTAAGGAAGTAAACTGACGTGCAGAGTATTGAACCTTCAGTATTTCCTAGACTAACACCAATAAACCGCAGTTAATTAAGATAATGTCTTTATATCAATCAAGTGTCAAAAGCACGTAACAAGAGTCACACGCGTCGTTTACCTCTATAAACGCAATTCCCCTAGAAACGGTATCATAAAAAAGATCACGAAAATCACCGCCTACACAATGAAGTTAGTGTTATGAAGTAACTGTTAAAGATAATAAACAGGCTCTTTACACGCGTTATCTGGCGGCATCTCGAGTATCGGCACTCGAACAATGGCGGAGAGACAATCCCCGCCACGTGGTCGTAACTAATTTTTCCCAGAAACATAAACAATAGACGACAGGTACAGAGGCAAGTGCTCTAAACAAAACAGATTACACGAACCAGTGCGTCCCCTAGGGGTGCGTCTGGCGCCAATTTTTTCTTCCTCTAGGTGTCGGGACAAACGACGCGCGATGTCTGGCCTTTGTAAGTGCTCAAGTGTCACACTTGAGAGCTAATGACATGTCTCGAAATAGACATTTGCAACTCTGGTGGCATCGACGCCAACACTTGCGAAAACGTACCAGATCACCTACTGATGCACATAACCATAATCCTTTTTATACAGATGCAGATGGCTTTCTTGAAGTAATTACACTATTGGCAAATCTTATTTATCCTAGCCATTCGTAATGTAACATTTGCTTTCCTTTTGTTACCTTCAAAGGAAATAATAACTTCATACACAAGCTAAGTCATTATTACCATTTGTTGTATGCCACCAAATCGTAATGGACTACCGGGTTTATTTAGGATTTCTAATAACTATAGCATTGTAATGCGCAGAAGCGAGTAATTTTGGTCTTTTGCACGTTTCTGCCCAAACCGAATTACGGGATTTCCATTCTGGAGAGATTCAGACACAAAGATCGCCGGCCCACGGCACAAAGCATTCACAAACACCATGAAATTGTGAATATATCCGGGATTCTCTAAAATAGGATCTTTTATTACTTTGTGTAACTGTTTAAGGCAAGAGAATTCCAAGAACGCAATAAAACCCTTTTTGGTGAAGTGCAAAACTATCCACGTGCTGCCGACAAACGGACAAGCGACTTTTAGGGTCCACTTCTCATTAACTCAAGGGCATGTTGGAGATAAACGCCTAAAGGTCTTTTGGAGAGCCGCTTCGTACTTCAATAATTTTACGATTCCAAAACTTATATTCTATTGTGGAAGGACTTTTATGGGCAATTTTTGGTTTTATTTGGGCTTAAAGGTTTACGGCGCATTTGTGTTGTCACCGCGGTTTATGGCGGTAATTATGACGGCTAGATGCGACAATCGCGTTAATGTGCTTTATATGGAGCCTTTTAGCACAATCTTAACAAACGACCTTTTTGATTTTAACATAAAGCTGAGCATGTATTTTTAAGTATTTATAGACTTCTCGTAAAATGCTTGCGCAAACCATTTTATGGTTTTATCGTTTTATATTGTATTCCGTTTACGAATAGGTATTGTAAATGTCAGTGTTAAGTTAGTTTTCCTAGGATCGGTCAACTTTCAAGTCGGTTTTATGTCTATTTTTATTCTGGTTCATCAGTGAATGAGATTGATAAAAAACGTTAAAAAAAGAACATAGGTTAGAGATCTGAAAATGGTTATAGATTTATAGCTGGTGACTAAGTACCTTCGATTACATTAAAGAAAGACTCAATGTTTTATTACAGAGTGATAGTCTTGCAAAATAAAACAAACCTTATACCAAAAGTGTAACCGGAACTTGAGCCGACAGATTTAAATAGTGTTTTGGCTTTATTGTATTCAAATGTAGTAAACTGATATCACTTGAAAACGCCAAATTATGCCCCAATCTGCATATTTCTTGCAAAATAGACTTTATTTCTATGGTGTTTCCTACCGAAAAGGTTCTCAAGCGTAATTTACTCCAGTATGGAAGAGCGCCATTAATTGCTAGGTGTCACTCAGCATTCCAAAGTTAATTTATAGGATCTTCCAATCTTTTATTTATAACCCGATCCACCTATCATTTGCATGAGACCACGATGGCTCAGTAGCTGTATTCGGATTACGGTGATTAATTTTGTGTTTTTACTGATAGTATCTCGTATAATAACCGGGTACGGCGCTATGTCTGAAAAACGCCGTGAGATTGTATGAGACGTTATAAAATGTGTCGTTTTTAATGTCCATTAACATTTTATTGGTCCATTCTTTTCCAGATATTGCTCTTGCTTTGCATGTTTATAGGTAGCGTACATCATTTTAATGATATGACTTTGATAATAACGTTTAAGAACAACTGTATTCTACATAATTAAATAAAAATGTATTGAACGTTTTTAAAACAGTCTATAAGGAGGATACAGAAAATGACAGTTTTTGAAATAAAATAACTTACAGCGAAAAATGCATCGGGCGATGCAATATTTCACTTTTATAAATTGGTTTGCACCGCCTTACTCCATTACCAATACACTGTTTTTCTCCTCTGCCGCAAGGTTGTCCGCAGAATATTGCTATAGGCGAAAATACTGACTTGAAGCCTAATGTTTTTTATTTGGTAGGTGGCAGACGAGCACACAGGTCACCCGATGGAAAGCGTTTTCCGCCGCTCATGGATACTCGCAACACCAGTGGAGTCACAAGTGCGCTGCCAACTTTTATGCCCCCCTTTCCCCAAGATTGGGCCTCTGGTACTCACATACTCTCAGCGAAATAAAGCACAGATTCTGCATTTGTTACTTATATCAGTACATTGTTTTTATGCGATAAATATTATTTTTATCATTACCAAACGAGTATTACACGAAAACAAAGTCCTAACACCCAAACAATGATTTATGGCAGATACCACATCAGAGTCTTGTTTTTCTCGACCCAAACATCACGGTCTCGTGACCAGTCGCATTTGGCAAGCGAGCATTCGATACCATCACCTGATGATTTGATTTCATCGATAAGCCGCTTCCTATAATACTCGACTTAGAAGCCGACGACTGGGCGTCGGATCGTGTACCACAGATTAGTATCTCGGAGCCGGTTATCGGCCGTCTTATTTACTGCTCTGATATTAATTCACCGTAATTATCGGACACGACCGCTACCACTCGCCCGCGGCCTCAACAAACACCTAATCTCATAATCTTTCTAATGACTACCGGGCGTCTCGGCGGAGACACTTCTGAGAAGTACCTACGCGGTATTAGCCACCGTACTTATTGCGGAGACGAGGTGTGTTTAGCTGTAATGACGAAGGGACGCTTGGCGCATGTCATGTACGTGAAGAGAAGTGGGAACACTGTTGACTAGGTATGTAGGGTTATTTTTAAAACATCACCCACATCGTAGGATTACAAAAGTACCTAACAGCATGAACAACATCTAAGTTCTAAGAAATTTGATAAATCTCAAGTAAAAATTTCGCTTGATCATTCTAAATGATATTTTTCCGAAATTGACTTTTAAAAATCTTAAAATGTAAGAACATAATATAATGGAAGGCTTTTTCCATAAATAATACAACTTTTAACTTATATGTAGAGGAATATTGGATTCGTGGGCAGCCACCAAAGATAGATCTCAAAGAATAACCCAAATACGCAAAAAAATGTGCTGCTGTATTATATTTGGAAATGCGGAGCTAGGATTTCAATACTTCCCTCATACAGGTTTTTTATTACATCAGTACCTATCTGGGTACAAGATTGCTTGAAATTTAACTAACTTAAATACCAATCAATACCATAAGTAAATAATGCACTTAAAAAATCAGCGAAGGGCTCGGTTAGTTTAATTGGTAGAACAGCCACCCGGAACGTGGAAAGTTATGGGTCTGAGAACCCTTCGATATTTTTTAAAGTGCATTATTTACTTAAGAATAAATTGCAAAAATTGCTATACCGAAAATAAAAAGGAAATTCCATGGCAAATAACATAACGAAGATAACAAATATCGCAATTTTACAATTATAATTCTACAAGAGCCTTAAATGTGAAATAAACAAGAGTCACAAAAACTATCCATTTTTTGTCAGTTTGACGTGATATATAATTGCATAGGTACCTATGTAACAAATTATTGTAATTTATGCACGTTTCAGAAACCACAAATTTAAACTGAGCTGTTAATTTTCCTGCTTGATTCAAGGAACGCAAATGTTGCGGTTTTCCCCAAAATATTATGACTTTTCTGGCTAATACTATTGCGTAAAGTGGGATTATGAGAGAAGTGTAGTATCACCATGAGGCTGCACTTATGCGGGTTAGTCAGTAATTGAAGACCAAAGTGCATGTGTGATTTCCTCACATCCTCAATTACCAAGATGGACTTTGCCTCCTATTATTTACATTCATAATAATGGCGCCTATGAGTATGAACGTTCGTCATAAAAGATTAACTTACATCAATATTACTTTATAAATTACAAAATTATATTCGAACTAGCGGCCGCCCGCGACTTCGTCCGCGTGGAAAAGTAACTTTTTACCCCCTTTTTAACCCCTTACAACCCCCTTTTCGCAATAAAAAGTAGCCTATGTTCTTTCTCAGGGTCTAGATCATCTGTACCTATACCAAAATTCATTTAAATCCGTTTAGTAGTTTTGGCGTGAAAGAGTAACAGACAGACAGACAGACAGAGTTACTTTCGCATTTATAATATTAATAAAGTTAGGATTGGGAAAACATCGTGAGGATACCTGCACCTTTGGGTTTCTAAAACGTGTAGGTAACCATTATTAAGACGGCCTGGTTCCCCTGCTGTTGCGAAAATCAAGCGACAGTCGCTTCATTGCAATTACCTGACTCTCTAAATCCTGAATCATGGTCTAGCGACAAGGCGACAGCTTTCGAAGCAAGCGGAAATTATCACGCTAAGCTGAGAGAGATTTTACAGAATGAGATTACTCTTATTTCATCAATATGCAATCCGGTATCATTGCCCATATTTACACGATTGGATATGTTTAATTCAAACTAGCTTCATAATGTGTGTCCTGAATGTATCACAGAGCGTTGTTTCAAGATTTCACTATGCGCATGATTTTACTTCTAATTAAAGACAGGTAACTGTTAGGCTAAAAAGAGTAATTATGTGTATTACCGGTCATATAAATAACTGGAGCAACCTTATTCCCAGAGACAAGCTTTTCATTTACACTTTGTAATTAAGAGGGCAATTACAATCACTTTAGTTTATAGACGGTGCATCGCAAGATTATGTTCAATAATTACTAGACACCATAAACATTAATTTATGTATTTCTAAGCGTATTTATTCAGTTTGATATACGATAGTCTGGATAATTATGCCACGACATAACGAAGGTTTTTGGTCACCAAAACACGCTATATTTTAATGAATTTCATCCTCTTAGTAGCAATAATGATAGTAATTTATCAACATTTGTATAAAAAGGTCTCTCATCTTTTATATAACTGCGAATACCGTAAGATTTATCTTATAGTTTCGGCTGTTAAATAAACAACGCAAGTTTTGACTACATATTAGTTCCGGTGTCTATGAGCATATAACTGATGCGTCTTCATAAAGCTTCTGTAGGTTATAATATACGTGATGGGCAGTGATGGAGTACCCAACATTATTCTTGAAGTTTTACTTACGACTATTACAATTTGATTGATGCAGACGTGTAAACTGCTTCCGGAACATGGCTCACTTTATTCCGAGCTCTGGTAAAGATATTTTGGTTCTGTATATAACTTAGATATAAAACTTATGCCAATTTTAAATCCTTATTATGTATTGTCATAGAAAAAAATAATACTATGAACCTTGTTTGATTGAGTCCTCATCATTATAACCGATATACACTCACCCCTGTAACTCCGCTTTGTAGGAGACTAAAGCTAGTCATGGTGAAAAATTGTGCTGTCTCTTTTGTAATGGTGAGAAATAAAAGCAACAACACCTATTTAAACCAAGACTAACATTAAACCACGATTTTAGTAATAATGAGGTAAACGTACTCTTTACGAAGGCATTTTATAAATGAACTCGGACATCAAATTTAAAAATGCTGTTTTTGCTTTGTTCCACTAGTTTCTGTTTTGATTTTCAAGTGTCATGTTCTAAATAGTAAGTGTGATATAATAACTAAAATCTGAGAATGTACCACTCCTGTACCAAAATGGTCCATCGCCTTTCGCAGCAATGTATACTGCAATCAAGCCCAATTAACCAGTCAAAAGCAAAGGTTACGGGCACCTGAATTTAATTATCACGTTCGCCGTCTCTTCAGTTCTAAAGGAAATCGTATTCGAATACACGCACGACTAACTTTGATATGTGTAATTTTAGTTGACATTCAGATACCAACGTTTTTTATGCCTGTTCATATAACATCTGCATACAAGCTTGGCAGGCATAGGAGGAAGTACTTTAAAATGTCAGATTTTTGTCAGGTTAAGCATAGAACATAACGAAGGAATGACAGCTAGGCCTCACTGAAAACCATCTTGAAGCAATGAGGTTACAGGAGGTCGAATCCGGGGCAAGGAGAGCTTAAGGGTTGGCGCAGGTTTTGTGACTATCTGACCGGATTAACTCGGTTTTGACCGGATTAACCCGGTTTTCATCGGATTTTACAGAGTCTAAACCGGCCGGTATTTACATGCATCTCATTCTCTACATACGGCATCAGTTTGGATTACTCAATTGGAATACTTATTAGATTTATTATCGTAAATGTATAACATGAAGCCTACTTTGCGTCGCCCAATTAAATCCGCTCCAAAATGGTACTCATTTCACAGTCAATTAGTTTTAGTCAACATAGTTAGCTAAATAATTTATCAATCTATACTTATCTGGTCTGATATTGTCGTAAGAGACAACACTTAGAGCACGGTCTAGGTGTTGTTACGTCTGTTGTCTGTGGCAGATTCACACATTTGCCATCAACAGTACCAACACTCTGTGAGACCGTGCTATCACTCACTCTGGTCGCACCGGCCCATTCTTGTCGAAGCGTGGCTCTCGTGGGGAAAACTTGTCTGGTACTTTGCAACCCTCCTGAAGCTGTTAATCTAAATATATAGATCATGGTTATAATTTGAAAATCAATAACTCAACATTTGTGAGCAGTAACTGTGGGCAGTTAACTACTATCCGAAACGTGCAGGTGCCATCGATGTTCCATCACCACGGCTTGCCATTGGCCAGTAATAACTATCCTTCGAAGCGATGGTCCTAAAAAGGTGAATCGTATCTTGCCGGCGGCGTGACGCGGTCAGCGGCATCGCAACGCAAATTAAGCAGTCACAGGCAGAGATTAAGCCCGGCCTGACGAGCACGCCCACTGTTCTGAGATGTCGTAACCAGGGCTGACCACGACTGAGTTAAATTTTTACTACACATGGGAATTGTGCAAAATGGCTTGCGATTGCGAAGATAACGCTCTAGTCATCAAGCTACTTAGAAACTTTTCAATGTTGCAGTTCGTATGTATGTATATTGCATAAAAAGATGAATGTGATTTATTTATTGGACAAAATAATTTGAATACACGAGAAAACAATAACTGAAATCTAAAGCTAAAAAACTAGGTACCAGAAAGAAAAATTAAACAAAAGATACGAATGTAAACCGTTAATCATCGGAAAAATTTGTAGCGCAACAATTGAACATTAGGCAAGCGTGGTGATTAAGCCTAATCCTTTGGGATTGATAGTAGCTATGTTGATAGTAGCGATGACTTTATTTCTGTGATGGAGAGGCCTTTACCCAGCAGTGGGTAAAATATCTGCATATAAATACTGTATATGCAGATATTTTACTTTTTATTTCACTGTAATCTCTATCACCTCACCAATGAATTGGGGATGGGCACCACCCTGGTATGTTTAATTCCAAGCGAGACCTCCATTTTTAAATTTTTAAATTAATTAGATGTAAAATATTTATAAAGTCGGATATTGGAAGCCCTAACAACGGCTACCGTGCCGCATAATGACGCTTGCGCACTCGGTAAGAAGCAGTAAGTATGAATTTTAACCGCTTAATTTCATGTCAGAGGCGACTCTTGCTTGAAATGTGACTGGCCACCTTTTGGACTTATGAAATCTCCACACAAATAATAGGTAAGAAGATAATAAGTATTATCTGTGGGCTTTGTCGTCGCTGTAATGTGATAATACTAATAACCCTTCCGGATCACTGATTGATTGATATCTCGGGTATTCAATTATTATTCAAAAATCTGAAGCTGTATTTTTGGTTAGTAAAACTAAAATTGATTGGCTACTTTGGCGACATTAACCTTTGGCGAAAACCACGTAATCATGGTTCAGTTATTCTTGTTAAAGGGTTGCGAAGCTGAGGAGGCAATCTCTTTGTTGTAATTACCAGACTCGTCAAATCTTGAATCATGGTCTATGCTACCCGAGTCCAAAGTTATCGTATTGGAGTCCGCTTCAATACGATAACTTTGGACGCTACCGGGAATTACCCCCTAAGATGAGAATAAGACAGTTTGAATATAATTTATAGATCAATGTCTTATCATCTCTCAAGATTTATCTTAAAAGCAATTTACTCAAACCTGTTTTAAGTATATCCTTTAATGCTCCTTAAATCTGTTTATCTGACAATTAAGAATATGTCATCTGTAACCTACGCACACGCTCGTAGCATTACGTGTCTATTCCTTATCTTGTAACCATTAAAAGTATAATTATGGTAGTACAGAATCACCACCTCAATCTGTTTGTGGAAAGCGTCTGAGTTGCATGTAAGAGAGCAATTACTATAAATAAAGTCAAATTAAGTGGTCGCTAGATAGAGCACTGGGGACATGTTGATAACTGTGCGATACAATCGGCCTGTCTAGAGCGGTGTTTCGTAACAAATTAACATGTTACAATCAGTGATTTGACAAGCGAAAGCTCAGGGATCTCTTGTCTTTCAAGCTCCTTATATTCAACGGGTTTCGTCATACATTTTTGATTGATTAAACCTGCGGAACGAACCCCCAAATAAAAACCTGGTTAGCAGAATTGATAAATTAGCAACGGAGCAAATGTAAAAAGGAAAAGGTTGCCGGAGATATCCAGCTTGATGGATTTAGATTAGAAATTCTCACCATAATTTGTGCTAGCCAGTTTTTTGTGGATATAATGAGCAATCCTTTTTATAATGCTTTAATTGACTATAAATCTGAAAAAAAATTCAATGCATTTTGTTAACCTCCTTTTTTATCAATTGATTGAATCTCATAATGTTTTTTCACAGAGGTTAGATCTTCCATTTCTAAATTTGCATATTCTAAATCTGCCGTGTTAGGATTATGAATAAGTACTGCGTTATTACAGATTTAATAGTGTTTGCTGATCACTATCATTATGGACCCAACCAGTTTTATGATTCGGCGCACTAAATCAAGAATCTTATAAAACGGTTATTAGATTCTATCCCGTGTGGTAACTCTGATTGCTGTAGCAGTTTTCATTTCCTCCAGGCCACACAAAAATTAATATAAAATTATTTTGAGTGTAATTAAGAATTTAACTGCTCTTCGAGATTATAGGCCGGTGCTCGAATTCATTTGTATTTTCGATTTTAATTGGAAGCTGCTATGAATGAATGTGTAATATAATACTTATTTGGAAATTCATAATGAATGCTTTCAATTTAATCGAGCAATAAACGTTTACATAATCATGACTACAATTCCTTCTTTTAACTTAGTGATCATCTCACAAGTTCATAAAATAAGAAGAGTAGATAGAGAGTTTCAATTAACGTGAATGTTTTAATTTAAATACTGATTAGGATTTATAGATTTAATTGGTTTTGGTATCTGAATCAAAACTCAGGGTTTAGCTAAAATTATCCAATATAGAATGACTAGGGTTTGATAAGAGGGAAATCCATCCATCATTGAGATGTAAA
Organism: Cnaphalocrocis medinalis; assembly: GCA_014851415.1. Lineage (NCBI taxonomy): Eukaryota > Metazoa > Arthropoda > Insecta > Lepidoptera > Crambidae > Cnaphalocrocis > Cnaphalocrocis medinalis. Next base: position 5,092,793 of record CM026289.1, on the reverse strand, counting down.
TAATGTAATTAATTCGTCATTTTTGTTCGTATCAGATAGATCGTCTGAAAGTTTGATGCATGCCATGTTTTTATGTTTTAACTGATATACATGCATATATTGTACATAAAAAGTACATACCTAGGTTTTTATGCACATGAAATCATTTTGAGATCAACCCAATTACTTTCGTCACAAATTGCCCATGAAAAATGATGTAAATTAAGATTTCATTAAATTAACGATCTCCCAATGCGTGACGGATTAGTGCTATTTCCTGCACATACCATCAGCAAGGCCTCAGACCAACTGCCCAGGCGCATCAATCAGGCGCAATTTCAATTATGCATCAACAAAAACCCATGCCAAAAATGTAGGTCTAAAAACTACAATTTAGCTCTTATGTCCATAGTATTATGGGTTACGCTGAATTTGGTTCATCGGCAAAGAAATGTTTTGGCGATACAGTACAATGATTGAATGTCAAGAATTTAATATGCGAACACCTATGATTGAGAACCTTGTTTGTGAAGCGACGGACATTAAGAAAGGTCAGCAGAATGGGTGGTGTCACCAAATTGCAAGATTATTAATTAAATTTTTTATTCCATTTTGGTCATTAAGGTTATGTCGAGCGTTTTTCATTTATCTTGAGTAATTGTCGTAGTTACATTCTTCAACTTGCTCGCAGAAACGATCTTTAAAACATTTGCAATTTTGTATAAACTAAGTACATAATTGTGTTATTTTTTAAAAGTGGAAAGATGTTTTTTTAGATTTGGTTCGATGTTCTGTGTTTTTACTACTGCCTTCAGAAGTTTGTATACAGACTTTCAAAATACATAACCCTTCTTCTGGCGCAGCCATGCAAAAAGCACACAAAGAGTGTTAAAACATTTTTATGCATTTTTTTATTATCTTTTTACGCATAGTTGCTATATTGAAGGCGAAAAAGTTATTATCAGCAGGAAATAATTTAAAAATCTTAAAATTTACTGCAAAATTTCTAACTTTCGGTTTTTGGATTGTCAAGCTATAAAGCCTGCATATTCTTGGTAGTAAAAATCTAATTAACGCAAATTTAATTTTACCATGGTGTAAAGATTGGCAGTAGAATGGCTCAGGTAATTTTGGCAACCCGTTCAGCGCTGTGGCACAATATGATTGTATGTGTTGTAATTGATCTCAGTATGTTTCGGCACAATAAAGAGACAGACGTTTAAAATGTGTATGGAAGAGTCACAGTACGATACGATACGATTGTCAAAGATTGATCTAAGTTGGAGGCTATTGGCGTGGCATGTTCACTGAGTCAGCGATAAAATATCACTGTTTTGGTAACTTGTGGTATCCGTTAAAAGTCATCCGATCGCCATTGTTCTATATTTAGCTACTGAGTATCTACATACTGTACGTTTATGATAGGTCAACGCCCTTAGCTTAGCTGAAACTAATTGGGTCTTTTACAGTGGACTGGTCCACATATTAATTGGTCAAAATTGGATCTTTATGATTTAATTTATTTTCTTAGTTTATTTTAACATATTCTACGGCAGATGTTGGGAATGTCTGATTAGTTTGATTTATAGTTGCAATCGATTGTTAATTTATTTTAACGCATACAGTTGCGTGTACATATGAGGAGTTTGAAGAATTTTATTTTTTTGCTAATTATCATGTTGCTCAATTATAATAATAAATAACCAGATGAACTAAAATGTTTTATCTACAACAGCAATATTTCAATTACACCTGTATAATAAATATTCACCTTTTAATAAGTAACAGACAAGCAGATGAAAAAAAGTTAAAACTCACCTAATTAGCTCAACGAGTAACAAAACGACGTCCCTTTTGATAAATGACACCAAACATAAAACAATATAACTAACGATAACTGTAAACCGTGTTATTACAAATGCATTTCATTTAAATATAGAAATTAGGTCAGGTGTAATAATTAAGGACTTGTTTACTACTAGAACCTTTTTTCCCAAGCCTTCCAAAAATGGATGAGCACTGAAAGGTGGATGAGTTTTTTAAACTGCGCGTTTTAAAATAGCCTGCTAGTAAGTAAGGAGACATTAATGAACCAGTTTGTTGGCGGGAACGAAATGGAAACAGTTGCAGCCATGAATGAGCTCGTAAACGGCACTAGTAGGTGTTCGTATTATACGCGCGCATATTGTATGCGCATACGCACGCATTAAGACGCAGGGCTGGAAAACAATATAACAAATAAATGATTTATATTTATGTTCTAACAGATTCAAATTAACTAACACAAATATTCGCCAAGGTTGCCTGGGTGTAATATTTGTATATTATGTTTACGAGTATATTAGTAGTTTCTCTGTTGTATGATATTCGTAACACAAGTAATTTAAGGCACTTAGTACACAACACACACTTAACTGCACAGAGATGTTATTATTAACCCTTCACCACTAATGTGTTAACAAAACTTAATTAGGTAAGTGCCTTCGTTTTTGCGTTGTTAATTCTGCCAATGTCAAGTGATTTAAGAGACACGAACTGATGGTGAAAATTATCAGTGGTATGAGTTGTATCTCTTTGTTTAATTCATTTCTTTTAGTTAGAATACCTTTTATAACAAAAACCAAACATTACAAAATAATGGACGTCACAGAGTTAGTAGGGAGTTTCGTATTATTTAATTTACAGCTCTATGTTAAGTGAAGTGGTGTCTTCTTTCTTTAATTTTTGAACTAACAAAACAATGCCAGCCCTGCTTGTCTCCATACATGGTGCGCGATGCCCGAATGAATGGCTACTCGTATTTATAAGGAAAATTCTGCGCGCGCAAATTATAGCGCGTAAAACGCACTCTACCACGACCCTTGTCATGGAAACTACTTGACGCCATATTACGGTAAAAGCCTTATCATTGAAATTATTAATCTCTTAATGTAGTTCTAAAAATTATGACCCGCAGTCTCAAAAATTTGGCAAGTATACCTATAGCTCGGTAAGCTTGAGTTGGTTTTGTGTCTGGGTGTAATATATAGGTATTATATTTAGGTGTTATATTTGTAGTTCCTCTTTTGTCTGATATCTGCAACAGAAGTGCTTAAGCTACTTAATACGCAATCAGGTCACTTCAACATTTTCAGCCAAGAGACGCCCACGGCGGTACATAGCGTAGGCCTTCTCGAAGGTTCTATCCACACTTATAAATTAATTTAGACAACATCACAATATTATCCAATTTGAATTTATTTATTTACTCAACTTGATTTGCTCAAAACGTAATTTAAATTAAGTGATATTAGGTGTAAAAATTCAAAGAAGAAGTAATATAACTAAGTAATATACTGACTAATATACACATATCGGTCAGGTTCCTGTATCACCCACTCTGAACGTAAGATACTATATCAGTAAAGGTAAACATTAGAGATACAAAAACCAGGAAGGGTACGCCGCAATCAAACGGCATCATTAACATAAAAGCATTAGTAGGCAAAAACGAATATGTAACCAAACAAAAATCAATCAGCCATCGGAGCATAAAAGGTATCCAAAAACAATTAACGAAAGTTAATCCGGAGTTAAATCCGTGACGTGCGCCCGCCCACACGAAGCTAAATAAAAAACACCGTCCACTCATACGCTTCTAAACACAACCGGACTCACGCCAGTGAAACATCTCTACTTTCATATTTTTAACCACTAAAGAAAAAAAAACATAAAAAAACTAAAATTACTCATAGTAATAGTACCTAAAAGCCTTTACATAATTTTTGGCACCATTTTTTTGTTTGGTAAATCAGACGCTAAGATTGGAAATGAGCCTCTATAAATATACCTAAAACATCCCAACTTACCACGACACGTGCTACGATACGAGTGTACTACGACGCCGCATAGAATTTGTTTCGTCGTAGTCAAATGGCAATAGTCCCCAATTTTTATACTACGCGACCTCCAGTGAGCCACAGATTTAGAACATTACAAATCCTTACTATGTTACCTTACTGTCTCCACAGTGCAACACGGTCCAGCACAAACGCGCACACACACACGCGCGCGTCATTAGTATGTGAGGCGAGGAGGTTGCGCGTGCTTGCCACTCGCTCCACGGCTTCTTATTATTATTATTTATTGTTGAATAATGTGAATGGTAATGCGTGGTTGTTCACGATCCCGCATAACACCTGCCGTCTTTTCCCACAGTCGGCTCGGGTGACGCGCGCGCAGGAAGTGTGCGGGTGCGAGCGGGACGGGCTGAGCGCGCGCAAGCGGCGCGGCAGCAGCGCGCGCGAGAGGGACAGAGCGAGGGATAGATAGCGTAGCGCGTAGCTCGTAGCGCTGAAAAAAAAGCGCGACTACGGAGGAAATTAATGACAGCGTATGTTGGTTGTCACTCGTCAATGTTTTGAGTTAATTGAAAACATTGTAAGTTATGAGACGGACTGATGATATTGAGGATGGCGCGGCGCGGTATAAATCGTCCGCGTTAAGTAAGATTTGACATGTAAATGGCCCACAATAATTTATATTGGACAATAATTTATTGGGTGGCTCTTACTCGTACCTTGAATATTTTTATTGATGTAAAAAATATTGTTATGCATTGCAAAATAAGAATAGGTTTTATATATTATTTTAATATGTTTTGACTACGATAACTTATCATCTTCGATTTAGCTCACGCTATGAAACTGATCAGAATTTTGTAATTTGTCAAGTGGTTCAATAAAAAATAATTAGCACCACAGTCCTTATAAAGAAAAGATGTTTCAAGGTCTCAAAAAAGCAAAAGTTGCATCTCGTGCGATGTAAAATATCACGTAAGCAATTTATTATGTAAATTAACTGTTTTTTTAATAATGTCGCTCGCATAAGCCCGTGGCAGTGAAAGGCTTATAGTTAATGTAAAATAAGCTTAATCGCTTAATTTGGTAGCAAGTAATATCAATTTGTTTACCTTGACTATTTAGTAGATAATTATGCTCAGGTAATTTATCGATGAACCAATTAAGTATTTTTCTATATTGAACTGGTTAGGAATATAACTTTGCCTGATGGCGCTTTTGGTTGAGACGAGCAAGGGCTCGTGTTTCGAGAGTTGGGGTATTGGATTATTATCAATGTATTCATACTGTTTAAACAATCGCACGAACACTTTTTGGATCTAAATTCGACTATGCACATTTCGGATAAGGGCTCCGAAACGATTGCTTTGGACGCAACTGGCGGATATACGTTGAAATAGAATGAGACTTAACAAACCCTAACCTAATGTCCATTTAAGAACCACCGCTTTAATATTGCTTAATACGCTAAAGGTCCTAGGGGGTCGATCCCCACCCCATACAAATATTAGTATTGAACGCATAAACACTTGCATTTTTCAGTGTCTGGGTATTATTTAAAGTTGTTTTTATGTTTTTAATTTATATTCCTTTGTTATCTGATTTTCGGAACACACTGCTTTAGTGCTAAATGGTCCATATAATTATAAGAAGATGTTAAATTAATTTACTATCTCTTCATTGACGCTATTATAGAGTCCACTTCACAGACATAATAAGGTAAATATAAGGCACTTAGGTAGACCCATAAAAAACTTTTCTACTATTTCTAAAATAAAAATATTATGTATTAAAATTCAGGTGCCAAACAAGCTAAGAACTGTTGCATTACCAAATTCACTGAACATGAATACTCAATTCCTCAAAATGTCCCTAGCCATCCTGTTAATATTTCGATGAAGTATTCTTATTGTTACAGTCAAGTCCATTTTTCCATACATTCCGCAATGGATTGCACACTACTTCAGAAGACGCAAAAGATAAAGTCTCAAGTTACAGTTGATTGTCATGTCCTATTCTCGGGATGAAGAAGCCTGCACTTCCTTGAGCTGTTGAAAAGACGAAGCAATTTTCCTGTTATGCTTCTGTCAATAGATAGATAGCAAACCAGTGAATAGCCGCACGTGAATAGCAGCCCGGATGTGCGCAATTTGCTTTCGTTCAACCCAATGAATGCTTGTATAGTGGAATTAACAATAAAAATTGCTCATCCCGTGCTTCCAATAATAATCTCTCCACAAGCCAAAATAAACTTACGCTACCTAACTTTGCGGACTATTTTTCCTCCATGCAACTCTTTGAGATGGTCAATATAAGTTTTGCATGGGGTTCGGCGACCACGTAGGTCAGTCTATTAAATCGGGTGGCCGAGGACCGGATGGGATGATGTTTCAGTGATTTTGACAAAAACGCCGCTTATGTTACATCACTTTATACTTTGTTGCGTCGAGGGTGGTTTGAGCGTTTTATTTTATGACAGTTTGTGTTCTAAACAAATACCACTAGTTCAATCTGTTAAAGTATACTATGGTCTCAGTAAACAGACTTTAGTAGATTCTATTAAAACGATTGGGTTTTAAATGATCTAACTTTATTGAGTAATCGGTATATTTACAGACAATTTGTAACATACTACGTACTATAAACATTGAATCACATTAACTGTGATTCGATCGATCATCGGGTCTTTTATGATTTTATTATGTTAATATGGGCTTGTGCTTCCATTAGCCGCGCTGATTTGAAGTCAATGATGTAACAAGATGCTTTTAGCTATAAATTATTTTTGGACCGGCCCAATAAATCACGTTAAGGTCATTTTCCAATAAGCGGGCAGCCATCAATGGTTGTTTTTGCAGCATTTGGCCATAGCTGGTGGCCAAATGTGGCCGGTAACCCGAGCAGGCGCGAGCCTTTCGCCGAGATTCGCCATGTGGCCGGGCACATGTCGTGGCAAAGGTCGCGGAGGTGGCATTTTTTGCCTCCATCCTTGTTTATGTCATGTTCATCCATGCAGCCGACGTGAGGTGACGGCTTGCGCGTATCTGCTGACCGTGCTAGCCACCCACGAGAATGGCTAGCTGTTACGAGCACGTCATTATGTAGAGATCATTAGTCTAAAATCCTTTTGTGGCCCGAAGGGAAGAAACTTTTTGATTGTGATCTAATATCAATTAATAAATAAGACTGTGGATATTAGATGAAGAATCTATTAAAATGAAATGAATTTTATTTGCATAAAATATGGTGCTTCAAAATTAAAGTTTTTAAGTAATAGGTATTTGGCATGCAACTACATATGAATAATACTTACGTAATAGTTATTTTACGTATCATTACAATATGTCTTTTAATTCTGTGTAAGTTAGACATTGGAAGCTCATAATCCTTACATGTTAGTAACCATTTTTCATTAGGAATTATCATACATTACAGGGATTTTAATTAGTTTTGCTTAGATGATTTACTTGTGTTACCAGAAAAAACTCCCCTACTGAATAAAAAACTTCCCTTTTGCAATATACGAATTATTTATGCTCAAAGACTTGTCTAGCTTTAAAAAATAAATAAATATAAGAATAGTGTAGGAACGTTGAAACAGTCAAATACAAGTGTTGGCTTTTATGTGATTGGCTATACATGCATACCGCATAAATATAGCTGAACACTTATCTTACATTCGCAACATACAATCTGACCTACCGAGAGCACGTGCGGGTTCGGAATTTAGATCATCCGAAGCCTTCACTAATCTGATATTCGTAACATGTTCCAAATGAATCATAAATCATGACTCACTGATCTTTCGATTTGGTCTGCAGTCAGCTCGGAGGGTCAGATGACTCGCTGAATATTCATGCGAAGATGCAGTAAATGTTAAGTTAGCAAAGCTGGATGTGACTCAACGTGAGGATTCAATATTTTAAGATTTAATTTTGAAGAAAGGCAAGCGTGGTGATTTACCCTAATCCTGGTAGTGATGACTTGATTTCTATAATGGAGGCCTTTGTCTTGCAGTGGTACAGTACATATGCTGATATTCTACTACTTTATGAAGAAATATAAGTTTTATAAGGGAATTATGATCCACCCTTCTATACTGCAGATTGAGGGCCTCGTTCACCATCTCTGAGTAAAGTTCCAAGTAGTTTTCTTGTCAATTAAAGTGGGTTCGGAGAAAATTGGCCCCTGGTCTTTGTATTGAATAAATTATTTAAATTGTTAACTAGGCCGCGGACCAGGGGCCAGTTTCCTCCAAACACACATAAATTAAAGAGTAAATTACTTGACCCTAAAAGTATATTCAGAGTAACAAGATATGCCCAGCTAACATGATTTGTTCAACTTTAGATGGAACTTATAATGGAACAACCCTACGTTTCTTTACGTCACATACGTTGTTTTAATCGAACTGTGTGTGTGATAAGCTCACGAGATATTACTGACCTCCTCATTGCGAGCCTGCTTCTGGCGCTGATGGACATAAAAACATAACGGACCATGGACTTAAAATGCAAAGGACTTAAATCATGACCTCACAGCAAGTTGAAGCCAGCTCTGACTCACTTGTGCTAAATGCAAGAATTTATATGACATCAGCCTAGAGGCTGATGACTGCATAGGCAGTTTAACTGTCTGCATGTTTTGTTTTGAATTCACTTGTGATAAATAAATAAATTAGGACAACATCACATACGTAGACCTGATCCTAAAAACTAAGGTTTCCCCTTGTACTATCTTCTTTTTTAAGTTCCATCTTCTTACGAAGGTTGGCGATTATAATGGCGACTTGAACCCTTGACACTGCTGCTCTAACAGAGAACGGGTGCTTTTATTGTACCACTGGCGCAGGTTTTTAAGCCAAGAGGTTCTTTCTCTTTCCTTGCATCCTTGTACTATGGACAGCATCAACAACGAAGGTACTACTGCAAAAATCAACACCCAGCACAAAAATATTTGTTTTATGAACAAAAAATTGTGCAGGCGGTTAAAATATTTAGAACGTTACATTATCATGTAATGTAGATCAAGGTATAAAATTGAATAGCCACAACGCCTTCCTTTGACCCCTATAGGAAATTCAAATCAAGTTTAATAGAATCAATTGTGTGACAATACATCATTGTTACAAATAGATACGTGTAACGATTTGTTTATATCTTGAACAAAATTTCCATGAAAAAATGTAAGTCATTACCGACACCTTAGAATAACCGTAACCTTAGAATAATTAGTAACGTACTAGTAACGATACTAATCTACATTATGACCTTTCATTTTTATGAAGAAAACTGTGAAAAGACAAAACTTAATCGATTAAGTTTTGAAGTTGTCGTATAGTTTACTTATAATTCTTTTTTACCGTAGCCAATAGCTTTGCCTTCTACTTAAAAGAAGACAATAATGAACTTATAATTATTGAGTAGGTACGGAACACAAAACAAAGTGAGTCAGTTTGGTCCGGCCCCCATGATGCAGACTTAATAGGTCGGCACTCAAAGCTATCTACTCCGCGCTCAAGTCATGACCTCAGAAGGGCGAGTCACTTGCCCTCATGATATGAGACTCATGAGTCATGGCGCTAAACGCAGGGGCAAGGCAGCGCTCCTAACGACCGCAATTTATCCATTGTAATACCGGCCTCGCGATTTCAAAATAACAAACGGCTCTTAAACACAGTAGCGGCCACCACCTCGGTGATAAATCAACATCTCCATTACTGTTTTATTCTTACTTTCGAATAAGGCTCCGTCCCTTTCACGCTCCGAAAGAAATTCGAACGCTCACAAATTATTGTTGGTCCGCGTTATTTTATTGTCGTATTGCTTTTTTGCTTTCATTTGATTGTGGCTGTCCTTGTTCGTCTTGTGAGGTTGAGCTAACCCGTCTCTGTTGCTCTTAGTGGCAGTAGTCGAGCACGTGCGACGCGTTAAAGGCAGACCGTTCCCACGGTCGGCGCAGACGCCCCCCGCGCCCGCGCCCCGGCGCGTGATTCGACTCGTACAGATACTCGTGCCAACGGAATAAAGTGACTGCACAGCACGTTCCAATTGCAAAACGCTATTCGATGACTTTGGAACGATGAAAGTGGCGGAAATGGCACCTCTTTCTCGGGTTGTCCGGTTGGGTAACCGAGATGTAATCAGCTGCATGCGAAAAATGCAACGGACCATTCTTCGACTTTTTTACTTGTTTCGACTCTATTAATGGGCATGGGTCTTTCGTAACGTGGATCAAGATTTACAGATCCAGTCGTTTATTTATTAGTATTTTAAAAAGGTCATAAGCCTCGCTGCGGTGAAATGTAGAGTCAGATAAGCATTGCTGGTTTTTACGCGAAGTGAAACGGTAATTTATTAAAGATATGACATTAATCATAATATTATTTTGGCTCTTAAAAGTAAAAATGCATTAAAAAGCCTGTTTATTTTCTCAGTGGTTTGACCTAGTAAAGTCAGTTGTAAACGCGATGTTTTTTAACCTAAAGTCACGTTTCCTAAACCGAAAACTTTTGAAGGAACATTAAATTTGCTTAACGTCTTAGCGATCACATCGTTAGTAGGCAACGGCTTGGCCTAGAAAAGTCGGACAGGACGGGACGTCTGTCTAACTAAAACGAGACCTAAATAGAGACCTAAAAAGGTAAATCACGACGAAGACAAACGTCCCTAAAGGAAATTGTTTGGATTAGTACGAAAGTTTGTTCAAGTCGCGGGTATCGGTTTAGTACGCGACGTGCGCAATCGCGGCGTCATCGCTGCGCGTGCGCGCCGCTCGTGCCGACGGCGCCACCACAAGGCACGGGCGTTAGCGGTGGTCAGCATTGAAAGTAAGGTAACTATCACATAAAATAGTGAAACATTCCGACGATTCATAAACAGATAACTTGTAAAGACAACCATAAGGCTTACATGTAACCCGAAAAGTTGAAAACTTGCGTGATGTAGTTGACACCCAGCGCTATTTATTGGGAAAGATTGGATACTAATAGAAAAACTAAGCCGCGAAACGCCTAGGGCCTAGTTAGATGATAAAACCACCACGGAGGCCCATTCGGGGGGGAAGGGGATAAAAGGTTTTGCAAGTGTCCATGGGCGGCGGCAATTGTTTACCAAGGTGATCCGCCTGCTCGCTTGCTACCTATCACATAAAAAAAACGAAAGAACATAAAAATCTTATGAAGTTATAAATGTTAGATAACTCAGTACTTAACTACCTTCTTAGGTGAGCTTTTCGATGTTTCCGCTGAAAAAATCATACCCCTTTCTACAATATCCTCTATAACAACAATTCAATTTTATAGGAATCCCTGCTGGTAACCTAAAGGAAAACATAAGAAGGTAGTTACGTGAATATGCTCAGGCGCACGGTTAATGCCTACGCAATCGCGGTGCGGTGACATCTTGCGGTTTGCCACTGGTTTACCTTCCCCAATCGCTCATGTGACTTGGGTCACATAGGTCAAGTTGTTGAATTAGGTAAAATACATGCTTATATTTCAAGGTCCACGATTTAGGTAATAAGATGGTTTGCTTGTTGAAGGAAAAGGCTTGGGTAGCATTTCTCTAATTTGTCGATAAAATCTTTACAATGATAGCGCCACTGCCGCTTACGGCATAAAGTATGGCCGTTGTTCTTAGGACTTTCTTGACAGATTCGATCTTTTATGTTACAGTAGGCAAATTACCTATGCTCGTTCTGTGTAATAAAATGCGACTGAATAATTTATAGCCACGTTTTATAGATGTAATATTTTTATACCTGATTGTAAGTTATCATGGCTCAAGGACAGACATCCGCTTCTTCCTGACATATCCAAATCTCATCCATTTGCTATCAATCATCATAATCTACTCGTATATCTACAAAAGTTGTAATATAATATTCAAATAGCGGTTATATCTGAGGCATGTTAAATAAAACGAGTCAGATTGAAACTCCGGTTCGGGCCAGGGTTACGCAAGTCAGCGCGAAGCGTGCGCGCGCGGCGCGCTCGTGCCGGCGCGCCGGTGGCCCAAGGGACAAGAGCTATGATGTTGGAGCTTTTTTTTTCTAAAACTCAAAAACAGAAAATTGATATCACTCTAGTCTGTACTAAAGTGTATCAATTTTCTGTTTTTGAGTTTCTGTGTTTGACATGTAAGTACTGTTACTTACATGTTAATTAAAACAAGTTACGCAAGTGTGGGCGATGCGCGTGTACCTCGCTCGTGCTGATGGGTTGATTGGACCAAGATAAATGCGAAATAATATAAAAAGTAATCTTTTGATTAGTTCAGCGTATACGCAGAGTTCGCTCCTTGAGCTATAATAGACTCTAACATAATGCAAATTGAGCGGCTCAAATTTCAATGTAAATATTGTTCACTGCAAGCGAATCAGTCGCTCACTGCAGCTGTATGGTATAAGATTAGCGAACTCAAAAAAATCTTGTGTTCTTACAGAAAACATAAGAAGAGATATCGTTAGTCTTAGTTTTAAACCAATATTTTTGAAGGAGTTGATTTGTCCCTGGAACCAATTCGTCAGGAGGATATTTTAATGTGATAGGTGGCATCGTCACAACCACCCATGGACACCCGCCAAATACCAGTCACCACCACCAATATTTTCAACTCCCTTTTCCCTTGGCTTCGGTATTCCGACTCGGCGATATACTTACCTACTTAGGTACTATACGAAATACCAAATATCAAGATTTCTGCACATTTTGTTCATGATAAGTCAAATACATAATCTGATAGAATATGTCAGGATTACATAATGAAATTATTAAAGTCAAATACTTCAAGTAAAGCACAAAATATTAAAAGTGAACAACATATTTAACCTACAAGTTGAACAATATCAACCTCGGATAAAATATTTTCATTGCTACGTACAATATATCTCTGTAACAAAACCTTTATTGAAATCCAATAATATGCAATGAACGCGCCCTCGGCACAATATTAGCTTAATGCCTGTGAAATACATTTAATTTTGTAATTTTCGATATAATAAATTAAATATTTCAATTATAGAAGAAATTGATTGTGTCAATTGCAATATTGTTGTAGGTAATTCATAATTTTCAGCGTAAATTAATGGCTGACTTGCTTGCCATTGTTATTCCACTGGCTATTTGAATTTATAGAATTATAAGTATGTATTAATAACTATTATATATAATATTGCTGTCACCTTAAACTTTGGAGCCCTGATAAACTGTCAGAAATGTTAATGTTTGGTTCCAAATAAACATTTCTTCTTTCTTTCATTCTTTGGAAATCACATAACAGATGTTTTAAACCACATCCATAAATAAGAGTAATGAATATATCCTGTGCGTAATACATTACTTATTAGTATTTTTCTTATTAAGTCACTTGCAAACCCTTCTTTATCTTACTAGTTCGTAAACATCTTTTTACCATGAATCTAAAATCTCTAAGAAGTTCCAACCTCAAAGTGTCAAAGATCTTATTTCCGTAATAGGTTCCAATTAACGCAACAATTTTCCATGAACAAGCTCCGTAGTATCCAGATCTATAATTTACATGTAAACAATAAAAAGTGTACGCACATAAACGATAGTCGACGTACAAAAAATTATATAGCGTTACCAACAATGCGCTCGAAGAGAACTTTACAAAAGAATCGCGCGGCTAACGGATCCAGATCGATTATCATTTTCATACAATCGCCTATCTAAAGGTCACGCGTAATGCCATTCAGTGTACACAAGCCGTACATTAATCTATACTGAAGAAACCATCCACACATTTCTCAGATCGGAACTCAAGCGAAAATAAACACAATCGACGCCACACAAGGCTGATTTTGCATTATATTTCGCTTGCCGAAGTTACTATTGAGATTATTTGTTGAACATCGAACGCGAGACGGAGGTTATCGGAATGTCGCATCTTGGGCTCTCACATTAGGGGCGAATACGTTTTGGCGCCGCAGCAAGATTGTGTATCGTAAGTCAGGAAGCGCATTGTTAGGTCACGTTCTCACAACTCCCCTTTTCTTCGAGGGGGAATAAATAATTGCACTTTTTTCTGTCGCATATGGCCAAGGAAGCGCGATCGTTCCCACGGTTCGCCCCTTGGGCACAAAGGCCGAACGAGGTCAAGAAAAAATACGTGCCCGCATAATGCGGGGGTCTCTTTTGTAGCGGCAGATGTACCGAATCTAGGGTTAAGTGTGGAATCGTGAAAAGTGAATTGATTGACGTCGAATTGAGGTTTTTTGCCACTAATTTCATTTCGGATTTTGAACTTTTTTTGATGATTTGTGTTATCTTACGCATGTTGCACAAGTAAGGGTCTTTATAGTAACTAAGCTGATGTCATGCTTATAGGCTGTACAACTAATTAAATCTACCAGGATAGGAATACTTCTTTTGCCTAACTTCTTCTTCTTAGCAAATGACTTTACATTTGCAGTATAAAATATTATGCAACAATACACAACAACTATGAAAATTTTGTTAGACTTTAAACTACTTTGCTATCATCATCAAACACAATGTAATGTAAACTAAATGCCCAAAAAGTAAAGGATATAAACTAGGTATAATATATTTGAATATGCAATCATCAACATTCATAAAATACCAACATGCTTGCTTATCTCTTACGACCAAAAACATAAATCATGAAAAAAATCAGAAGTTGCAGCAACATCCTCTTAAAATACTCCCAAAAACCTATTTACCGTTCAAGATGCGTTCAAACTTTTTGCAGAACACATTTTGAATGTCTCCCAAACAAAATTCCATTGGTTCCAATTTCAAATTCTGCTCGCCAGTACGCGCGTCATTAGTTATAAAAACTTATCGAAGAAAAAAACGAATTGCACCTTTTCTAAGGCGTTCTATATTTGAAAACTCGTTGCGTTCCCACGATCGCCCGCGCCAGTTGCGCGTCTTCCCCTCGGTCTTGTATTATTTTTTTGCCACCATTCGAGAAGCGATATTTTTGTGACGACTGATAGTTTTTTTTCTACACATGTAGTATTTTACATTACTGTTAAAGTAAGTACTATATTTTTCAGCTATTACTGAATTATCTATATAATTAATTTAAACAAATATCAACACGTTAATTTAATAACAGTTCTGGCATAAACTTTTCTATTTTAGCATTGTTTAGATTTCCCACTAAAGGGTGGGAAAGCTGTTGCATGTTTTCTTGTAATTAATTAAAATAAACACTTCATTACCTATGTAAACAATGTTTTCACGCGTACTTGGCCTTTGAGTAATCATAATACACAGTCAATCAATAGAGGGCATGTGCATAAAAAGTTCTTACTACAGATTACGTTCTTACTACTCCCATTGAGTTTTAACTTTGATGGGGTAGGGTTCAAAATTGCGTGTGTTTTGGTATTGTTGTAAAAATGGGGGTTGCGTTTGAAATTGGAACTCTATCCCGGGGGGTTTGAATTTAAAGTTGGAACGGGCGGAGTATAGACAAGTGTCGACAGTTGAGTCTCCGCGCACATTGCGTTTATCCCGCGCTGCGTTCCCACGGTTCCACGCGACATATGGCGCGAGCGGGGTGCGACCAACCGTTGACGCGTGCACAAAAAACCTTGGACTTAGCGGATCTATGGGATGATGCTCCCCGTAAGTAGCGATAAGGATACCGGTACATTGATGCGCTGCTTTTTTGAGCTTTCCAGTTCACGATAACGTAGGTAAATGTTACAAATGGTCGGTTTCGTTCTTATCAAGATTGATGGATGGTGTTGGTTGGACCATTTTCTTACCCTTTTAACGATTGGGTTTTGGTGTTCACACTTGGGCAATCTATGAAGTGTGCTTAGATGTTTGATTTCATGTTTATCAAATGGAGATTCCAGTTATAAATTGATATTAAATTGATCAGATTAAATTGTTGGCTGGTCACATCATAGGTCGATGGTATCATTAATTTTCATTGCAAACTTTTTCCTATATTGACTGAAAGTATGTAATTATTTTCCTTGATTTGTCTTTCATAATACCAAAACATACGAACCTTCGATTAAAATGTAGGAATGAAAATCTGCACTAGTATAGTTATGTGAAGAGTAACAGAAATCTGCCCGTCTAATAGGTTGGAAATGAAATAAACTTTTTTGTCTCACTACCTAAGTACAAATTAAAAAAAAATCATCTATCACACCTAGAATTGTCTGGAACGATAAAAAAGAAGAAAAACAAAACACGCACAAGGTCAAGCAAATCGTTCCGAATTTGAATGTCGGTAGTTTTTTAGCGGGGGGCAGGTGCGCGCGCAACTGTCGCCGTTCCCACGGCCCGCGAACACCGGCCGTCTGCGGCGACCGTGTCACGATTGCCAATTACTAAATTAACGAAAACTGTTCCATTTTTGAAATGTTGCAAGATAACATTTCAGATTTTTTTTAAGAAGATTTTATGCTAAGGGTTTTTTTGGGGTTTTAGTTCTAGATGCCTCTATTATATCAATGGATCTCTTAAAAGTAAGAATATGTTTAGTATGTGGTTGTAATGCAATTGCTTACTTAAAAATAAATTGATATTTTTGTATTTTTTTTATTTCGCGATATTGTGTAAATATACTAATAGAAATTTATTTGGCCAAATGCTGTAAAAATCTACGTTATTTTATTGGTAATATGACTAACTACATTTAACCAATTGAGGAATAAAATATGAAGGTAAGAAGTACCTAGTTAGTTCAGTTAAATTTTCACGAAATCATAATAGAGCTTCATTTTTTCCACTTGCGTCGTAGCACTTCGCTACGAAATCTCGTAGCAAACAAACGCGCTACGATTGTTTCTTTTCAATTGTTTTTCGCTCCAACTGTTCTATGTTTGAAAAGGCCTGTCATTATCGAATAACAAACAGTACTATTGAATGGTTGTGGATAAACAACTAGTGGGATGTCATTACGGTATGGTTCAGAGTGCGGAAGCGTGGCCGGCGCGTGCGCACTTAACTCATTGGACAACCATTAACAAATACTCGTAAATAACTTAAACTTTTATGAAACTGTTTTAAGTTTAACATTCGATTGTTAAAACTTCTTTTAAATTGCCGGATATCAATATATCCAATTTATGTAGTACATTTCAGTTAAATGAATTATGTATTATTGTTGTGTCAACTTATACATACGTTTCACATCTGTTTCATTCACCTATTAACACATTGTATGAAAATAATAAAATAAAATAAAAATGTTAAGATTTAATACGTTCACACTGATAATGAAATAAAATTCGAATCAGATCCGATCGAACCGATACAAGATCGTCGTACAACGCCATCTTTCCAGTACCAGTGGAACTAATGCCGTCCCTTGCAAAATAGATAGGAAGGGGACGCGGAAGTATTTGTATTTACCAAGACAATGAAATCGCAGACAAAAGATTCTCAAATAGGTCAAAGTGTAAGTATTGTGCATCGTGGGAATGTGCGAATAACGGGGGGTAATGCTGTATATAATTTGAAGATGAATATTTTGGAGTTCAGTTATTTGGGTGATGTCATCCAGGAAGTAACGGTATCTATGAACTTCATAGTTACACATTGTGGTATATCAGGAATTTTCAAAGGGACATACAAAATTGTTGGTTTTAATATTTGAAGTTAAATGTTTATCCGTTTTGAACACAGTGTGATTTGTAAAGTGTACGTCAGTCATGAAAACAAATAGTTTAGTGTTCATAAGTACAAGTGTGTAAATAAAATAAATATTGTGTAAATATGTGGTCGAAAGTTATACAAAATATAGTGAAAAGTGTATTTATAAAAGTAATCTAGGATATCCTTTCACGCAGTGCAGTTGTAATAAAGATAAAATAAGTAGCTAGTCACTGTATGTTTCATAGTGTTTCCGCTCAATGATAACATTTATTTATTTAATTAGAAAGATTCCGGAAATTGTTGTGTAATTATCTTTACATGTATGTGGTGTTGCTATTAATATTGTGAGTTGTTTGTTAATCGTTATATAAAAGTTAATGTTACTTTTATGTCTTATATTCAGTTATTTTTATGTCAAAGTAAAATATAAATCTTTATTTCTATAGGCTTCAAAAAGCATTATAATCAAGTCATGTAGCTTAAGAGCGGTTTTCCTATGTTCCCGGTTTAGCTCCGTGTGCCATAGTAGAGTAGTAGCCATGTTTTTTCAAAAGCGTTCCATGTTTTTCGTTTTTATTTGTAACCCGCGCATTCTACGCACGCAGACTGGATTCCGTAAAGCAGGAAAATTGTTCTTATTTATATTTTTTATCAACTATATGTCAAATTCAGTCTGAGGACCAGTAGGAGGTGGCGCAGGACCTACCTAGATAGAGGCTCTTATTAAATCGGAGGCCAAAGTTCAGTTCTTCTGCGCCAACATAGTTAGTTAATAGGTATGTCAAGTTCAAGGGACTTTATTATAAGGTCGTAAGACGCAAATGCCTTTTGAAAGGTTTTTGGGTCTTAGGTACCATGTTAGCACTTATTTTCATAAAACGGGTATAAGTAGTAGATCTCAATATATAGATCAAATCGTTGGCAGTTTCGGAAACAGTCACCGCAAATGTATTTATGAATGTTTATACAAAAGACGAATTTAATCAGTTGTTTAATGAGAACCGTTGTCAACAACCATACTCTACATGACTCATGAATGATAGAGTTTGTTCTTGTTAAGGGGAATGTTAATGCTTTCTATTAGTGCGGACAGTCACACGTTGGGATACTTTTTTTAAAATCTCCTTAACTAACTTTAAACGTAATGACTAAACACACTTGGTTAGATAGAGATTGTTGTAACTCAGCGTATGGCTATCTGTACGGTTATGGTAAATTCTGCATGCTCAGGAGTTAGCACATTGTATGTACAGTAAAAACTAAGGGCTTCTTGAGTCAGTTCATCGTGCCCTGGGACTTTGCATGTAATTTTACTACATAGGCTAACGTGTCAATGTAATGTATGATTGGTCTTTATTGTACATAAGGTTACAGAACTTAATGCTATTATTGAATGCCATTACAATATGCGACTTTATCACTGGCATTATTGCAGTAGGCCAATCCCGGTTGCGGTCAAAGACATCTATCTATCATCGTAAGATCCAGACAGCAGATACAATAGAAAATCAGTGGTTTTTGCCTTTTAAAAAGCTGTTGGCTCTTACGACGCTATATTTCACGCAATATCTAGCGTCCTGCCCTTAACCCCCTTGAGGCCAGCTCATCGCTTTGACGCAAGTGCTGTGTTGACTCGATCAGAGTATCAACTGCGCAAACAGGGTGATATCACTCTGCGCTTGCACAGGTGGCGCTTTGTTCTAGCCTGTGCCCGTGCCGCGCGCCCGACCTCACGCCTAGGGACACAAGGACGATTATCGCTTGTAGTTTGTCAATATTTGACTTAATTAGGAGTAAGGTCAAACAAACGGTGCTTTATGATATGATTTGATTAATAACTCAATAAAGATGTCCTACCGATATTTCGGATATGGCAGTCAATTTCAACGATGAGCCAAAAACGCAGGTCTTATTTTTTCCGGACATAAATGTATTCGATTTTCGTTGACCCCCTCATATTTCTATAGGACACTAGTAGTAACACTACCGGAGAGGTAACGGGTACACAGTACCAAAATAACTTATCGTGCGGGTAAAAGACCTGGGCAAAAAAGATTTGATTAGACATACCTACATATATGCAGAAAATTACACGTTAGGTACTAACTACCATTAATCTGTATTTTCTAAATCCTCTTTTTTGCGAAGGTAGCTTGTCAATGTCAAGTGATAATAAATTAACGTGGGTGGTCAATAGTCGAAGTCAGTTAAAGTCAAAAAAGTCACTCAATAAAACGGTGCATAAAATTAATAAAAAAATTGACAGCATGTTGTGTCCCAACGTTTGTTGTATGCCTCACAAGCAAAACTTAAAGAAAATACTTACAAATTCAATTTCTATTTAATGAGTCAATTTTCATATTATTATCTCACGACCGTCTTCTTCAGATATGGTACAATTTCTGGCTCGTAACAACCCTTTCGTAATTCCATGGCAGTAGCGAGAGTTATTAATCCGAGTAATTGCACCATAAAGCCATAAGATAAACGCGTGTAACGCTAAAGGCCTAATTGCTTGTATCCAGCGCTACCCAACACCCTCAATTTAATTGTAATTGAAAACTAATTAAACCCCGCCCGCAATAATCTCCAATTAGCTATAGATCATAATTCGACATCGATTCTCTTTAACGAAACCGCTGCACGTGTTCGGACAATGCGAGAAATTTCAATTGTGTTTAATGCACGTGTAAGAAATTTTCAAAATTGGAGTTGTTAACCCAAATTTTGCAAGAGTTGCGGAATTTTAAAGTAAGGGTTGCAAAAAAGAAGAAATCCTTTCTAACCCGAGCGTCCGTCTGAACACGTGCATCGAACAATGCGCCGATGACTCACGGCGACTCGTCCCGATACACAGCCGAGTATTATTAAACTCGAAAAGGAGAAAAAAAAAACACTGTAAGCGCTCACTCGTCGTGCCGCGTCAAGAATTGTACATCTGCCGAAATTTCTCACGGGTTGGATCCGAGCTCCGCGCGTATGGCATTAACGCCGGACAAGTCTACCTTCGTATTATAGGTAGATAATTGCGAGGCTAGCGGGACTGGGAGATAATTTTTAATCAATGGTGCGTCGATTAGCATACGGGTCTCGTTGGCGCGACGCGAATCTATGTATACGAGTATAACCGTTGTAGCCGCTTCGAGTTGTTTGTGCGATTGTATATAATTGTTTAGAGTGGTCGTTTGTTTTTGAATGGATGAGGCTATTATTGAATTTGTTTGTAGACTTGCTAATGAGCTATTGTTCACGATTTGTAGGCTTTTATTGTTTTTCGAGTGGCGCTACTTATTCTTCATTGATTATCACAAGCTTTTGTTATTATGTAAACAGGTTTAAAAACGTAAAGCTTTTTGTTTAACTTAATTGTTTTACCTTTCATGCTAGTAAGTATTTAGGATTAAAGTTTTTGGTATTGACAATCTCACATATGAAGTTTTTTTATGCTTGTGTCGTGGATTTAAGTATCATTATTTTGGCCTTGAATTAGAAGGGAATTATTATATTAAAATGCATGCACTAGTTCACTTTGGAGTATTGAGTCTAAAATGTATGTATGTATATTGTGAGATGGAGTTTTCATACAAGCGTTTTGTTTGACTGTTGTTTACTAGTAGAATATTTTTTGGTACTTACATGTTTTAGGTGAAGCTAAATTAAGAATTTACTATATTAGGAATTTGCCCACGTGGACGTTTTTATTGAAAATGCAGTGAATAACTACAATTTCTTTTTAACTGTTTTTTGCATGCTTGTGTTGCAATTTGAATACCCAAACTAATTGTAACTAGAGCATTGTTCGTAGCACAATTCGCTTAGTATAGAGTCGTAGAGAAAGCTTCGCATCGCACGTGTATTTGTGAATAGCTGATTTTTATTGTCATCATTTTACTATCAACAATAGTGTCTTGGTGATACAATAGATTGTACAACTCTACGTTTTTTCAGTCAGTAGCATGTCGGGACATGTCGCTGGTAGAGTTTCGCAACAGGTTGGGACGTGTTTGCGGTGCATTTTCATACTGCCTTCGCGGGTTGTTTATCGCTACATCTTATGAGAGAGTATGGTTTCCTTACTGAGCATCTCTATATTTGGAAAAAATGATTGCAACGGTGTAATTGGAAAGCCTCTACAGTTTTTGTTCTGAAATGAAATGACGTTTTCCAGCTGCTGTGATTTTATTACTGATATAAAATTGATTCAGCTTTGGTAGACATTAATTGATTGGTATCTAGTAGGTAATAATAAAAAATAATGTCTTTAAATAAGTGTATACAGTTTTATCTTACGCTGTGCATGTGTATTCTGGTAGATTAATTTATGGCGCCAATTTTTCGGCTTGGAATTTCTTGCAAGGGAAAAATACTTGTTGGCATTTTAATTTTATGCTGTGTGTTAAAACTATTCGTAATTTAAGTTGTTTCCATTTTATAAAGTAGTGCACTATGAAACCATAAATAAATAATACATCTAATCGGTAGTGCGCGTGTGCTTTTTTATTTAGGTACATCAAAGAAGACATTCCAGAGATAGCTTTATCTAATCTTAATTGGAGCATGGGGTTTCATTACGCATTTCAATCGTAAATTTTTATTTTTCGGCTCTCTTATTTTTTTTTTAATTTGAAGTAGATATAATTCCATCAATCCTAAAAGTTATGATTGCCTGCATAAAATTATGTGACACGTGCATTTATTTTAAGTAGAATATGCATGCTTTAATCAATTAGCTTTTTATGATTGGGCAATACTTGTCCATACAACCACTTCCATCTATGTGCAGTTTTTTAATAAACAATCCCAATTTGCAAACTATAATAACCCCGCTGTGCTAAATTTGCACAGAATGGACGAATAACTCGCCTCAGATTGTCCATAATTGACCCTCTCATGCCCAAATTAGGCTTCGGCAATCAGATAATGATTCCTGTCCAATTCGCCCGAACAAATAACGTGCGTTGGATGCAGGGATGCAGAAAAAAGCGATAATTAAGAGAGAAATTCATTTTCATTTTCAAGAGACCAGTAGCCCAAGCGCCGCGGGCGCTGCACGTGCGCGGCCGCCGACCGGTACTGTAGCTCGCGCGCGCACCAGTCTGACCACTTTTTAACCGCCAGAGAATAACCCAGCCAATTTTATAGAACCAGATTTCAAGCCTTATTGGCATTCAATCATTAAAAAGTCACTTAAAAGCTACTGTGTGTTATTGTATACTATTCATTTAAATTCAATAATGCAATTAATTTGGCTGGCGTGTAATGTTTGTGTGTTTTCCTATAGGTTTTGTGTCTTATTGGGTGGTAACAAGTGAAAGATAAAAATTCATTTCATTGATTTTATTTTCTTCTCTTTTCATCATTTGTAAAATGGGTTTACAATAATAAATAATTTATCATCCCTAAAACAATTAAAGCTCGTACTAGGATCACAATAAAGCTCACTAAGACCTATCAACTAAGTTTTACTTTATACAAAACAAACATTTTCAAAATATCACATTTTTCGAAAATACATTTAAAGCTTTCGAGGAGTTATCACGACATTTGAGCGATACCTAACCCTAACTTATCCTACATGGCACGTTTGAGTTTAAAGCTAACATCACAGACGGTTGCAGAAACCAAGGCACGGTTTCACGGAAGACACAGATCGTTGGAAGACGGTGGATGTCTCGAGGTTGTTTAGGCTTGGACCCAGCGGTCGTGCAGCGGGTACTGCTGCTCCGCGGTCTGGCACTCGGTGTAGCAGTGGGCGGCGGCGAAGTCGGCGTCTTGCTTGGAGACCGTGGTCCAGAAGAAGGTGCCGGCGTCTGTGCGGGCGAAGTGCACGGGCACGTAGAAGTTGTCCGGGGTCACTGGCACGATGTCGCAGGTCGAGTCCTCGTTGTAGACGAGGAAGGCGGCGCCGGCCGGGCAGGCCTCCATCTCGGCGCAAATCTTGCGCTCCAGCAACTCGTTGCTCGAGTTTTGTTCGTCCTCGACGCACGTGTCAAAAGTTTTGGCGGGAGCGCGCTTCGTCGTCTTCTTAATCATCTTCATTAGCGGCTTCAACAGAGCCTTGATGCCGCTGTTCTTCATCTTTTCGCTGTTGTACTTGTTCTCGTTCATCGAGTTGTTTGTGGCGATGATGTACTCGTTGTTGGCGTAGTAAGACATGTTTGTTTGTGAGTAGAGAGCGTGTGTCGCAAGTGAGATCACAGGCGGGAATGTGGGGCTGCTCGGCCGGTCGGCTATTTATACCCGGCGCGCCGCCCCCGGCACAAAAGCTGCGCATGCGTAAAAAGCCCCCTCTTGTATGTGTGGGTGTATCGAGTGGATTATTTGATACCCCAAAGCTTTTAGCGTATGACAATAACTTTGATGTTTTGTCAACATTGTAAAGAGTTCAGAAAACAGATTAGATAGCTTTTGGAAATTATGTTAAAAGGTTGAACTCTACGACCTAATTAGACTGTCAGGTATGATTATACATAGATAGCGGGTTGCATGTTAATGTTTTTAAGATTTGGCAAACTTATTTTAAATTAGTTGTTAATACAGTAGTAAGTTATTAAAAGATTTATTTTAAAAGGAATAAAGATCTGGATGTATTGAAGTAAGGCACTAAATAAAATATTGTCTTAATGCATTTTCTAAATTAACGATACAAATCGTCCTTTTGAGCACTAATCGATAAAGGTCTATCAATTAGCGCTCACAAATGAAATTCTACACGAGAAAGCAGAGATAAAGCCTAGGTAAAGTTATTTATAGGCAGAAAGTCTCGCAAACAGGTTGATATCCTATCGAAGCCTAGTGTAAAGATATTTCAACAAGTGGATCATTATCATTAGATCATATAGCATGGGAACTGGGGCCACGTGCCGTCCACACGCCCAACTGTGGGTAAACACAACACATGTTGCTCATTATACCCTAACTTCATGGGACAATGCGATTGTTATCGCGGGGGTCACTAAGCCACGAGGGTGAGGCGACCCCGCGTGACCCGTGCGGCGCGCACGCACGGCGCGTGACCTCATCGGCACAGTATTTGTGAATATACTAGTAGACATTTTTGAATACTATCTTTGCAGTAATTTCAAGTGACATAAATAGGTATTTAATATTTAACTTCTTGTAAAAATACAATTAGGTTTTGATATAGGTATTCGGACCGCACGCGCATGCCATGTGTTGTATGACTGACTATGATATCAAAAAATTAAAACATCTTTTATGATCATTTTAAGATGCTATAATGAGTTATAGGTAATAGTGAGATACATGAGAATTAGAACATTTAAGAACGTCTCATATAAATAATAACAGTGTAATACAACCCTATCTCTAAATCTGGCATTTGAGTTATTCACGTCCAACTTCATTAGCATTTTGTTTACAAAAAGAATTATCAAACATAAAATGCCACCTACACACGAAATATCCAGCTTATACCGGTCGAAACATGTAGGATTTTTTCATCATACGTCCGAAGAGAGTATTAAAAAAAAATCAAGTTTAAAAGAAATCAGTGTAGCGGTGATAGTGGCTTCTCAGCCAATGGGGTGCGCGCGCGCCGGCAGGTGTCGCGATCCGGAGCCTCTCGCACACATACGAGCGCATTAAATATACGACCATTGAACACGTGCATTCGAAGGGGATGAAAATACGAACATGGCTCCGGCATGAGAGAGAGGTGGAATATTTTTTATCGATATGAATAGATTCACGACTCCCTCATATCCGAAATAGGGTAACGCAAAGGCTAATTTGGTTATTGAAAATTGAGGGGTTGGTCGTGGGAATGCTCTCCGTTCCTAGGTTCCCAGGGCTGCTCACACATTGAGTTTTTTTCGCCGACGCGAGATTCGGAACGGCGACAGATGGCAAGCGTGGATCTTTGCCGTTCTGCTTTGTTATAATAAATCGTGGGGTATTGGAATTAAACATTCCATTTTGATGGCTCACCGCGCCCGGGGTGAGGGATGAAGATGTAAACAAGTGTAAAAGGGGTCAGTGGAACTCCACCGGGTCTATAATTAAATGGCTATTAGAGCCATTTTGGGTTTATTAGGAGGTATAGTTAGGGGTTGAATTTTCATTTGGGGGTAATGACTGCAATCAAAGAATTGTGGGGGATGGTTTTAGGAATGGAGCCGTGAAAAGTAAATGGTAATTGGCAGTTTCTTTAATTCCTTTCATAGTTTTAATTTTTGAATAGTATCCTAATATTGCTAATTGGATTGGATAAATAAGTACTTTACTTATATAAGTAAATTTACAACTTGTAATAATGAAAATGGTAATTAACAATTTACAAAATTTAATAAGGACATGTTTGGTATCAGATAGCCTGGTATATTTTATACAGATTTTGTGACGAAGTATCTTTTCGAACTACACACATTGACCGAGATTCACAATTAAACAGTTATTGGTCTTTTTCTACGGTTAAACATGTTACCTGGGGATAACTTTAGAAATAACCTGTCACAGCCAAAACTCAATGTAAACCTCAATAAATTGGCTTTTTTCAGGATCGTTTGTCACCGACTTGAGTGCAGTTTCCCACGACGCAAAAACCAGCAACAAAGGATGGTCAAAGAATAGATACGAGAAGTTTGCGTCATCTAAAAAGATGAGCCCTTGGCGTGACAAGTGAGCGTGGGAAGGCACCCTGGCTTCGCCCCCAACCCTCAGACACCATTGTTTGTGCGTACACTTGTCTCGGTATGGA
This sequence comes from Cnaphalocrocis medinalis, assembly GCA_014851415.1. NCBI lineage: Eukaryota > Metazoa > Arthropoda > Insecta > Lepidoptera > Crambidae > Cnaphalocrocis > Cnaphalocrocis medinalis. The sequence continues at coordinate 5,066,644 of CM026289.1, read as the reverse complement.
GGGTCACGGATCTGTGATTTTTTATCACAGCTATTGAATATCAGGTGCGTGATTAACGTGACAGTGGAAACGATAGTGAAGACTGTGCCTTATTGTTAGCTGATGAAAAATTGAGAGTTCTATTCATTGTAGTTACGTTATGTATGTTGATGGTATTCAGTTGTGTTTAATTATGATTGTTTAAGAGATTTGTATAATATTTTGTAGATTAACGTCGTAAGACCCAAAAGCCTTTTAAAAGGTAAAAATAATTGATTTTCTATTTTGTCTGCTGTCTGGGTCTTACGACGTTAATACTCGTTAGCAGATTTAATTAGGGACTTTATACTCATGAAAAAGTGATGTGGTTTTGTCTTGGCAAATTGTTTAACCGTCCATTTGTGCCAATTGTATTTGTTAAAAATGTTTAAAAAATATAATTATTGTTTTTATAGCAGGTATAGTTTATGAGATCTAAAATTACTTAAAATCATATCCAGTATTAGCTACTTATAGCCTATTTAGGTAACAATAAAGTTGTGGTTTCTATTATTATCATGTAAGTAGAGCCTTTTTTTAATTTGTCCACCGATTTGAAATCAAATAAACTCATGTCAACTGATACGCAATAATAATCTCAGCGGCCCCCACAAATCCGAGTGTGGGAATTTCAGTTACGACCCCGAAAGAAGTTGAGGGTGGAAAATAAAAGCCATGTATAAATCAGCCCTAATCGTCCCTTTTGTATGCCCGTACACTTGTTGCATCACCAAACTGTATATTTTACACCACGAACAAGTGTTCCGCTTTTAAATTCCACCCACGAACATTATAACTCTTATTGCTTCTAGTTTAAAGTCTATATTTTAAAGTGATTCATTTTGAGGGGTATATTTTAGGGTTGTCGAGGGGGAGAGATTGTAGGGGCGGATAATTTCGGGGGTTGCGGAACAATTAACCGAGTCGCAGGTAAACTCATTTTAAATTGAAAAAAAGGGATCAGGTGATTTTGCATTTGTATAGTGATGTGATTAAATAATAAATTGTTTTCAAAGCTATTAGAATGTGATCGTGAAGTTAGTTCTAGTAAGATATTAAAATGTAACATAGATAAGTTATGTTAAGCGTTACGTAGATAAGACAGGTATAAGGTTATGAAAATGGTTTATGTTGAAGAATTTATTTTATTTTGTTACTAGCAAATCTACGACTTTAGTCTGTAAATAAAATCTGGAACTCTATATTTTTATTATACACTTTTATCAGTACGTTTATCGTTTGTCAGAAAGCTTGTTATCTACTGGTTCAAAAATTTACAAAATTATAAATATACACGCTCTTTTATTTTGATCGCTGTTTTTTTCTATTGACTAAATTAAAAAAATAAACGGAGAATATGAATATCAATGGAATGCACATAATCCTATGGAATACACTGTGTCCGGATTTTGGTATCAAAGGCTACCGCTCTACCGAGATAATATAATTTACAATTGGTATGTTGAATGATCTACTATTAATGGGGATCCAGCTCTGGTATCTACGCTTAATTTATTTTATTCCTCACAAAAAATGCCCAGCAACAAAGTCCAGAGATTACCTCACTATATACAGGATGCAGACAAATACCGTCGGTGTACAAAAAGGAGGTTCTATTAAACGTTTTTTATCATTAAAGTGAGAACCTCCAAACCGCCTCATCCTAATGAGTTGTCGGCCATTAGCGATGAGGGAGGGAGGTGATAATCACCCTCTCATTTAAGGAGCTCTCGTTAAACTTTTAGTTTATTTGGAAAAAACGTAGGTTTATTTTGAATAACTCGGTTGCTTGATGCTTAATATTTGGGAGGATGCTGCGGTGCATTTATACCGTGCGTATAGCCACGCCTTGTATGCCATTAGCGTACAATGGAAAAAAAATCAGACAAGTAGCACGTTTTGTTATGATCCACAAAAAATAACATAAACAATTTATTACAATCGTGTAGTCTCAAACTGAAGCATTTCTTGTATGCGTGTCATCCAATCCGAGACGAGAGAACAAGAAAAGTTTCTTCTGTAATTACCCGAAACCTTACGCGCTTGAAAGTCTCCACACCACCACATAAGTCACCGCGTTTCAAGGTATATCTCATTATTATAGTAGGTACCTGCACTTAAACTTACCCAACCCTTCAGCTACTGACGAGATTGTGTAATGGTAAAACAACAATTTGTATTACTGATAACATCGCAATTTGTAAGAATTCTGTCAACGGCATAAAATGTCCGAGGTTCTTATCTTACTTTATCTAACAAGATGAACTGTTGAGATAAACAAACGATAAGACAAAGCCATGCATTTAAAAGCTATCGACATTTCTGTACTTGCTTGAATGATTTCGATATTAGCATAAGATAGTTTATATATAGTTCTTAAAATGTGAATAGGGTTGCTGAAAGTATAAATAAATAAATAACATATATTTTATTCCACAAAAATCCACAAATTCATCGATTTCGGCCTGAAATTAACCTGACGTAAAATTAGTAGCTTATCATTGTGTACAGGATTTCATTCAAATATGTATGTTAGATAAATATTATAACACCCAGACTGAACAAACAACTGTGTTCATCACATGATGTCTTGTCTAAGATGGGATTTGAACTACCTTGAAGCCTAGGTTTATGCTCAAATGCGCCATTAGGTCAGCAAGACAAATAAAAATATTACAGAACCCTAAGTTGTTACCGTACTAAAGCTCCTGCCATCCCTGTTCCAATACGTAAAGTTATAAGGAGAATAATACTAAATTTCTATGACACGTCGTTCTGTGTAAATCAACCCCCATTTTGAAAACATTAAAAAAGGAACGTATTTTTAAGTTAGAAGTTTTAATTAAAGCATCAGACGCGCTCTCTGAAACCAAATTCTAATAAGATTTTACTCTTTTTCTCATTCTGTGCTCGCAGCAGATGTTACAATGCGATCATAGCCCTGTTTATTGCTCTGCTACACGCAATCGTGTTTTGAGATAGAAATTAGATCATAAATATAGATCGATATAAAGCGAGTTTATTGTTATTTTTAATGTGGGCAGAATAGATTAGTTAAAAGAAGTATTGAAGTAATTATACCTACTTATTGCAATAATCATCCAAATATCTCGCAGGTTTCCAATATCAAAATTAAGTTTATTCAATAATAGACTCTATAATATTCATGAGGTAAAAGTGAGTGAGCTATATCTATACAGTATACTTATTAAACCATACACATTAGTTACTGTTCTGTTTATTCTTCTGTAATTTTTTGTGACCCACAGAATGCGTTACGGATGCAGTAACGGACCTCTGGGCACTAGAATACTTTTTCAGTCTTTAAAAGGGCAGAAAAAGTTCTCTAACCTGAAAAGGACTAGTCACTGAATTAATTTAACCAATTTTAATGACTATGATTATAGCAATACTTATGTAAAATTTGGCGGCACGTAATTTTAGCCCCTACTTACAAAATAATCAGTATGTTATTGTACTCAACAGCTCTCCTCCTACATTATATCATTACACAGCGTCCACATAATTAATGAGTGTATGACACAGATACCCGCAGCAACGGTTGGCGCACGCTAAACCAGCGCGGGCTAATGGCCGGCGCGCGACAACTATTAGCCGCTGTGCTGCGCAAGAGCAGCTCGCGCCACGCGCAACTCATGAGCGTAAGCGATAAGCGGTTAATTAACCAAAACTTGGCAAATATTATGAACTTATATAACATGTAGTAGTAGTAGCTTAAGATTGTGTTACAGATATTAGACAACAGAGTAGGTAATTAGAAAGAGTATAATACTGAAATATGTTATATGTCACCCAAACACTGAGCAAACATTGATTAGTGTTCATCAAAGGAAGCTGTGTCCAGGGTGGAGGCCGAAGCCACGATCTAGGGTTACTACCAAATGCGCTATCTAGTAATTTTAAAAGTATATTATAGAACGAAAACAAAATCTTCTGTCAAGTGGCTAGATCATTTCTCGCATGTAGTTGCAACAGTGGTACAGTTCAATAAAATAAAATATATTTCGTAGTACCTACTTCGTAGCACGCGAGTATTATTCGTAGTCGTGGCGTAGCATAGTATGTTCGTTTATGTATCTGCAATGTCTATTGTTTTATTAAGTGTTGATGAAGTGGTGATGTTTACTTACTAACAAGTGATCCTCTCCGCTTTCTGATTTGTTGCGTCTAGCAAAATAGTAAAATAAACCGTAAACCGCTTAGCGTACGAACTCACACCAAACGCATGAGAACTCCCACAAATTGCTCGAATTACCCGTCCATTGCACTTAACAATTTATTTATTGCTGTTCCCCGCTGCACTAATGGGGCCTGGACGACCCGCCGGCGACTGCAATTAATTACTAAGACTAATCCAGCGAGTTGTATAATTAACAGAGCCTATAGAGCGCGGGCGCAGCTAAAAATGTAGGGGGAAGGGGGGTAATACCAATCAGAAGGATGAGGGGTTATAGGAAGTTGGAGAGAGTGGGTAATATTTCTAACCTAACTACTATCTTAAAGGCGGGAGATTTTGTCTATGGAGTTTATTTTTAGTCGTAACTTCACTTTTTATCTTTCTTTAAAATTAAATATTATACAGCAAAATAGCGGCTGTTCATATTTGCAGCTTTTGTATCCAAGAACATCAGACACTGATCTGATGTTGATTCCATAAAAACTCAGTAGTTTTTATTGAATCGGTGGAATGACTGATTGTGGTGGAATGACTGATTGAATCGGTTGAATCGGCTCAAACCCTCCTAATGTTCAAACACGCTTCCCGCGGGAGATATTTTAAAGGTAACTCTGCTGACAACTTTCAACCTCCTCTCATTAACAAGACTACCTGACACATCCTATTTCTATTTCTCAGAGTGTCATGCCCACACATTTCCCCTCAGTACGGCCCTGACCTACAGAGTCATGTAGTAGTAACTTGGTCCACTCGTTTCTTCACTCCAGTTAATGATAGCTTGAGAAAATGAAGTGCTGTCCACAGTGGCGTCGACAAGGATTAAGTACAGGCTTCACTATCAGAGTATCACAATTTTAACGTGTTTGGTCCACTGGCACTGCAATTTCGTTATTTTAATTTTGATGTATTTTAAATGTGTGACTTATGATGTTGTATGTTTAAGTTACTCATGTTATATTATATCATAAACAATTAATGATAGTATGCACCTACCTAATTTTTAGGTTTTTATCTTTTGACAATATTCAGTGGTGCCTGGCCAATAACTCATTTTTTTACACCGGGGGTTGCAACGTGAAAAAGTTTTAGAAACGCTAATCGGTATCATTTCTTACCACTTTCAGTACCCTATAATATATGAAGTGCCTTAGTTTAAGATTTGCTGATCAGTGTGATTATCTGGCACATAATACTAACTTGATGATTGAAAAGATTTTAACGTCAAAGTCCGGATAACAACAAAATGTAACAAAATTTTGTGTGCCGACTTGCATACAATTTACACCGATGTAGTTAAGATTACATACAAGGCCGTATATAAGAAAGTATACAACATCTAAAGCAAAACCAGACAAGTGGCTTATCTCCAAAATGGCTATTTAAATACCGACACGGCATAATCGCAATTTGATAGTGAGGGGTCTTCGTAGGCCGCCCTCGATGCGAGATAAGATGCCGCGTTTTTATAGTGGTGCTAAGCGATATTTTATTATCAAAAGCGATAAAATACATCCCTCTTTAGGGCTGCGTCGGTCTTCACAGGTTTTGATGCTTTGAAATTTTTGATTTAAACTTCTGATGACAAATATAAGGAATGCTCAAATAGTTTTCTTGAAGAAACTAAAGTGTGTTTGTTCTGTTTGTTATTAAAAAAATATTTTTAATGCACAAATTAGTCATAACACTGATTGGGGTTGACTTCCTCCTAAATACACTGGATTTTTCATTAAATTACCTATAACACCTCACAAATTAACTTGTTATAGGTAATTTAATTGAAATTGTCTAAAGGTTAGAATAGTTATTTACAGGACCATTTACCTTAATGTTTTCGAGTTTAATGTTAGTGACCATGAAGGTTTTAAACAATACATTGTTTGTAAGGTAACTGTCTAATCGGGTTCTCATCTCATTATGTAACTAACATAACTGGTAGGTATAGTCAGATACAAAGGGTTAAAAACTGCTTTTATAAAATGCAGCTATGAGATTTTTCTTCATCACCGTTTTAAATATGGATTGAATACTTTCGATAGCCCTGCGGTATCACGTCACAGTTTATCTTTGTGAATCTTTTTTTATTTGCCACTTTATCACTATTATTTAGGGTCGTGATAAAACGTTAAAACCCGCGGAGGGTTTACTTTAGTGGGTCGAAGGGTTAATGATATAGAGTTGACATAGAGTCTTAATTCTGGATCGCAGGATGTTAATTTTTAGATCAAGATATCATTTATTTTGGGAATAAATGCAGTCGTTTTGGATTGCTAAGTTGTATTAAGTCTTATTTTAGTAAGTAATAAAAACATCACTGTGTGTATGTATTGTAATTCAAGATTTTAAGATTTCAAATATTCACCATTAGAATGAATTTAAGTAGGTATATAAATTATTTGTTTTTTCTTTTTGTGTTAATAAAAGCACAGCATTATCTGATTTCAGCGCACCACTGTTCTTTCCTCGTGACCCAAAGGTTGACTAGTAAAGAATGCCTCTTGGCGTTAAGTTCGACTATTGTAACTCATTAGTCCAATCAAGTATAAATAAATAAATAGGTACTGGTTTTACTAAGGACGAGAAAGGTTTAAAAAATGATTGTCCACCCGCTACTGCTATGGCTTCGCACTGTAGCAGGCACTATCTATTATGAGAAAAGATTTATAAAACAAGCGTTTCGCTTCAAGAAAAACCGAATCATTTCTATTGGTCTACAGCAGTGCCACTTCTAGCTATTTATACACACGTCACATTAGCCTACTAGTGGCCTCACTTAACTTCCAAAGTAATTAAGCACCATTAGTCCCAAAATAATGAACGCAACGTTAACACGGAGCCGACAGATTGCATTTACGGGCAAGCCGTAAACTTTAATAAGTGGTAAAATTAACGAACGCCAATAAGTAAGATTCCTTGTAAAATGGTCCCCGGACATAATTGTCGAGACCGCACGGGCCGCCGTCACAGTGGAAGCAGTTAGAGTGAAGTATAGTCTATGATTAGAGAAAAGCCCAAGTGACTGTATACATACATATAATATTTCGATAATGTACTTTGCATGTTGTTGGCCGACCTAAGTATTGCTGGAAAGACTTCGTCGAAAATGATCCGCATGAACTTCAGGCTAACGATTGGATTGGCATCAAGTAGTGCAGAATTGACCAAAAGGGTGTCCTCTTCTTTCGGGTTGATATCACAAAACACCAGCAGGAGGACATTACACTCTGATAGATCATCATTATCTTAACTGGCATGGAATTGGTATTACTAGTTCAGATTTCGCAAAACAGGTAACCATAGAAAAACAACTGTATTGTTTTTCTATGATTGATATGACGTAATTCGCCTAACCTTATTTTTATAGATTTCTTTTACATTTTTATACACAACTATTTTTAGATTGCTTCAATTGTACACTGAATATCTGTATGTAGGAATCCTTTCTTCGAAGTTCTTAAGTTTTATTGTGCAATAAACACTATCTATCTATGTATGTCTATTACGACTAAGTTCTCATTGGAAATAGTAGTTAAGTTTTGAAGGTTATACTATAATATGTATTACAACGCTTGTATTATTTTTCTGCTTGTCATATTGAGATCGAAGGATACCTTGCTGTTTCTAACACACTGTGGCATTGTTTTTTCACCCCACTGCGTGGGTAATTCACCATCATTAGGGCAAATCATCGAGAATGACGCCAATCGTCGATGATTACCTGTTCCGCAGTTGCATTAGCGCGAAAAGGTGTTATATTCGGGGGTTTAACTCCTTTGCGTATTAAAATCTCATGAGGAGATCTCAGCCAGCAATTTGCGTTACAACAGGTAACGCCATTGCAGTAAGAAATAACAAGAAAATTGCTAATTGTGACGGCGGTCACATTACCATTTTCAAATTGAGTTTCTAATTTTACCCAAAGACTTTGATTTTACCTCGTGTCATATTTTTTTAATTTTGTTTTTAAATCGAATTGGATCGAATCTTAAGAAAGTTTATTCGCTTTAAGAGTTTTTCATGCTTAAAATCTTATTACCTGAAAGAAAAATATTCGCAAATAAAAAAAAACTGATTAGGGCTATGTCGAAAAGTTATCTTCAATACTCCAACCCTCCTAAAAACAGGGGTAACGGCTATGTTCTCCTATCGTACTATAATTCTTCATAAATCAAAGCTATAGAATTTATTATACACATATTTTCCACTGACTCAGAACGTTTTGACTAGAGTTAGTTAATTGTTATTTCACCTACCATAACAACGACTTTTTGTGCCATTATTCAGGTAGTTAATTTGTGTAATAGTTAATCCGCTTCACCCGATTGATTGTCGGTTAGGGGTCGTTAGGGGAAATTATCGGGCATCGCTACAAAAGGGTTAATATCTCCCAAATCACCAACGACCCTTAACTGATGTGTTAATTTTAGGATGAACGATTCTGTGGTTAACCCTAAATGTAGGCAAAAAAGGTAATACGTTTTAAATTACTTTAATAATTTTGAATGCAATTATGGGTAGTAAAATTAAACGCGTTTTCTTCAGTTTCTTTAAAATACATGCATATTTTAAAACACTCCACTCGTATTAAGAAAATCATATGATTGGATCCAGTTTTGCCAGCATTTAAGCATTCACTTCTTATTGCACTGTTCGCTTAAATGTGCTCTTTTACGATATGTTTGACAAATTCGGAATAAATCTCAGATAGGTAAGTACTTAAATGCTCTGCACAAATTTTACAAATCTTTAATTATGGTTGATTGGTTGTATGTTCGTACAATGTATTTTGAAATTTATACCTATAAATAAAAACGAAAGTATCAGCCAACTGTCCTTATCAGGGCAAAGGCCTCCGTCATAGAAATCAATTCATCGCTACTATGATGGGATTAGACTTAATGACTACGCTTTCCAAATGCGGAGTGGTGATCACAAACCCGAGCTATACCTATATAAATGTTTGTTAACAAATTATTTGGAATCTCATCAACCACCTTGTAGCGCTGCAGTTTTCATCTTCAAATATGCGGTGACCAATGCCTCTGATTTTATACCATTACTAGTATTACCACTTTAATGTCACTAGTAGTAAAAATGTTTGCTTTTTGCCTTCACTTCGATTTCTGAATTAACAGTTTAATACCATTGCTGTACCTGTCGGGTACATCGTTAAGTACTGGTTATGAGTCCTAACGACTGCAATTACATCTAGATTATTGGAAGTACCCCTTCGGAGATAAATACACGAGGCTTCAAGCAATAAAGGGACAGTAATAAAATCATTTCTGTTGTAGAAAAATGCCGATATCATAGAATGAGTGGTTAGCTTTTTAAACAATGTAAATAAGTAGTAGCTTATAAGTATTCATAATCTGTATTAGATTCGGATTTACTGATCTGAACCTAGCTCTACCTTTTCACATTGCTCACAAAGTTGGACAGCTAACGTAAATTAAAAATCAAAGCCTGATTATCTATTCAACATGTCCACCCCAACGGTCTTACGCAAACAATTCAAATCCCTTAAACTTTATAACAACAAAGATTTACCGATGAACCTGTAAAAACAAAGAGTCATCATCGATCATTTGAACCGTGCTTGGTAAACCGAAAACCTTGCTCCGAAATTACGGCCTAAGAAAACAAAAAACGGAAAAAAACGCTGTTGCCGAAGATTTATTTAAGGGAGCGTAAAGATCTGTTTATGGTATGCGTCGGTAATTAAGGGGCGGTCGCACACGTGCGCGCGCGCAGAAACGAAAAGGAAAAAACTATACCTGTTCGTTGAGAGGCGCAGGTCCGCTGACACGCTCTGAGGGGGGGATTGTTCTCAAACTTTGATTAGATAGAATTAATCAGTCCTATTACCCTTAAAAACACAGAGAACATCACATCAGCATCAACGAATTTTTTCATACACATGTTAGTCATTAATTGTCTTTTAAATGTCAGTCAAAATTATTATTTTAATGAGATTGAACTGTCTTGGTGACTATACTTACATAAGTGGATCTGATTTTGCGTATTGTACTGGGACCAAGGTTCTGTATTATCTACCTACTCGTAAATATCCTATTGAGTTTTCTGATATTTTTTAATTGGCGATTTTGGGTCCTTTTGCTTCGGGAAAGAGTTTAAAAGCTTTTGGTAATGCACTCGATCCCTCCCTGGAGGTCCACCTAATGTCCCATGAATGAGTGGGTAAATACACAGTACACACCCACTTATGGACGGGGATCGCCGTAGCTGGAATATGGCTTTCCGAGTACATAATTATTATATGTACCTATTAGCAACCTGCTTATATGTAGGTACATATATATTTATTTTACCAAATGCGTTAGAAGTTTGAACACCATAGCCTCCGTCTTCCCTTAATGTTATCTTATTATAGCTAAAATGACTTTGGTGTTCAGAGATAATAGTGGGTCCCGGGATCCTCACAACCATTTTTTATGTCGGCTTTTTCAACTAAGTTAATACTGTTTTTAGATATCGCGTGTTAGATAATTTGATTTCTGAATTCAACTCTTCGAAGCTCGTTAGGGTTTCAGTAACTTAGCTAATAGTTTTTGGTTATAACAAGTATATAACTATGTGACTATATTTATAAGTTTAAACCATATCCTATCAAGCTCTCAATAAATACAGTTTGAATTAATCCTAGTAATAAAATGTCCTTTTTAGTAAATAATCTGTACCTTTCACATTTACTGGATGAAGGAGATAAAAAAAACATGATTTTAAGTAAGATGCGCTTTTATTTACTTTTAGTTCAGCTTGAGTTTTCCGTTACTGTTTTTATTAGCTTAAGTTTTTCTTATAATACATAAACCATAGATACGTTTTAAAGATAATCTCTTTATTATAATATAATAGCATTCAGCCTATAATATTATATGCCCATTCCCATGTCATGGTGAGTAGAATGCTCGTCAAAATTTATATTATTGATTTCCGTCACGATCGTCAAAGATATCGATAACAAATTGTATCTAATCAATTGAAATCACCTATTGTCTGTACTCAAATCGTAGAATCATGTCGATCCCCTAGCTTCCCTATGGAGTAAAAACTTAATATTAATGCGCAAAGAGTATAGGCGCATTGTTTCCAGATTCGTGTCACGCGGGCATCACACGAGGAATGTTAACGTCATAACAATATGATATTTGGGGACTGTCTCACTGGAATACTGGAAACATCTATGTGGGTAGAAAAGGTCAGCTTATGACCATACTAAATCTAAATAGTTAACGAATTATTTAAGACGGGAATAAACGCGATGTTAATTCTAGAACTGTTTACCAAACTTACCTAACCCAGCCCGCAATAAAATTTACTAAAAGTGACTCCACAATATTAAAGCGTCCTTTGAGCGTTGGCGTCTTGGCGCAACCCGCCCCATACTAGCGTTTTGGGGGTTGTGTCTACGCGGCTCAAAGAACGCTAGTGTGGGGTCACTCTAAGTGTGCATCGAATGCTAAGTAAGGTATTTTTTGAGTGAACTACAGTTTTTTTCTTGCACCAAATAAAACGCCCTGTTGGTCTAGTAGTTTAAGTATTTACCGGTCCGTGATTTCGGGGCCCGTATCGGATTCCCGGGTCTCCGGTATGTTTCGAATTTTTCGAACATAGCTCGGGTTTGTGATCTCCAATCCGCATTAGGCAAGCGTGGTGATTAAGCCTAATCTCATTATAGTAGCGACAATTTCATTCATATGATGGAGGCCTTTGCCCTGCAGTGGGACAGTATATAGGCTGATAAAAATATAACCGAAAAACAAGGATCTCAGTGGTACAGGGTCCGGTGAAACTTAATACACATTCCTAGGGATCCACGCAGCTCGTAACGTTGGACAATGTTATCTGCGAGCCCATCGGCACGTGGTAAACCTTTGTTTTTGTTTACCATGATTAATGGCCGCGATACCGAAAATAATAAATAGCATTGTTGCCTTTACAAAGGGTTATGGAAATTAGTTCAGCCTCTCCAACTAGGAAACCAAGACGTCAATTAATATAACGGTATTTATGATAAGAGAAGGAGAGGTATTTGACTGGACTTTGATCTAGACTTCCACTCTTCGATCCTTGTCTCTAGATACACAATTCTCTACTGAAAGCATTTAAAAACGTAATGCCAGCTATAGATATTTTCAATTGCCATCACTACATTCTATTTTCGACCCTAATCTATAGTAAGCCTAATTACTAAATTTTCAATTTCAAAAATGCTAATTGCTGCCAATTTCCGAAAATTACAAATGGAGCCTTCATGACGATATTTTTAGCGTGTTCACACGATTTATAGGGTTTGAAAAATGAAAATGAAAATGTAGATGAACAGTTCATAAAATAACCTTGCTGATAGGTATAGGAGGAGTTCTCAATTTTTCGTTTAAGTAATTTCGTCTGTTATAGTTCACAAACCAATGAAATTTTTTTCAATCAATCAATCGCAAATGACTGAAATAGTAGCTGATGTGATTAAACAAGAAGATAATTACTTATTTGCCGAGATAAAATAAACTAAAAGCGTAAATCGATGACTAAAGACGTTTTTGTATAAACCCCTCATTTCCTAAACACGTTGAAGAATGAGCTCACTTGGCGTCGCCACTCTTTCATCAATCGTCTTCGCGTTAACGAAAATTAATAACATTTAGCCACGTCCACGAGGGCTGCATCCTGTAGCCGGAGATATATCGCCACGGCTCAGGCCGATGACAGATACACGCGGGCGAAGTTACTTTTCATTACTGGGGCAGAGGTTCCCAAAGCTTGCTCAGAGAATGGACAAAATGGTTTTAATATAAACGGGACTAAACGCGATGCGACAAGGATTTATAAATATAAGTACATTATAGTACTTTGTTCCGCCCCGCTGGTCTAGTGGTTTAAGTACCAGGCCGTGATTTCAGGGACCCGGGTCGACCAAAAAATTATGTTTCGAAATTTTCAAAATGATAGTTTGGGTTTGTAATCACCAAACCGCAGTAGGCAAGCGTGATTGAGCCTAATCCCATCATAGTAGTGATAACTTGATTTTTATCCTTTGCCCTGCAGTGGGACAGTGTATAGGCTGATAATACTTATAGTACTTACTGCTTGACGTTTCGACAACATGAACGGTCGTGGTCACAAGCAAGTCTGGAGGTGCATGAAAGAATTTGTCAAATAAACATTAAACTTTGACAGTTTCATCTGATAATGGCGAACACATTTGGTTCAATGAAGTTTTTATATCCACACAGTGGCGGATAAACCAGGAGTCTGTATTCATACATGTTGACAACCGCTGTTTTAATCCCTGGGGTACAAAACACAGTTTTTGTTTCATCAAGGGAGTTGTACGTTTTGGGTTAATTATAGATGGGAGTTGCTTTTGTTGATTGATGCGGCTCCAAGTGTTGTTAAATTATTTTTAATTTGAACTTGTTAGAATTTAATTCGGTCGCTAAATACATCAGCATCATGATACCCAATATACAGTAAGAGAATGTCAGTTGTATGTAGGTATTAGTAGTACCTAAGAAGTGTGTTCAATGTCTGTTATATTATTAAATCCTAGTAATCTTCAAGAAAAGGGCTTATCAACGTATTTGTGCCTTGGGTATTGCGAATGTCCGTGGGCGGCGGTGATCCGTCTGCTCGTTTGTCCGTTATAAAAACTAAGAATTTTCGTTCATCGTGATTGAAAAAACACAATGCTTGTTTTTTGTACATCACTTATTTATGTACGTATCTTACTTAATGTTTGATATTTAAATAAATTCATATGGTAATCAGATCAAAGAGTGTGGTCCACTCCTTAATGTCTGACCGTCGCGCGTCGCCATCACTTCCACTTATCCTCTATAACTCACGGTAACGGCTTCAGTACACCACACTTTTTCCCTTTTATCTCAAATCTTTGTCAAATTCGTCCTTTATCTCGCATCTCTGGTGTTAGTAACAGCCCGGGAAGGCAATAAGCAGCTCGGGACATTACCAGCCAGTTATCTGATCTCGGCTCGGTTTTACAAGTTATCGCATCGGCCACGTTACTCGTATCTTATATCTATGGGTAATTTCTGCTTCATTGAGCTGTACGGAGCGGTTAAGAATCGGTTTGATTGCATTAAAACTGGGCACGGCGACAAAAAGTGGGCGTAATGTATACCATGAAATAAGTAGATTGGTAATGAGCTCCATTCCACTGGAAGAGGTACTGGTTTGGATGTAATTTGACGTTGATAGGACGTATTTCTCGAAACGTTGGGTGCTTGGGACTGCATAATGAATGTCTTGAATTAATGAAACGCTGCATTCAGATAAGTAAGTAAGTAAGTAAGTAAACATTTATTGACCATCAAAAAACAGATACAACACAACAGTAGTAAGGCACAGAATACATAACAAGAGGTAGGAAGATAAACGGAAAGGAACATTAAGTGGTAAGCACTACACATACATAGACAGATACATAGGTGGTCAATAAGGTCCAAACTCAGCATATGCTGCAGCTGCTTCCTTGAAGCCACTGCAGCGCTGGTTTTCAGTTTGGACCTTGAGTGACGTTTTAAATGAAAAAGAATGAATGAATGACACGCACATGAAACAGAACAACTGACAAACCAAATAAAATAACAAGCAACAACAAGGACATTTAGAAAAAAGAAAAAGATATTAAATAAAATAATAATAAAAAATTAATAAAGGATAAACAACAAATAATGAACACACAACATAAAACTATAACATTAAAGCATTATTCTATGACATGAGCGACGGTGGCGCCATCAATCACTTCCGCGACCTTCCCGAAGTATTAATTTAAGAAGAAAAAAAAAAAATCTATGACGTGAGCGACAGTGGCGCCATCGATCACTTCCACGACCTCCCCGATGTATTAATTTAGAAAAAAGGAATAAACAGCGACCTTACTGTCAACATGACAGCCACACCTATTCCGGCCACACCCCGACCACATTTTGCCACGTAGGTTATAGTAGGTATCGGTCTGCCTGCAACTCTTGGGCAATGTTATAAACATGATAGAATTCATCAATACTGCATGATCAAAGTAGGGGTAAGATCTGCCATGACAATAATACCACTGAGCAAGAATAGTTCAAATAATAGTGAGATATAGTGTACTATAAATTGGTGTGCTTGTATAGTGAGTATCTGGCGTCAAAGCAGGAGGAAATAATGTGTTGGTGCGACGATACGTTCAGATATGGAGAGCTAGAGTGGGTTGAGCACCCATCAGCCTACGCAGGACCTCTAACGAGTGCCGGAACTCGCCCCCTTCGCCCGTCGCGAATAACCCGAAGGTACGTTGCCGCACTTTTGCTCAGAGATAAGGTGCTTTTTGAGATTGTATCTAAAAGAGTGCAACGTTTTCAGGTCACGCACAGGAGGTGGGATTGAGTTCCAGCATTTGGTACTTGCAAACCTGAAGGAGCCGCGGAATGCCACTGTACGATGCTTGGCAGTGCTGAAGATGTTGGTGCACGACCTTTTTGGGTACTTACTGGAGTCCCTCGCCCAGGCAAGTTTGTTAAAGAGGTACAGAGGTCGCCTCTCCCATATGACGCCGAAACATCATGGTGGCGAGGTGCAGACGTCTGCGCCCTTCCATCTTCAACAAGTTACCAGTGTTAAGAAAGGGAGTGACGTGCGACCTAGGTGGAATGTGAAAACAGAAGCGCGCGCAGGCATTTTGTATTCGCTGAACTAATGTCTGTGTTCTGGCTAGTAAGCAAGGGCCATAGACAGTGTCGCAGTAGTTCAGCTTGGATAGCACCAAGGACTCGCATAAGGTAACTCTGACTGCTTCACTGAGATAAGGTCTAATTTTATAAAGAACTTTAAGCCTAAAAAAACAATTCCGCGCACACTCAGCAATATAGCTCTCGAAGTTCAGATGCCCATCCATAATGAGACCTAGGTTCCTGGCCGCATCAACTCTTTCAACAGCCTCACCATCAATAATTATATTAAGGGGAATATTTTTATACTTAATGAGGTTTGTTCTTGTCCCTATAACCAGCAGCTTGGACTTTTTGGGGTTGAGGACCAAGCAGTTAGACCTACACCATTCCGAGATGCGTTCCAGGTCTTTATTAATTTTGCTCACAGCTATGTCGTGATCACCTGGCTTGAAGGACAGGTATAGCTGCAGATCATCTGCATAGATGTGAAACTGGCACTCCCTGATGCAAGCGGTGATATCTGCACTGTATAGAGCATAAAGGAGAGGCCCTAATGTCGATCCCTGTGGTACGCCCCGAACGACAGGCAATTTGGCAGAGCGAGACTTGCTACCATCAGGATTGGTTAGCTCGACGCATTGCCACCTGTCCTTCAGGTAGCTGTGAAACCAGCGCACCGTGTCAGCACTGAAACCGTAGTAGGCTAGTTTAGATAGTAAAAGCGTAGTGTTTATAGAGTCGAAGGCCTTCGAGAAGTCAAGCAGCAGCAGGACTGAGACCTCCCCCCCATCCTGTGCAGTCAAAAGATTATCAACCACGTCCGCTAGAGCAGTTGCGGTCCCATGTCCTCTACGGAATCCAGATTGTCGCTGGGGCAGTATGTTGTTGTCCTCAACATATTCAACTAACTGTTGACATACCACCTTTTCCAGGACTTTTGAGAGGCAAGGCAGCAGACTGATGGGGCGCAAATCGCTCAGACAGGCGGGGCTACTAGTTTTGGGCAACGGTTTCACCACTGCAATCTTCCAGCTGTCTGGGAAGACCCCACTCGTGATCGAGTGGTTGACTATGGTGGTGATGGCTGGTAGGGACTGAGGTAAGGTCCACGAGGGCTGCATCCTGTAGCCGGAGATATATCGCCACGGCTCAGGCCGATGACAGATACACGCGGGCGAAGTTACATTTCATTACTGGGGCAGAGGTTCCCAAAGCTTGCTCAGAGAATGGACAAAATGGTTTTAATATAAACGGGACTAAACGCGACGCGACAAGGATTTATAAATACATAGAAGTATTATAGTAGCTTGATCCGCCCCGTTGTTGCTCTAGTGCCGGGTCGTGATTTCGAGGTCGGGTCGAGCAAAAGTATGTTTTAAACATTTTTTCAAAATCATAGTTCGGGTTTGTAATCACCAATCCGCAGTAGTCTATACTCTGATTTATAATAATGTAATATAAACTGACAGCTACAATCGACCTTTATTTTTTTTAATGTTGTCTCCTAAGTGCACTAGTGCTGTTATAATTGAATGGTGAGCGAACAATTGAATTTATTATTGAACATTTTAGATGTTAAGATTTTACTCATAACCTTAAATAATTAATTTCATGATTTGTACGATAGTTAATAAGAAAAACATTACATAAAGTACAGCGATATTTTATACGTATTGCATAGAGCTGGTTTGAATGAACATGAAGACAACAATAAAGAGTAAAAATCGATAAATTGTTTTTATTTAAATGAATTAATCTGACAACTCATAGCTGTTATGTTCGACATAAATACTCTGACAATTAAGTCATCCTTTGATTATTTTCATGACATCTTCATTTAAATCATAGATATTCCCTCACCATAAAAGTCTGACCAACAAAACGTGACTATAAAGAATGGTGGCAAATTCAAAAAACCTTGGGGTATCAACACTTATTACAATCAGAAAAACTATGTTGATATTGGTTTTCTTAGACTAAGCAGAATACTAGTTTAATAAAAATACAAGTGTTAACGTCGTCGTCGTAAATAGGTCTTCGGCTACGGAACCCTTTCATGTGCGTGTCCGACACGCTCTTGGCCGGTTGTTTGAATAATTTTAAGCTCCTCTGAAATGAGTTATGTAACCAAGTTTTTGGATTCGATTATTTTACTTGTAAATACTAAAATTTATTTTATTGAATGACTACATTTTAACACACTTCGTACATTTAGTTAGAAGTTTGGACATCAATCAGCCTCCAAATGTAATTTTTCACAGATTTCTCATGTCATGAAAAGGAAAATGAAAAATAATTGAATCGCAATTGAACTTTTCGATTACTCACGACCGACACTATTTTTTGTATTACGATAACGCGACAACCGCCAACTGTCAGTTGAATATTAACATGATTTATAAACAGAGTATAGCATGGTTAAGCTTAATCCATCATACTTAGTAGCGATAACTTGATTTCTATGATACCTTTGCCCTGCAGTGGGACAGTGTACTTATAGGCTGATACTACTTACAGTATAATACTTATTGCTGGGCGTTTCGACTACGTTACAACAGTCGCGGTTACAAGCGGTCTGGGAGTGCGCGAAAGAATTTGTCAAATAAACAGCGAACACATTTGGATCAATGAAGTTTTTATATCCACACAGTGGCGATAGAAAAACCAGGAGTCTGTATTCATATAATATGTTGACAACCGCTGTTTTAATCCCTGGGGTACAAAACACAGTTTTTGTTTCATCAAGGGAGTTGTACGTTTTGGGTTAATTATAGATGGGAGTTGCTGTTGTTGATTGATGCGGCTCCAAGTGTTGTTAAATTATTTTTAATTTGAACTTGTTAGAATTTAATTCGGTCGCTAAATACATCAGCATCATGATACCCAATATACAGTAAGAGAATGTCAGTAGTAGGTATTAGTAGTAAGTTTGTTCAATGTCTGTTATTTATTAAATCCTAGTAAACTTCAAGAAAAGAGCTTATTCCTTCCTTAAGAGCCGGCAACGCATTTGTGATGCCTCGGGTGTTGCGAATGTCCGTGGGCGGCGTTGATCCGTCTGCACGTTTGTCCGTTACAAAAACTAAGAATTTTCGTGTGTGGTTTTACATCACTTATTTATATACATATACTTAAGATTGATATTAAAATAAATGCATATGGTAATCAGATCAAAGAGTGTGGTCCACTCCATAATGTCTGACTGTCGCGCGTCGCCATCACTTCCACTCATCCTCTATAACTCACGGTAACGGCTTCAGTACACCACACTTTTTCCCTTTTATCTCAAATCTTTGTCAAATTCGTCCTTTATCTCGCATCTCTGGTGTTAGTAACAGCCCGGGAAGGCAATAAGCAGCTCGGGACATTACCAGCCAGTTATCTGATCTCGGCTCGGTTTTACAAGTTATCGCATCGGCCACGTTACTCGTATCTTATATCTACGGGTAATTTCTGCTTCATTGAGCTGTACGGAGCGGTTAAGAATCGGTTTGATTGCATTAAAACTGGGCACGGCGACAAAAAGTGGGCGTAATGTATACCATGAAATAAGTAGATTGGTAATGAGCTCCATTCCACTGGAAGAGGTACTGGTTTGGATGTAATTTGACGTTGATAGGACGTATTTCTCGAAACGTTGGGTGCTTGGGACTGCATAATGAATGTCTTGAATTAATGAAACGCTGCGTTCAGATAGGTAATGGTTCTATTAAAATTGTAGCTGTTTTAGCTTATTGGACACAGCTATTTTAATGTTTAATAGCTTGCATTAGTTCAATAACCAAACATTATTACTAGAATAGTATTTTGATGCGCTGTTTTGGACTGGAGCTGTATTACTGGGCATGCTGGTCCTTCTAATTTGGCGCGAACAGCAAAAACGTATTTGACAAACATTAATTTGATGAACTTTTGTGAGTTTGTTTGTTCAGTGTCGCTTCGATTCGAACATTTTTTAATCTAAGTGTGAGTATCAGGGTGTTTAAATATCAATTTAAATACATATCTGTAGCATATTCTAGTTTCTGGCGCCTAAAGCTAGCACAGGTGCGCTAATTGTTTAGGGGAGAAAACTTTACAAAACAATACACTTTGTCTATGGTTAACTCTTCAAGTACCTATGTCTTTTATGTAGGTAGGTATTCACTTGTTAATATGTTTTACATAATATTTGATAACTTTTTCAATCTGATCCTTGTTAGCTACAATATTATCTTCCAGCTAAATGGTAACAATGCCATCAAAATCGAATGTCATGCAAAATTATTTAGAGGCACAAAGCGAAGATTCTATATCGTGTATCTTTACACAAAATATTATGTCATTGTCACGCAAGATGTTCTGCACACAATGTCTTAGGGATTTGCTAAATATTTGTATGGAAATATTGATAAACATCAGGTAATCCTTGATCAATGCGGCTCTTATTGGTGTCAAGTGTACCGTGACCAGATTACGAATATTGTGCAAATGTGTGTTTAATATTTGGCATAGAGATTTTATTTTCTTTTGCTGGTTTTGAAAAGGTTTTCGTAGGTAGGTAAGGAGAGCCAATAAGTTTCAATTCTGTCATGTATTTAGGTACAAGCACCTATATAAGTGTCTATGTACTTAACAACTGAGTTTATGCGAAAATATTAACCACGTTTAACCGGCCAATGTACTACCATACGGGACCACCAGATTTCGAACTTTGTGCAGTTATGTTAAGGTTGAAAACCGATTAAAAGAATATGTCTAGTCAAATCGCAATGGTAGACTGCTTTTCTTAGATCATACTTAAATCGAAAGACACAATGCCGTCCATGTCTATAATATAAAGTCGTAACTATGCTAACTAATTCAACGAGTAAATTTTGAACAAAATAGCCCAAACAACTTTCCCAAGTCAAGTAAGTATACGATAGAAATACCAGTTCTCATAAACCGCGAAAGCAGACAAAATGTTAGTCATCAAATCTACATGAAATGCTTTGCCTATTTGAGAAAGCAATTTTCCTACGCACCCATACAAGGCACTAACATCTGTCCCCACAGGCCTAATGTCTAATGTAAACATTTATACATTTCCTAAAGGAATAATACCCAATAAAGAGCGGTGTAAATCTGTACACGAATCCCAAACTGGGCGAGCCTTAAATCCTTCCTTATCTCATAGACAATCTACCATGGTGTAGTGTTACAATAACGACAAACCTCCAAGAAAGGGAATTGTATGTAAGCCTTACAAACGCGCCTCTATTTGACCCACGAATGGGAAATTCACGCCTCAACTCATTTCAATTAATACAGAAACTGCAAAAATGTACAAAAAATATCTTTGGAGGCAGCCGTGAGATATAATAATCTTCTGAGGCTTAGTGCCTACTGATGTTTTAATAATAAAAAGGTTTTGATCCGCGCATTGTTTGAGTTTGTTATTTGGTTATAAGTTTATGTTGTTATGTAATGCTTGGTTGAGTTTCTCTCAGAAATCCTCTATAATTAGTCAACATTATTATTTCGTTGTACATACTTTAGATATTGTATTACTTACGTCACACCATCATCAAGATAATTTGAATTAACAATACAAAAATGATACCTAACATCATGTGCTGCAGTATTAATATGTGTCTTTTTCGAATTTGTTTTACAGATGTGATTGATAGTTAACTTGTAAAGTAGTACAGTAACTAACCTCTACTATAAAAAATGATCTAGAAAAAACTACATTCCAAAAAGGCAGTTCCACTTGGGAAATAGGAACCGTTTCTTTTTTCAATCGAACAATCATACTTCAAATCTTGTGTACCATATCTTCCATCCGAATTGTTATTGCAGCAGATCAAGTGCGATCGTAAGTTTTTGCATCGGCAAGTTTCAAGTTCATCAATTGACGCGGCGAATTCCGGTGTGTTGCGCGCGCGCACCCCGCCCGCCCCGGCACATCCCCGGGGCGGTCGCGCGGCCTCACTTACAAATATTTTGGAAATATTTCTCCAACTTGTCGGCATTTTATCTACCGCTTCTTTCCGTTTAGTTGACTATTGCGTTATGACTACCTTTTGACAAACCTACGCCGTAAAAACTAAAATCTACCAAGCTATTATCATCCTTCAGTAAGAGTCTATAGATTACAGTTTTGGTTTACTTCAGAAGTCGCATAAGTTATTTTAGAATCTTTAAAAATTGATTATCTAACAGCGAAATCTTTAAGAAAAGCTAAAAATGGATGCGCGCAAAAACGCAAGATCCCGAGCTCGTGAGGGTTGCCACATAAATCTTAATTTAATAATATAGTTAATTTATTAATTTATGTTTATTGGTGTTATGAAGAGGGTACTTAATTATGAGGTTTTTATTATTTTTTTGCGAAACACAAAGTTTTATTGATATGATTTTAATGGTGGGGTTGCACGTCAAGCGCAGATTTTAGTTTCTATCTCATTAGGAGTTTTATGATTTGCAACTTTGTACGTATACTCGTAAATACAAGAGACAAGCATTTTAAAATTGTATGGCTTTTTCTAAGAAGAACCAGTTCGTCTCACAACGGTTAATTGTAGTTCATTGGCAGACTATCCTCAAAGATTGATATTTAAAAGTGACCAAATTAGTTTGCCGCGTGATCTCTTAGGTCGAACTCTTCTGTGATAATTTTTCAACATTGTAACTGATTAACAGTTACAAAATTACTTATTGTTGAATTGTTAAAGGTCTTGTTCGGGCTATAAAAGTCGACCTCATCTCGCCCATCGCCACCTTGGTCTACCTTGTGGCAGCAGTCGATTTTTAGGTTCTCACTCTATGTCTATTCTGTTACAAAATAATGTATATATTAAATATATTATATCAGCATCAGCCCTAATGTTTATCTGGCATCTCGTGCCACGTAATTTGACACTTTTCGCTGACAAAGCCCACATTTGCTCGACATTTCGACATACAGACACGCAAAAAGCAACCTCACAAAAAGCAATTAGCGTTTTTTGCTATTCCATTTCGTTCGAAATTAATATTTAGTGGAATGTCTTGAGAAAAAATAAGTTCAGCACGTGTTAACCGAATATATGGATTGTAAAGTATGTCTTATTTTTCATAATTAGGCCGTGAAGTTTGGAGGAAGTGGCATTCTTGTTCGGCCATTTTTGAGAGCGGAACGAATCGGGGTGGTCTCTGACGAACTACCAAGATGTGATGTCCAAACGGGACACTCTCTAAATGTCCATGCTAAGTTTCTTTAAAGCTAAGTTTCTTTAAAGCATGTGAATATTTTACCTATATACTCGTATCTACCTGTATTAATAAGTGATTTGAAATGTGGTAAAAAGAGCGCCGTAACGTGCATAGCTATGATTTATAAATATTTCGCCCGAAGTGTTTATTAAAAGTCGTAACCCTGTTCAAGGAAACACAAACAGGGTAATGTTTATTAGTGATAGGTAGGTATATGAGGAATTTGGGTGAATAAGTTTATCATATCTAACATAATAAGTTACTTACTACTTGTTGCGCCGGTTGAGACGATAGTTGAAAGTATTTTTTAGGATCGCAAAATATTGATACTTTGTTTTTATCAGTTGTAGGTATAGTTGTATGTTTAGTTTTTTAATTCGTAGATCTCAATTTAAAATGGTTCGCATATACATTTTATAGACCTCCTTTTAGTTCAATATCCCGCATAGAAGAACAATATAACATGTACACGTATTAAATCTCCGGTAAGCTCCGAACTAGGACAAAAGTCTCTTATAACTGTGCCGGTATCCGATACCTTATCGATAGATTCCGAATGCACAATCGGCCACGCCTACAAGTGAACTATTCTATTCCCAACAATTACTCGATTGAACCGAGGAATTTCGCATCTGGTGTTTGACAATGCGCTTCCTGTTGGATTATCAGATAGTAATCGTAACTACACATTTACTGTAGAATAATCACCTTTATGCAGTGGACTTAAGGGTGATGGAAGTCTTTGTTGGATCCTTCGCCTCAGGACACGGCTTCTTTATACAATTTATTTATCAGTAACATCGGATCCGAATTCGCGACTGATTGATGATCGGTAGTGCCTATTGATTTGGATTGCAATGTTGTATGTGCATTTATCATTTTTGCATTCTTGTGTTCATTGACATTACCTTTATTATGCTGAATTTGACTATGTGTCACATTACATTTACCTACGTAAACTAGCGGTGTAAGTTATACTAAGGGCATATGTACTATATGTACACGTATATCTGAATACCTATCTCGTTATTTTTTCATGATTCTTGTTAGAATAAGACATTAGCATATATGTTTTATTTTTGGCAAGTCTAAAATACGTGATGTTTACAAAGACAAGTAAGACTTCTCGCACTTCTATATTTGGATGTTTTTGTATACTCCGTAGTAATAACAGTGAATCACATGAACAATTTTAAAAATGCCTGTTAATTTAACTTAAGTAAATGGGCACGATTTCCGTACATTATTTCCAGTTTCACAAAAAGCTGGGATTGCTATATAAAATACCCTTTTACGTGTCAAAAGGTGCTAAAAAACCGATCGATTGTCGTCATTGAACGGGGTAATCCGAGCGGCAAATTGGTATCGAAAGGGATTTTCTACTGTTTTCAAAATAGCGAGCGGTGCCTTTGAATGGGATTACGGTCTTCCTCGGGAGCCCTTTAAAGGATTGTTTTTACAGCCTTCGGGCCCTCGGAAACCCTTTGTCGGTTTTGCGGAATCACGGAGTATCGAGAAATAGCACAATGTGCAGTTGTTGGGGAACCATTTTCACGGTTCTTAAAGACTCCTTCTACGTGATGGTGAATGGAGTAGTTTCTGTTTCATGGCTGATGTTTCAATAGCGACGCCTGGTTTGTCAATGGAGGGTCTGGGAGTTCTTTGGAAGGTGGTTTGGTAAAAAGAGTTGGGTTATTTGTTGTTAAGGTTTGATGTAGGATTACGTTTTGTTCGATCGTGTCTAATAAGTAATGCAATATTGGGAATCGGCAATTGTTTGCAAGGAAAAGCCTTCACACAGAGATTTTACTTATAAAAGAATTTGAGTGAGCAATGATAGGTTGGTGTTCTACGTCAAACTTGGCGATGAAGGGATAAATTGTTAGGAAGCCTCCAAGTTTTGGATAGTTCCTTAATCTGTGGATACCCTCTATTGAGCTAGCCATTCTGAACGTGGACACATGATTCAGTTGGTCTATTCCTCTGGGTCATTTAAATAATATAACATTAACTTAACTAAATAGATTTTGATAATATGAATTCGAAGGGATACCTAGTACTAGATTGAATGACTACCACAAAAATCAAATCTCGAAGAACAGAAGAAAGTGAAAGTAGTTGCATCAGACTTACCAAATCCTGAATCATGGTCCAAACATACTCTGGGTTCCGGAATGATGGTTTGGACGCTGACACTTCCCTTCAATAGAAACATAATTTTAGAATTACTTATCAATCACTATCTACCACTGGTACCAACTTACCTACTTTGATCTAGAGGCCGTGTCTACATAAAGAGTAGGTGGCAGTTTCTACATAAACTATAGTATTTATTTGCTACCGAGCTCCAGGTAGTTTTTCGCAGATATATGCAACATTTCCTTCTGGCAATCGTTCCGCATTTATTAACAGAAGTTAGTACGTTCCCATGAAATTTCGCATCATACTGCCAAAGCTACCTGCTACTCTGGCCATGTTAGATTTTGCACTTACTCTATAATGAAGCAAGTCATATACAAAAAAGATAATACTAAAAATATTTATAAGTTGTGCACCAAATACTAAATCCGAAGTAAATAAATTCCAGTACATTTCCTCATGTTGATTACCTACAATTTTTTTCATATTGACTCAAAACTCTTTTTTTATTTGAGGAATAGAATTAAGTCGTATAAAACATTCTGTAATCCTATTAATGCGTCCAGTTACGAGATGTTTCACATAAAATTTTAGGAAGCTTCTTTAAAATATTTTCAAAATGGTGTAACATACGACTTCCTATCCTTTTTAACATTTTAACCTACGTTGCATTTTAATCTTGCTATTTATCATAAGTCACATTGAATATGCATTGTTGTTCTACACAAAAAGGATTCTTCACCATTTTTTAGCATAACCCACTCAAAATAGCCGGAAGCCATGTGCGCACAAATATTTAAAAGTGGTTGGCCTACGGCGACTTTTTTGGAAAAAATATTTTTTGTCCTTGGCCTAAATTTATTTAATGGTTACTAAGTATAAGAATTGGACCCTTTTTCGTTTGACATGCTATATTGTGGCCCAGAAAAGATTAGCGTGGGCATTGTCGGCCATTTTTTGGGGACTCGTGAGATTTTTTGTGGCAAACGTGATGGGGACTTTAATAAATAACAAATACTGAATAATAGGACGGACGCGGGAAAAAATTGATTTGAAATTAATATTTTTATTATTGGCGACGGTTTTTCGAGAGGCATATTGGAACCATTTTCTATGATTTGAAAAGACCTTTTGTAACAATGCAAAGTATTCCTACAATGGTATTTTTTGGGTTTTATTAATTTTACTTCCTTTTGATTTATTTTGTTGGTTACCAGACTTTCAATGGTCTTTCTATGTAGCAAATACTCTTATATCAAGAAAGGAAAAGGCAGCTAAGTTTCATAAAAAAATGTTTCCAGCTTCCAAATGACAATGTCTACACCCAACAAGACATATTCTTTATAGTAGTTCAATTGTTAAGAAATACTGATTGATGATTCACCGAAGGCACGATTTGGCACTATCGGCCCAATATGACAATACTCGCTGCGGCCCCGGATTCGCCTACCAAGTGTGTCCTATAAATAATACATTATGCGCCTCATTGTTGCAGCTCAATGCAAAGCTTTAAGGGTGGATGATCTCTTAAAATAACAAGTGTTTGCTTCAATGATTATCGACAATGCTGAGACCTTTAGCTGCCCTATGAAAGCCTCCTTATAAATCAGTCGCAAAACGACTCCAGGTAGATTTTTCTACAAACGAAAACCTATCATTTACTTACGAATTTAAGTCCATTTTACAGTATCGACAACCTGCTGAATCTTTATAAACATGTCGTTGAACTTTGAGCTATATTTTTAGAAGGACAAGATTAAAAATTAAATGTAGCTTTGTAAATGGTTTGTTGGAATGGGTTTCCAAATAAAATGTGCGTGAAACATCACGACCAAGTTGGTTCACCAACACAATGGTAACATTCATCTATTGATATTTTGCTATTCTAAATGGTTTTACACATTCATAATATGAGTTACGGTAAATAGGGGATATTGTGTGATGTTTTTATTTTGTTCCGAAGATATTGTATGAAAATAATGCATTTAATTCTGTTTCAATATTTAGACGATCAGTTTTGAGGGTGCTCGAGGAAATTTTGGTATCATAGATAATAAGGTATAAGAGCTTAAGTAGGAAAGTAATTCGAGTTAGTTAATAGAAGACAAGATAAGTAGGGATTAGTGATAACCACTACGGTGCCTATTCATAAGTTATATATCTGTTAGAAGAGATAGGTCAAAAATAATAGATCAGAACACCATCTACACAACATATTTTTTACTGTGTGAATGAATTATACATCAGACTAATACATCATTTGCTATTAAATAAAAATAAAATTTAGAAAGGAAATTAAAATCACCTGTATTGCGAATCTAATTTTAGTTTGTTTCACATCTTGATTGATAGTGGCTTTAATATTTAATGAAAAAAAAACACAATATTAATTAGCCATTTCTGATATTGATTTAGGAATCTTTCCAGAGTACAATCTATTTTTAAATTAAAAAGGCTCAGATGTTTAGACACGCCTTCCAAATTAATTATCGAGAATTGCAAACATCATCTGCAGCTGATTTTGGAAGTCAATGGGCCGTTGATCGGACCCGCCCAGGGTTCGGAGCTCTTCCTCGAAAAACACGTGTACCAACATACATGCTCCAGATTGCTGCAATAAACATTATACATTTATGTTTGAAGTTGTAGCTAAATAAATGCATCAGATAAGTAATCAACACCGGATCGTTATTGTACATTATACAGGAACATTTACATCCCATTAACCATGTTCCGTGCTCTATCAATCATTCTGAACAACATTTGTTCAACAACTTTTCCAAAATCTTCGAAAAATTATTCGACTCCCCATACAAAATGGCCAAGTCACGTGACCGACTTTGTATCGAAAGATGAAATTTTTTTATGCGAATTTTTAAAAGTCATAGAACAAATGTTGTTCAGAATGGTTGGTAGAACACATGGTTACAGGGATGAAAATGTTCACAGATACACCCTGTATTATTTAAGTATTTTATTTGTATTTCCTCTGTTGTCTGATATCTGTAACACAAGTGCTAAAGTTGCTTAGTACGTAGTCAGTGAATATGTATAGTTAGGGTGTATGAGTTGTAGTGTGAATTTATTTCTAAATTAAGAATATTTTCATCATTATATTGCTTTGAATAGAGATTGCCTCAGTAGCGCAATGGCTAACGGATCGCACTTTAAAGCTACGGCTGCGCTTGAAGAGCTGGGTTCAATCCCTGGGTCAGAGCCAAAAATAGGTAAAGGATATTTATAATTTCAGACTTTATTCCCTGCTCTAAACGTAACTTTGGGAGGCTGCTCATTTTATTATTTAGATTAGATTTAGCTCATGATAAGGACATATGAGCAGGTCTCAAAAATCAAAAAGCGTTTGAACTGAAGTTTGAGAATTTGGGTGTTTATTTTTACAACAGGAGAAATAACAGTCTCGTACGACTTTTTTATTTTCTCGACAAGAACGTGTGTTAAATTTTATTCTTGTTTACAACACGCTATTTATAATGCAAATACCTACTACTATAATATGATACGTAGCGTTTTCTAAACTAAGAGATAATTTTTGCAATAATAGTTTAAGCCTGTAATAATATCAATTGCAGTAAATTAGCAAAGTGTTAGAACAGACACCCAAATCACACCGCAAGAGTATCTCTTGTGAAATCCCGCCTCTTTTCGTGACCACTTATGGCAAATCATTCTTACTCCTAAGCAACTTAAATAGGTGCTCAAGTAATCAATGACAAGCAACTTGAGTTCTAGTCGGCACTTTTAAGTGGTATTGGAAATGTTTCTCAGAACTTGCGCTATGCCTCCCCGCCCTAGAACCGCCCCTCACGCCCGGTGCGCGAAAGTCGGCGCCTTTTATTCAAATAGGCGGTATATCGAACGGACTTGTAATCTGGTGTACAATATAGCGGTATAGAATAGCCGCCATGAGGTTCTTGCAGCGTCTCTTCTTAGTAGGCCTCTGACGTCGAGGCGCCGTCAAAAATGTGACGTGCAACTTACGATATGCATTTAAATCAATGTGCACTAATCGTTTATGACTTTGCCTGCTAAGCATCTCTTCAAATATCAAAAGCAACGCCTAGCAATTAACAATCATAAAACGAGCTGCGTCAGTGAGCAAATTACCGCCGTTTCGTGGAAGCTGTTGAGACCCGCCCTGTGCGCCCCGCCCTTCCGGAGCGTGGGCGGAACCACATTAAACCTTCCACTTGTCAATTGTTTGGTCAAGATTGACTTTCTTTGTTAATGTCAATCTATAGGCAGGGTAAGCGGCTTCCATTACAAAAAAAAGTATTGTTACGGTATACATTTATGTATCTAATTAAACGGATATTTTTGTGGGCTTAAACAATTGTATATTCTTTTTGTGCAGATTTTTTTATTTTGGAAACATTAATAAGAGCTTGATATCGAAATAAAAAATTGATACTAAAGCAAAAATATTGAAATAATTTATTTTACCTCAGTTATCATAATTATAATCCATCTTCCAAGTCTGTGCAAATGATAATACATTTTCAAGAGGATCCAGTACCAAAATATTTATTCGTGTAAGTCACTCATAGAAAAATTACAATATAGTTTTGTACCGGGAGTGCAATCAGACGACTCGTTTTGCGCAATGTTTTGAGCGCTGGTTGAGACACAAGGGTCACGGGTTCGATTCCCGCACCAACACAAATGTTTGTTGATGAAACAGATATTTGTTTTGGGTTTGGGTGTATGTAGTTTTTTCGTTGTTTCTGGTTTCCAAAGTACAAGGGAAAACCTTATTTTTGGACCAGGACAATGTACGAGTATGTGATGTTGTTTCAATTTATTTATTAATTAATTGTATCCTTTTCAATAATTTTAACATATTGATTTAATGAAATACCCATTCGATCAATTTTAAAGGCAGGTGGAGTCACCCCATAGGACCACTTTGCGACCAACAAAACCAATAGTTAGTGTCCCGCCCTGGGCCGACCGCCCCGCCCTAAACGCTCGGATGCTTCGCGAGCCGGTGGGCGGAACATTTGACACGTAAATTGTTTGGTCAGGAATAGTCGGAATCGGTGTCTTTATGCAGCAAATTGGATGGCGTGTGTTAAAGAAATATGGATGAAAAACTTGACTTTTGATTTGCAGGTAGAAAGTTACGTGCAATCCGAAAATGTATGGTAATTAGGAATACATGTACGCATACGTGAACTTCAAATAATAGGCGTAGGTGTGTATAAAAATTAGCTCTACTAGTATTATAATATCTGTGGCTCTACTAAGTTTAATATGCCTTGAACGGCTTGAAGCTTGCGATATATGTATATTGCGGTAGGTACTCTGTACAATAGAATTTTCTAAATATCAATTTGGCCTCTGTCTCTCATTTCCAGAAATATTACAATCAACTACAATCGGGGAGTCTTAGGTTTACTTACTTGTGAAAAATTAGGGAAGAAAATGCGCTTGTTTTTTGGCTGTTTATGCTGACAAAGGGAATGCGGAAGGAGGTCAAAACTTGTTTTAGGATTTTGGTAGGTAGCTAAATGACCAAATATTCGTATTTGTGGCCAACTACACTAAAAATGGGTCCAAATAAATTACTTACCACTTTTGAAATTATTACATTTAATCCTACATTATTTCAGTTACCTACTTAGATGACTGGCAGAAAGAACCAGACGGCGCTAAGCCCTACCCAGACAGTATTGTGCCGAACAGCGGGACAGTCGCGGCCAGTCTGACTGTACACAACAAATACCGTTAAACAAAAACTTGTGATTGACATAAAGCCTTCATTCTTAGGGTTGTCAACTCCGAACAACAAACACTATTTTATAAGATCTGTACACATTTACATCGTTTTAAACACGTCTTTTACTATCATTCTGAACAAAATTATGTTCTACGATTTTAGGAAATTTGACATTTTTTTTCCTTCCCATACACGTTGTTGACAAAGGTTAGTAGAACACTAGAGAGCCTAATGTCATCTTTATTCCGGTTCGAAATTATTGAGGTCAAAAACTTGATTGCTGTAACTCAAAATGGTAGTAAGTAATTAAAATCCGCCTGCTCGTCTGCTACCTATCACATAAAAAAAAAAATGAAATATTGTAACTTTTATGGAGATGAGAGTTATTTGTCTAATGCAAATATTGGTCGTGATAAAGTTGGTCATTATAACTTTTAAAGTTACGTGTATATGTGGACGATACTTTATAATGGATTTTGTCAACCCTACCGATACATTCGCATACGATTCGAGTGCCATAATTTTTTCTCTCCTCTCAATTTTCTTTGAGCGCAGTTCGTAATTCTTTGTGCGAAACAATGAAGTTTCGGCGGCGTTATCTGCCCCGATCTACAAGTATATGAAAGGGCCGAGATGTTATCAGCCCTCGGGGCTTTAAGGCCCGTATGGGCCCGAACAAAGGGCGAGACACGTGGACCGCTATACGCAAGACAAATTGGGCATTATGATTTTAGTTTTTTGAGCGTAATAATAGCTATTGTTTTTGAAGGTGAACATAGATGGAATATCATATTATAAATGATAGCGCTAAATAGGAAGGCCTTAAGATATTTATTAAATCGCGATAAATCAAGATGAAGTTCTACTTACCATATGGTTAAGATTACAGTGACAGTATGATATAGGAACAATGCTTTATTTATCATTTAGACAATCGTCAAACTAAATCCTTATCATTTAAATTTTCTACACTACGATAGTCCTTCTGCATTGGGCAGTTTTTACGATGAGTATGTATCTCAGCAAAATCAATAACGTAAAGGGCCTGTTTCACAATATATGGATGAGTTCTACATAAGCTGTATGCTACTTACTGCTACCACATATTTATGGTAGCAATAAGTAGCATAGCATACAGCTTATGTAGAACACACTGCTATGTAGAAAATACTGTTTTTGCGTTTCACGACTAGACTGTCAAATAGCGTTACATGCTACTTTAAGTCCATGAGTTTGACAGATAGCTTAGAAATCGCAACTTTGATCCTCAAAATAATTTATATGTGACGCTCAAAATATGCGATGTGACGCTTTATCTTTACATTGTGAAAAAGGCCCTTAACCGATTACATGTAATTTATAAATCATCAAGGTTTATGAATTGAAGTGTTTCTTACGCAGTTCTCATATTTCCTAAACAGTTCCATGCATTCGATAAATCAATTAATGCGTAAAATGCTTCCTAAAAGTGTGAGCCTATCCGGAAAGATCAGCACTCCAAACCCGAATCTTCAAGCTCCATCATTCAAACGTCTTGAAGATAGCATCAATATTATCTTAACAAACATTATCAAGCTTATTTATTTATCCAGCGCCACATAGCCGCGTTGACTCCGGCTACAATATAATAAATTCATACATAATATTTGTTGCCTACAGCACAATAAATACAAACCTTTTCCGAGCCATCATCCTTCTAACTTGAAATATTTTTTTCCATAATCTTCACAATGACAACGGATCTTTTCTGGCCAATGTTTGGTTAGCTGCGTTCGCTTTGTCGTCGCGGAAATCAATTTACGATAATTGTCATTTATTATGAAATAAATATGATTCTTTATCCCTGGTCTTTTGTTGACGAATTTCGCTTGTAAGGGCGATCTCATTCTTAGCCTCCGTCCCATTCAGTAGGGAGCATTGGGCGTAGATAATTTTTATATTTTGCGCAGAAGTCCGCTCGAGCGTAAAAGAATATGGCATGGCATTTGACAATAATTACATTGAATAAGTCCATACCTCGGGAGATATTAGCCGGAACGTGTAGGGTTTTGACATGAAATGATGTCAAGGAATGTTTTCTCAGCTTGGGAGCAGATGCCGATGGCATCGCCTTTGATATTAAATGAACTGTGTGCTGCGTAATCCTCGTCTTCAGAGTTGTCTTGATTAAATTACATAAGTGATCATAATAAGTTTGCTTTGTCATTGCATGCGTTAAAGAGTACCATATGCCTACATTTGACGGGATTTTGATCTGTTGCAAAAACCATATCTTATTAGTAAATGTGTGTTATTGATACCTACTACTGCCTACTACGAGTATTTCGATGATGATGCTACGAAGGGCTACTATATTAAAAACGAAACATAACACCCTAAGATATGAATTGTGACACTTTTTATTGCATTTTCGCTTTCCTTAGGTCACAAATTGGAAACATAATATTGTTTATCTTTTCATTGTAAGCCCTGAATTTAAAAGTTTTACCTAATATACTTAGGTACCTATATTTTGGTTCGCTGTAGGTAAGAATATTAATATTAATTAATTCATTAATAAGTATACCTACATGTTCATGGTCCTAAACAACAAAATGTCATCAGTATAAATGTTTTTATAACATTACCAGCTGAATTGTAACTTTTTTGCTATTTCAAATGACATCATTAATTTTTACGAGAGGTGCGTATCTCCAACTAAACCCTTGGATCTTAAATGTCTTCAACATTAGTCGCGGGTGAACAATATCGGCGATATTTTATGGCAACGATCCGCAGTGAATTTGTCTCGATTTCGACTCTACTAAAAGGACTATTATACGGTCCTTTGTCAGCTATTGATTTGTAGTTGACTTGCGACAAGGATCGAAAATGGTTCGCTATACAGGGTGTTGTTATCTTTGATGTTTGATTATTATATTGATCAAAAATAAATACGAATACTTACTAGCGTACCTATACATAATGAAAAGTTAAGCACTACGGTATAGTGTATCGGTAATGTTTGCGCACTCGTAGAAAGGCGGCTTCTATACAGTAGTGGTGCGTGCAGTGCAGATTATCTCGCTGATGCGGCGCAAGCGCAGGAGCCCGAAAGCATCCTGATCGTGCTTGTGGTCGCAGAGCGCGGCAGATACCTAAATTAATTATTAAGAATACCTAAAATTATATTATTTTACTAACACAGTTATGTGCTAAGCCAATTATGTGTGAAATAAATGAATATTATTTTGTTTAAAAGTATGTTGGCACATGTTTTTAATTCACTTCGCAGACAACTGCGTGTTAACATTCCTAAATTAATCAACAGCCTGTGTATCTCTAGTGCTAAATAGACCCAGGCCTTCTTTATACTGCATAATAGATCTTTGGAAGAGTATCAAGATCCAGTCACTGACAGCGGTCTACAACTCAACGATTGGAGGAGTAATAAACACCACAACCTAACAAAATAAACTGTCAACACAAACACTTATTGAACATGAAACTTAAATTTCTTTATACAACGTTAGCTGCATAGCTTACAAATTATCGAACAACCTGTATCACCGAAATCGTTTAGCGAGAACATCAAGCGCCTAAATACGACAAAAGACCACATTAACATCAATAATAGTCCTAACAAAAAACGCAACCAATCCTCGCGCTTCAGCGAATCCTTTCCATTTATTACATTTGCCGTAAATATCATATTAAAGATATGAATTAGTTATAATGACTCGGCTATAGT
The DNA here is from genome assembly GCA_014851415.1 of Cnaphalocrocis medinalis. Lineage (NCBI taxonomy): Eukaryota > Metazoa > Arthropoda > Insecta > Lepidoptera > Crambidae > Cnaphalocrocis > Cnaphalocrocis medinalis. The sequence continues at coordinate 5,031,905 of CM026289.1, read as the reverse complement.
CGCCAGCGCACCTTTAAGAGGTAACAATGATGTTTTAAACTTCTCTTTATTGGGTTCATTTGGGCGAAAGGAATTAGATAAGATTTTGTTGTCACGTTGACACGTGCAGATGGAGATCTGCTAAATTTAATTAAGTTGCTTTTGGATATTGTAGAAGTATTCAATGGGATACAAATTGTAATCTTTCAAGTTACACTTTGTAGCAGAGACGATCTTGAAGGTACAATTAATGTTTTAGATTTTTTAATTTGTATGTTTACTCCATTAAACTCCATACTCCATAACATATTAAATTGGTGTTTCTGGAACTGGGAATGTGTAGCTACATGATTTACTTGCTGTCAGTAGGAATGAGCGGTTGATAGTTAAAAATAATCTAGAGAAATAATGACGTATTTGGTGTCTATACAAATTAATAATATTATGTATCTAAGTAGGTACTTGTACCTAATGTACATTTAAAGGTTTAGTTTTACAGCCAACATTGTTAAGTAATTAAATGAACGCAGAACATAATAAAGTTTCATAGGCACGATGAAAGTTAATATCATATTTTGTCGAATATCAGAAAATCAATCATGTATCTAAGATGGTAAACCTTTGAATACATGATTGATTTTCTGATATAATCTTTGAAAAGACTGCATTGATTTTTCTACTGTATAACTATATATTGCGTATATTTTGCTTTTGACGAGACGATTTAAATTTTAGTCTCTACATCTTTAGTCAACAGTGATGTTTTCTGTAACAGATGTGTTCCGTAATGACTTAAATACTTAGCAGTGACCACAATAGCTACTTCTTATTAACCTCCTCAGACCTCCCGCGGCAACTTCCACCTCAAATAATAAGCCAGATGCATTAGAATAATGACTCGTCTCTCCTGGTCTTGTTCGCAGAGTTGTCGTGAAACCATCAATAAATACGAGTACTAAACAATGACAGCTATCCTCGAAAAAGTTGTCCGAGTCGAAAACTAAATAAACCAATACCAGGTGCATAAGCACAATTAGGGCATAATCACTATATTTGAAGTGCTGTCACGAATTTTCTCAGAAGGGCATTGTGGCCCGCCACCCAGTAGGGCTGTGTTTGCAAACCCCCTGAATGGCCTGGCCCAATATTTGCCTTACGAATGAAAGAAACAATGCCTCCGTTGGGACAACTCGCCTTTTCGTGGGCAGGAGATAAAGGTAAGGTGCGGTTTCGTTAGTCCGCTTCGGACTACGCTACTGAAGTGTTAAAAATTTGAACTTTCATATTTACTGTAAAGTAAATGACATTTAGCTTATTCTTTTGAATTTTCGCAAACACTTTGCTACTTATAATTTACTTTTAAATGTATTGTTCACTAGTCTTTGTGACTTAAAATATGCTTCTAAACCGTCACTTTGAAACACGTGGTAAGCTTAGGGCTTGATCAAGAATTTATAGGTCTGGTACAAAGAAGCGATTCGCAGATGGCATTCGCTATACTTACAAACATGGTAGGTAAATGGGTATAGTAACAAATCTGATGAAAACACATGAAAAGTTCATAGCGTTTGATTGTATGTATATGTCGCAGGGAAATGATAAAACCAGGGATTTGATCAAATCCCTAGATTGGCTCAGTGAAATGACATACAACATGTTAGGGTATGGTTAGGTGTTTAGGGTAGAGGTTAGGTTAGGGTTATTTTTTTATGACCACTCAGAAACCCTAATGTGTTTTAAGGAATTTGATCAAATATCTGGTTTTATCATTTCCCTGCGACATATATATTGTGTAATGTCTTTCTCCTAAAACAGCACCTTAAGCCCAAATTTGGCGCTTATGTTGGCACGTCTGCGCGCGCGCCGCGGGAGGCTCGCCGACCACCGCAGCGCTTTCCACCAAAATAAGTCCTTTTCAATCAGAACCTTTCAATCGTAATCACGAACCAGTTTCCATTCAATCAGGATTTATTGATGGCGATCTCTTGGTGCGAGGAGCCCGGCTGATTTGCCAAGTGGGATTTTGTTGTTAACGATGTTGTTACGGAGTATGGGTTATTTATGCTTAAGCCGTGCATTGTGGATGTAATTTATTTGTTTGCCTTTTTTACGCTGTGTTCCTGACTAAGATACATGAATAAGTCATATAAGTTATTTAAAAAAAATGCGTTGCCATTAAATCACCTAGATCTTACAAAATTGTCGTACCTGGAAGCCAATTCTCGGTTTTCGCCTTCTATGTCGAGTAGGCTTCATGGAACGCACAACCAATAGGAGAACACAGACTACAGTCGACATTTCTTATATTGTTTTCCATGAAGTCGACTCGTCAAAGAGGGCGAAAACCGAGAATTGGCCTCCTGGTTATGAGGCAAAGTGTCCGTATACCCTTAAAAGTAAAAAAAAATGTAGGAACTATTTCTGAGGTAGAGATTGGGGTTGATGCTACAGTGATCCACTGGTTTACTACATTAATTGAGAGAATTGTTCTCGTACGGCCGTGTTCCATACGCCTCAATCATGTGAAGTAAATATTTGACAACATGACCTATATAGGGCATTCGGCGAAAGATTTTTTGTCTCACTATTAGACTATAGTTTTAATGTGGTAATAGTGCCGGTATGCCCTACTAACTTCACTTGCTCTCTGCACCTAATATTCTCACCCAAATATAAATCTTTCGCGGTCTCTTAGTAAAAGATGCAATCACTATTTGCGTTCTTCTCATAGAATATTTCTAGAAATGTATTCTTCCTGTTTAACACATCAATCAAAGCAAAACAGTTTGCACTAGAAATTGCCTATCTATACAGGATGCTACCCATCTATCTGTGAGTTATCAGTTCCTTCGCCGTCTGAGAATTGTTGATCTGACATTTCAATGTGAAATGACGTCACGAAATATATAGGTACTTCCGTAGAAGTATTCCGTAAAGGCGTACCTTTAGATAGGTACAGAATTACAGACATAGCGGTATGGCAGCGCAGTGGAGAAGAAAACAACTTCTATATTATGGGGGGTCGTAGTTTGAATCCAAGTTTATCTATGTATGTGCATATTTGCTCGGACTGAGCAAAAACATCGTAAGGAAACCGGCACGTGATCTTTGAATTTTATTTACTTCAAGTATACATTCTTTCTCTATATTTGGCTATGTTATTCTGTATCTATGCAACCTGTAAATGGCCTTTTACCACTATTGTGTGAGGTATGAGGAGAAATAAATGAACGGCCTGTATGCATCAATTGTCGCGAATTCGCTTCGGGCACGTTACTGCACTATTTATAATCTATTGTAGTGTATTACGATTCAAGTGTCGTGGTATAACTTTAAAAGTGTGAATGAAATGGTCGTTTTACAATAAATCACCATTGAAGTTATGTTTTGGTCTCATTGTACCAATGTCCATTCACGTGGACGTCCTTATACGGTCGTTTTAAGTAATTTCTAAGGACCTTTTAAGGAATGTTACAAACTAATATAAAAAGTGACTATTTTAAAAACCGTGAATTGTTGCCGTAAAAACTCTTGGTGGACCTACTTGTACTTACAAGAACAACCTAGTTACTACCTATGTAGCTAGGATTTACCAATGAGTAATTCACTGACATACTTAGTATGCTGGTTCGAATCAAATCAAAAAAAAAAGATCCGCTACGGCAAGTTGATTCCACAATGAAGAGGTGCGTGGCAGAAAGTATCGAGTAGTGGACCGCCATCCATGCTGGTGGTATGGATGGAATCCAAATTTAGTGGAATTTGGTGTTTAGTGAAACATGAAGAACATAATTATGTACTTACTGCTTGACGTTTCGGCTGCGTTACAACAGCCGTGGTCACAAGCGAAAACTACAAAATAATTAGTTATAACGCAATTTTGCAATAATTTATTACTTAAAACTATTCAGCCACCAAAGGATAAACATTCAGTCCACACAATATTATGAATTTGAATCACGTAACTTATCCCAAAGTAACGTAATTTAAAAATAAACACGCCACAATGACGTAGGAAGAAACGTAAACATTCCGTACGAAATCCTAAAATACCTTGTGCCTGGTATTTTCTGGCCAATAAACAAACAGAGCCCGATACTTGTTTGCAAAGATAACAGAGTCAATCCCGAAACTCCAGGCAAAACAAATATGTGCACAGCTCTCAAGGACGACCGCTTCCCTTTAGAGTTACCAACGCATGGCCAGGTTTACAAGGACCAGCTTATCACTTCAAATATTATGAGACAGCATCGCGATTGTGTGTTGTTTAGGTTTCAAACTAAATTAAGACGGTTTTTTCGGTCTAATAGCCTCGTCAATGTACTTTAATAATTGTGTTGAATTTAGGACATAAAATTAAATTCACACAACATCTCATACATTAACCTGACTTCCGTACTAAGTTGCTGAAGGAGCCGGGATAGAAATACACACTCACTTAAATACATATTTTATAATACACCCATATTTTTTTAATTATTAATTAAAGGTAAGTTAAAACTAGGCATTTACAATCTAAAACAGCTTTGTCCTGCATATTTGGTTGGTGATTAGCTGCTTTTGAATTTAGATCCTCAAACAAAAACTCAAACTCCTGTCCTTTTGAATTGCCCCTCCGGTAAGCCCACTAACTCGGCAAAACACAGCGTAGGTTCTGCTTCACGCTTTTTTTTAAGTTATTCCAAGGTATCATAGCCATTTATGCCGAAGTTGGCTTTTCCATGGCCAGTTAAATTACAAGTAACAATAACTCCTAAAGATTTTGTATTGACATGTTTGCTTTTACATTATCCATCACTTTTATTGTATTTACCATAATCCATACACTTAAACATAGGGCATAAACCAATGTCCGCAAATTGAATATCTTAATTCGATAATTACAAAATCGGATCAGTGCCCCCGCATACCAACCCTATAATTCAATTAGACATCTCCACATAAATAGGTTTGTCACTTCGGGGTACTAAGGGCCCATTGAGCGCGCACGTGTGCCAACAATGCTGAGGCTAACCCGACAGCGCTGCGGGTCGCCACGGCCCAAGTGAGAAACTTCACAATAGTGTCAAAGTATTGAAGCTAGGTGTGACGGTTATAAGAAGCCGTATAATAGCGCAGTATGAGGCTATTGCTGTGTCTTCACATTCGCTCTTTGATTAGAGAACCGCTTTGTACTGGTTAGATCTATTTGGGTATAATGGAATTCTTGGGTGTAGTAAGGCAACGATTAAGCGTGTCTTGAGATATTGCTCTTACAATTATAATAAGAAGCTTGTATAGTGCGGATTGTCATGCGCCGCATTCAATAAAAGAAAAATATTGGTTGACGATCTAAGTGGAAATTTTATTTTTAATGTCATTGATACATTTATTTTGACGATTGATTGAATATAGACGAAGACTTGAAAAGTAATACGAACATTTCAATCAATGACTGGCTGGATGGTGCGTTTGGTAGTGACCCTGCCTCATACGTCAAAGGTTGTGGGTTCGATCCCCACCCTGGACGAACATTCGTGTGATGAATACTTGTGTTTATTCAGTGTCTGAGTATAATATACGTTTTAGTATTCTATTTGTGTTTCATCTCTGGTCTGATATCTGTAACATAACATAAAAAAATTAAGTTAAATATCATTGTATCATTATATTTAAATATAATTATATCCGTGCGGACCAGGGGTGGTATATGCTTCGAGAACTTCAGTACCTACAGTTTTGTCAAATTTCAAGGCAAATCAATCTAGTGGCACTGTATACCTTGAAGACCGTTAGGTTTTTTTGCAACTAGAGGATTTTTGTGGAAAGAATATCTAAGATACCGACATCCATTTGTAAGCCATTGTAAAGTACCATTTCATTCACACTTAAAAGATATAAGAAGACACTTGAATTGTAATACAAGGATACTCGTACAATAACGTAAAGGCTATATGCGCGTATCGAATTAGCTACAATTGATATGAACTTCTTTATTCACTACCTATGAAAGGACTTGGAAGTTTCAGTACAATGTGTGACATACAAAGTGGCGTTTACAAGGAAACTCCAATTACATGGTCAAAAAGAATGGAAAGTAGCGTTAGACACATAATTTATTAATCAGAAATTATTTTGTTTTCGAGTCCAAATTTAATGTAACTACAAGTAGGCCTTTAAGAGAGTTCCTAGTGTTAGCTGTACGAATAATAAATAGTTGAAGTTTAGAAAGTAGGTAATAGTTATATAGGAACCTTACATAATCTTTCAACAAACGAACTCGTATTTATAGAATCTTTATGTACAGTCTATCTGAGCATATTTATCTTTATTTGTGTTTTCTGCTTGTATAGTTTCTATGTAATAACTAAATATCTAACTATGTGAATATAGATAGACATGTATGAACATGACTAGTTTATGATAAATATTAAACAATGATAATAATTATACAATAATGGATAGTAACATATCATTTTACGAGGTTAACCAGAACCTCCAATTACTAAGCAAAAATATTTCAGTTTTGAGCTGGTAAATACAGACAGAGAAATAAGTTTATAAAAAAAAAGCTGGTAAACAAAACTTATTTCTTAAAAGTGTTTGTAGAGACCCACTCTTACTTATCATATGCGTAACGTGCCTATTAAATAAAAATTCAACAATAAACAAAAAAAGCTTTTTTTGTTGACTGTACTTACCAAGTACCAAGTAAAAAGGAAGTGAAAATTACAAACAAAAAATCTTATAATACGGTGAGGAGCCATTTTGCATAGTCTGTGGGAAGCCTTACTGGCGTCCGCATTCACGAGTGACCGTTGGCTAATCGATTGCGCATACGCATCCCATTCATAAAGTGGCGCTCAGCTCTTTGATGACCAATGGAATGTTTGTATGAATGACTGATGTAAATAAGGAATGAAGTTAAGAAAGAGAGTAGTGGTAGAGATAGGTAAAACAAATTGGTGAATTCATATATGAAACTGCCTAGAAGGGTTATGTTGTGATGTTGATTGACAGGAGTAGAATATCACTACCAAATTCTTACCTAGTTAATTCATTCATCTATAAAAAAATTGGTGACGATTTTGGTGGTAAATAAAAATCTGGTAGTTATTTCTAAGATAGGTACATTTAAATGCTAAGATAAATAAATACCTTTTTATATCTTCACCATTCCAGAAACATGCAACTTTTTTTACCAGATTTCATTTTATTAATACATACTTAGTAAAATTCTAAAAAAAAATGCTGAAAATCACTGTCCTGTTCAAAATATTCAAAGATATTCCATAAACCGTTAAGCAAATGAAGCTTAAAAATTATCGTGAAAATAAAAAAGTTTTGTAACGGTTTTGCGGGAAGCCTTAGATGTCATCCGCACTGACGACCGTTGGCTAATCGGCTGCGCTTACGCAACTCATTCATAAACTGCCGGGAAGTGCAGCGAGCCAGTGAGTCACTCACTCATTGATGTAGTTTACGCGCGAAGAACATAGTATACTAAACGCAGAGACTCTTGGCAGCCAGTAGAGTTTTTAATTTATTAATTATGAATGGAATTTAACACTGACCACGAGCGAAAGAAAAAAATACGGTTCCACGCTTTGGATGGCATGGTTAGCTGTCGGTCTCGTCGTAGTGTTGTGTTATTAGTGGTCGCTTTCCAACTACGTGATAAACCTCTGGGGTTATTTGAAACGATGAGGCCAGGCCTTAACTAACCATATGATTAGAAGAATAAGCCTATCTGTGGCGTTAAACCGTTTAACTGTGGGAGAACCTCGCTTTGGCATGAATAGGCCAACTGGAGACTTACCGAAATCAGGAGTGTTGTTGTTTCGTTGAAATAGAATAGGAAAAATCGTTAGGTCCATACAGAACACTTATGAATAATTGGTTTTGTTGTTTGATTTAAAAATACCAATATGGAGTATCCATTAGCGGCGACAATCGCATACCATCAGAATCTACTCGTCTGCCAACTATGACATAAAAAATTCTACTATACCTAACATCTTATAGTCCATTGTCATTAACTCGAAAAAATCACGTCTCAAAAAGTACGTTGGCTGGAAAAAGGTAAAATTGCCGGGACTATAATGAGCCCGTATGCCCAGCATGGGTCCGAAATTCGATCAATAGGATTTATTGCCCAGATTCGCAAAGGCCACGCTTCCTTTTCAAATCTTGAACTTAGAGGCGGCTGTTTTTTCTATTAGGGTTCTTCATGTTGAAACTAAAATAAAATGACTTGTAACTGATACTTGAAACTGGAACTTAAGAAAATGCGCATACTTACTGACTAGTGCCATTTATGAATGTAGCATTCAAAAATATATAGTTTAAGAAACTCGACTTCTCTACTGATGTGGTGTGGTATTCATTTCACGAATATTAAAAATCACCTTACTTAAACGATTTCCGCAGCGTCTTTGTCCACTATGATGATGATGATGCAGATGTCTACATGCGATCGTTTACCATCAGGTGATTCTTGTGCTCGTCTGCCACATATCACATAAAAATAACATACCTTTTGTGCAGTTAAGGGCAGAGCAGAGTTACTTTTATTAGTGTGCAATAAAATTATGGTTTATTATATTTGAGATACTTAACACAGAAAAGAAGAATACCTAAATAGATTTTTTGGTAAGTACTATTCACTATTTGATATAACTAGAGAGAACAGGGCCGAGAGTAAGTATCTCTGGCCCATAGAAGGCACTGTTTCTCTACTCAAAGAATGTAGAGCATGTATGTATATGCGCCCTCAAATTTCATTATTGTATAACGGAATCCTTCCACTACGACACGACTCGAACTTGGCGATTTTTTCTAAAATATTTTTTACTTGTTCCTCAACAAGATAATAGGCCGGCGCGAGCGCATTACGTGCGAGCCGAAATGACAGTAAAAGTTACGCCCACTTTTTAATTCTTTTTGTCCGAACCTTTCAAAAGTTTTTAAAGATCGTAGAATAGCGCGGGCTTAGGTTTCCGAAGGTTTCCGATTTTTCTTTGGAGGAGGATTTATTTGCCAAGTGGGGTCATTGTAGGCATTATTTCTTTGCACGTCACTTCCTACCTGGAAAATGTTTCTTAGTTAAAATCACGTAACAATAGAAAAAATACTTCATCGTTGAATCCAACGAGATAAAAAAATGTCATGATTGTGAACTAATTTTGCATAAAAACTGGAGCTAGATGACGTAGTAGCATTTTCATTGCTAACGATTTAATATGAAGCTAAGTAGGTGTGTTATTGTTTTTTTTGTATGATAGGCGGCAGACGAGCAGACGGATCACCTGAATGTAAACGATTGCCGCCGCCCATAGACTTCGGCTACACCAGCGGAGTTATAAGTGAGTTCCATAAGTGCGCTGCTAACCTTTACCTTAATCAATTACACTTTACTCATTACCTATTTTTTTAATTTTATTGTGTATTGTAATAGATACTGAAATTATAATTATAATAGCCTATTATTATGGTAAATGGCCGTAAACAAGATCCTATACCTCTCCAGTGGCCATCTAACACGTGTTCATACTATATTGTTATCATAGCGCTCAAAATTAAAATGATCTAAAACCGTTTTGCTTTATAATTGTGTACTCTAAAGCTTAGTCATAAAGCCCTTTTTGAATTCAAATAAAATCTATTGTTGGTCAAGCTATAGGTTAAAATAGTCTTAAGTGATTAATATTATAGTTGTATATCAGTGTCTATCGCTCACAAAATAAGAGTTCTTTTCACTGGACACGGCAAGAGGAACGCTCGCCCATAACAAGCATAAAAGTGAAGAATATCACTTGATTTTTAAGGGGCACTTAAAGGCTGAGTTTCCACCGAATTATTGTGTTACGGCGATCCATCAAAAGAGACAGGCCTGGCCTTCTATTGGACATCGCCGCCCGATCATTTCCTGTGCCCGAGGGCTAGGATTTTAAATTTCGAATTTTGCGATACAATTAAACTTTTTAATGGCGTTTTTTTCGGCCAGTGGGTATTATGTTACAGAAAGAATGCAATTTTTTTAGGGGAAGATAAGGATTGTTTGAGGGATTGGGTATACCAACGCTTTTTAAACCGACCTTTGGCGATTCTTTTTTATTTCATGGCTGAATAGACGCGTTTTGTGTGATAGGCGGCAGACGAGCAAACAGATTACCTGAATGTAGACAATTGCTGCCGCCCGTAGACTTCGGCTACACCAGCAGAGTTATAAAGAGTTCCATAAGTGCGCTGCTAACCTTTACCTTAATCAATTACACTTTACTCATTACCTATTTTTTTTAATTTGTAATAGATACTGAAATTATAATTATAATGAGCCTATTATTATGGTAAATGGCCGTAAACAAGATCCTATACCTCTCCAGTGGCCATCTAACACGTGTTCATACTATATTGTTATCATAGCACTCAAAATTAAAATGATCTAAAACCGTTTTGCTTTATAATTGTGTACTCTAAAGCTTAGTCATAAAGCCCTTTTTGAATTCAAATAAAATCTATTGTTGGTCAAGCTTTAGGTTAAAATAGTCTTAAGTGATTAATATTATAGTTGTATATCAGTGTCTATCGCTCACAAAATAAGAGTTCTTTTCACTGGACACGGCAAGAGGAACGCTCGCCCATAACAAGCATAAAAGTGAAGAATATCACTTGATTTTTAAGGGGCACTTAAAGGCTGAGTTTCCACCGAATTATTGTGTTACGGCGATCCATCAAAAGAGACAGGCCTGGCCTTCTATTGGACATCGCCGCCCGATCATTTCCTGTGCCCGAGGGCTAGGATTTTAAATTTCGAATTTTGCGATACAATTAAACTTTTTAATAGCGTTTTTTTCGGCCAGTGGGTATTATGTTACAGAAAGAACGCAATTTTTTTAGGGCAAGATAAGGATTGTTTGAGGGATTGGGTATACCAACGCTTTTTAAACCGACCTTTGGCGATTCTTTTTTATTTCATGGCTGAATAGACGCGTTTTGTGTGTGATAGAGTAGCCGCGAGATTTCTATGATGGTATTGCATCTGTCTTTTACTTTGTCATGAAGATATTATGTGGAATTTGTTTAAAAAATATCTTTTATACTATTTATATTCTGGCAAAATTCAATCAAATTTTAATTCAATAAAAAGTGTTAATTAACTAACTGTAGATATGGTGTACACCTCAGTAATGAATTGCCTAATATTTTTGTCTAACTCCATAAATATAATATCACTGTAATTAACATTTATATTTTTAAATTTACATTTAGTTAATATGAATAATAATATTTGTAAACAATAAATACTATTTTCTCCTACTGATTTTTCTCATTTGGAATCGATAGTCCAATTGATCTATTTCTAGATCTGATTGTTTAACAAAATAAATCCACAGTGCATTCAACAGAGGTTTTTTTTTATTTCAATTATAACACAAATAAGACAAGACGTTAAGTTAGTTCGTTTTTATCTCCATGCAGGTGCCAAGTTATGGCTCTGTCCATTTTATCATAACCTCAAATTTATTTCCAAAAAAATTAAGGAAATGCAAAAAACACGAAAAATTGCGCCACCAATAACTAACTGTCGAAATCTCACTCGTCACCCGAAATCCAAAAATCCTCGGTTTCCGGTAAAAAACGCGCTGTAATTTAAAACCGCACAAAATTGCCGCAACACGTGCACGCCGATTTTTTTACCACTTGTAACTTTATTTTGAAACAGTAAAAATTAAGAAAAAGTTTTTATAAAAAAATTTGGGGTTGTTACTGGCAGTTTTTGGTGGCAAATATTTGGTGACACGTGGTATTGATTTGCGTGGCGCGCTAATGCATGTGTGATGTCACTTCCTCCTGCCGAATGCGACAAGTGTGCAGGCGCCGTATCTGTGACTCTATTTCATGGAAGAAATGGGAAAATAAAATATTTTTGTTACACATCTAACGGATTGTAGTTTGTAGCTAGGTAAATAAATGCTATGAAAATATTAATATTCTTAAAACAAAATGTTATTCGAATTAAAGTTATTTGACGACGGCTTTGTGAATTAAAGCGAACAGCTAATTTCCAAAAGGCCGGCAACGCATCAGTAACCTCTCTGATCTCACAAATATTATATTCTTAAAACAAAATGTTATTCGAATTAAAGTTATTTGACGACGGCTTTGTGAATTAAAGCGAACAGCTAATTTCCAAAAGGCCGTTTGATCGTTGGCCCATTTAGCATTAATTTATTAAAATGTTCGCTCATGAAATAATATTTATGCCTAAATTAAAATAATGTAGGCATAAATATTATTTCATGAGCGAACTTCAGTCCAGAGGTATTCTCTACACCAGCCTTATTATCGGGTGTATGACGCATAATCTAATTATCCAAATGTCCGCGAAATATGGATGGATGTTTTTAACATAACATTTTCAGATTCTTATAAATCAAACTTTTCCTTTTAAGCTGTACTCGTATAAGGAAGGAATTAAGACCAAACATGTAAGATGTACCCATTAAGTAAAAATGCACAGTCACCCTATGAGCCAATCGGAAGCGGCTAAGTGTTACAAAACCGCACCTAATTATGAGCTCTCTCCCGATAATGGCTTCCTGGCTGAGTCCTTACACTCCCATACACGTTAATGTGACTTTTGTGTCACTGCAAGGTGCTAGGACAATGTAAAGTGGTCACTTCAGCCTTGTGAAAACTGTTAAGTTCCAAGTGGGTATTATAAGTTGGCGCGTCTTAGCTTTTAGTACTTCTTAAGAGTCACTCAAAGGTAGTAAGGATGTGTATCCTGCTTAGCAGACCAAGCAAAGTGGCTAGTCAGTGTGTGAAAATAGTTTTTTCTACGTTCTAACAACATAACGCTTAAGAATTTTATATGTCACATACTTGTGGATTAGACATCAACGCGCTCTACGACATTTTTATTCAAGACGAGTAAACAGTATGCAGGCAGGTATCTGTATATATACAGGCTCTTAGGTATATTTAACCTAAGAGCCTACACCTTTCTAAATTAAGGCAGCTAGGCAACGCACTCCTGGTGTAGCTGATGTTCATGGGCGGTCGTAATCGTTTTCCATCAGGTGATACGCTTGCTCATTTCGCCTACCTGTATCATAAAAAAAAGTTAAATATACTTTTGATCTAGGAATTATATTGGTAGGCAGGCGTTCATCACGTCGAATTTCCTTCTTTGGACCTTACGTCTAGGACACAAGTATTATTTTGGCACTAGAGGTGAGTATTTAGACCTGCCGCCTTGTGTATTCATTTGTATGCTTCTGTACAGTGTTTTTGCCTCAATATACAATGTAGTTGTCCCCTATGCAATAAAAATATTTTAATCCATTGAAAACTCATAGCCTATTTCGGCAAAGCAATTTTCGAGCGGCCTCAACGTATCTGGCATCCCAGCGTCGTTAGGTACGTTTACAAATAAGTCCACGCGTGGTATTATAGGCCGCACAATGCCGTTTGAAGCGGCCGCCCTCTCTTTGAAGATTAGCCGCGACCTACGCGCCGCCAGGTATGGTCGCCAACGACATAGCTTAGGACAGGGGCTCCCAAACTTTAAGGTCGATGGCGGCTCAGTATATAAGTGAAACGCGAGGTCTCTGATTAGAAATCTGCAGATACCCAAGGATTTAAATCTTTATCTTTAGGTACCCACTATTTCTGATCCATGGAACTGTCATCCGATCAGTCGGGCTCCTCGATCAGACAGCAACCGTGTCATGGTAATTTTTTGTAGGTTTGCATTTATTTTGCAGAATAAAATCTAATAAATAATTTAAATAGTGAAAGGCCTACGTAGTCATAACGCCACCTACGTGGCGTGATCTTTTCTGACTTTTTTGTAACGTTTGCAAAAGTTTAAACAGCAAGCTCATACACAAGTACTTTACAATAATAAATATACGTAGAAAAAATATTCCGTGGCAGAGCGAAGTTTCGGCATGACTGAGTGAAAGCAGCACTTGCGTTGTGTTTTGTTTGTGATTGAGAGTACCGGAGTCCGAATCGAGGAAAAGAGAGTTAAAAGATTTGCAGCGTACTGGTGACTCTACTAACGTAGCAGCCATGACCTTATTATTAAAAAGAGACTTTGAGAGCCACTGCCTCAGAGTCCTCAAATGTTTACAACTAAAACGGATAATAATGTCGCTATGCAGGGCTAAGGCTCGCTATGGCAGTAATTGTTTGATTGCGTAAAAACAATTTGCTGATGCCATAAACCTCTTTTACAGCTTCGTGCCGGCGTGCAATTACTACAGCTTGTATGTTCCCGTGGGTGCTAAAAGGGGATAAAAGTGCCTGGAAAAGGTATTTTATCAGTTTCTTTATCCATTACTTGGTTCCAGAAGAGGAGTCCCATTGAAATAGAGAGGTATTCCTTGAGCTGTTTTAGATAAACACATTGGAAACAGTAGTGGTCGATTCTTTTATATATTGCAGGTACCTATAGGTTACCTGCAATATATAAAGGTTTGAGTACTTTAGTACCTAATACCACGCATTTTCTAAAGTAGGAAAAAATCGTCATGCATATCCTAAGAATTCAGAGTGATTCCATTTGATTTCTTACTTTGATGGTCAAAACAATGTTGTAGATAAAGTAAGTAAGTAGTATAGGTAGGACTAAACGTATTGGTATTAAAACACTCGCGAATGCGAAATTCGTTTTTTTTTAATCTCGCGCGTGTTTTATTAACCCTTATTAAGTGACATAAATTGTTATTATACTTACTTTGAATTTAGGAATATTATTAGTTTTTGAGCACATTACTTACTACCATGTATCTACATATTTTCTAAATTATAAAGCAAGAAAAAAATCGTCATTCAATCCAAAGCTTTTCTTAAGCCCAAATCCTTACACATATTAGATGAAGCTCCTATCAAATTGAAACCACCCAAACCCACGGAACTGTGAAAATCAACAGAGACCCGCCACTTGCCTTGTTAAAATTCACAACTTAACCAAGGCTTTTGTGTGGAACAGAGCAGCCGTAAGACAAATAAGTCTCCCGTGAAATTCGGATAATGTTGTTGGTACAACTCCTAGTTAGAACCAAGCTATTTGCCCCTCGCAAACTATATTCACATTCAAAAATATACCTTACAATTATGCAATAAAGACTCCATGAATTTTCAGTAACAGGTTTACCCGTTTTAGTATGTTGGTAAAAACTTCACGCTTCGGTATATGTCACCAAAGAACCAGCAAAAGTGCCAGGATTAACAGTTTTCAACTTTTATGACGTAATAAAGGACTCGCAAATAGCTTCACGGGTCTCGAGTTCTAGAGGAGATGATAATTTTGATTCATGCCTGCCAAATCCGGCGGAAACTTAAGCAAGATTCGTGTTAACTTAAAACCAGCTGTATTCATATGGTGTGGATTTAGAAAAAAAAACTTGTTATTTAATGTATTAATAAAAGTAGGTAAATAAGTATTTCAGTTTTAAATCAATGGAATAAGGTAATGTTTGCATTTGTTGTGTAATGCATGAATAAATAATCCTGTTTTACTCAGTAAGCCAGTCCATCGAGGATATGTTCGGAGTCTTTACTGCATAAATTGTCTGCTGACACTTCGTCTTTCTGATGTGTGTTCAAACCATCCAAAATTGTAAAAAGACTCTTTCCATTGCTAAGTTCCATCATACTGCTCTATTACTGGCTTTCGTATCAATCAGCAGCAGCAGTGCGAATAGCATGCGAATATTAGTTAGCTAAGTTTTCTTAACCACAGTCTTCAATATAAGATAGTTATTCTACAACTATTGTCTTTTCTACGGCTATTGCAGCCAGGCAACTTAAGCTTAGTAATTAGGCATATGATCGTTTCAAATACATATCGTTTGTAAATTACTGAGAACCTACTGCTATGGTCAGTGCCATATAATAGCTCTTTTTTCCCTGCTACCCGTCATATCTATCATTCAGTTAATGGTGCTGTCTGTATATTGTCCCAGATTTTCACCATAACTTGCGACAATAAAAATCATAGTTAGCAGCTGTGACGGAAGGTAAGTCAACATCAATGTAACGCGTCGCGACCGTGACATCGTCGCGAAATCGAAAAAGCCGTTGCGGATCTCTCAAAAGGTTACCACGTTAAATCAAAGGACATGTGTTTGTAATGCTGACACCCGTTCAGCGAGACTAATCGGCGAAGAAAGCCCGTACAAATCCCTAAGAAATAACCGAAAAACCGAAATTTTTCTGCGATTCGATACAGCGCCGCGATTTCACGGTTCCCTATTACTGCATCCTTGCCACCTAATAATTCAAACTCAACCTTATTACATGCACTTAAAAGTGAAAATAGATTGAAAAATATTAGCGATTCCGTAGTATAAAGTACCTTTGAAGCCAAAAATTGACGTGGGCGAAGGTGTCGTAGACTTTTGTCGCTATCGCCAGATCGGAACGAATTGGGTTTTGAATTCGTACCGATTTATCATTCTTAAATATAACTCAGTATCCCAGTTCGCTTTATACCTACTAAATGGACATCCCTGCAGCCTGTAAAATGTCACGTTTCTGAACTGTCTTTGTATTTCTTTCATTTGTCATGCAAGTGGTCTCCCTATAAAACATTATATGTAAATGGAAGTTACGTTAGGTATAGATGGCAAGACATCCATCTACATACATAGTACGTACATTTGCCGTGACAACCTATAATAAAGACAATACTTAGAAATATTTAGTGCGCTAGACTTAGGACTCATAGTGTGGCCTTGTTGGTTGTCCTAAATAAATGAATAAAATAATATTGTACTTAAATAAATAAAATACTCAACTCTCTCATTATCACATTAGGTACAGAGATTCAATGAATCGTGCTCTTAGATTATTTTCCTGCAATTATCTCCTATATCGGTGACTCTGGTTGTCTTTCTAATTACATCATTTCTGATGCGGTCCTTCAAAGACACTCCGAGCATAGCCGCAGCCGAGCATAGCCGCAGCAAACTGAAGTGGCAGTGGGCTGGTCACATTAGCCACAGAACTGACAACCGTTGGACTTATAAAATCCTTAAGTGGAGACCGCGACTCGGTAAACGTAGTGTTGGACGCCCTGCTACAAGATGGGATGACGACATTCGAAGGCTGGCTAGAGTGAGCCTGGATGAGAGTGGCCGAAAATCGGGAGCGGTGGCGTGCATTGAGGGAGACTTATGTCCAGCAGTGGACGAGCGTGGGTTGCTGATGAATTATCTCCTATTTACCGTACCTGCAATCAAGGTTAAACTTTCTTCACACACAAATCCTAACGATCCTTTTTAATCGGAAGCCTTTAGTTTAGCATCCATAAAGACTAAAGCACGCACACCATTTTAACTGTTTATTCGATTGTCGAGTGCCGAATCACCCTAAATTATGTTTCTGCGCAAATACACATTCCAGTAATGATGTTCGAAAGTATTCGTAAATTAATGGTTTGTTTGTTTAATAACATTTCAACAACTGCATTCATTAAGATTCTTCCAAAATAAGTAGGTAAATCCAAACTTGGGTGAAAAATATCGGCCGCCAGTTTAATTCGTTATGCTAATAGGTAGCTTCACAATTTAAGAGAAACAGTCTTGTCGTTTAATTTTTATGCTGACTGTTTTACAAACTTCTCATTGAACTTTTAAATATGTATTTTAATGTAGGAAAAATATTACGTAATTTATTAATTAATTTCCGTGCTTGGCGCCGACTTACAGTTAATTAAGTATCACTCTTAGTTTAAGACTTCTGTTCTGTCTCTCTCATCTTAGTGTGTTATTCTCAGTTGGATCCAAGACTACTTAGGTAGCTTTGGATGCAACCGAGAATAACACGGGTTAAAGGTTGGCAGCGCACTTGTTACTCTACTGGTATTGCAGCTGTATATGGGTGGCGGAAATCGCTTACCATCAGGTAGTCCGTCTGCTCGTCTGCCACCTATCACATAAAATAAAGATAGTATGACTTGGTATGAGGGTAATAAAACGTTGTATAAACAATTGGCGATTAGATTAGCTAGCGAGTAACTGGCAATTTCTTTGCCGGATTTTCTCGTTCAGAATCAATTTTCTCAAACGTAGCAGATTCGCATTACGTTTTTTTAGTATATTTTATGTATCAGCATAATACGTAATCATGTAAATTATCCATACATAAAAATGATAGTAATGTATGATGAATTGTCAGTACTGTGTACAAAAGTATTCAATAAAGTTTTTTTAGGTTTATATTATTTCGTACAAAAAGATATAGCAACTTCTAGAATGCATTTCAGCTCTTATTAAGGTGTATAGTGTTACGATAATGTTTTGAAGTACTATAAAAGTGTAGTAAACCTTTTCATGGCCCTAGTATGAATGAATTAAGCATGATAATAACCAATTCTATGTTTATTGACCAAGGCAAGTGATAATGGGATCATCATATGTATTTTTACGACCAAACGTGTAAATGTTATTTGTTTCCCATGTTTAAGTCTGTATTATTCATTTCTTAATGAACCAGAACGCTAGAACCTGTTCCGTGCAAACAGGTATTTGTACTGTATATTATTATCTTTGTTGTATTTTTCTTAGGGAGAGGGTTAAAGTTTCTGAAGCGTGAATGAAAGAGATATTTATTTTATTGTAAGCATTTATTTATTAAGACTGGGAGATCAAACGAAAGTCTTGCAATTCATTAACAATATCAGTCTAAAAACTTATAAACTAATAACTAAACTAAAGAAAAAAACCGAAATTACATCTAGAATTGACACATATGGAAGAACTCGTGATAAACAAATGAAAATTTAAATGATTACCAACTAATAAGAAATCTTAGAACTAAATTTGTAATTCTTAGTACGTAAACAATTTAACTTAAACTAAAAGATTGGCACGCTCGGCCTACTTCTGCTAAGATTTTAACATTACGAAATTGACAAAACATCAGGAGTACTTATTCTAAGAGAAACTAGTTTCTTGCTTACTAACCTTACATACTATTAAAGCTTTCGATATGTTATTCTAGATAATAATTATTTTAATATAAATCTTTTCTTTATAATAATTTACTCCCCTGAACGCACTTTAAAGAAACATTCTAAAATGAATTAGAACGATTGCTAAGTAATTAAAAAAGTACGTTGAAGAGGTAAATATTCTATGCTTATAAACTCTTTTCAATAAATGCTTTCTTAAATCTAATTAAAGCTTGAATCATAATGTACTCTGATTATCACAGATAAGATAAAACTCTCTTACAAACTAATGGAAGACGTTGGATTTTAACAACGAAAAGTTATTGATACTGGAAAAGTTAAGGAGATAGCTGAGAATGGTGCGATGATAACAGTGCAGGCATTAAAGCTGTCTACCAAAACTTGATGTTACATACTGATACACTCAACTAAACGCAGCGCGCGCACGGGACGCCTGAGAGCGATATTCTAATAACTAAGATCACAAGCAGATACGAACTAGATCACAAACATCGCGCCGCAGGCGTTCGGTCCGCGCACCACTTCACTAAGTCTAATGGAAGACGATCGATTACAGCTCGCGGCGGAGCACGCACTAAATCTACTGTTGGAAGACAAGATTTTGTTTCACTGCGTTTTAGAACTGTAGAAGACGGAGAGATACTAATACCAAATGTTACATACGAAGCAGCTTTTGTTGGCGGTAGTAGCAGATCTCGCGGACTTCGTTGGCCATGTTGTCGTTGACCTCCTCCTCGGAGATCAACTCGAACCGATTGGAGTTCTGGATGTTCTGGTTTTCCGCGTTATCGTTGTCTTCCACTGGCGCCGGTTTGACCGGGTCCAGGGGGTAGAAGAAGTCAGAGAACGGCACGATGACCGGCTCGTCTGAGTATGCAGTCTTTTGCGATGGTAGGTCAGTGCGGGGCGATGCGTTGGAGATGAGCTCTCCCAACTTCGACCAGCACTTGTTGAGATTCACTCGCGTGGATGATGCCACCTTTCTAGGCAGGCGCGGTTTGGAGCTCTGGAAAGAATGAGAAAAACATTAGTCTCAAAGTTAAAAACATTAGGTTGCTGACATTGAAGTCCATTGACCTTTCGATGATAAAAATGTAAACAACAACAATTGGAAGATGGGAATGGTAAATTGAAATAATAAAACATTTGAAATGAAGTTAAATTGAAAACTTTTTCAGAGGTTGGTAAATGAAAACTTGAAGAGGATAAGATCCTTACCTGTCGATTTAGGAGCTTAGCCCAAGGTGAGCGAGGGGACACCGCCTCCTTCTGCGGGGAATCTTCATTCTTAGCCAAACACATCTTAACTACGAACTTAGTCTAGCGAACTACGACTACGTAACTACGTATTTACAATGCGTGGAGTCGACGTCACGCGCGTACGGAGAGTCGGGAAGGAATGGTGGCAGGAAGGGCGGCGCGGCTTATATAGGGGTTCGTGGCGCGCGCCGCGCGTGCGCCCCGCTCCCGGCGCATGCGTAGCACGCGAGCTGCGCGCGCGAACGACTGGTTTTTACGTAGTACTTCTACGAACGGAGGCTTTGACACGCCGCAGAGTTCCTATGATTGCGCCCGTATTGATGACTAACGACGCTCTGTGATTAAAGATTTGTTGTTGTTTTTGTTGTTGGATTACGTTGATGTGAGGTCTCGGATTGTGATTTAGTGTAAGTATAGAGATGTAAGCTTATGAGTTCGTAGAGCCTATTATAAAGCCGTGTTTTATAATAGAATAGGTACCTACCTATGCGTACATACGCAGACCCAGTTTTCAAGTAAATTTTACAGTCTTTTGGTATTATGTACAATTGTACATATCAATTTTATATGATTAAAATTAGCTGTGAATTATCAAATTGTTCAAAGTATTATAAATAACGTCTAGTTCATCGGGTTTCTCTAATATTTACACGTTTTGATAAAAAAAATATATTTTCGAGCTACTTCCGTAGCAAAGCTACGAGCTACGAAAAATCCCTTGCATAAAACAATGTACAGTACACTCGTACTGTACTTTAAAAGGTAGAGCTAGAGATAGTGCTCTATACTCTAACTAACTCTAACAGACTAACTCATTTGAAATGAGAAATGTTTTTATGCTATTTACATTTTTAAGTTACAGGTTGATATAAAGGTACCTACAGTTCAGTTAGTATCGTAGTCAGGTGCTACGATTTATTTCGTAGCACCATTAATACACAGTTTAAGCACCAAATTATTGCTTCTAGCGAAAGATTATTAATTTCAGAGAAAGTGATGCAGATGAGAGGTTGTGATCCTTAATACCTACTATGGAATAAGAAGGTACGACTAGGAAAGAGGAGAATAAACTACTCACGTACATAATAAAAATATTTACGCAAATATTAAACGTGTTTTTATTTCAATCATTATTCCACTGAGATACAATATAAATTACGTCCAATTAAATATGCACAAGAATCGCACTAATTATCTATCAATTTACCTATAAATGCCTACTACAGAACAAGGGTTGCCAGAGCTAGGAAAATCTGCGGAAATCTATATCTATATGTATACGGAGTTATTTCAAATCCGTTTTTACAAAAGAAACTCAAACGAGTAAGCTACATTTTGGCAGTGGCTGCTAACCATAAATGTATTACCTAGAAAAAAAATACGAAGGAATTGGGCTAGACGAACAAGGCAGTGTCAGTAATAATTTGACTTCCCTGTATTATCAGGCAGGAATTCATAAAACCTGGAAAATATTTTGATTAGTAAGTAGTTACACTAAGTTACCTACACACGCTAAGTTGAAAACTATCATGTGCAATGGAGCAGTCAATAAGTCAAGTAGCATTTGGTATTGTTCGATCATTCCGCAACCCTAACGCCACTGACCGAAGGAAATGATTTATCAAACGCGTGTGATTTGCGCAGGAGCACGATTACATCGCAGGAAGCGGCGGCGGAACCTATCTATCCAGCGGCAGCTGCCCGTGACTCACGATCAGGTACTATTTGTATTTCCGCGCGTAGCCTTAGGATCTAGAATGAGGCTGGACTACAAAGCACGACTGCCATTAAATAGACTTAGAAAGGCATAGATATGAAGCCTAAATAGACAAAACACTGTCGAGGAAAGCTTTTATTCTTACTTCGTGCTCATTTTTGCCTGGGCGAAATTGTAGGCAAATCTCAGCTTCCTTCAGCCCCGCGAAAACAAGTACCTACTTACTTATACTTGAACTGCTGGTTATTTTCTAACTCTATCATACTTATATAGACATGCAATTGCTTTGCATCGTGGTTGGATTAAATCTTTTTATTACTCTGTTGAATTTTTCGTGAAAATTATGCATTCCGTTTTTATGCGTCAGAGTCTTTCTTTTAGTGAAAGATGGCTCGAGATCGTGCGTTGTTCCTATTTCTAGACATTTACGCTGCTATTTGATTATAATCATTGTACCTATAGCAAAACAAAAGAGAAGACGTCACTTAAGGGGGGAATGTGTAATGTACTTAATCTTTGCGCAAACATGTGTGGTTTTTGATCAGTGTGTGGGTGTTTTAATATCTACATATTTAAGTGTTTTTTGTTTTTTTTCGTTGATTCTGATACCCATAACACAAGTGTTTAAGCTACCTAGGTTGGGGTCAAGACGATGTTTAGGTACTTTGTTGTCTGATATGAATAGAATCTAAAGAAAGAGATGTACACTGCGTCGACTTCATACGAACTGTAACATTTCAGAGGGGTGATAAAATTAATAGACCCCAACGGTCATCGGCCTTTAACCTTTTGAATTGTGAACATCTTAATAAGGGTGAATCCGATAGTGTAAAGTATAGGTGTATGTATTATAATAGGTGTGGAAACTTTTGTGTAACTTTTAAGTACTATTTTTTATATGCCATACCATTTCAACCTACGTAAAAATTGTTTCCCTAGAAAGTTAGTTCATTTAAACATGGATAAAATAAACAATTAGGACTGTGTAAATTGTATCAGAAAATAAATAATGAAGTCACTATTCTGGATTCCATACTGAAGTGAATTGTAATAACATATGGTAATAGTAATATATTTTCATAAATACATCCATGGATTTACGGTCAATGGTAAAATTAATACTTGCCTCTAGGTATACAATACCGCATTTACACTTCAATATTGTAAGTTATTATTTGAAATAGCAATTTAATTTTAATATAGTAGATCTATAAAACTGTCCGTGGGCAAGGGATAGGAGAATAATAGCTAGTTTCCTATGATCTATTGTGGTTGTCAGCTCGGCGGAACTTATCTATCTAGCGCCAGGTGCAGCGATTCATACTAGCTCAGATGTAGGTTTAATACTATGTATTTCCTCATTTATTTATCACAAGTAAGAAAGTAGCTAAACCTTTTTATGTAACCCAACCTAATAAAACTTTGCTGCATCGCTGACGAAATAGAAAATACAAATTTACTCATTATCAAAAATATTACTTACAATTTTATCATATTTTATTTTTACTGTTGGTTCTGATATCTGTAACACAGGTGCTTGAGCTACCTATCTCAGAGTCAGATCAATGTATGTGATGTAGTGAAAATATTATATTTATTATTATTACTTTCGTTGGACCTCACTTTAGAGCAAGCCTGTCTCTGGGAAACAAACAGTAAACGGTAGTTGGACTGTGAAGAATTTTCTTATGACATTTTTGATTTTCTTGCGAAATTCTAATTCGACGACCGATTTTCTTATAAGACAACGGAATGTAGTAGATTTCGTTCTTAAGACGTTTTAGTTTCCTTAAAAACTCACTTGGTTTCCTGCATGCGTATCTCCTTAGCGTTTAATTCCAGTTGCGTCCAAAGCTGTAGCTACGGAGCTCTTTTTTAGTTTAATTTTCAGAAGTTGTGTACTAATTCTTGATGGTGATTAATGTATAAAATAAAGAAAATTACCATAAGTCCTTATCTAGTTCTATTTTTTCATATTCAAATTATTTATAATGATCATTTTAATTCATGCAAATGAACTTTAACGGTTCAGCGTTAAGTACAACTTTTTGGGCTGTTTACATACAAACAAGCGATAAATAACTTTAATTACGAGAGTAATTTATAACATCAGTGAAGTACCTACTAATATGGTGCATCTAAAAACCAGTAAGACTTGAATTAATGCATCCAATCAGACCCGATACGGCCATCACGATCCTTCGACACGTACGAGAATTTTCACAACATAATACTTTCGTAAAAGGAAAAAAACGTTGGACCACAACCCAGACACGTGCAAGGTTGGGTCGAAAAAAGAAACCTTTTTTGTCCATCCCCACAGTATAGGGTTACAAATGGAACTCTCAACGTTACTGTAGCTAGGGATGTAAATTAGTCGGTACTTGTAAATACGATACAAAACAGAAAAGTGCGGTGCTACGAGTAGATCTTTGATGTGTGGGTCAGTAAGGTCCGTTTTGCGCGATGTTGAAGATATTTTTTTATTTATGTGATGATTAATGAAGATTAATTAATTTTTTAACACAATTTAAAAATTAAGTATTCCTTGGTCCAATTCCAAATTAAAGAGCTTAATCTTTACATGCACAAGTGGACCTAAGTATATCTGTTAATCGGTCTAGCTTCGTGAGGCCTAAACAGAAAGATTTAGATAGGCAGTCAGAAAGATTTAGATAGGTAGATAATTGTTTTGATTTTGCTTGTGACTTGACCAAATTAATAGGATACAATAGGATAGGTTTTACAATCACTCCTGTCATGTCACTCCTGTGGGAGGGTTATCAGCTCGTATTTCAGTCATTAGGCCTTCCTAATGACTGAAATACGAGCTGATAACCTTAGTACCTTAGACTTTTTAAAGCTAAGCCCTTGCTTAGCTTTAAAAAGTCACACTAAGAAGTACACAGGAAACAGTCGTAAACTATCGTGACAGTCACGACGGTCCATAAAACTAACGCAACGCCATAAAATGTTAACACACAAGTTTAATATTATCTCTACTTGATCTAGCACAATTTTATAAGAAAACCGTAACATTAAATAAAAATACAGTAAGTAGATACAAATATTTGCGGTAGATTTTGAACTTCTCAAGTAATTCTTGGTTTTGTTTTTCAGGTGATGTTGCTGGTTGTAACAATATGTTCTTTACAGATATTATTAATAGGGATTGTTGTTACATGGAGTAGGTATGTATTTTTATTAAACTAATTCATTTTTGTGTTTAATTTTAAATCATAAGTTATTGTTTATCGATAATTTATTCATTAAGTAGGAAAGTCCAATAAGAGTAGACACAACACTTTGATCAAAGTGTTCACTGTTTAAAACACAATTCTTGTATTTGTGTGTGTATTGTATGAAGCGTGCACAACACACGCCTAGCCCCCGATCGTCATTTATGATGGTTTGTATGGGACATAGGCCGACGCCGTAGTTTGTATGGGACACAGGCCGAGGTAGTTTGTATGCCTATTGTCCCCTGGAGTGTTGAAAAGGGTTTTCGTTACGATCTATTGTCTCTTTGTGTATTATTGTATAAAAGTTATTAATTTTGCTGTAGTGTTCACTGTTTAAAACACAATTCTTGTATTTGTGTGTGTATTGTATGAAGCGTGCACAACACACGCCTAGCCCCCGATCGTCATTTATGATGGTTTGTATGGGACACAGGCCGAGGTAGTTTGTATGCCTATTGTCCCCTGGAGTGTTGAAAAGGGTTTTCGTTACGATCTATTGTCTCTTTGTGTATTATTGTATAAAAGTTATTAATTTTGCTGATTTGTTATTTAAATGTCTTGTTTAGGACGCCGAAAGCATTACCTGCAAATTATTGACCTTTTTCATATTTTTCCCTATTCATTGTAATGTTAGGTATTTTTGGACGGTTATTATTACAGTGATCGGTCTTTTTTATTGCAATGTTCGACTGGGAGCATTTCAATTTACATACTTCTCGTATTTTTTGGAACGAAATATTTTCCTCCAAAGTCCTTTATTTATAAATACTCAAACATTTTACGGGAAAGGATAAGCGCACACTTATAAACTAAATAAGTACTCCTTTCCCCCTGCGTTAATAACCCCACAAATAGTTTCCAAACACGCTAATATGCACTTACTATGGCGTTATGAGGGTTATTCAGTATGAGTTAGCAAATCACTCGCAATGGGTGCGCGTGCGACGCCGACGCCCGCGCGCGCGCATGCGGGCGGCATGGTGGATGAGTTTATTTAAAATTATTGGGTAAACAAAAGATAGTTATTTATACAATGTGTTTCATTACTTTATATCAATTTAAATGTAATTACGAGACTGATGTCTTATACTCGGTAAGGAGAACTACATCTTTTTTTTATTTATTTGTGTAGGTACCGTCAATGTTGTATCGGACTGAAAAAATTGAAATCTCGTTTTTTTTCAAGGGTAAAATCTAATCTACTTACCCATTAGTTTTAACAAAACCACGCAACTCAAATAGATACAGACCTACTATTGATTCTAATAAGAATACTATTTATGTATTATACAGACGTCATTGTCACCGGCGCGGCGTGATATGAATATCATAACGAATTCCTAGGAAAAATATTAATATTCCTTCACGTTACATAGTAGGTACCGTGTCATGATTGAAATCACAAAAATGATATTAAATCTGTCCAATAGTTATTCCTAATGGGAGCCCGCATACGTAGGAATGCGTCGGCGTCGCCCTACGAGTGGAGCGCGCGTGAGTTGCGCGTGCGACACGTGGGCGGCACGTGAACGTTTTCATTTTCTCTAGGGTTATTGTAGTAGTTACCTTCTACACTAACCAAAAATAGCAATTACAATAATCCCCAAATCCTGAATCATGGTGTAAACTTACCCCGGGAAATAAAATTAGAAATAAATAAATAAAATTCGCCAGACAACACCAATCGACCTGGTCTCAAACTAGGGCAACCCCTGTACTATGAGTACCAGATGACAATAATTAACTGGGGGCGTTAACCCAGAACACCCAGACTCCCAAGAAAACTTAGAAAATGTAGTTTCCTAAATTGTCTTGACCGGGAATCGAACCCGGGACCTTTCGCGCTTCGGACGAGATATAGCCACTGCGCCATTGAGGCCGTCAATCGGAAATTACACGCTAAGATGAGATGAGGCCATACAGTATGTATGTATGACCACACAGTCCTTCGACGCTAAAAAAATACGAAAAAAAAGCAATAAAAAAATATCGAATCGTGCAGTAGGGTAGAATTTACTAGAACACTCTTAATGAAAACAGTGTGGTATAATAGAGTTTTAAAAACAGACTAGGATAACATAATTGCAAACATTGTCACATAATAACAGTGACTGTATCGCGTTATGGAGCTAACGGAGCGTGCACGCAATTTGTATGCATGCCTCTCAGCTACACGATTATCGATGTATGCACTCGGGTAATATCGATGAGCTATTCGAGTTTAATGCTGTCTAGGAATTTGAGTACTTACTACTATGTATGTATAGGCAGGTTTATTGTTGCTAGTAAATGCTAAGAGACGGTTATTACTAAATTAGTACCAAGTAATCACGAGAGAACTAGATCATAGTCCGAGCGTACCTTGGTGGTTTATAATGAAGCCGTCCCGAATTACCTACGAGAGATCTAGAACTTGCAAAATCTTATGATGTGGAGGATCATGCAAAGCTCAAAATATCTTAGTATGTGATACGGCCACGGCCTCACAGAAGACCGGTGTTTTGCCGAGTGAGTGAGGATACCGGAGGTCTAATCGGGAGAAAGGGGTTCGCAACGTTGGCAGCGTGCTTGTGACTCTGCGAATCTTGGGGGTTTCTATGAGCGGCGGCAATAGCTTATCTATTTATTGATTTGGGAAACATACAATTACATGATACTTAAGGTACCTTACCGTTAGGTGATCCGTTTACTCGTCTGTCACGCCACCTATCACATAAAAAAATCCTATTGGTATCACTGCAAAACTCAAAAGCTTTATATTATTTTTTCAGACGAACAGACGTAACATTTGATGGTAAGCGATCAATGTCGCCCATGGACACTTGCAACACCAGAGGAGTCATAAGTGCGCTGCCGACCTTTTAAAGAGGAATAAACTCTTCTTTTGTATTCTTTCTGTATTAAGTAAAACTAAACAGTTTTCTAAGGTCCGGTCGAGATCATGCGATAACGATAATGAAATCAGCCCTTACCATACTTGTACCAAACGTCGTATCTTTACTAAGTATTTTGTTGAGTTATAACAAAGTTCAATAAAGTAGCAAAGCTCACTGAATAATTTATCCCGGTTCATATTTACTTAGCTTAAACACGTATACGGGTTGAATCAAGATACAAACCAGCAGATGGTGAATGTGTTACCATTATTTGTCTATTACTAGATTTCATCGCGCCATAAATCCGTAGAGCTGATTTAAAAACAAACGGGGTGCGGGTACTTATTATACATAAGGTGGAATCACGAGCAAAAGAAATAGTAACACGATAGTCGTTATCGTAAAGCTAACGTTTGTAAATCAGACGCACACATCTGTGCGATGTAGGTACCTACATGCAAACATAGCGATGTGTGGCGTTAGATCGTTAGGGATAGGTATGAGTTTTTAATTAAATCTGGAGTAAAAACTAAAGGATGAAGAAACATTAGGCTTATTTATGGAAGTGTGTATGTATACACTTTTGTACCTAATTAGAGAAAGATAAGTTGAGAGTTCAATATTAAAAGTAGGCATAGGTACATTAGGTATAAAATATTAATTTGCATGGCCTGAAGGGGTTAATGTGTCTAGTACTTCACAACATTAATTTGTATATGCACCACCTGTATTATGTACAACGTTCTTGCAAATAAAAATCGATTCTATTCCAGCCAACACAATCCTACCAATTTAAAAAAAAGTAAAGGTTGATTTTTTATCATCAAGACATTTGATAGTTTGGTCTTCGATCGCCCTGCTCTACCAACCCTGTAGCGCACGTAACCCTCCACGGACACTTACTTGAGTAAATCTTGTAACCAGAGACGCTCGCGCATCGCACACACGCAAACGTGTAAGCACGCGCGAGGTAGGGTTGTCGCATGTACGGACGCCGCATCCTTTCTAGAAGTCTTCATAATCATTTAAGGCATTGTAGTTTTTATTTCAATATGTTCCCTAAAGAATTAGAGGGTATCTATCCAGTATTCTATCCCGCAAGAAGCTACCAGCTCCATGTAGCGCTGCTTGAGCTCTCGGCAACGGTTAACATTAGGTATGTGGACTAGTAAGAGATACCTATATTATTTCTAAGCTAAGACATATGTTTCCTCAATACGTATTCCTAGACATACCTAATGAATAGTTTTTAAAGCAATATGTGAGTTACCTTTGGGCAATATCTAGCAAGCGCTTCATGCTTCATCCCCTAAGACGCTCCGCGCAGCCCTGGGCGCGCGCGCACACACGCGCCCGTCTAATCGGCGCTTTCCTTCGCGTGGCGAACGTATGCTCCATCCCCGTTAAGGGCGCAGGTGTGGCGAGCGCAGTGAATGAGTCGTGGGAACCCGCCGCAGCCCCGAGTTCCCACACGCCACCACCTGCTACTACGCATAATTCGCTTCGTAACTGAACGGTAGTGACCACGTGTGCACTTTTTTCGTCGCGGAACACCGGTAGGCTCAATTAATTTCGTCTTAATGATAGCCGATGATGGGCCCCGATTTCTCCATCGATTAAGGTTTGAGAGGGTCGTTGGGATAACTGTTGACCGTGAAGTGCACAGCAATCTGGACGATGGTGTATCTTAATCGCAGGCCGATAAATCGAAATCGACAGGCGAGCAGGTTTCAACAGCGTCGGTAGGCGGGAACGTCGTTTCTTGAATAATTTCAGGTTCTTATGTAGAAGGTTTCCGGAAACTACCTTTAAAGACTTAATAATAGTATTCACATAATATTGAGTCTTTTCAAAATAATTCAAAACTAATAATTCTGATGGCAAATTCTGAAAGGAAGAGTTTGTGTGTCTAAAACCAATCGTCTTCATCTGTCAGTTTCATAGTATTATGTGGCATATATTTTGCTCTTACTCATATATCTGTTTCAATGAATAAGGCTTATTTAACGTCGTAAGACCCAAAAGCCTTTTAAAAGGCAAAACAATCGATTTTCTATTGTGTCTGCTGTCTTGGCCTTACGACGTTATGGAACTCTTGTGTTGCCTAAAGTTTAGGACTTGAATGTTGTCAACAATCTTTGATTTAAGGAAAAACATCTGCTTAAAGTTTCTAACCCCCAAACAGAACAAAAAATACGTATTGTACTGGTCTTGTTATAAGGGTAGAACTGAATACCAACGATCTAATTACCTGATGTCTGGCGCATCACCCTCAAAGGTCACACAATACGATGCAACCTTTCCGGAACGCACCTGTGCCACAGACCACTTGTTCCGATCACTTGTTCCGGGTACGTTCCGCCCCGTGCGCTATGACCGTTTGTGATCGTTAGCGATTATCGTAACGTATCTAATTAACAAGTTAACGAACATTTTTATGTGATGTTACTTATCTATCACGTAGCAACTATATTTGCGTCTAATATGAATTATAATAAATTACAAGCACAAATTGAGCACAAAGCAAAGTATGTATAAGAATATTATAAGTGCAAAGCTAAATATGATGTAAGCTCGGGTTGCCTCTAAGGTTACATCGATCTAAAGTCAGACATATCTTAGGAGCCACAGTAAAAAATCTTGAAAAATGTAATTAAAGCACCTTTAAAAATCCTAAACACCCACATAATTGAACATGGAGAATTACTCAAAAAATCTACGCCAAAGGGAATGAATGCGGGTAAAAAAAAAGCATGGTCGATAGGTGGCGTCGAAGCCGGGGGCAAAATGACATTTCTCAAGAGAGGTAATTACGCGGACTCGTTCTCAGATAAACACAATTTTCCCCGGGCTGTAACCGAGGTTAGGCACAGCACCCACGGTTGAGATGAGTCGAAGGTGATCGGCATTTAGGTGCAGAGAGAAGTAAAGATTTTTGTAGACTTTCAAAAGCAATTAGTTATTCGATAGGGCGCGTTACGCCGGAGGTGGAATGACATTTTTCAGAGTAATTAGGTACAGTTCGCGTAATTCTCGGTTCTATACAAATTATGCCCGTGCTGTAACTGAGGTTAGGCTCGGAGTCCATCAGTGAGTTGTGAAGAGATTGTAAATCATCTGTACATTATCTAAAGTTGGCGCATCTGGTTATGGACTGAATGTAACTTGGATTAAATATAACTGTACTCGAGCCAAAAGTGTAGTAAAGCACAACATCTATGAATAGATCGAGAAAAAAAATCTTATTTCCAGAAAAATCGTATCGTCTTATATATATGTATGTATCGTATTATATATATATGTATCGTCTTCGTCTGCCACCTAATATATAATATGTAAGCAATACGTCGGTTGTTTTAATTGTTCGGTTCTTCAGTTAAATTCATCCACACATTTAAGCAAAAAAAATCTTTATAACAGTGTCATGTAAATCTTTCCTTGTCGTCAAAAGCCAAAACCGTACGAAATACGAACAATAAAATTGACAACATTGTCTTGTCAGCGACCGCTACTTTACAAATTAAGTATCAAATACCTGAACATCCAGTTAACTAAATTACTCTTACAAAGTAATGGTAAAATTTTACCGGAAAAGATAAATTTTACACTATGGTTTAAAAAAATGCGCTCCCGGCAATATTTGCCTGTGTGTCCCTGGGCTTATTAGGGTGGGTCGCCAAGACTGCAATCATCGTCTCGCATGTCATATTTAATGCCAGCTACTGGATTTTGAGGTGACATATAAAAATAAAAGAGGAAGACTTCTCAGAATCATTACCTAGTGGCGCACAAAAGGCGTGTTTCTTCAAGAAATACAAGTTTGAGCACTTGGTAATTTTCTTAAACGATCTAAGTGATTTCTTTTTTTATTTAAATTTGGTTTGGCTAACGCCCCGTTGGTCTAGAAGAAGAAGAATTAACAAGAAACTCAGTAGAACATATTCTTTTTAAAATTGAAATCATTACAATTTTTCCTTGAGTGAAACAATTTTTTTTGTTATACCCATACATATATTTGTTTTCGTATTCAGCCAAAATATTAATCTGAGTGGTAATGGCTTATGCAAAGGTAAAGTTTTTGAATACTTCGCATACTTTCTCTCTTTTTCATTATTTTTACCTGAAAAGGCAAACAAAAAGCGAAATAATGGTAAAATATTTTTTAAACCACTATTATTTCTTAATAAGGACTTTCTTATTGGAGGCTTAACACCATTAACACCTTACCTTTATAAATCTTCTATAAATAGTAAAAGCTTTATGGTGAACCTGGAACGATTTAACTTTTCTCAAACAAAGCTGATATATTCAATAAAACCGGGTTTATTGAAAAATTATACAATAATTTTCTCACAACCCCTTAAAGGCAAATACGTGAATAATTTATAAATTACTAAATATAGAAAATCCAGTTATAAATGTTCTCCGGCGTGATTCAGCTACGGCAGCCAATCTTAACATTCAGCCATGTACGCAGGATTCTTATAGGAGTGCACAAGTGGCTGCGCTAACACAAGAGCAATAATTTACTCCTTTATCTTCATATTCCAATGGGACAGTAGTGAGCGACCGGGGAGAGAACTAGAAAATAGCCAACTTAAAATCACGGACTGACATTGAGTACTGCGTAATCTGATCACTCAGATATTAAATTTTTGACCCGATCCAGGGCCTTCAAGCGCAGCCGTCACATCAAAATGGGAGTCACTACATCGCCGAGTTACCTCGATCACAATTTATTTATTTACTAATTTCTTTAGCTACTCTTTATAGTGGTAGTACCTGTGCTTTACCTAACAATATAACTATCTGCAATCTTTATTTATTACTTACATACATACATGGTGAACATATGTGAACATTAAGATCCTTTTCACTATATTATTTTCTTCTAACTATACTAAACAAGATTGTTCTAGGAGTTTTGGAAATTCATCAAAAAATTCTTCGACTCCCCATACGAAATGAACAAGTCACTTAACCGACTTTGTATGAAAAGTAGATTTTTATGGTATAGATGTTGACGTTAGAATGATTGATAGAAAACAAGGTTAAAGGGATACATTCACCCTGTATGTATTTAACACCATAACTAAACCTAAACTTAAAGGCCTAAAAATACCTCGGTATAAGATAACTCTAATTATAATGCCGTCCTTGCAAATTTACCCACAGGACATAAGAATACTTATGTTCATGAGCTCTGTTCGTAAAGTAATAACTATATATTGCAAGACACCATAATTTATCAAAAGTAATACTTTAACTATTCTGGGAGAGACTTAAGTAGGATAATAAGTATTATTACAAATCTGAAGGGAGTCATTAAAGAAAAAAACATTTACTTGTTGCTCATGATTACGTATAGTTTGATACCGAAATAAGTGAAACCTGTACAACTGTCACGGGTGCAATCAAAAATGAAATACCAAGAATTACAAAAGTTCCAGTTTATTGGTCACGCACCGTTCTGGTTAATATTGTTTTTGATTTATTTTGTTAATAAAGTACAAAATAGTAGTTAACTCTGCAATGAGATGATCTGTCCAATAATGTTTTACAGGATATGTTACGTCCTTTTATCAAAATATCTATTTACGCTAAAAATTACCGTTATCAACTAACAGGTAAGGTTGAAATTGATAAAGTCTAATTCTATTGTACTGATTTCGATAAGATCTTTATAGTGGGCACGGTAGTAACATTACGGATTAACGTCCAAGTAAATTTTACACCCACATACCTACCTAATATAAGCACATATTGAACAAGTAGGTGTCCATCGTAGAAATAAGCCATCCTTAAACCATGAGGCAAGAATACATCAGTCTTATCTACAAAACTATCACCTTAATTGAACAAACATAAAATCAACTATTTAAAAAGTTAAAGCTTAGGGTAAGACGTAGAAAGTGTGCAAAGAATTGAAATTGTTAGGGCAAGTTTGTTTACTAACTAAAAGTTAGAGGATAATTACATCCATCATTATTGGTTCTTTAACCAATAATAGAAACAACTGAAGAAATTCGTCTTGCGTTTTCTGTGATAAGTTGAATCGATGTCATCATAATTATCTGTCAGAGCACGAGTTTCGTATAATTTCCCTAGACCTGTTTATATTTATTTTCATCGTCTGTACTAGTTTGCGTCTTTCAAGATTTCTTATATTTTAAACGTCGCGACGTCTCGCATCGTTGAACATAGACCTGAGTCAATAATTATTAAGCTGGGCCTAGAAATGGTCTAGGCCATAATACCCGGTAATACGTTAGTATTACCAGCACACCTGGAGCATAGGTATGTAATAATTTGTTCGCTACTGAAAGATAATATTGGGGTAGGTAGCTACTTCGTGAGGAGCTTCGGCACGTGATTTTAATTCTGTCGTGCTATTTGCAGTAAAAGAGACGTTTCATCGTCTTGCAGACTGGCGAATTATTTCATCGTAATTGAGGAGTAAGTATGGATTAGATAAGGTATACGTACACACATCAACAGAGAATCAAAGGTTATTTTAAAATATAGGCATTGGTTTTATTTTTGAATCGTTTTTTTATCTTGAGATTTTAAAGTTGAAGTATTTTATTTTTATTTTTTCAGTGCTCCCATCTTTGCTAGTCATTATGTGATAATCATATTATGTACTTATTGGTTTTTGTTTTTGACAAAAAAGTATTTGTTATCAGGTTACTTGTATACATATATAAGTTCTCTCTATTAAATCTTATCTACCAATGACCTTTACAGAGAGGAAAAATAAACCCTTAATTTAAAGTTAGTATACCTTAAGCACGTTTTAGTGTTTATTTTTAATTAGTTAACATAAAGCTCGAAAAACTCAATAAAAATTAAAAGGGGTAAAAAATATCAAGCAATTTACGCCACCTTGGGTGCTTTTAAAAAGCTTAAGTAGTTTACTTAGATGATGTCTGAGATAAGAGAAAACCCTGAACAGAAAATATTACCTAGACCAATGCCTACCCAGCTACCACATTACTGCTCATTAAACAGATAAGCAGCAAAAGGTTGCCCACCAAATTAATGTCTCGGCCGCTTCAATTAAGGGTTCAGTATAAAAAATAAAACCGAGCCCAGTTTGTCGCTCAAAACGTTGCAAAAAAACTTCACCGACCGATAACCGTCCGCACCAAAAAAGTACCCAGTATCATTAAGCACACAAAATATGTTTTCCATTTACACAGACGCTTCGGAGTGGTTATAATTTTGTATACGTTGAGTGTTTACTCAGTAAGAAGTGGTAACACCTGCCTCGTTTTCCCACGACGAGCTTCGGCCGTCTTCGGGGCGTGTCGGGCGTGCTCGGTTGCGCTCGCGTCGCGTCTTGCATACAAAATGATAGATAAGAACGACAATGAATGCGTGCCCCTCACGCGTCACACGTCAAAATCAGTGTGACACGACCCTAATATAAAAAAGATTGGAAAAAATATATGCCCCCTTGGCGTTTAGGGCTATTTGTGGTAGTTGCAATAGAGCGTTGAATCACAATTGCATAAAATATTTTGTCAAATTTTAATAACAATGCATCTAACAGTAAAATAAAATTTGATTAGTATTTTTTTACCTATTAGAATTTTTTGTGTCAATTACAAAAACTGTTAGAAAGGAAATAAAATATCATAACTCAAACTTGTTTATGATTTTATCAGCACAGTAGATAATAAAACAAAACACGAATAAGACTTTGCATATTTAATTTTTGAAATAAAAAGAAGATGACACGATTACAAGGTCCCAATACAAATAAACGTAGCAGTCAGAATACTCAGAATGCAAATGCGATATAAAAATTTCAACAAAACGCAACATTATTATGCTCGTTAAAGTTTACCGTTGGCAAAAAGAGACTGCTACAACTTACGCGTCGCTCTGCAAAATAGTAAAGGTGAAATAAAAAAATGATAATTGGCAAAGAAGCGAGCTTGCCGTGTTTATAGTACGATAAATTACTAGGCCACGGCAAATAAAGCAAAGGAATCGCGATGCCGTTACAAGTACCGCTGGGACGGTATTGTGACAAATCATTGGCGCTATGAAACAGGCTAGGGGTAGGCTACGTGCACACTGTACTACGATACATTTGTTATTTAATTTATCATATTTTTTATCATTGTATCAGTACTATCGTCAGAATCCGCTTAGAGGCCTGGGGTAAGCTTAGATTTAATTTTACTATAGACTCATCAGTCTTCTACTCGTACAGAAACAAAATGTCTTGCTTCCAAAATTTTTCATCTGATATTACTACATACCATTTCGACCCCTTCACCCCTCGTAAACGTCAGTAGATTACGAAAACACCACGCTTATGTGTGTGCTAATAAAATCCCCCTATCCCCTAAATTGGCGCCATTAGAATGGGTGGATTTAGTGGCCTACGTCCGATGTACCTAGTTAAAATAATAAAGTATCAAATTGGCATCTATAATTTCCCCAATTTTAAAAGCGCGTTTAACCAATTGTCATTACGGGTTACTTACATCGGTACTTTAACGTTTCGAAGAAGGTCCAAGCGCTGAATTCTTGTTAAAATTTCACCGCTAATTTGGTTCCCTGACTTCGTCAATTTTATCTCACGCATAATGAAACCCTGATAGCAAATCATAATAGCTCTTCACGGAAGAGGTGGCATGGAAAAAAATTACAAGAAGGTGGTTTAATTAAAAATCAATATCGAAGCAAAAAATATATCGTGTGCACAGTGCCTCATTACTTCCCTCGATGGTCTCCACCTGCCCGAAGCTCCCACGGTATAACTCGACTTTGCGCGTTTTTTTTCGCTTTTTATTTTTTGAACAAGCACTTTCCTTCCAATTTTGCAATTTTCGAACGATACGCACGTCGTTTTTCATTTTTTTGGCGCACTTTATGACAGCCTGGCGCAGAGTACATTTTTTATGTTGATTGATTTGTTTAAATGTTACATTGGAAGGTTGGTTGACACTTTGTAATATCTTTTGGGGAAATTAACATGCAAAAATGACAAAAGGTGTCAACGACACTTTTAACGCTTGGAAAAGTTGGTTGAGGTTTATTTAACTTTACATTTACAATAGCTTACTTAGCCCTCAGCTAAGACTTTATTCTTCAAAATATGTATTGTAATACAAAAGCAAACCGTTTATACACAGGTTGAAACTGTGAAAAGGAAAAGCAACAGGTGATGTATTGTTGCCATTCAAATAGGTATGTATGATGCGTATTTTGTGTCCCATTGTGATGGAGGGTATTAGGCCAATATGTGTATTTATTTAATTTTGGCTCATTAAGTTTTTTTTAGCATTAGGTATCTACCAAAGACCAATGCTATTAATAGGTACATGCATCTTAGTGACTTATCTTTATCTGAATGGAATTTTATTGATCGAACTAAGAAGGTACTTACTGATTTAGGTATTTATTGTTATTTATAAGCAGCACAAATGATATCACAACATTTGTTCTATTTGAAATGCTGTTTTCTTTCTCATATTTACGCACTGTACCTAGTTTAATATGTTTAGGAGTTGGCTCGGTGTATTGTTTCTTAGTTGAAGTATTTGACGAACTGTAATACAATTTACGTACCAGTATTGTTGTGCAATGCTAAGAGATCCGCAAGTGTTTTATTCTATTTTCTTCCACATGTCGTAAAAGAATTTTCCTCCACTTCGCTCCGGAAAAGCGTAACGCCGATAGGTCAGCCTCCTGCCGTGATTGGCGTTCGACCAACCAATAGTGGCGCACGTTTCGTCCCACACCGGCCAGGCGCGCGCACGCCTTCCTTCTATTTTTGAATTTGAATAGATTCCAATCAGACGCGTTCTAATTTCGAACCGTTATGCGACTGTTGACGCCGCTTTTGTATGGCCAATTGTTTGTAAAGATTGTCCGTTTGTTAGAATTGCATTCATTGAACATAAATTGTACTCGAAATATTACTTTTGTACTATAATACTATTTAATTAATCATTTATTTTGTGGTGATTAGGCTTAAGCCTAATCTTATCATAGTAGCGACGACTTGATTTCTTTGATGGAAGCCTTTTCCCTGCAGTGGGACAGTAGGTATATATGCTGATACTTTACTATATTACTATTTAAAATTAGTAGGTAATTGAATTGTATTACTTGGTAAAATCGTGCATGAATGATAAAGGTCGACAGTACAAATAATTTTATTATATCTGCTTGGCCAGATTAAGAAAAGGGGACTTTATTAGCAAAGAATTAAACACAAAAAGTATATCTTGAAAGGTTCAAGTGACTTATTAATTTAATGTTAAGATTACCACTACGGTCTTGTAAGTTATATTAATTACTTGTAACTCAAGATGGGCTATCGCTTTGTATTGGCCCAAAATAACTATTATAATATCGATAAAAACAAGGAAAAAAAAATTGTGCATTATTAGTAGGCCAGGGCGTATTTAGTTCTACTGCATAATTGAATTCATATAATCCGCTACCATTTCCAGTACGTCAAGTACCGAGTGTATTTGAAAATGTAGAATAGTTTCATTAGTAGTGGTTTTCCTTTTTGATATTAAGTTAAATTTATTTTATTACAAATCTCTCCTTGTGTCGTATTCTTCTGTGCTGTGTCGTGTTCCGTCTCCTCTCTCTCTGTGATGGTTTTCTTCATTTGTTTTAGTCTGGAGGTTGCTATGTATGTATATTTTTTATAAATAGCATCAATTAAATACTTTCCCAAATCGAATAATTAAAAGTAGTAAAATGATGGACGATCAAGCGCGTCTATCCACCTACGCTACTATTTCCACCCACACAC
The DNA here is from genome assembly GCA_014851415.1 of Cnaphalocrocis medinalis. Taxonomy (NCBI): domain Eukaryota; kingdom Metazoa; phylum Arthropoda; class Insecta; order Lepidoptera; family Crambidae; genus Cnaphalocrocis; species Cnaphalocrocis medinalis. The sequence continues at coordinate 4,993,069 of CM026289.1, read as the reverse complement.
AATAATTAATTAATTTTACTAACAAAATATATCATAACAGTCGAGTAACCGATCCACGTGTGGACCGGAGTATTAGTAGTGTAACCAAGAATTTTAATTAAAAGAGACTGCCCTAATATGGTAAAGTGTTATCTTTACAAAACGATAATACTCGTGGCAGATGAAAGAGTATTTCATTCATTAATTAGGATTTAAATATAGCTCGATTATCGAATCGATTATATGTTATAGTATTTAAGTAACATTTTACTTTATCGTTGATTACTGTAATTATTTATTTGTAACTTTCAGCTTGCTTGTATGAATTTTTAGATCTTGCTTCAAAATCCTAATCAGTGCTACGGAACTGCACAAAGATCAATTATCAAGTGCTACGGCGTAGCAGCCGTAGCAAATTACATAACATAATTTATAGAAACCATGAAAGTATGCATGAATCTTAACATGGGAAAAATGATTCAGTAAAATGCTTGAGACTTTGATTTGATAAAATAATAATATGCACCGCTTCACGCCGGTTTTCTGTGAAGACGTGGTATTACTCTGTTCGAGCTGGCCCATTCATGCCGAAGCGTGGCTCTCCCACTGCACTGTTAAGTTAAATAAGCCTATTTTCGAATCAGCGGTAGCTTACATAATATTTGACATTCATAAATGTTCTATAAGGACTTAAATTGAATAAAGAATATTTCTATTTCTATTTCCTATCCCGTATTTTCTTGCTATGGATTGGTCGCAGTCATTTCCATATCATATAACGAGATCTAGCCGTCAGATAGTCGCCGGCGCGCGCCGTGTCTCCTATCGACTTTGAAGATAATTTCCTGTATAGAGAGTACTTACCGACCAGAATTAATAGATCTTCCCATATTTTTTTTTTGCCCCACTATATATCTGATTTGTCGCAATAAATTAGGTAAAGCTAATAGAGATCAAACCAACTATTACGATAACTGTAATTATGTTTCGTTTTTTATACTGTTAATTCGTTTGATATAAATTATAAGACTAGTTTTGCCGATAGAAATAGATATTTTTTGCGTATAGGTATTGTTATCCTATAAAGTCCTATGGTAATTTAAATATGCTACTTGCACAAGTATTTTTTCAAGATACAACACACTTGGGTAGGTATTTTAATGATAACGTGCCTACTTACAACTTACGTATATACAATCGTGAACGTAAGTTCACCGTCTTATTAAAGATAATATTTATCTTCTCTCTACTCACAACAATCGCCATAACCCGTGCTGAAACCAAAACATTTTTCTCCTATATTTATAAAACATAAAGTATCACCGAATAAAACAACTCAACATTCACTGACGATACAAGTAACGCCATCTAGTTTAAGACGAGTGAACTAAGAGTTTCTCTTAGATCCCGCTGGCGAGCGCTGATGTCGATGTAATGTAGAGTCAACGATATTTTCAGCACCAAATCTAGAGATCTGTTTTTTAATAGATTAGAGAAAATCCTAGTATAGTTAATTAACCCGTATACTTTGTAAGTCTTAATAGTTACATGAAGTAAAATCTATTTCGAGTCAAGTTTTCTTTTGGTGAGGAAAGGCGAAGTGGGCTTAGTTACATGGAATCCTAATTTTTAAATAATCTAAATTCTTTATGTTAGTAACAATGATATTTTGAAAAGTACAAAATGTTTTGTAATCAAAATTAACGTGTAAAAGCGCCCTCTATCGGCGCAGACTTACAATCGCTCGATAAAATATGCCACGAGCCAAACCGTAGTCCTCTCCCTCTCGCACGTCCACGAGCCGACATACACCTCTCTCTCCCTCTATAGAAGTGCGTCGCGCCGCGTCTCGTTCTTATCGCATCGATCATTGATCTTTGAAATTCGAACGCGCAACCCGAGCGGCGCGCGCGATCCCTCGGCCACCGTGTTCCGTCTCGCTCACACGCGCCACTGTTACCGTTGCCTCGTGTTTCTTTTATTGCCGTTTTATTATTTCTTGTAGATGATCACGCGATTGTGAGCTGTCGCTTGGCGCGCACACGTCATGCGCCCCGTCCTTGTCTTGCGAGAGCGTCTTTCTATGCTTTCATCTCGTTCTTCCCGGCGCATGTCGGACTCGCTGCCGTGCGTCGATGTTTTGGGAAGTGCACCCGTCCGACGTTCCCACGGTTCACCTTCGGCCGACTTCCTTACGAAAAAAACAAACAAGAGCACTTTGTTGAAGAAAATCGACGTCTGCCGGTCGCGCTGAATGATTAATACAATTATGTGCGCGCACGCCGCTGCCTACTCGACTTGACGGTAATAATAGTTCTTTATTAAGGACACGTGGGACGGACTGTTATGATTTGAAGGCTCGTTTTCGGGTTAGAAATACAGTGGTCAATCAGAGCCGTTTAGAAAGGCGATTTGGAGCTTGAGGAACATCTTTGTTTTTGTTGTGATTTGACTCGTCAATGCATGTGCATGTGTGTACTCCCAGCACACATATGCACATGCAAACAGTTTAGGTAGGTAGAGTTTTGAAGTAAGTATAGGTATTTTTCAGAACTTTGTATGATACACATTACACACTTTAAAAAAAACTTTCCAACATACAAACATGTTTTTTAAAACTACAATAAACATTTTTACTATAAAAAAAGTTATTCCAGTGCCCTATGAATCAGCGGCGCGGGGTTATGCTAAATCTAATTACCAAATGTAGAATCTCAGCAGTTGAGTAAATTACTTATCGGGTGCTGTTGCACTATGAATCAGTGGAGCGGGGTTATACTAAATCTAATTACCAGCTAAAATTAAGAGCCTCAGCCTAGATATAGTAGAGCTAATGGTTTAGATCCTGTGTCTTGCTCGCTATGAATCAGGGTTGCGGGGCTATTTTAAACCTAATTACCATCTAAAATGTACAGTCTTGGCCTAGATCTAGTAGAGCTAATGGCTCCGTTCCTGAGTCCTGCTGAGCCCCTTATGATACAGAGAAGTGAGGTTGTACTAAATCTAATTAGTAGCTAACATGTAGAGCCTCAGCCAGGGTCTAGTAGAGCTAATATGTAGTTTCGTTCCTGTGTCTTTCTCGCTATGAATCAGAGTTGCGGGGCTATTCTAAGCCTAATTACCAGCTAAAATGTACAGTCTCGGCCTAGATCCAGAGCTAATGGCCCCGTTCCTGCTGCGCTATGAATCAGTGGAGCGGGCGCGGCAGATGGCGAATCTTCCTTTTGTGCGGGACGCGCATTCAATCAACCGGGAAACGGCGGCGAAGTATGGATATGATTATAATTTTTTAATATATTTATCTTCACTATTGTCATAATCTTTTTTTATGTTATAGGTAGCAAACGAGCAGGCGGAGCACCTGATGGTAAGCAATTGCCGCCGCCCACCAGTTACGTGATGACTATCACGTAAACAGTAGTTTAAGTGACTACTTAAACTACTGTTTTCAACAATCGGTTGGCCCTATAAGTTTGATTTGAAGTCGTAAGTGATGACATGCGTGTCAAAAGTTTCACTACTATTGGCCGTGCGAAGTTGATTTGGAGTCGTCGAGAAGTAAACCTTGCTTGGCTTGGACATAGGTTCACGTGCTGAGATGATTATGATGATGACGATGTTTTAAGCACTGAAATCGATGTTTATTTAAACATATATTCTTATTAGTTGTTCTGCAGTAGATAATTCTGTTGAAACAAGTCTTCTGTTAGGGTCAGAATTACTTTATGTATAGGTATTATATTATACACAGGAATATAATATAATATAACTGACGTTATTTCTAGTGTCTTGTTTATCTCTAGGTATAAAGTCTGACAGCACACCGTTACTCATGCATAAAACTGCGATATTAAATTTGCATCGATTTCTTCATGTCACATATCAAAACTGAACAAATTGGAGTGAGATGTCAATCACTACTGTTTTATCATTTAATAAGATCAGGCTTCCGATGTCCGGTTCAATTCTTGTCTAGGTGAAAAGAAATTACGGATACTTACAAACTTACCTATACATAAGTTATGATCCTTAATCCAAAAGATATAAGAGTCAACAGTGTGCATTGCGTAACGTGCTTATGCATGTCCATGCACAATTGCCACCTACAAGTCTTAGTATACAAATTAATAAGACCTAACAGTTCTCTGAAGATACATTGTTCGAATAAAGGTCTGAATACGTATTCGAAGAACTAAAGGTGAGTAAACAAAAAAATAAAATAAATATTCCTGCCTTATCCACATTACGCTATCGGCCGGCTGGCATGTGCTCAAGAAACAATATCCCTACTTGTGTATAGTAAGATCCCGAGGGACCGGCGTTCCCACGGTCTCCCCTCGCACACACGTGGCTGCCAAATTAAATACCTACTTCGACGTATATGGGCTATATGTCTTACTTATATGGGCTATTGGATACCGCGACTCGGTAAGCGTAGTGTTGGACGCCCTGCGACAAGATGGGATGATGACATTCGAAGGCTGGCTGGTGTGGCCTGGATGAGAGTGGCCGAAAATCGGGAGCGGTGGCGTGCATTAGGGGAGACCTATGTCCTGCAGTGGACGAGTGTGGGCTGCTGATGATATGGGCTATACTTCTTACTTATAAAGCCTATGTCTAACTCATATGAGCTTATGTCATAGACATAATGTCCTCTTACTGATATTTTAAGCTGAGACCGCCAATCTCAACGCTCAGCAAAGGATGCAGGAGATAGGCACTACATTGCACAAGTGCGTGCGTAGACACTTGTGCATCTGCTATTTCCGACACGACTAAAGAGGGTAGGGCGCAGAAACAATTACTTAACGATCTTTCAGAGGCATGAAGGCACAAGACTAAGCCTGAGGCTGAATTATTGAGTCTTGTGACCGCCAGCTTCCAGGCTCTTCGATTTCTGCTTCCCAGGTACTTTAAATAAACAAGAATTTATCGAATAAATCTATATCCGACGTAGGTTTCAAGCCCAGATGTTTTAATCCTGAACGGCTGCGGTACTAAATTAACAGGATAATTAATAAGCTAACTGTAGGTATCTACTTATTCTGTTAAAATTTTGAATGTGTCCAGTTGGCAAAATAAAAAAGTCGTACTAATTTGGAATTTCACTAACTAGATATGGTGTATCCAGTTTTTCGGGTCAAGTTAGAGAAAAACTCACCGGTCGTGGCCAAGATGGAGTGGCGGCTTTTTCTAAGGAGAAGCATACCTACTAAATAAAAGCCCTACGGCGCGCGGCTGCCTCGTCGTCCTTAGTATTTGTGGTTTACGGCATGTTGCCTTCATTGCGTTTTTCCACGAATAGAACAGTAGGCAAGACATTACTTTTCTATGAATTCTTCTACTTAGTAGGTACTTTTGTATACAAATTATCCATAATTCCCAGTTATGGCCTATACTTATTCAAACAAGTATGATAAACAGACAGGCGACCCCGGATTGAAAGCCCGCCTCCTCATATCTATTAAGCGATAACATTCTACCGCCTTTCCTACCAGTTTGTAGTTTCCGCTTCTTCATTATCAAGTTGTTCCTTAGGAATTTAAAATGCAAACACAGGAACGTGCAGGAAATGTCATTAGATTGACGCGCAGAAATCATTAGCGTACATAGCGCTAATGGTACTTCTGTGTTCGATTTTGCGCAGGAATGTCGGAGTTGTGGGTCGCGTTTGCGAAAATATTTTGTTTTCATCACATGGCCAAGATTGATTTGTTATCTGTAAGGCAAGAGTCAACAGGCATCTTTTAGGTAAACGCGTAACTTCCTAGACCTCATCACTTTCCTTCAGGTGCGATTGTAGTCAAGCGTTAGGCTATTATAGTACCCAAATTAGACTATTGTTGCTGAACTATGGATAGCTGATCTCAAAAACTATTCAGAATATCGATTGTACTACCCATAGTATCTACTACCGGTAGGAAAATTGGCGCAATACTATTGAAACACTATACTACTAAAAAGTTAAATATGTTAAGCGGCTTACAAAATCTCCTTACCAAGTTTCATCAGGATAGCTTTTATATTTTCGAAAAAAAAGACTGTGTCATACAGACGGGGACAGACAGATAGACAGACTTAACGAAACGAATATACGGATTCGTTTAAAATTAAATCATTACCTACTCGTCAGAACTAGCTATCATTATCAAATTATTTTTTGAAAATTGCAAACAAATTCAAAAGTAGTGTTTATGTAGATGATATGTTTGGTATGGGTACAAATAACTTTTCTTACGAAAAAAAAACGAAACTAAGATAAGACGCCCTTGAAGTGCTTGTGTGAAACAGCGCGGACAAGCAGTTATTTGGCTTGCCACGTGATATGACGCAACCCCCGCTTTGGGCAGATTTCAAGGACGCCAGGGAAGTGGTTGGATATGATCTGGGCTTGCAAGGTTTCCTTCACACGCTGTTTTTTGCTAAAGAGTTGATATGACTTTCTTTTTATTTGTTTTTGTACGAAATTTCACCAGCAGCGTACGTGTGTTTTTTTTCATTCATTAACTTTGATTGATTTATAAATCTATAAGATTTCCAATTTCCTGTTTCTTTTTTACGGTGGAATTAATTTATTCAAATACTCAAGTTTTAATATTCAGTAGTAGCAGTTGTTTGCCAAATTAATGCGACTTTTGACAAATTAATCTTTGCATATTTGATGTAGAATTAGCAATATAAAGATCGTTGTAGATCCAAGCCGAAGAGTTTATTGCGCGTATCTTAGTTTTTAACACCACAAGATTATTTTGATAAATAGGTGCTGAAAATTTCGGAAGTCAACCCTATATCTAGATTCCTGAAAAATAAAACACAAAAGGAATTTTCTCATTGAATCAAAAGACGTCGCTTTTGCGTTTAGGAACGTGTGGTGAAATTATCCTTAAAGAATAACCTAACACAGTGATTTCATCGATTCGATATCGCTTTCAAATAGGTATGTCTAGTTAAAATAATATATATTTTTTAATTTGCCGGTTATTGTAAGTGTGCAATATTATTAAGTTTCTACGACGTATCTAAGTCTCTGTATAATCTTACAAATGTGTAGTAATTAAAGGTTTACCTTTTTTCCTTTAGGTCCCTCAGTCATTCAATATTTTACTAGCGATGGATTTATTAACACGTCGGTACAAATTAAACTTACTACCAATACCGTTTTACGGTCGCTTGATATTTTCTTGTATTTAGCCTTTCGTTTGACTTTACAACCTTTACTCCTGTTCGAATATCGACCTTAATCTTGTCCAAAGAGCATATAATATTCAACCTTATATGAAACTAATATAAGTTGCATTATAGCTTGGAGTTTTTAAGTTGTTTGGTTATTGGTAAGGCAGTTGAAAGCGATAAGGGACACCTGTTCAGTTTTCCCACAGGCGGCGGATGTCGACTGTCAAGCTATCTGAAACGTAAGTACGTGGAACACCTACGATATGCACTTAATATATGAAATGCAATTATTTGTACGTGTGTTCGAACCGTATGAATATTGATGAAGGAGATACTGAAGTCTTAATTTGTTTAGATGTTACCACACACGGTAGACCGCACTGATTTTGATTAAGAACCAAAGAATGGGAACGGCTAATGATTAATTGATCGATTTTGAAATAAAAAGAATGCAGTAGATGCACTTCCTCTGCCCGATGTTATTATACTTATCTACCAACACAACACAACAGATCTGTTAGAAAAATGTACACAGGGTTATTCTACTTGTAATTGTAGCCACATTTTTGCAGTGGGTTCCACAAATTATTTGACAACATTCTAAAACCTAATTATTAGAATTAGTCTTTGCAATTAAATCGAACACGAGACAAAAAAACGAAATAGTTACTTTTCATACAAGAGTGGTAAGTACCCTCGTGTGTTGAAAAGAAAAAATTGTCGATTCTGACCCGAGAGTACCTATAAGTATATTATTTGCATCTTTGATTAATCAAAGATTTGCATTAAGGATAATGCTCACTGGCAATGTTTAGTGAGGGAATACAGAATAAGTTAGTATAAGGTAATGTAATGTTATCTTACCGACTGAACGGTTTCTGCCATGTTTCAGCAACTATGAAAGCGCTGTAAAAGCGTCCAGATTACCTATCGCAGAAAAACCATCATACCAGTTAAGCTACGTTTAAAAATATCTCACCTATTTTTAGGACATTTTGGCATTAAGTTAACAAATGGTTTTATTTGTGCAATAAAGATTAATTAAATAAATTTACCAGCATTGGAGTTTTCATCTCATAGCTTTTGGTAGGTCTAATTCGTAACTTTTCTTGTTCATATTATATTTAATATAATAGCCATATAAGTAAAGGTAGAGCTAGGGGCGATGAGTAAGTCCAATAAAACTATTTTCTACTTAATTAACCCTCCTTACAAATATCGTGAATCAAACAACAGGTGTTTGGCCGGCAATATTATTACTATTGTAATTAATTAATTGCTCTAGGAGCTTGTGAAACCACCGATGGACCACCCAGGGTAGAGCGATGATATAAATCATGTAGAGAGGCCTCCGAAACAGTAGTTCCGTAATTATGAAACACTGCAGGGTGTTTTAAAAAAGTCAGAGCAACCTGCTGAGATCCGACTCTATGAGGAAATGGAACTTTTTCTTTGTCGTTTTGCTCCTAGACTATACTTTCGACTCTATTTGATAGACTAAAATAAAACAATAGGTATCGGTAGAGCATAAACAAATCGTTAAAAATAAATGAGCGTACAGGGTATATTGTTAGCGTTAATGGCCGCAAATAAAACGGGCCGCCACTATTTTTTTTTTATAAAAGTGCTCAACTCAAAGATATAAAAAAGTGCTGTAGTAATATTTTTTGTCCTAACCTAATCAAATAATCATAATACCAATAACCCCTTATTACAAATCGGAGACTAATGTTAGTGGTAGTCATGGGTTCATCACTTTTATAAAAGTCACAAATTAACATTATCAGTTAGATAAAGTTCTATTTTGACAGATATGGCAAGCCTGCCAATTCAGCATGCTGAATTGATAAACTATGTCGTCAGTGCTTTAGTATTCAATGTTGAGTTGCAAAAGACTTCATTCAGTTGTTTTAAAAGGTTTTCCACGTATCGTCGGCCACATCTGTTTACCACAACCTGTCAAATTTCCAGGTGTATGACAGTAAGACGAGAGTCGATTGAAGTAATTTGACAGTTTTGTGTACATTATTGTGTGGCTGTACGTACCCACATATAAAAAAATATTGACTCATAATTGTAAGTCAACCTACAAGTGTGAAGGTCTCGTCTCAAAAAGCGCAATCAAAGTACCCCACTAGAGGAATTTATCGCGTCCTAAACGAAAGATTATCCGATTTAACGACCAACTAACTGGCTGTTTTACGACGATTCATTTGTTTCAATGCGTCTGTCAGACAGATTGCAGGATGGTGACTAAACTGAATTCAATTGTGCAAATTGAAAGCTTTTCTTGTTAGCATATCGATGGCAGTTAACCATCTGGCAATCTAGCAAGATACTGGACGGAGAAAACAAATCGTGGTTACGAAATATACGGGAGTGAACCGGAATCACCACGTGGGACAACTCTTCAATCTAAATAGAGAGAAGTTCAAGAAACAACCAACCTTCAAAATCGAAGAGGCATGCAAAGAAGAAGAAAGAAGCAAGATACTTAAGTACTTGACTTCCAGCCATTTTCACGGCTAGGCTAGAAAAGGGTCATTGGGCGTAGCACCTGAGAAGACATTTTGCCTATAATTTAAAAGTGATGTTTGTGCCCTGCAATACAAGTGTAATTGTAAATAACATCAAAGTCCATCATTTGAGTCAGTATTTCCATAAATCTATGACTAGGTACATAATTTGCAACGTACTTTATATTATAAAATAATGCATAATATTGCGAAACAACAACTGGTGCAATATGATATCTTACAACTTACAAGTCATGACAAGTAGAATATGAAATCATTAGAAATTAGCCTCAGTTGCAAAAATATATTTTTGATTTCGTAATAATATAAATTCTTACAACATCTCTTAAAGTAACATTTACCCATTTGTACTTTTTATTTCGCGCAATAAAGAATAAATATATAAATAAACATTTTTGTGCTATGTTAATTCATACAACATACATAGACGTGATGGGGGTGTTACGGATATCATTCATTCATTTTTGTCCTTGGATCTCCAACGCGAAGGTCTAAAGAGACAATGAAACCTTTGATAAACCACGTACATATTAGCATCTCTTGGCATTCTATGAAAGAGACAAAACACAAATTAGGGTCGCTGTATCAGCCAAGGTTAGACTTAGGTAAGTAAGTCCTCGTATTCAAATTAATAAAATAAATTAAATATACAAATTTACAGAACATCTAATACATTGACCTGAATCACATTTTTCGTTGCGGAGTGATACCATTGCCTCACAGAAAACCGGCGTGAAGCAGCGTCCGTGCTGTGTTTCGCCGAGTGAGTTAGGGTACCGGAGGCCCACCGGGGGGGAAGGGGAGAAAGGGTTAGCAGCGCACTTGTGACTCCACTGGTGTTGCAGGTGTCCATGGGCGGCGGCAATTGCTTACCATCAGGTGATCAGCCTGCTCGTCTGCTACCTATCACATAAAAAAAAATTGACATAGTAATTCCAGCTCGTATCCAATACTTAATTAACTTAAGACTTCTTGTGACGAATCTACGCCTTTGAATACCACCACGCTTCATCAACCCAATGACATAAAGTGCAAAAGAAATGCATAAATTTTACTCATCTGTCACACCGAATGCATAAAGTGGCTTTAATAACAAAAAGCGAATCGCTAACGATGCCTGCCGACATGCTACTGTTTACGTATTAAAATACTGTAGGGAGATGTGCAAAGGCCTTATTGGACAAATTGCCGAGGGCAGGCCAGCGCTAACATTTAAATCAGGCCTAATGGTGGCCATTTCCATAAGTAATGTCGGGTGCATAGGGAACGTAGAGTTGAGAATGACTAGAATGGTCTACACGGATTGCAGATGTTGTGTATAAAAGTATTGTTGTTCTGGCAAAAAGGTTTAATAGGTGTTGTTCTGGTAACAAATGTAGTTAAAGTTACCTAACTTAAAAAAAACAATGCTTGTGAGGCCATCAGGCAAGCCTATTATACATAATATACGTTAAAAAACAATAGCTTTAGATTTTTTCTTCAGCGTATTCAGGAAGAAGATAAGGTACACTTACTTGTTAAACATTACCTACGTTCTCTTATAAACTGTTTTTGAAATATGATTTAAAATTAATATAGTGGCACATTTTTACTAACATAATCAATAAGACAGTAGAAGCTCTTTTTTTATAGTATAGGAAGGCAAACGAGCAAGCGGGTCACCTGATGGTAAGTGAACACCGCCGCACATGGACATCAGCTACACCAGAAGGAGTGCGGTAATGTTGCCGGCCCTTTTGGAAGGTATAGGCTCGTTTCTTGAAGATTTGGATGTCGTACCGGTTCGGAAATACCGCTGCGGTATTCTATAATGACCAAATGAAATTCTGACTTGATTAATTACTTTATGAATGAAAACATTGTACATTCTTACATAGTTTTTATTTACTTATACTTATGTTTTAATGCGATATCCGCCATGTTTTTTTCTATATCGAAAGTCCCGAAAATCGTTAGCCAGTTCTTATCGAATCTAGCTCTTCTTTGCATTTCAGCGGGACTTCACACCGGCGACTTTATATTCCTACGATTGAGTTATCACCGTAATGCGATTTAAATTGGCCTAGGCACCTGTGTGGGAATGCCATATTGACCGCGCAAGAAGCGCCCCAATCATCTGCATGTGACTTATTGTGCCGATCGGTGACACTAGGGCTAGCACTAGGACAACACATTTAGAAGATGGTAATATCTGAGTGTCTAAAGTAGATCATATTTTGTAACAAAGCCCTAACATTTTTTTAACTTCAAACTCTATCGTTAAAGTTCTCGATTTTATTATTACTAAACCTACATTATTTATTAATCCCAGATTTATCAGTTACTATACTAATATTTTTTAAATTATCCTTTTGCTAAACTAAACAGCCTGTAGCTGTAAGCCTACCCTATTTCACACACGATTTTTAGTGAATTCAACACGATATTCATTTATATAAATCCAAAAAAAAATACTACTTACAGTTTATTTTTATTTTGATTTACGTTTGAAAGTTGTGTGCATAACACAATGCAGATTAGAAAAAATCTTGAAAGTAAGGCAGATTTGACGTTTACATCGTATCTTTTTAAATACATGAACCTTTTAATACCTATTATTCGGAACGTAGTACGTTGTCCGTTAAAGCACAGTTGATATGGAATAGTAGCATTAGTAAATTAGGTACCTACTTTAAAAAATCCTGAATATTGGTATCACAACTTCTGCGAAATTTCCATACAAAATGCCTATTTCTAGGCAAAGATCTTATAATCACCCTAATCCCATCATTATAGCAATGACCTGATTTCTATGATGGAGGCAGGATGGAGGCTCTCCAGTGGGAAAGTATATAGGCTGATAGTCGTAGTAAACTGTTTTGTACCTAATAATTCGAATATGTCCATGTCGCTTTTCCTTTGATTTCCCCATAATGACTACAAGTGGCGGCCCTAGCGGACACGCGTGGCTGACACTAACACGCTGCCCTTGTACGCAGATGGAGTTTTTGTGCTGCTCTAAGTAATGTATTCGTTTCTGCAATTTTTGTGCGCAATAATGCAATTTCGAAATAATAGGCGTCGGCGACTGCAAACGGGGCGTGCGCTGTGCTCTCTTTGTCCATCTATTGCAATAGACAATACAGATTAACTGTTATGTTTAACGTCAATTCTTTATTTAAAAAGGCTAATTACGGTTACGACTGTTTATTTTTAGTAAAAGGACCGCTAAAGATACCTTTTTTACGGCTTAGACCGTTTTTATTAACTTTGTCGGTACTTTTTTTGGTTTCGGAAAGTTAAAATAATGAATGGGAGAAAACAATTGGTCTTAAGTGTGAGGGTAAAATAGTGTTTTCTGTTGAAGATACGATATTAAAATGAATTTTGTGGTAAATAAATCCTAAAAACAATAAGACGTACCAATTCAGAACAAACTAACTAAGCTATAGTAATGTTTCTGGATCTGAGCTGAGTGCTTGTGGTACCTTCGTTGTTCTTGTTTTCTATAGCACAAGGCAAAACCTTAGTATATTATGAAACCAGGACAATGTCTTTTATCTCCATTTACTTATTTGTTTGTATTATTTCTTGAATCGACTTACTTAATCGAACTTTTGAGGAAGTTTTACGCATTATTGTTATAACTGAACTGGCTGTCTGTTTTGTGGATTCTGGAAACAATAAATTAATAAAATATATTATTTAAGTAATCCTTTCATCATTAAGTTGTTGCTTCCTTTGATTGGATACATCGTAGGCTAATTATGTCGTATCAAGTTTCAATGTATAATCAATATTATAACCCATAAAGGTTTATTAACGAGGAATGTACAGCCAATACCGGAAGTATTGGCCCGCTATTTTACTGCGCTAAGTACCGATTTCCGCCGCCGAAGCGTACGCGCAGGCGCCTAATGTACAGACACCCATACATGAGGGTAGTACATTTTTTTCATACAATTTTCACCTGAATTGTGTTTGGCATTAAGGTGAGATTCGGATAAAGATATTTGAGAGATGTTACCTTAATGTATGGCTGTCTGTACAAAGCCTTAAACGGTACTATAACAATGTTAATATAGCCGGTGGTAAGGCATTTACTTACTCTTAAAGACCGACTATCCAGCTAACACATAGCAAGAAGAACAGATGGTCGTTGAAGTCCAAAGATTCTTGAATGGAGACCATGTACCGGTAGACTAGGCGTAGGACGGCCCGCTGCGAGATGGACGGATGACATTGTCAGATTTGCGGGTGCCCGTTGGACGCAGACTGTGTCCAATCGATCAGGTTGGACTTCGATGGGGGAGGCCTATGTTCATCAGTGGACGTCTTATGGCTGAAATGATGATGATGATAATCCAACTAACTTCAGTAAGTACTCACCGTAAAATATCTCCCGTATAAAATTTTCATGAATATATTATGGTACTGGTAGTTTCTGACAAAAAACTCATATTAAAGTAAACAAAGAAAAATACCAAATCAAGGGCAATCTGATATATCCGTTATAATTTTGGTTCTTTCCCAAAATCCGAAAACACACAGCGCCAGGCCTACGACCTAACCGCATAACCCGGTCGTCGCAGTGGGGGTCCAAGCGACCGCCCCAAAACTTTCAAAACATTTAATTCTCATAAATTCTTAAATAATAAAGACTACTTTATTCACCGGCGCATGGTCTTCTAAAGCCTTTTATTTAATTCTTTACGAGACTTGTCCAACGCTCAAGGGCTTAATTAAACTTGACTTTTGTATCGTATTCCCCGCCGTACTTTATTCGAATGCTAGAGGCAATGCTATTATGAAGAATCGACATAATTTTTATTTATATACGACCGACATAACTGTCCACAAAAAGGGTTTTATTTTTAAAATTCTTAACCAGAAGCGTCGACGGTAATCACCAATCTCCCGAAGCCGACGATTAATTCGCGCATATATTGCGTTATAGCAGATTACTTTTGACATATAACCGTTTTTGTGCACGAGCCGTGTTCGTAAATTATACGTTTAATAAACATTATTAACAGTATCGGTGATACCAATAAATTTGACGCTGGTTTTCATTATACGGGGACATAATAATACCAATTATTTCAATCAAACCGTGTTGTAGGTACGTATTCGAGTATTGGCAAGCAATTTGTGAACCTACTTGCACGAAATGTACAAGTCAGCATTTCTACGTGCGGCTTGGCACGTGTTATTTTCATACATTTGCGGTTACGGCATTCTTTTGCGAATGTAACGTGACACTAAAAACAACACGTGTTGAATTTGGAATTCACTCGGTCAGGGGTCATTGTCTTATGCCGTTGTTATTTCTGAAAGTATCTTTGTTACCTAAACGAGTAGGTACAATACGCCCCTATTGCTCGGAAGGGGTTATAAGAATCTATGCGGGTTCACACCCAATTAAAATGATTTCTTTTGCAAACTTCGCTGTAATAAAACGGGCCGTTGAAATTTTATACGGAGTCGGTGAACTTTTGACTGAAATTATAAGCCTAGATTGTTGCTTTTAACATGTTGCAGGAAATTGCAATTCATTTAGTAGAGGTCGTGAACTTTGTACTGGAATTAGACGGAACAGCGGCACTTGATACCGAATGTGACTTGAATATCATTTTCCACTCTCTACAAGGAAAAGGTAAGGAAAATCTTTGTGTGCTTAGTTTAATGCACCTTTTTATAAATAGTACTTTTATATGTAGCATTAGGCATCATCTGTACTTAATGATAACTATAGATGTATTTTAAGTTCTGTTATTGACACTTTGATAATGATAAGATTTTTTTCGTGTTTTCGACGAGGAGACGGGTCACCTGATGGTAAGCCATTGCCACTGCCTGTGAACACCCGCAATACCTGCGAAGGCATAAGAGCGCTGCCAACATTTTAACTCCCTTTCCCCCCAATTGAGCCTTGGGTATTCGAAACACACTTTATGCCGGTTTACTGTAAGGTGGTGGTATTACTGCTGTCGAGTCGGTCCATTCATGCCAAAGCGTGGCTCTTACACGCAAATTTTTTTTCGTGGATATTTGTGAATGGCGTGTCAAAAGACTGTCCAGGGAAGGCCTTTGCCCTCCACTCGACTTTTTTCCTCTAAGCCCCGAACTGTTCCCAGCGTGTTCACCTCTGGCCCGCGGAGCGTAAATAACGAGTAACGGTCTGGGTTCCCATGTAACACTACACTAATTGACCGCTCAATCTGCCCGAAGATTCTCGGTTCAACCTTGTGAAATGGCTCAGGAGTTACTACGAGTAGTCAGCTCAGTCTCACGTCCCCTTATTACAAAAGGGAGACCTTTTTTATGTGGTAGGCGGATTGCCTGATGGTAAGTGATTGCCACCGCCCATAGACACTTGCAACACCAGTAGAGTCACAAGTGTTCTGTCAATTTTTAACCACCCTTTCCGCCTTATTGTACTGTCTATAGCTTTTGTTTCACTCATGTATTCTATTTCTGTGCAATAAAGAATATCTATCTATCTATTTTTTCCCCATTTGGGGTATCGGAGGCCCACGCAAGCTCACTTACTCGACGAAACAGCGCAGGCGCTGCTTCACGCCGGTATTCTGTGAGACCGTGTTATCACTCGGGTCGAGCCAGCCCATTCATGTGGTGATCCGTCTGCTCGTCTGCCACCTAACACATAAAAAATTGTTCGCACATCACTATCTAATGATCGGCAACTACAACATCATTTGACCCAACTGCTTTACTGCCTTAGTAACGCGTATCTAACGCATTTTTTACCTTTGCTTTACTTGTCATCATCATCAGCCAGCTTTACTTGTACGCAATATTTTTTATGTTAGAACATTAGTAAACAGATTGAACGGTATCGTATGTTGGTAGATATACAAATAAATATGATAGACCGCCCCAACCGCACCGTGTCGGGAAGGCCTCTTCTCCTGGAGTACTTACACCGCGTCACGAGTACAGTGAGAAGCAGCCTGGGCAAAGGGCAAACCCTGCACACCCGAACCGCAACGTACGAAGAGTTTTTGCCGTTGCGTTGCGGATTGGTTACATTTAGACGTGTCATCTAAAATGATGAAATTGTGTTACAAAACAACCAAAGTAGTCAAAGTTGTACCAGTCGTCTACTTAACGCTATCAGATTTTTCATTCGCGAAAACCTTCATGTCACACCAAAAAAATATAATAATATGTCCTCATTACGAAGCATTTCTCTTGATGGTTCTGTATGCTAGTTTTCCTTTAGGCTAGTTTGTCACATGTATACATGTTTAGATCTACTCTGTCAATATACTTTCGAGAACCTGTAGTAACGTTCCCACAGGATATTGCTCTTCGATCGGTCACTTAACGCGGACGTGAGAAATCGGACACTTTCGAAAAAATATCGCACTGACCGGTTGTGGGACAGTGTCAAATTCGCTAGTCAATCAGCTCGTAGGCCTCATTAGAATTTAGTTGCAGCCGATTGGTTAAGGCGCCACCGAAAGGTGGCGACGTTCATTGCACTTCGGGCCGGCGGTATTTCACCTGGGTTACCAAAAAAAAAAAAATTGTCTTCAGCCTGTATCTTGATCCCACTGCACAGGTTATAATAGGCCTCCTTCTGTACTCGCCATTAACAACAGTCCTGTGTCAGCCTTCTCCAGGTCTTTCCCACCACTTGGTATATATCATCAGCCCATCCCCTGCTTCTTTTAAATTGACGTTAGTACCCCGTTTAAATCCTATAAAAGGTAAATTTCTGCAACCAATTCTAGCCTTAATGTCAAGCTATTAGAAGTTCAATATCAGTGGAAGATTTTGACTATTTGTAGTAACTGTGCTAATGGACTGTACAGGTCATATTGCGGTGAAATGTTTGCTTAGAATATACTGTGAAATCTTAATAGGTATGAGATATCCGTGCCAGCCTCCATTCTGTAAATCTATCGCTATGTTTAGACACTGATTCTTAATTTATTAAAAAGTCTGCTTAATCTTGGAGTGGAATAATTATAATGTTATAGTTTTTCCTACTCGAGTAAGAAAGCAGTTTCATCAAATTATTTTCTACGATAACTTTCTTTTGTCTTTGTCTGTCTTTCTACACTAAAGGCGTCATATTTTATCACATATTTTTCAGAACTAATACCTTAATGAAACATTTCAATATTAATTCATAAATATCATAATATTAAAGACTAATTTCTTATCAATGATCTATCAATGATTTTTTTAAATCTTATCAATGATTTACTTGATCCTCAACGTTTATTAGCCATAGTTTCAATTTGTTAAGCATAGGTACTCAGCCCCGTAGGTATATAAAGTGTAAATACGTAACACAACGTAGGGATACTTATAGGATTTTTTACATTTTGTATTAACACAACGAGTTGTTGATTGTACAGAAGTCGAGTACTTAGACAGTCAACAAGCGAAACTGTTCACATCAAACTCGTCGATTGGTGACAAAATACCACGCAACAGCGCCGTGAACGAACAATCGGCAAGCAGCAGACAGTTTGTAAACAGCTGAATGTTTGCGCTGCTTATTTAATCTGCTTGCGCCGGCGCAGGCGTGGCGGTAGGCGTGTGGCAGCGCGACGCGCGCCCAACCGTGTATAGAGGTTGAGTATTTATTTTAGGTGCGAGGCTTTGCCGATCAAATGGTACTTATCTTTTTATTTGCGAATGTCGATGTGATAGAGCTCTAACGGATCTATGGCTATCGTGGAGGATTTATACATATTTGATTGACCTTAAAATCAACTGTGAAGAATGTATTTTTCAAAAGCCGTTGGTGCCGCGCACGTATGGTGTTGCGGGGATGGCAGCATCCTAAGTCTATGGTTGTGCATATCCTAAAGCAATGGTTTACCTCAGATGATTTGTCTACTCATCTGACCCATATAACATAAAACAATTAATATAAAATCCCATTCTAAAATAACAATATTACATTCGTTTCTCTGTAAAGATTTCAGTGAAGTCATCAGTCAATTCTGTAATGTTTAGTTCCTAAGTTTCGTATTTGTGTTCAATAAAGTATATATCTATCTATAGGTACATGTTGTCATAAAGCGGTAAGTCTCTATTTCAATAGGTAATGAGTCAAATAGACACTATAAAATGGTTTTTCCATTATCTTTTTAATGATTCTGAAAGTGTAACTATGATCTAGTTTGTTCAGTATTCGATCTGGTTCTTCCATTTATGCGAAGAGCAGACAGCAGTCTGTTATCAAGACAACCCCGTGATTCAGAGCGATGACTTTGGATTTGGACGCAACCGGGAAAGACACCCTGGGATGATGATGAGTTGTGACTGCACTATAAAATGTTTAGCTTACTAGGCGACTCACCGTTGCCGAAATCCGAAGCTATTTATCATAAGTGGTCGAATACAAGCCCACTATAAAAACCAGCCAAGTCCGTGATGGGTTACGTGTAAGTTCCGTAGTTTTATATAATAGAAGTCACCTTCTAAGGAATCACACGAATATTTACAATGATAAAAAGGTGTGTCGAAACTGGCAGCTTCTACCATACCGCCAGAGAATTAACAGCACAAAAGTGAATAATTCTACTATTGTATGGCGCAGAGACGAAAACCTACCCTTTATAAACCATGATGGTTTTATTTTAAATTCGTCATAAGTGCCCCAATTGAATTGGCTTAATCGAAAAATGATTTCAGAAACCCGTAATAATGTTTAAAAACATTTAGCTGTGTAACGATGACATCGCTACATGATACTCGATAAAAGATGTCACTATACCATGTATGAGAGTTACATACGAGTTCTCGTTAACTAAGGAACCCTAAAAATATAAGTAGCAGCGTATCAAAATATACAGTTAATATTAAGCATGCTGCTACTTGAATACATAGTTAATAATCATGTTATTATAAAACCAATATAATTAATGAAGGAAGTAATTGATTAATTGCGTTTTATGTATGTTTCATTAAGCAATAACTGTAACTTCTTATGATTCATCAATATGATCAATACTCATCATTTATATTTTTGATGAGTCATGAATAAATATTGGTATTCATTTTATCGAATTCATCGAAATGAGCACAGATACTGCACTTTTAAAGTAGGGTTTATGCTATCTATTTTCATTGCTATGTAATTCAGTATGAGACATAAATGGTATACTAGTTAGTTACGCAAGATCATAATATTGCCTTACATCGTTATCGTCTTTTTGTGATGTTTTAAAACAAATTTATTAAAAAAAGTAAAAAAATACTTGTTTTTCTTTAACAAAAGAGCAAATAATTTAAAAAGAAGTCAAATCTAATTAATTTCATACTGAAGTCTTCATGGTAAATACAATTTACCTAAACACATATTAAAATCGAGTACTTACAGTCAGTTCGACTCGAGCTTGTGAGATAACCAAGGTGCATATTTTCCATCACGGAAGCGATGACTTGATTCTTTGATGGAGGCCTGTGCCCTACGGTAGAATGATAAATAGGCTGGTTTACTTTTACTTACCAAAATATAAAGTCCTCAACATCGCCGTATTGCCGGGCTTGATAGCGATGGGAATTCGTTGAGCTTAGTGTCTGTTAGTCAGTAACCCTTGAATCATCAAACTACATTACAAAATTCACGATATAATACGATTTAAAATCTTTTAGATCCGTAGCTTGGTCCGACGTCTGAACTTTACGTAGCCAATCCTGTTTTTCATACTCTGTGCATTAATAATTTATTACTATTGAACCTTTAGTCATGAAGATGTTTTCCATTATCAGGGTTTCTTTTTCTATGCCATACCATCACACCACGATATAGCCGTAAATTTATTTTTATTTCTATGAATTTGGGGTATTGTCACCATATGTGATAATGTAAGATATTTTTTTATACCTAACTACTTACAAACCAGTAATGTGACTTTAATGTCAGATCACACCTGTTTATTTCATAACTCCAGTCAAGGATTATCGTATTTTTTCCATATCAAGTGCTTAATGTAAATATGCACAAGGTACCATGTTGATTTTTTATAGATTAACCAGAGATATTGTGGGTAGAGTCAACAGAGTCGACCGCCAACGTATCGCAAGTTCAATACTCCCTAAATTGTATTAATATTTGATATTTGAGCTGAATTATTGGAAAAATCATTTCAAATTATTATTTTTTTAGTATGTTTTTGCAGGCAATAGGTACACTGCGTATTACGAACGAATAACACGCACGTTCACTTGTAAAAAGCAGCATTTGTACGTAATAACTATGTAGAAGTAAAATTGTCCGAACTCTACACCTTTTACTACAAAAATATACTGTAATTAGTACTGGCTTTAATTTTAAACTAGTAAGTCCATGTTTATTACTGTATAACACTAAGTTATTCTTTAATCTTCATTACAAATCCGCAACTAAGTTAATACCGTAGATAGTGTAACATTTACTAGAATCAGTCAATGACGAACCATCAAAGAGTGGCTTTACGCTTGAACACCGACACTAAAAAAAGAAAACAGGCTTTTATATCGGCAAACGAAAGATTTTGCATTTAATTCTTGGGCTAGTCTCTGAAACTGGCGGTAATAGAGACTGCACAGAAGTGCCGAGAGAACCTTAACATAATCAGCCGCCGAATTGGCAACGCTAGAGTAACCGAGTTCTAGGAGTGGAGACCGTCTCAGAAAACATAGTTTAGGACGTCCTCAGACCAGAAGGAGTGACGGGCAAGAAGGACGTATGTAGTGATTCTCCAATCACGTGTTGAACATTAGGATACTGCAACAGACGGATGATGATGATAATATACGCTTAAACGACGGTAAAAGACGCACAAACGACGGGGTGTTGTGAGTTTGACGTGTTTGTATGTCTATCTGTCTGTGACATCGTAGCATCTGTTATGTGTAATGGTATAAATTAACCTACATAATCTGGGAAATCTTAAATCTCTGCAACGCATGGTGAATAACTTTGGCACGCAAAAAAAGTATTGTAAAAAGGTCACGTGCTGTAAAAAAATTACAGCAATCATAATTAACAACCTTCCAAAAATAGCCTCAAAAACTTATTATGAAGGTACCAATTCAATGTGTTAGGTGACTGCCGCAACTAACGCTACATTTGACTACATTTAAACCCATTGCGGATTCGTTTCGATTTATTTTTCACATAAAAACTCAAGTTGAAGTGTATCATCATCGTTACGTCGCCACCATGGAATTTATTACTACTGTCGTAAAATAGATACGTGATAGAAAAAATAAGGAGTCTGTGACTACCCGGGTGGGTCGAGTCCTGCGTGCCGTCACCAAGTCAACAAAGCATTGCCCACGAGCTAATGTATTCAACGCGACGATTGATGAAGTATAAAATTTCTTAGTACCGTCTCACTCACAATGGAATTATGATAATTTATCGGTTGGCTTGTGCCGACGAGTGTGTGGGAACGCGCGCGGCACGGGCTTTCCCACGAGCCCGCGCCGCAAGCAAGAACGTCGTAAGTTTCACTAAGACGCTCAACAGATACGTCCTTCTTCTGCGCAGCGACTGTGAGCGTGCGCGGGTATAAGGGCTTAAGTGCTGAGTGGTCCGGCGACAGCGGCTCTTCTCGCCTTCGCAAAAGAGCTTCGCTGCCACTTAGGCTGTTGTGCTGTCTAACCAGCCGAGACAGAATTGGAGTAAGTAGCGTCACGGCGGTTTCGACCGCACAATGGCTCGGTGTCGGTTCGGCTAGCGGTGCTGGGAACAACTCACACCTTCGCAAGGTGATAGTCAATGTTATTGTTTTGACTGACTAATTAGGATAGATGTTTTTGTTCTAAGCAGGATTATGTTATGAGACCCGCTAATACATATTGGCATGGCGTGCACTTCTTATTAAGCGGGTATGCTGTTGAAAGCTATTTAAGTGTGTACGAGTACAGTGTCTACATTATAATTAACATTTGAGTATTTAGATTTTAGGGAGCAAGCGTACTACCTACCTATTACCTATACTTAAACTGTGTTGTTAATTATATCCTAATTTATATTAGTTCTTATAGTAAATATAAAAGGAAGCTGATAATTATTCTAAGGTAACATTCTAAGGCCACTTTACTGTAAATATACCTATCATTTGATGTTGTAACCCATACCTGTATCTAGTTGTCTATTAAACGTATTAAATAGGACATTTTTGTCAAATAGACTAACTGCTAACTTAATATCTAATTAAGTCGAGCTAGACTTTAAAAATAACAATATTGTTAAAATCTCGTTTGATCAGTAAAGTTTTTATTCCTCACAGTAATTTTAAAAGAAAAACCATCTAAGCGCCCATACACATTGTATTCGTATGGGAGCACGATGGCGCGTGCCCTCCATTTGCCCTTAGGGCAATCGGACTCACTCTCTTGTACAGTCAGCCACACGTTATGTTACTACAATATCTCACATTTTTTCATCCGATTCTCATTTTAATATCAAACATTATGAAACAATTAAAGAATTGAAAATAATTTGAAACGGTGGTGGGATGTCTGCACCATGTAATATTTTTTAAATTTTTGTTCATCTTACAATTCAGTGTGCAAAATGACAAAAACGTAGATGTAAATATTTAAAAACACGACAAGATACATATTACTTGTGGTCTTAGAAATAGATTATGTCACAAGAAGGACGAAGTTCTGACCAATATCACTCATTCGCAACCGCAACAAGACCTGCCTATCAACATATTTTTTTAAATTTAAATTATATTAGAATTATCCCTACTGTCTGATACTTACTGGTGGGGTTACGACCTAAATGTTAAAGCTTAGCATGTCATATGTCTCACTATATTTTACCTACTGTATCTCTGTTTTGTGTGAGTAATAAATAAAGAAATTTATAGATAAACCGTAGGCTGCTCTGCTATGTAAGCAATGTATTAATTTTTTATTGTGAAGTATGTGTTCAGTATCAGGTTTCCTTTGCGATTTATTTCATAATTTCTTGCGTCCTCCCTAAGCTGCTACGCTCAATCTTGATACTTGAAAGGTAGTTTGCTTTGATTTTCATCAGGAA
The DNA here is from genome assembly GCA_014851415.1 of Cnaphalocrocis medinalis. Lineage (NCBI taxonomy): Eukaryota > Metazoa > Arthropoda > Insecta > Lepidoptera > Crambidae > Cnaphalocrocis > Cnaphalocrocis medinalis. Next base: position 4,969,366 of record CM026289.1, on the reverse strand, counting down.
TCCGCCTGGTCTATCACAAAAAATCAGTAGTTTCCTTTGAACGTCGTAAGGCCCAGACAGCAGACACATTAGACAATCTACTGTTTTTGACTTTTAAAAGGCCTTTGGGTCCTACGACGCTTAGTATAATTAGGCTAATAGTGCTAAATAACTCCATGGTAGCATTTTGTGTTTGTCAGCGTCGTCGATGTCGAGTCCGTAGAGGCGATAACACGCCTCGTGTCGCCGCTTGCGCCTGCGCCGCCCGCCTAGGGTTGCCTCGCCGAAGACCTGTGCGGGAAAATTGTAACACAAAAAATCCGAATTAAAATTGATGAACTTTTGTGTTAAAAGTGTTTACATAATTATGCAATTATGTTTTCTAGTTTGGTATGATATTATTTTTAGTAAAAAAAATAGAGCGGCATTATTTTTAAACGTATTATAATAATTAAATTAAGTTTTACATAAAACATTCAAATAATACTTATGGTGCAGCATTCTTGATAATAACAAACCTTTTTAGGTGACTTATTATATTTCTTAATTGTAATTTTCATTCTCACTTTTAAAAATACCACGGAATTTTTAATAATAATAATAACGGTTTTTTCACTAAGGTGAATTGTAGCTGTGACTTAATAGCCCGCCACGAGACACCGTTAAGAAATAATAGGGTGACGTCATTGTCATCATCAAACTGGGGGAGCTTCTTACTTAAATAAGAAAATAATATATTTGTCTCTTTGTCGTTATGTATGTGTGTGAGCGGGAAGCAAGTAGTAAGCTGGCCGTGGGTCTACGTGCGCCGGCGCAGCGTGGAGGGTGCGCGTGGGAACGCGTGCGGTCCAGGTGCCATCAGCTGTCTACAAACAGCTGTTTCATCTTGGCCCGCTGTGTGATGTGTTGGGTAATATAATGAAATACTACGTTTTATTGCAAGTAATTGCGCTACTTATATATTTAAAATCACATTTTTTTTTAAATCTTATTTAGAAACATAAACATAATTTTATCTTGATTTTGAACGGTAAATGTATAATTATGCGTAAATAATACTTAATATTAAATACATTAATTTTAAGAAAAACAAAATGATATAAAACATTAAAAAAATGACGAAAGTAAGGTAATAATTTAAGACTTTAACCATTAAATTTTGAAAATATTATGAGCTTTATATTATTAGTTTTAAGTATCTTTAGGTTTGTCCAGATTTATTTTTATTACAATGTAATTATGTAAATGGCTACTTTTACACTATAATATAGTTACTAACCTACGCGTAAGAATATTTTACGGTTGTAACTTATGTTTTTTTATGCTAATAGAACTGAGCATATTGATAAATAATTAAAATATAACCATGACTCACAAATTTATTAATGATTAAAAATCAAGTACTTAGGTATTAAAAAAATAATAAAAACCTAAATTATAATTAAACACTTTGAATTGTCTATACAAATGTATTTTCTATAGCATTAAATCAAACTCCCAAACTGAGATAACAAAATCAGAACCGCACGTCTCGAGCGTGACACCCCTACTTTTATCACGGGCGTTTTGCCACAATCGGTATAGGGCGCATAAAAGCAGCGAGGCGGGCGACGCGCGCGCATTCGCTCTCACACCGCCTCGCGCGCCGCACCCATGATCCTGCCCGCGCGCGCCATGTCGCCGCACGGCGTGTACCACCCGCCGCCGCACGCGCAGCCCGACGAGGAGCCCGTCTCCCGCACCTACCAGTACCGCAAGGTCATGAAGCCCATGCTCGAGCGCAAGCGCCGTGCACGCATCAACCGCTGCCTCGACGAGCTGAAGGACCTCATGGTCACCGCTCTCCAAGCAGAAGGAGGAAAACGTTTCCAAACTGGAGAAAGCTGACATTTTGGAACTCACAGTGAGACATCTACACAGCCTCAAGAGACGTGGACAGCTAGTGTTGAAACCTGAAATGTCCTACGCGGAGCGCTTCCGCGCTGGATTCACGCAGTGTGCAACGGAAGTGTCACAGTTTATAGCTAATGCGACGTTGGCAGCCAACGCCATGCAACGGCAGGGGCCTGTCGACCCTCAAGCAGGAGCGAGGCTGCTGCAGCATTTGAGTAATTGCATAAGGAGGTTGGAGAATCCGCAAGTGGTGCAGCCGCAGCCCATCGCTCCCGGTGGGGTGGCGAGGCCGACGCCTCTCCAGCCGATTGCTCCGGCGCCGCAGCAGCAGACGGTGCCTCACCCTGCCCAGGCCGTGCCGATGCAGAGGACGTCGCTACCGGACCGGGGCTTGAAGAGGCTGGCGGAGCCGATGGACGCAGAAGCGGCGCTCGCTAAGCGTGCGTACGCGCCGCCTTCGCCGCCTCACAGCCCCGCCTCCGAAACTACCGACCCCGCCCAGTCGATGTGGCGGCCCTGGTGACCGCGACGCACACTCCTCGTGGTTCCCTGATCTCCGCCAAGGACAGTGGCGATGTGTGATAATCACAAACGTTGTTTTGTTTACGTTACGTTCCTAGAACCGATGTGTTTGATATTGAACTGTTGCATGAGTTCTACTCGCTTTGCTTGTTGAAGTTTGTGTTTTCTAATTTAAAAATAAAATAAGTTCTTTTGTTTTAAACTTATCTGTTATTTTGATCCTAACTTCAACGTCTTCCGCGTCGGTTGTTAAAGCATTTACTTGGAAAAGTTAAGTACCATAGTATAGCGTAGTACCTAAGTTTATCGCTGTGATATACGTAAAAGTAAAATAGTTATCTTTGATGTTATAGGAGATATTAGGACTATTATAGTTTAGGTTAAAAGATACGTGGACTCACTGGACAGTGATTAAAGATATTTAATAAAAAGATGTTTGCAATAAAATTTGTTTTATCTTAGTATCCCTAGTTTTAAATAAGGCATTGAACCTGGATGTTACTCACACTCGTAGAACTGTAATTATCACAATCACATAAAGTTATTATTTTTTTCTCTCGTAAATGGTCAGAGCAGTATATGCCATAATCTTGTAAGATGTCTCATTTCCTTACAATCGACGATCGTTTCATGGGAAAATGCTTTCTCTGTGCATTGTTAAATTACACCTTATCATCAGCACGCGATGGTTAAAATTGTTCTGCGAGGAACAGTAACGCCCTCACACACAATAGATAATAATTAGAGTGTTATTTGATGAAATATTCAAGCGAACTTGTCTGGAGCATAATTTTATTGACAGTTCTCACGATGCTCGCCTTCCGTTGGAATCTAAATCAGTGTGTTGTGGGCGTTTTGTAGAATCTCAATCTCGTGACAATAAGGTGGGTTGTGTTGCGTAGATAAGCAAATGCATATTATTCTGTTCATCAATATAACACGTTAGAGTTAAAACCCCTACTACAGTACAAACAAATTTCTTTTCTATTTGATAGGCAGTTATCTAATTTAAAAATTAGAAAAAAAATTGCTTCCTAAACGTAGTCTTTTATTTACTTTTATATGTCATAATGTAAAGAAATTAATTTTAGGAAGCCATATTGCTACCACCCCATATTTATATCTGGAATATTTGATTTCCAAAAATAACGCACAATTTTATTATCACTCAAATAAGACCAATAGTTCTCAAAATAATACTTTATTTGGGCATTATTTAGCATGCTATCATCTTTGTGTAGAGGTTCGTGCAACACCATTACGCAATATCGACGTGAAAAGAAGGAAAAACAAAACAAAAAATCAATCATAATAAGTGTGTACCTCACGAATTATCTCGGTATTTAGTGCAAACTTTTTACTCTCTGTCAGTAAAAACTTCCGTAATTTCGTAAAACTGACCTAGCAAAAGGAAAAAAATTACAAGACACGAATTCAGTTTTGAGATTCAGTTCGTCTTCAATAGTTTTTCACTCTAAATGGAACGTTTTCATCAAATTGTATTTTTTTGGAGCTTTAAAATCTTCTTCATTCAGATATTCCGGTCCAATTTAAAAACCGTGTGGTTGTATGGATGAGACGCGAAAGATCATCAACCGCTGTCGTCACCGTGATCAGTGTATCTCAGTGGCCCTTGAACATCTTCCATAAAGATTTTTGAACACGCTGAGGTGACAAACCAAGCAGCCAGCAGATCAAACGCCTACAAATGGAGCTGGATCACACGCTTCAAAGGGAACCAGATCACATACCGAGGAAACACTGCAATCCTCAAGAGAAACAGAAACATTGATAAAGAGCTAATTTTCAATGCGGGGGCAAACTCAATCTGATATAAACGGCATAGATATTGTAGACGCCCTCTGTCCGAACTAGGGGATATACGACATTTAGTCCTTTCATAACACCGAACCTCAAAATCTCGTGCCAATTTAATAACGTCTCTTTTAACCGGGCGTAGAGGATTTAGCATCAATTGAGACCCAAAGGCCACGGGTCAGAAATAAAATAATTATGAAGGTACCAAAGAAGCTTCAAACTTTAAGTCTAGAATTGCAAACGACCTCTAATTTGAAGTATAAATCGGTGTTTTGTAAAAAAAAACTACTTAAGTTAATCATGAAAGACTAAGTAACATTTAAAACTGTTTGCTTGTTGTTAGGAATTGATCCTAAAAACTACCTGAAAAAAGTACTTAATGTTAACTATCTTGACGTTTGAAGGTGGCGCCGTATTTATTATGGTGAGTTTTCAATGAGTACTCACACAATGAGTACTTAAAGTACTTTACTTGATTGTACTTTTAGTCTTAAAGTATTTGCGGCAAAATCAATTAATTTACTAAAATGTATGATTCAGATGTCCTTATGGCTTGTGTCGTACGTGCTTAAAACAATCCTTTTATTAGTTTGCTCTTACGTTATTCTATTTTTATCGTAGGTACCTATTACAACTGACCAGGGATATTATGATAAGAAAAACTGGTACGATGGATGATATTAAAATAAATAAAAAAATGTCTTTTAACCATCATTACAGGACTTATTTAAATATTAACCATCATTAAAGTAAAAATAAGTAAAGCATCACAGCCTTTAAACTGTCCCACTGCAGGGCCAAGACCTTCAACATAGGAATCAAGTCATCGCTACTATGATGGGATTAGGCTTAAGCACCGCGCTTGCTTAATGCGGATTAGTGATCACACACCCGAGTTATACGCTATACGCCCCGTTGGCAGTGGTTTGAGTACTGGGCCGTAATTAATCTTGGTGTCTTGGGTACGATTTTCGGAGCAAAAAGTATATTTCGAATTTTTCGAGCCATCATTGATCTATTACAATTTCAGAAGAAAATCAAAGTTTTAGAAGAAAAAATGAGGTTTAAGGAAGGCTGAAAGTTTGCTCAGCTACAGAAAGCAATCAGTAAACCGTAGGCTTCTAATAATTCCATCAGTAGCTACCACAAAAGCTCTACCAGAAATTAAAGTAGCGTTTTGATATCAATCGCTTCGGTTGCTATCAATGCAAAATATATAATCAAACCTTTACTTAATAAATTCCATTTCCGTCTGTAAGGTCCTCAAGTCAAGGTTAAGCGCGCAATCAACGATCACTGCAGGTATTAGAGCATCGATGAGACAATGTTGAAACGGTTTCAATCTGATAAACTACTGTACAAGTCACAATAAGGTCCATTTTAGTCTGCTCTCAGATCAATGTTAAGCGGGTACCCAATTAATCGATTGCTTCTTTTCGACGCACGGGTTGCGGGAGTACCGGCCATCGAGTCGAAGCGATTAGCGTCGGGAGCATGCCCACCTAGAATTAGTTCGGTACCACCTAATTGGGCGATCGCGTTGCGTGTACGCAGCCGTGGGAAAGTAGCCCGACGGATTTAGTTCACCGGCCTGTTTTGATATAGCATCGGCTTAGTGAGCGGAGTGGAGACTGATCGCTGAGATTGTGAGGTGTTAACACTTATTGGTTTGATACTGGGTTTCCGTATGACTCAAGAATAGATGTTTGTAGAATGAAATAAAACAAATTGGAACTTCTTAACAGGCTGAAAAGATCCAAATTGATATGCGCAGTTACTTAATCGACCCTTTAAGACGTTTTATATCTCAGGGATAACAAACTGAAGCCCGGGGTGAGTGTACTTTATGCACCTATTCTCATCCCTCCCTCCTCCTCCCTCTCATCGAATGCTGAAGATGCATCGCCCATAGTGTAGTGGAATGCATAGGTATTCATTAAATTGTTCATAGACTTTTTCGCAAGTAAATACTGAATAGACAATTCTTGAAACAGAAAGAAAAGTGTTTATAAGTTGGTATTTGTCAACATCGCAAATCGAGACGAACAGCAAATGTGGATCAAAAGGAGCCTTGTACTCACATATTTGGCGACTTTTTAGACATCGCTGCATATTTGTCCAAGATGCATGGAATCACTTACAAGAAACAATTTGGGATATGGCCGCATTGGCCGCATCAGCATGATAATGGACCACAAAAGTACACCTACCTCCTGCTGTGCTGGTCAGCATCAGTACAGTTAAGGTCACATTTAGGTTACCACAATTTCCTTCGAGGATAAAAAAAGCCTTAATTTTGAATTATAAGATTGAATCTTGGATCAACAAGTGGTCCAAGCACAGTTTTAAATAATGGTACTGAAAAAGTCTGCCATTTTTTGTTTTATTATTCCTCATGGGATTTTCTTGAATGGATACAGGTCATGCCATAATTGAATTGAGTTTCTGTGAATATCCACACCTACTATTTATAAAATGGTTACTTTGCATCGTAAATAGAAAACCGTAATACTTGCGCGATCTAATCGACTCCCAGCGCCATTTATTAATGCTGGCCTAAGACCTAAAATGAAGTCGAGGTAGGTCACTAATAAGTTATAAATACTACACATCGTTTTGTATTGTTGTTTGAAGGATTGAAGATTGATTAAAGTTATGACTCCACTGGTGCATCCATGAGCGACGGCAATCGCTTATCCTCCGATTCCTCGTCTGCCATCAGGTCACCTATCACATACCGAATGATATTTAAGGAAGATGCTATCCTTTGACTTTACGAATATTATACCTTCTGCTGACCTGTTGCCAACGACGGACAAAACAAAACTTGGTGCATGTTCAAACCGTAACATTCATACTCTAATGCATGATTTAGGCATAATTTTAGTGCGCGTTGGAACCAGTTGCGTGCGCGCAACAGCTCCGTGGGAACCGGTGAAAATATCGCCCGCCCGTTCGATTTAGTTATGGGTTCGATGCTGGATCGAATAAACAGATTTGTCGTGGTGTACGCCAGTTCGACACGCGGGGCGACTTTCAGATGGCTTTTCGTCTATGGTTGACTTTTACTCCGTTAGGTACTTAAGACAAGAAATAACGGCATTAAATGTGACGTTTCACAGAGAGAGAGAGAGATAGGAAGAGGGACGAAAGTATCTTGTGTTAGTTGTGATGATAGCTTTCCTGAAGGGGATGCCTACCTGTTTGTATTCAGGTCTCGACTAATATTATAAACGCGTTGCCTGCCATTTGACCTTTAACAAGGGAACCAGACCGACTGACTGATGATTTGATGACACGAAAGATTATCCGAAATGTACAGGTTTCTTCATAGTGTTTTCCTTAACCGCCAAGCTGATGGTACGTACGTATGTAAGTACATGAAAGGATACAAAACTGTCAAATGTCTTCAATCGACTCTCACCTTACTATCAAACACATAAGGTCGAATACCAATTGAGGAAAATCGACAGGTTGTGGTAACCTGATGTGTGACTGACTGTACAAATAAGAACATACATTAGATTTGAAAAATTCACGGGCGCAAACTTACTTGGATTCGAACTTAAAACTTGTAGGTATGTATTTTTATACAGGTATGTTCTTATCCATTGAACGACCATCACTCTTTATCATAATATATATTTTTAGTTAATCTTTACCGTTCTGCTACTGTTTATCTTTTGCTTTTTTTCTTTTGTTCAAGCTTAACTTTTTCTAAAATTTTAGATTAATTTCACTCGCCTACCGCAAATTTTTTTAGCTTCAATTTGTTCCGAAGTTAATAAGCGAAATGTTTTTTCTCTTATATTATTAAGTAACAGCTGTATCTATCACTGTTATCGCATCACTAAATACGGTATCGGTCGCGGTGTGTTTCTGAATTTGATACAATTTCATGTTTATTTATTTCATATTATTACATCTTACTTAATGAGAAGTGAGATAACATGTTTTTTTATTCGTGGTTATATTCAAATTAAAGTTATGGCTTAATTACCATGAGAGATTTTGTACCAAGTATGAGCCGTTTATCCAGAGTTGAATGAGAATTCTTTAAAATAAGTTATTTTTATCTACGTTTCATCCTATTGAATCAATATGAAAAAGTATTTAGGGTTTATACAGTCCTGATTTATAGGGACGAAACTTTTAAAAAGATATTCTCAACTAACTCCAAGTTAGCAACCAAGACCCAGTAGACAACAGAATGAAAACGAGTGGGTTTTACAATGAGATCAGAAAGTCGTGTACCTACTTCCAATTGAGTTCTGCTCCCCGACAGACACTTTAAAACAAATTTGTAATTAATGACATAGACATCAAAATAAAGTAACAGAAGTGACAAAACGATGCAAAATAAAGTAGGAGTAAGCTAGCCATTACGCCAAAAATGCTGGTCCGTAGGAAAGCGCTAGGAAAATGTAGACTATAGGGCAAGAAACACTTACAAGGAAGACCACAAACAGCTAAAGTCGCTCAAGAATCGTGGCGTAGACTGAAAGAGGTCTCAAAGACATTATGTGGAGCATATGGCTGAAAAGAAAAAACGATATAATTTTATATCAAGAAATCGCAAGTAAAAAAATGTAAGGAATAAGATTACTAGTGAAAAATAGAACCTGATAAAATGACCTTAGGCTTAGAGTTTTCCAGGTCATCGGCTACAAGTGCGACGAAACCAGCCCAGTAAACGTGTAAGAATAATCATGAACGAATTCAATGGTATTTCACTTGATCTGCCTTTGTAATAGTTTTATTTACGTCAATGCAAATAAAAATGAAACAAAAGGTGGTGTAACAAACAAAGCTGCTATTATTATTCTACTTTACCGTTCATCTCCCTTTTCAGTTTTTCGATGAGTTTTCTGTGATTCAATAAATCAGTTGGACACGAACATCGCGTTAATAAGCCATTGTTACAAATGTTGTAACATGGCTGTTTATAAGCGGTAGCGAGCGAGGAAATATTACCTACGTCAAAAGATAAAATCTCTAAAAAAAGTTTATAAATCCCTTGAAAGAATATAACAATTTTAGTATCTCCTCTTATTTATACACCTATAATCTTGTGACATCAAATTTCTCTGAGTGTTTTGTATACGCAATTGTTACGAAAGTAGTTGTATGACTGCCTATGTGCATCGTATACGCAAGTATACTGCAATGGACAATTGGACATCCTTAGTCGTGGCCGCATAACCACAGCTATTGCCTGTTAGGTTTTGAGTTCACTTCATAATTATATGACAATTCCGCTCCCGCGTCAGCCTATGCCTGAATTTGTATTTGTATTGTAAGCGTGACTGAGTGGAAATCCTTAGGCGTGGCCTCACAACCAACGCTATTAGGCAGTAAGTATTTAATCGCTGCTTAATTGCTTAGGACTAGTTTCATAATGAATCAGTATTCGGTGAAGTTAACTGATATTTTTTAGATTACTGTAATTATGCTTAGTATTGGATACTTATAACAATTATCGGGTGGAGTTGATTGCTTTTGTTTTATTTATTACTTTAGCTAAAGTACTCTCGACGTCAAAAAAATTGCACATCTGCCTAGTTTTCATATTAAAGTGCTCATATCACGGCTCCGTATATTAAACCTTTGACTGCCACATTTCTAGACACAATGAAAAAATATTGTTTGCCGGTCACCAGTGATCCCCATGGCGTTCAAAGAGTAAAAAAGTAAAACATTTTATTACAATATTTTTAACGTAACATTGCCATTATATGCTCGTCTTTTAATCCAGCATTTTCATCAACCATGGAATTTACTTGATTCGTCCAAAAAATTCAAAAGTAAATCAGTTTTTCAGCTCTTTAGAACATTGTATGGGACAAGAACATTGATTTACATTTTTTTTCTTGTGAAAATTATGAAGTTTCCACGGCTAATTAAAAAGCCTGATGAGCACGTTAGTATGAAAACTAACTAGATGGGCGATTTTTTTACTCCAAGTGTATTAGCACAATTTTATTGGCATTAGAAACACAATCGAAAGATGTACACAATCTACGTTTAGATTCAAATATACGAAATTATTTCATTTACGAATACCGAAGCCTAAATTCCGTCGACTGTGGGCATGAATTTGCCTAAGACTTTTCTAATAAAATAATAGTTACATATGAATAACAAACGACAGCATACCTACATCGACCTGATCCCTAAGTAAGTAGTTTAGGCGGGTCACTACCAAATAAAAACCGAAATACCAAATAAAAAGAAAGGCTGTAAACGGACCCGTAAAATTACGATCTTCTTTTCGATCGATTCTTTAAAAGAAAATTTACAATAAGATGCACTTATTGCGTCTACTTCAATGAGCCATATTATTAAGTATCAAATTTCATCCTTATGTAATCCTCGCTGGTAAGTTGGTATAATTTATCAGACAAAGAAACTACACGCTTGTAAACAACAGCGCGTAAAATGTTCCCACAGTGCGGTGAACGAGATAGATTCACCCTCGCCGTGACACACTTTCTACCCAGAAATCGAACCCGGGACTCGAGTTATCTCACCAACAAACCAATTGATCATTGAGGCGAGCCGTAACTCGACCAAAAGTAAAAGTGTCTGAGATCTTTTTATCTGATATTGGGCCTTCCAGTTTTACGTAAGTCGATTCGGCCTTTCCTCTTCAATAGTCAATATTTTTAACACTTTCATGGAAGTATTGTCATAACTATCGTCGTACGGAAGTCTTTCTGTCCGCATCACGACTGTTAACTACGTATCAAGGGGCATTTATTGTGTATTTTTATTTTATTTTTCTCAGTTACGTGTTAATGTTCACGATGCGATGGCGTTTAGGCAGCCACTATTTGTTTGACTCGATAGGTATGCTGTCTACTTGACTATATGGTTAAATTATATCTTTTATTTTAGATCTCGTCTTAATAATCTTATACAATGAACTGTAGAATCCAATGCCAAAAGAACACAGATTACACTATAATACCCTTGATAATTCCACGATTATTATCGTCGTAAGATCCAAAAACCTTATAAAAGGCAAAATATAATTGATTTCCTATTGTCTCTGCTGTCTGGAGCTTACGTACGGAGTGGTTGGTTAGATTTATGTTATCAACGTGAAGTTATTCCTTAAAAACGGATTTAAATAGAAATACTTTTAAATCGATGATATTGAATTGTGAAATCTTCCTTGTTCGATCATGTTATGATATGACTGTCAATAACATATGCTAACACATAATACATTATTATAAATTTAATATATGCTATATAACCTTCGTAACTCGTTTACAGCCGTAATCCGCAGCCGTAGTGTTTATGGCTTAATCTCCGATATAATGAGTTGAAGCGCTTTGAAGAAAAACCGCTTCGGACTCGCTTTCTTTCTCCCCCAATAGATTTGGCGCCTTACAGCGATCTAAATCAATTGGCACCGTTTCCTCATTGGCTAGTGTCAACCTGCAGCAGACAATATCAAATAGATCTTTAGTTTATTGGAAGCCACTTCGATTGTATAAGTCCGTAGACGAGACGAATATTGATTGGTCACACCTGTCTTGTTTTGATTAGTGCTGGAATAAACAAATATGTATTATGCATTAAAGTGTTACGTGGACAACTTGGGTATGAATCAGTCGATGAAACTTCCATCTTCTGCTAGACTTAGGTCCTAAAGTTGCGCTGTAGATCTCTATCCCAAGTTCTTTTTTGTGATAGGTGGCAGACAAGCAGACGGATCATCTGATGGTAAGCGATTGCCGCCGCCCATAGAAACTCACTCAGGTGATCCGTGTCGGCTCGTACACCTACCTACATCATAAAAAAAAAGATAGTAAGTAGATAATATAACAAAAGAACCAGAAGTTGCATGGAACATTAGTAGTTTGGGATATTAATGTTAAAACTTAATTCGTACCTTTGTCGCTTATAAGGGTCCGAGTCAGGGTAGGGTGTCACGGGTTCCTTCCGATGTTTGCACCGGACCTAAGTATTATGGGTCCTTTGGTTCTAAGCTTCTCGTTTTCATAATACAAGGAAAACTCTTAACAAGAGGTTGCAATACAATAAGGCCGATGTAATTTAAATTTATTTTATAGATTTCCTTGCATTATCTACGGTTTTATTATCATTGGAATCATGGTATCTCAGTGAATAAGACCCCCTTATTGTACTGTTTACCGCTGTTAGTTCACTCATGTATTCCATTTTTGTGCAAAAGAGAATAATAATATCTATCTATCTAATGTGCGCGTGCTGAATCATGGTGTAGGTAGGTAAGTGTAATCCGAGCTCCGAAGCGACAGCTTTAGACGCAAATGTAAATCATACGCTAACTGCCGCACTCAGACACGTAACGACATTTAACCTTAATGCTCATTATCTTAATTATGGATAGTCTTTATGTCTATTAAAATAAAGGTCAATATATTTACTTAACGTCGTAAGACTCATAAAGCTTTATACTTTTAAACCCAAATGGAAAAAAACAATTGATTTTCTATTGTGTCTGTCTGCTGTCTGGGCCTTATAACTATTAACTTTTAATTACGTCTCTGTGTTGGCAGAAAGATATGTATGTATAGTAGTATCCACGGCCTTATTATATTAACTTACATAAAAAAATTGTCATACCATTTGATCTCCCAATACCAATTAATTAACAACTATTTAGAACTGAGCGTTCCATCCGATACTTGTAACACCGCTTGCGCATGGTACTCGTAATATTTTGGGCGAGCGCCGAAAAAATTAAACAAAAACCGATTGAAAACGTGACCTAACCCGTGAGATGCAAACTTAATTGATTGTACAAAAACGACCGCAACTCGAACGGACGGCCGGCGATGTTTTTTGACGTCACGCTGCAGCAGGACTTGTGTCCACTAGGGATGTAACGTTACATTCTACATAACTTAGCCCCGCTTTAGCTTTACGACCCGTTTAGCGCAATGGTTTTGAGCGCCGGTTGAGACGTAAGGGTCGCGGGTTCGATTCCCGCACCACACAAATGTTTGTTGATGAAACAGATATTTGTGTTGGGTCTGGGTGTTTGTAGTACCTTCGTTGTTTCTGATTTCCATAGCACAAGGGAAAACCTTAGTTTGAGGCCAGGACAATGTATGTGATGATTGTGATGTTGTCTCAATTTATTATATTATTATTATAACTATTTAGGCTTATTTCTATTTTGTTTCTAACTAGTGTCTTGTTCCTATCTTCGTATCTACCCTGGTAGGTCGACCCAGGTAAGCTCGCTTGGCAGCACGATCTGACTCCATTCCCTCAAAGTGACCAAGCCAGCACAGCCTTGCTGACTTTGTCTCCATCCCTGGACAAATATAAATGTGATGAGTGCGTTTGTTCAGTCTGTTGTCTGATATCTATCACACAAGCACTTAACTCAAGCTACTTGGACCAGTTAGCAGGTCAAACATTTATAAGTAATTTCTCCTTGTTTTCTAGGGAAAAAGTACCACTTGAAGAAATATAGGGATGTACCTATACAAATCTGACAAATTTCTTCAAGTGATTCTCACATTTAATCTGAACACAACTGGTTCAATATTTCCAGATTGTTGTATGTACATACCCAATAAATAATTGTGTTTGTTTAGCATCACTACGATAGATTATATAAACTAAATTTTACCCGATAATTTATCGATTCCCCACATCCCTAGTAAAGAAAAGAAGATATTGCGCTGATTCGCGGTTGGCTAACTTGGTTATCCAAGTTTTAGCAAGAGCGGTACACTAAAAAGTTAATTAGTTAATTCTTTTCGACGATGCATTTTTTCTTGACCTGGAAATTTGTCAATGAGGGTTGACGAAAAGAATAAAATTCATCCAGTGGTCCAATAACGGGACACAAAATATTATTTTCTATTGGGTTTTCTATTGGGTTACAAGACTAATAATCTATACATATAATAAAAATGTAAAAAAGTTGTGTCTGTACATTGAAGATATTATCTCAAAATAACTTAGGACGACCTAAAACACAGTAACAGAACATGAATCAATGATTTTTAAAATTTTTGTCTGTCTGTTTGTCTGTTTGTCTGTTTGTCTGTTTGTCTGTTTGTTCGCGCTAATCTCGGAAACTACTGAACCAATTGAATGAACTTTTTTTATTGTATAGCTGTATATCAGGGCAACTTATAGGATATATTATATTTTGAAGACCAGGCTCCTTGATGTAGAACCACAACAGCCCAGCTAAACTATAAGAGAGGTAGGTCAATGGCACTTTAACAAAAGTGTTCAGATTGATGAGCATTATGATGCCATGAAAAAAATCAAAGATCATGGAACATCTGGTTTGGAACTCTAAGAGCCCAGCTCCACTAACAAATAGGAATGAAATGGAATGGAAAATTGTCAATGTGATGAGCATTTTTGGATGAGATCCTATAAGGAAGGATATTCCGAATTTAAACCCCTAATGAGCGAAAAGGGGGTTCCAAGTTTGTTCATGGGACTACGTGATTCCTTGGCCCAATGTATTCCATTTTTGTGCAAAAGAAAATAATAATATCTATCTATCTAAGTGCGGCAGTAAATGTGTAGTGTAGGTCTTATTATATTAACTTACATTAAAAAAATGTCATACCATTTGATCTCCCAAAAACAATTAATTAACAACTATTTAGAACTGAGCGTTCCATCCGATACTTGTAACACCGCTTGCGCATGGTACTCGTAATATTTTGGGCGAGCGCCGAAAAAATTAAACAAAAACCGATTGAAAACGTGACCTAACCCGTGAGATGCAAACTTAATTGATTGTACAAAAACGACCGCAACTCGAACGGACGGCCGGCGATGTTTTTTGACGTCACGCTGCAGCAGGACTAGTGTCCACTAGGGATGTAACGTTACATTCTACATAACTTTAGCCCCGCTTTAGCTTTACGACCCGTTTAGCGCAATGGTTTGAGCGCCGGTTGAGACGTAAGGGTCGCGGGTTCGATTCCCGCACCAACACAAATGTTTGTTGATGAAACAGATATTTGTGTTGGGTCTGGGTGTTTGTAGTACCTTCGTTGTTTCTGATTTCCATAGCACAAGGGAAAACCTTAGTTTGGGGCCAGGACAATGTATGTGATGTTGTCTCAATTTATTATATTATTATTATAACTATTTAGGCTTATTTCTATTTTGTTTCTAACTAGTGGCTTGTTCCTATCTTCGTATTTACTGCCTAATTTTTTTTCACGAGGAGACGGACGGACAGTGGTAAGTGATTGCCGCCGCCCATAGACACCTGCAACACCAGTAAAGCACTAGTGCGCTGCCAAACTTTAACCCAGCGCAGGCGCTGCTTCACGCCGGTTCTGGCTTATCATTTCTTATCATTCAAGCCGAACGTGTCCCTCCCGCGGTTAATAAATTTGCCAAAGGTCGTGGTTACGATACCATACCTGGACAAATATAAGTGTGATGAGCGCGTTTGTACAGTCTGTTGTCTGATATCCGTCACACAAGCACTTACGCTATTTAGACCAGAAGCAGGTCAAACATTTATGAAAATACGTAATTTCTCCTTGTTTTCTAGGGAAAAAGTATCACTTGAAGTCCTAATATAGGGATGTATCTATACAAATCTGTCAAATTTCTTCAAGTGATTCTCACCTTTAATCTCAAACACAACATTGTTGTATGTACAATACCCAATAAATAATTGTGTTTGTTTAGCATCACTACGATAGATTATATAAACTCAATTTTACCCGATAATTTATCGATTCCCCACATCCCTAGTAAAGAAAAGAAGATATTGCGCTGATTCGCGGTTGGCTAACTTGGTTATCCAAGTTTTAGCAAGAGCGGTACACTAAAAAGTTAATTAGTTAATTCTTTTCGACGATGCATTTTTTCTTGACCTGAAAATTTGTCAATGAGGGTTGACGAAAAGATTAAAATTCATCCAGTGGTCCAATAACGGGACACAAAATATTATTTGCCATGGTTTTCTATTAGGTTACAAGACTAATAAGTGTTTAAAATTGTTTAAGATTTTGGTCTTTGAAGTACCTAATGTTTGAGCTATTTTTATTACGTTTTTTCAAAGACTACCCTTGACCTTAACAATCGACAGCCTTTTAAAAAACTATAACCGAGACCTCAGATAGATCAGCGGCTAAACACCCTTGAGATCGCTCGAGGAGCACGGACTGGCAATTTTCCACGGTATTACTTACTACCACCATGCTCGCAAAGAAAAGAACAAAGTCGGTGGTTACGAACGCGGTTGCGTCAAGCGTCGCGCGTCGAGCGTCGTGATTGCGGCGCGCGCCGCGGCCGCCGTCACGCGCCCGTGGTCGCTGCACGAGCGCGCAGGCGCGGACTCAGGGGGAAAGACCATACTCATTTAGAGATACCCCACACTAGCCTCCGCTTTTTTACCGTGGGAGATCCACGCTTCGGCAATGAATGGGCTGGCTCGACCGGAGTAATTCCGCGGCCTCACAGAAGACCTGCTTGAAGCAGCGCCTGCGCTGTGTCCAATCCAGGGGAAGGGGGGTTAAAAGTTAAGCATCGCACTTGTGACACCACTGGTGAAGTGTCCATGAGCGGCGGCAATCGCTTACCATCAGGTGATCCATCGGCTCGTCTGCCACCTATATCCATAAAAAAAGAAGAGAAAAGTGCTCATAACGTGGACTTAGGGTAAAAGAGCAGAACTGAAATGGACGTGAATCCTTTTACTTTCAAGACTTGGAAGTCATTTCTAGTTACAAGACTAGTAGCGAAAGCATTGTGACCACTGCACATCGCAGTTGCTTCGAAGCACACGTAAATCAATCACGATTGCTACATAAATCAACTTATGAACAAAATACTAACACTCGTACGTAATATACTATTTGGCATTATAAAACAAATAAATCGGTTAGTAAGGTTGACTGCGTTGAATGCGTAGTGGCTCGTGGTTAAGTGTTGGAAGAAGAACAATACCATTACGTAACCTCGACATGATGCATCAAGTAGGTGAGCGACTGTTGAACAAAATCGTAACAAATTACTCTTAAATGCTATGAATTGTTGAGTCAATGCAATGACACTCACGAAGAAGATAAAGACACCACGGTCTCACAGTAGACCGGCGTGAAGCAGCTGTCGAGTGAGTAAGGGGGAAAGGTGGCTAAAGATTGGCAGCACATGCGACTCTACTGGTGTTGCAAATGTCTATGGACGGCGGCAATCGATTAAGCGGTGTTTCGTCTACTCCTCTGCCAACTAAATGTAAAAAAAGCTAAAAAGATCTCATCAAAACTGTCTCAAACCGTTCCCCCAGTTCGGCCCTGCATCGGACTCGCCACAGGCGATAGTTTTCCCACGGTCTCGGCCGGCTCGCTTCGTGGCCAAGTATAGCTCTGCCATTTGCATGCCCCCCTCCCCCTGCCTACCGTATTACACCACCGCGAGCGATGGAACCGGCCGACCTGCCGACACTCCAACATGGACGGGTTGCCGATTCTAACTATAATGGACGGCTGAGCCGAGAGTTGAGGAAATACAGAAGGTAGAAGGTTAAGGAACAAAAAATGTATCGAAAGATGTAACAAATTGTTTAAGATTAATTAAGAAGTGAGGTCTCGCTCTCCATTTTCCTCCATCTAAATCAATAACACTCAACAAATTGAAGAATATCACGAAATACATTTTCTTTATTGTAGAAAATTTTGTTCGTAGAAATCATAAATATGGTTTTACCTATTCGCTAAAATAAACTACACCAGTATGAAGTTTGAAGTATTCTTTTTTCATGTTAGAGACGACACGTCATGAGTAAGCGGGTTACCTGATAAGCAAACACCACCGCCCACAAAAAATCGAGATCAGAGAGGTCGCTTATACGTTGCCGACCTTTCAAGAAGTAGAACTCGCTTCTCTTGAAGGCATTTAAGTCGTAGTCGTCGGGAACTGCGGCCAAACTGTTTCACAAAACTGAGATGTGCGGTAGAAAATTCCGTGAAAAGCGTACAGTACTGCACTGCTATCCAAAGTCACTATAAAAAAATAATCTTCCAACTGATATTCGTAACAATCAGCCACGTATGCACGATATAATATATATTATAGTGCTCGATGGGACACCAGTGTGACACGACCGAAGAGAAATCGGGCTCAGGACTAAAATTTTAACGTGCTTTTCGGAGCACAGGGACCGCCAACTTCCAGACTTCGAGCTGACACTGAGAAAACAGAAAAACTCAGGTACAAATTATTTGCCCTTCTGTTAATCTATGACTTAGATGGTTCAGTTCCTGCGAAACTAGATTTCATCGTGATTTATTGTCTATCAAGACGTTCCTTAGTATTGGACGATCTACAAGGTATTCTTAATTATGTGAAACATGCTTTAACTGTAGGTCTGGGACAAGAGCATTTAGCTTAAAATTAATAAACCGGTGTTATAAAGTTTCATTCAGTACTTAAATAGCTCCGATTGGAATGTGTTTGTTCAATCAATAGTCATTATATTATAATATATATAGTGCTCGATGGGACACCAGTGTGACACGACCGAAGAGAAATCAGGCTCAGGACTAAAATTTTAACGTGCTTTTCGGAGCACAGGGACCGCCAACTTCCAGACTTCGAGCTGACACTGAGAAAACAGAAAAACTCAGGTACAAATTATTTGCCCTTCTGTTAATCTATGACTTAGATGGTTCAGTTCCTGCGAAACTAGATTTCATCGTGATTTATTGTCTATCAAGACGTTCCTTAGTATTGGACGATCTACAAGGTATTCTTAATTATGTGAAACATGCTTTAACTGTAGGTCTGGGACAAGAGCATTTAGCTTAAAATTAATAAACCGGTGTTATAAAGTTTCATTCAGTACTTAAATAGCTCCGATTTGGAATGTGTTTGTTCAATCAATAGTCATTATATTATAATATATACCTATATAATGTATAACTTAATATACCTATGCCGGCAGTGAAGACAAAAGATACTTTGGCTCCATTCCAATAGATACTTAGTTAAGTATATTTTACTTTTGCAATTCTTGTTTACTGTTAATATTATGAGAGAAGATCGTGCGGCAAAAGAGCCTAACTGGGATATCCAAATTGTCGAAGGCCAATTGGCCGTCCAAGGTACCGCTGGAGGGATGAAGTTGAGAAAGATTTCCGTGGACTGGCTTATGACTGGCAGGAGGTAGCGCAGGACCGACCTAGATGGAGGCTCTTATTATCGGAGGTCAGGGCTCACTTTGAGTCGCTGCGCTAGCCTAATTTGTTATTTTACTGTTAAACTTAAGTTTCTATGCTTTCTTTTGTTATGGTACCTACAAAGTATTATTCAAATCAGATGTACTTAATCCTAACTAATATTATAAATGCGAAAGTAACTCTGTCTGTCTGTCTGTTACTCTTTCACGCCACAACTACTGAACGGATTTAAATGAAATTTGGTATACAGATGATCTAGACCCTGAGAAAGAACATAGGCTACTTTTTAGTGAAAAAAGGGGGTTGTAAGGGGTTAAAAGGGGGGTAAAAAGTTACTATTCTACGCGGACGAAGTCGCGGGCGGCCGCTAGTAACAAATAAATCAGTGTAATGCCTTCTTAAAACGAGAATATCATACTCTGAACTAATCCCTCCTCTCATTTGATAACTTATTAACCTGTTCCTAACAATCCGAGGCGATGAGAACATTCCGCAGGATATAATTATGCTTCTGCCAGAGAAGCACCTACGCCGAATTACTATAATTTAAGAATGACCCACTGTCACAGCAAAGAAAGGATCAGTAACATTTGTCTACGTATACCTTCTTCTTACATATACCTACACTTCGGTTATTTTCATCTTAAATAGTACTGAACGAAAAGGCTCGCAGCAGACGGTAGAGGTTTTAATTCATTAATAGTTGATTAACTATGACACCAATAGCAATACTTAGCTACGAGTTTTTAATCCGAGTATAACAGTTACTTAGATACCCTCAAATCTACAGCCAAACCAGTTTGAACGACTTGAATCTAATGAGATTCATTCATTATTATGAATTATAGTATGAAGTATAAGTATGAAGTGCGAGTATCGTCTTATAATTATTTCACAATTTCTTCAGCGACCCATTCCTTGGAGCTGACGCGTAGACTGGACTTGAACTGTGTGACTCACAAGAAAGAAACATGGAGATAGCATATTTAATAAGACTTAGGAGTGTAATTATCAGAAAACCACATCATTATGGACCTCATCGTCACTTTCCATCAGGTACGATTGTGGTCTCTTATACTTACGTATAATAAAAGAGTAGACCTATACTCTGATTTTTAATCATGTGGAGTAAACTGACGAATGTCATTGTGTCATTCCCATACATTATCACTCAATTTAACAGATGCAAAATGTCAAAATGTATGGAAACTTGTCATTTGCATCTGTCAGTCTCCACATGTTTAAAAATCAGAGCATAGCATAAGCATTTGCTGCCAAAGATATTGATTGATATCACAATTGCAAGCCGTGGCAGCCTGTAACTGAATCTGCACTTTAGTTTTAATCTCGAGTAATACACTATGTTTTATTTAGGTGTAAGATTTGTTGGCTGTCCTATAAATAAATATCTTTGTTTGCTGCCCAGGGAGGTTCTCTTGCTGTCATTTATTACACTGTAACATTCTGGCTGACGGTCGTGAGCTCGTAGGAAATTAAATTAGTGGGGAGTTCTATAATCACCAGTGTTTAATTACCCTTTTCGAAATAATCACTGACTTCTGACAGTCTGCATTGAATATGATGGATATTTGAATGATCGTGCAACTGATTGCTTTTTTATAAACACCATACATTAAACAATACCACTGGGCAACCAATGACATGAACAGATAATGACAGGTCATAGATGAGGTAAAGATTGGAAGGGGACTACGGTGCGGCGACCTCCTCGTGTGGCCTCCCCGGTAGTATTTTCTTTCTGTTTGGAACTGCTACCGGAGGGGTCCTGGTGTCCCTGGGCAACGGCGGGTAGCAAATTGGCTTATCGCCATATTGCTACCCGACGGCTGACAGCTGCACTTTGAGGCCCAGCTCTGTCTGGGCCGGGCCCTGTCCGGCGCCCTGTGAGGATCTCCTCCACTTTGGGCGCACCTTGACGTGGGCCCCACCGAGTGGGGCGCCTTCGGCGCCACCCCCCACATCTTTTGTGGGGGTCTTTAGTTGCTGGTCTGCGCTGCGTCCCACAGCCAGTGGGATGCGGCAAAGGCCGGCTAACCCCACCTCTCCGCCCAGCGACCGACTGCGCAATCCAGCGTAGCCGGCCGTGGGGCTGTCTGGTGGGGCAGTTTTTTTGGAAGCCTGCAGGCACTCTCCCCCACCTTGCCCTGCAGCCAGCAGGGTGTGGGTTTGTGGAGAGTTCTGCAGGAGCCCATGCCCGCGACGCCCGTATCGCAATCCAGCGATGCGGGCGCCGCCCGGTTGGGGCTTTGTCGGAGGGCAGTGGGAGCTGCTCTGGGGGCTTTAAGCCCCGGGAGTCGGAAAGAGGCCGTACTGGCGTGCCTTGCTGTCCATGGGTGGGTCTGCGGTGATGAGGTTCGTCCTATTTCCCGCTTTCCTACCCCGAGCCTGGATTTGCCGGGAAAAGTCGCAGAGTGTTTAGTGGGTATGCCCTTGAACGGCCTCTGATTAGCAGAGGCCCAATCCAGGGGAGAGCCCCACACTACCTGGTCGTCTCCCAGCGGCCGGGTGTGCATAAGGCGGCATTCACTCTGCGTGAACAAAAAAAAAAAAAAGGTTAAGATCTGAAGTGATGGGGGTATTTGATTGAATATCTTTACGTCGAACGTATTTACTAAGTATACATTCATCGCCCAGTTTCCGTCAGTAACGGACTTAACCGATACTCCTCCAATTTGTCTGAAATGAAAAGTTACCGACAAAAACATAAAGTTACATCAGTAATATATTAATTTAACATCTGTTTTTATACCACCTTCCTAAACATACTTACTTAGGTAAATACTTTAATGGCGCGTTGAAGTCTTTCCTTAGGAGAAATTTACAAAGGCATGTAGGTAGAACTTATAATTTCACTAAACAATATTCCAGTACAAGATAATTATATTTTATAACATTTGATATTTATTTAAAATATTGAATTGTCGCATTGCATTATTGTAATATCACCTCTTTATGAATGTTGTTGGATATTTAACATGATACTACACTCTTTAAATCTCTCTACACTCCTTCAGTAGAGAGATTTAAAGACTGTAGTATATCTAGAAAGGTAATAGCTTTTTGACGTAACCAAAAATAACACACTGTACAAGTGTACATGTAGGAAGGGACGAAAAAACTAAAGCAGGGATGTAATGGGATGGGATGGGGGAATGCTCAAAGCAAGACATTGAAATTGAATTGATGAAAATCATATTCCCAGGGGAAAATCGACGAAAGTAAATTATTTTGAGC
The DNA here is from genome assembly GCA_014851415.1 of Cnaphalocrocis medinalis. Lineage (NCBI taxonomy): Eukaryota > Metazoa > Arthropoda > Insecta > Lepidoptera > Crambidae > Cnaphalocrocis > Cnaphalocrocis medinalis. Next base: position 4,946,720 of record CM026289.1, on the reverse strand, counting down.
ATATGTATTTTAATAAATTTTGTATTTAACTGGCTGAGGGCTGCTTCTGAAAATGTGAATAGTCATTAATACACTATTTATTTTTCTCCTGTAACCACATGATGCAATAAAGAATTATGACTAAGACTATTTATTTTTCTCATTAAACCGCGGGGCATAACTAAGTATACAACCAAAGCCAAAATGGAGAGTTGACAACAACAAAATGGAGAGCGACATAGTACCAAAAGGCCTATCCTAACAGCTCAGCCACTAGTCCAATAAGAAAACCGTCCATTCAAAGCGCCGATTCGCGCAGATAATAAAAAGGCACATAAACAAAAAGAAGCTTCATCGCGTAGCTGTTGTTCGTGATTTTATTGAGAAAAGCGATCGCCTCTCGTTCCCACGGCGGGCTTCCGGCCGCGGCGAATTTTGACAGATCTGAATTACTTCGGCGACGGTACCGACGGCAAGAGACAAATTAACTGCTGATAGATTAAAAGGGTACCAACGACGTTGTATTGACGTTTGGTAGTTAAGTATTTTGTTGAACGTGAGATCAATGAATCATTCAGAAAATCTAATTGATGTATCAAGTTTTCAATATGATTTATATTTGTCCTCTTTTACGTTTCCATTGTCTCTTTAACGGGACACCTACCACGTATCCCATACCACATGTACCATGATTCAGTTGGTCGGGTTCCACTGTTCAAGGGTTCCAAAGGTAGACGGTAGTCGATTAATGACTCTTTAGATCTTAAATCTTCGTCTAAACGAACCTCGGGCTCCGAAACGACAGCTTTGCAACCAGAAATTACTCGCCGAGACAAGTTGATAGTTTTAGTGTGGTTTTAGTGTTTAGATTATAATAATAAAAAAGTATTAAAACCTATAACTTTCTCAAAGAATGTCAAAGACGTCATTACTATTCAAGTTCACCTCTCATATCGGTGTTAAAACAAAAGCGTACTTCTTTTGTCACCCTATTAGTCACACGCGCGTGTTCATTGTTCCCACACTTATACAGAATAACCTTAGCTTAGTTTTAGTTATCAGAACTCTCAATGAATGTTCCCAGGACGATAAGATTCCCCGAGGTGTTGTGTACCTACGTTTCTCGCAGTCTTTGGAACAGATAAGATGTTTGATCAGTCAAATTACTTAAACGCTTAGAAATGATATCGTACGAGTAACCAACTGAAAACTTTCGAGTTTTTATACGATAAAGAAAGCGTAACATGGGATAAATAATTTCGTATTTTTGCATGTTTAGTACAGACTATGCTTTCATAACACAACATAACGGTTTTAAAAGAAAAGCGAGTAAAAGGACCAAAATTACTAATTGTGTTATCAACCACCTCATAAAAGAACTATTTCACAGCATGCATTTGTGTATGTAATTGATGGCAGACGAGGAAACGGATCACCTGGTTGATGGTAAGTGATTGACGCCGCCCATGGACACCCGCAACACCTGTGAGGTCACAAGCCCGCTGCCAACCTTTAAATACCTCTTTCCCCCGGAATGGTGTACCGTCATGGTTTTTAAAAGGCTTTGGTATCTAGTCTCCATAAGTACTCCGGTCGCAGCCGGCCTTTTCATGCCGAAGCAGAGCCCATGTTGAACATATTATGAATTGAAATAACATTAAGATGACATCAGACCGGGACGAATGGGAGATGAACCTACTTCGCCTGGCGATAAAGGACCAAGATCCACCTATGATGATGATGTCATCACAATATATGCTTGAAACTGACCATATCAAATCCGATAAAAAAGTCTGGTATTTGACGTAACATAAATATGTTTATTTGCTGTCCCTCCCCTGGGTAGAATGACCGTGGATTAGTTGCGCGGGCGCCGCAGACTAGTTTTGTAAACTATCCGCCTTCGTTTTATTGACTATCTACTATCGCCAGACACTTTGTTTTTTCGCGAGAAGCCAACATAGCCGAGTACCGTTATCTGGTGAGTGATTAAAAGCAGTAGCTCAAGTTTGCGGAAACGAGAAATCGAAGGACTAGCGCGAACGTTAACGTGCACGTTACGATTACGTTAGTGCCCACGTTTTGTTACGATACAATACGACGACAAAACCTCAGTCGTCATATCGTATCGTAACATTTCCTTAAAAAAATTACTTATTGGATACGATAGTTGATCAATCTGCGGACGGACGCGACGCTCACGTTCAGATACTACTTTCTGGCTTATACCTGTGCTTATACTTACATACGATTGAAGGAGCTTTTAAATTTTTCATACAAATTGTTTACGATACGTATACGCTACGATTTTTTTTTCAAAGTTCATGCCAGACTCTCAGTTCTGAAAGTTTAATTCTGAAAAAGGTTAAATGACATCTCCGTATCCCAGACCTCATAGCTACAAAATGAAAAGTTTCCTTCAAATCTATTTAGTACAGAAATTAGCACGTATTGACTTACATAATGTTTTGTTACATTTTATTATTCTTTTAACATAAAATACAAACAAAAAAAAATCGCCACAAACGACAAAACCGCTTTATTCTATTGTCTGTTGTTATTGTTTCATTTGCTGCGAATAGAGTCCAATGGAGACTTTTAGGGAAGGCCTTTGCCCAGCAGTGAGACAATATAGGCTAAAAAAAAAATGTTATTTAAATAACTAAATTCTCATTTGTAGACTTTTTGCAGTTATCTTCATCTTTTAGTTCACACCAGTCACATTATCACACCTTCAACTCCAAGTTACTGTTATCCGTTTGCTCCTATAGTCAGGATATTGTGAACAAGTACAATCGCTTTATAGGCCCCTTTGAAATCATTTTATGGCCGTGTTTAAGCAATACAAGTATTAGAAATGGCTTGTTATTGTTTACGCCCATCTAAAGATGTTACTTGGATTATCGTTTTATGGCTGTTAAAGATCGGATGACGGCCTTTTTTATGTTTATATTGTTTATGTTTTATACTTACTTTTACAGGTTTAGTAGTAGTTATTGTTTTTATAAACGATTTGGTCATCGTTGTAAATATAAAAACGCTATGACAATATTATAATTTCTTTGTTTTTAGTACTGTGTTCTTAATCTATACTATTTGTAGAATTCTATAGAAAACCCAAAGGCTTGTATTTTCACCGAAAAACAAAGCACTAGCGCGAACTAATCGACACCTAGCGCCATCTATTAGTTGAATGTGAAACTATGTCCCGAAACGAAAGGAGGGCGGGCCAATTTTAGTTATAGCACATACGCTGTCATGCCGTATTTCTTGAGGCCGTGGTATTACTCCGGTCGAGCCAGTCCATTCATGCCAAAGCGTGTCTCTCCCACGGTAAAGTGGAATATTGTAAATAATTATAACTAATAAATTTTGTCTACCAGCCTGAAGATGTTAAACAGTTATTTTCACCTTTGCAACTAATTACTGTAATAAATTGATTGAATCAGGTAATAAAATTTAAATTTAAAAATTCGACCGGAAAATATACTCTCGTAAATTTAGTCGCTAGTTTTATGCTTAAGTCTCTACAAGGAATATGTTTTTAATGTCTTCTGCACCGTATGAACCATATAAATTTACGCATACTTACTATTATACACTACTATTCTCCATTTTCTCGTAACACAAGACTATGAATGTGTTTTTTTAATGTGATAGGTAGTAAGCTATTACCACCGCCCATGGACCTGCAACACCAGTAGTGTCACAATGCGCTGCTTACCTTTTAACCCCTATTCTCCTGGATTGGGCCTCCGGTACCCTCACTCACGCAGTGAAACCCAGCGCATGCATCGCTTCACTGAATTGATTGTATAAAATCTCTAAATTCGACTTCAATGTCGAGTGCTAGAGAAATGTCCCCCATCAATAATACTTAGGTCGTTCCTGCTACGGAATAGGAAAATCAGAATAACGTTCCATTTCAAGCAGAGCGGAAGAGCAAGTGTGGTTAAGTCGCCGGCGCCAACTTGTTCCAAACTATCTATCAATGCCTATGAGGTCACGTAACCAAAATAGCTGGCTACACAAATGGGCGCACATGCTACTCCGTCGGCGCGTGTGAACAGGCGACGAGGGTTTTCCCACGCGTGCCACAGATAAGCACGTCCACGCCCACGCCCACGCGTGGCTTCGGATGGCCTTAGCTGGTGATAATGAAGCAATTACGCACTGCTAATGTAACATATGCCATTGATAATGGCAGTGTACTTGAACTTGGCAAGTTCTCTTTTTTATCCCTAGTGGCACTAACTTCGTTTCGGGAGATTAGTTCTGCTCTTTACCAAAAAAAACTGATGCTGATGCAGAAAAATGGACCCAACCACAATTGTAAGTAATAAGTGATCGGCAGAACACTTCCGAAATTTAGAAATTCCAACGAGGCGTATCCACATGAATATAATGTTAGAGGTCGTTGACCCTTAATTACCACCTAGTCGATCACTGGTTACGTTACGAGTGAGTTGTAGGTGCATCTGCAGCACTTTCAATCTCATGAACTGGATGTAAAATAACCAAAATCGACAAAAGCGCTACTGTGGCGCTACTACCCGTATGTTATCTCACAAATGTGCGATACCGGCACAGAATACTTAATAGTACAAGTACAGAATGCCCACTTCTAAAAACCGTTTATAGAAAAATAAAGGCTCAGGCTACCATAACATAAAGTTGAAATTCCGGCCGCCCAGCGTTCAACACCTACAATTATTCATACCTAGAAGTGCGTTCTCTTTCTATCGCACGCAACTGTCGCGCATGCGTCGCCGCTCGCTCGTGATTTTCTACTGACTGGCCCCTCCGGAGGGGACGCCGCATGTACTTGCAAGTTTGATACTACACGCGGAGTGGGACAGGCCTGATACCGGGCACAAAACGCTTTCTTACAACTTCACACAGAACTCAAAATATGTGGTAGAAATAGAACTCGGCCAGATCTAAGTCCACTTATCTCAGAGCGGAAAAATAAAAGTGCAGGTGCCAGTATTTCTTACCAGTTTGAATTAACTAAGCTGATTGCGATGTAAATTTTCCATTAATTAATTCTATAATCTCATAACAGCCACGTACCTGCGAGGCGTTAGTATTATTGGATTTAATATTGAACGGATTCCATCCAAGATTATCATGTCTACGTAAATTGGATCAGTATTTATAAGAACGTTAAGTTTGTTAAATTGAGTTATTAACTTGCTTGAACCTACCTACCTACCTCAATAGAGAACCTAATGAAGTAAGTAACACCTGAACTATCTGCTCGTCTGGCCCCTACCTAAAAAAAAGTTTTAAATTAAATGACATAAAAGGCTAAAATTAAAACCTCCACATACACATAGGCTGCAACTGACATTAGCACTGAGCAAGTAATCACTACGTGGACATTAGGTGCATTTTATTAGACAAGTACAATAGTACTTGTCTAATAAAATGCACCTAATGTAGTTTCTTTGCTAATACCTTCCTCTATCTTCTTTGGCTAATAGCCAATATTGATGGTCCATCTAATGAATCTAATAAAACCAGTTAAAAGTATTGACAATCATAATAAGTAGTAGAAAATGTTTAAAAATTATGAGCAGATATCCTATGGTTCAGCCACAGAGTAGAAAGAATAATAAATAAATTAAACACTAAAGAATTACACAATCAATGATAAACGTCGCAATAAACCTGGCAGTTTTACCTCAAAAATATGTGAGACGCCATTTAGCTTATAAAAAAAATACTTTTGACATTTTATATTTCCTCTAATTTTTTTCTAGCCTTGAAACTAATATAGGTCTATACCAAGAAGTCCTTAAATAAAATAGACATTCTATAAACATCTTCTCTTCGTACGTGGTCGTACCAGTCGTAGTCGGCACAAAAAGGTTATGCCATAGCATGCAAGTAGCGAGTAGGTACCTATTCGTAGACAACTGTAGACGGACTGGTTATTAATGTGACACATAAATACATTTTCTCTTATTTCCGGGTTCTTAAACATAGATAAGGGTTTTACTGTGAGTCACTAAACACAGTTCCGGCTGGTTATCACCAAGTTCCGCTTCTATTAAGACAGTTCGGCTTTTCCGCAAGTACTAAAACAGTGACGTAGCTTAACAATCAAAACATCGGAACTACCTACTTAAATTATACCGAGAAAAAGGTGACCCCAACTTAGAATCGTATTGCGCGGGAGTGTGGTCATCGCGCGTTGGCTCGTGCGCATGCGTCATGCATAATTAGCGTTATTATAGTCTCGAACGTGTTTCTCTGGTAGTTAGATGGTTGAACCGCAAACATACGTAAGAGTAAATTTTATAGAATTGTTGGCAAGCATTCAATTCGCATTATTGTGCTTTTTCGAGGTGGGATTAAAATAATAACCACGAGAGAAACACACATACAGTTTATCATAGTTATCAAGCTTACAGACGAAGACTTAACTACAGAGTGTTACAGAGATTACAGAAATGTTTATTAAAATCAGCATTAGTTGAACATGAAATTAATGTTACATTTTATAAGTACCTATTTTTAATGACGCGATTAAGTAATTCTTAAAATATCATTTCTGCTACTGACTTTATGCCTATTTAAATTCAGTTCAGAGTATGATTCCTACTCAATTCTTTACTTTCTTTATTTTATTATTTTTATTATTTAATTATTTTAACATCTGATATGATTAAAGCAGCTAGAATCAGTAGTGAAAGGATTTTTATGAAAAGAGTTTGGAATACTTTAGAATATTCATTTTCATACATACACCATACATCACGTTTCTACCTTCAGTTAGTCATATTTACGCGATTCATATGGAAAAAAACGTGATTAAATACATAAATTAATTAATTGCAGTATTCATGCATTTTTAATAAAAACGAGTTATGTGGTTTTTAAAGTCGGTCTTCAAAGTTTATGACGTTTCTGAGATGATAGCCGGTGGATAGTCACCGGCGTCACAAATGACGCTCTGCTTAATTGTTTTCTTGAGAAATGTCGGTGATGACGGGTTTATTCGCTTCTTTATAGATTTTATTTCTTCATAAAATAAATAGAAAGATCAAAGGTATAGGGGTGCCCCCGTAACAAATAAATCTGGATATTGATTGTCTGACTCTTTAGACTATTTAGTAAAGATTTAGTTTGTTCACTCCATCATTTAGCCAATGAAGAGGTCCTTATTTACAGTATAGGGAGACAGACAGTAAACGTTCGTAAGACCCTTACCTCATACTCAATATACTGAGAACTTACGCATTTCTCAAATTACCTACTTAGTATTCAAATGTAGGTGTATCAAAAGGTGAACGACCTACAAATGATGACATCGCCAATCTTTTTCTTAAGAGTCTTAAATACATATTATAAGTTCTTTATTATCTTGAAATGCTCACAATTATCGCACTAGTGCGTACCTACTAAGTAGTACGCTATGATTCACAATAAAAGAAACGCATTTTGTGTCAGACACATTACGCAACTTGCTTTGATACATTGCATATAGGACACAAATACCTACGTAATTATGCGTCATTTATTGTAATAATAACTATGGCTACTATTTTTACTATGTTATGTCAACTATGTTATAAATGCTATAGTATCCCTGCCTGCTTCTTACACTTATGAGTAAACTACTAAACTGATTTTAGCTCTTTGGTATTAAACAGACGATGGGAAGTACAAGAGCAAATTTATTGAAAAAAAAAATTGCCTAATTTTGTTTGCTACAATTTGGGTAAGAACATTTGCATACAGTTCTTAGACACTTATCTTCTGTCGCTGAGTCTAAGGCAGTGTTTCCCAAACTTTGTTATGCCATGGCCCGGCAATTTTTACACTAACCCTTCGTGACCCACTTTAGTACTTTCAAACTCAAGCTCAAGTAATAATATTTTGGCATTTAATCACTATTTTGTTAGTGTGAAGTATACAGCTGTTATTTTTTAATAACGAATCCAAGTTAGGTATTACTTATGTTTTTAAAATAAGGCGAAAATGTCGCGACCCGGTTATTTCATTTTGGTGCTCGGCACCGAGTCGCGACTCGGCTATTGGGAAACGCTGGTCTAAGGCGTAAGCACCTACTCTACACACTATGAACATTATGAACTCTCCACACCAGAAAAGCAAAATACTTAAAAAGTTAGTTGGTTCTTTGTTATTCTTTACTCAAGTATTCAAGTAGGTATTGTAATAGTAAGTATTACTTTTATGTACCTACTTGTATTCATAATCTAGAATGCCGTAGTGTTGTTTCTGCTTAACCAAATTAATTGTTGAGACATCCTGTTCATCTTATGATGACGTCTGACTGTGATTTTTCTTATAAGAAAATTAAAACGATGACGAGAACGTTTTGCTCATAAGAGTAAAATGATGTATCATCTTTGGGTATTAGATATCTAAGCTGTAGGGGGTAACCCACCTTTTCTTAAGAGGGAAGCCCCTTTTAATAAGAAAAGAGGGGGCTCCCCTTCAACCTGAAGGTTTCTTAGCTGTAGGGGGTAACCCACCTTTATTTAAGAGAGGAAAGCCCACTCTAATAAGAAAAGGACCGGTTCCCCTTCAATCTGAGGATTTAAGATTCTAAATCATCATCACTAATTTTAACGATACTTAATAATGATGAAATTGGATCGAATGGTGGAATAAATTAGCCAAATCTGAAGTTTAGATTTTTTTTCCGATCCGAACTAGTGACTTCGCTTCGGGACCGTAATTCAGATATGAACCAATAGATGGCGCTGTGTCAAATTACATCGCGCAAGCGTTTCGTGTTTTCGGTTTACCTATAAGCCTTGTCGTTGTCTATTGAAGTTATCTCTTTATAAATAGTGTAAAAGATAGTAGGAAGCTAGTAGGATATGTTGTTGTTTGTATGCTACAACTAGAATGCGTTACATAATTCTAATCGGAACGCTCTCGGCGCATGATTCATCATTGTTATTCTACGCCTTGTATCTCCGTGAGAGGTAATCGTCGTGACGTCACTCACCTGGTGACGGTTGTTGTTGCGGTGACGCCGCCAGTTGATTACGTTTCGCGAGAATGTGTTGATGACGCAATTGATGACGGTTTTTACCGGTTTTTTGTTTTGCTTTTTTAATCGTAACTGGGTTGCGGGGATTGGGGAAATTCTATTTGACCTTCGTTTAATTGGCGGATTGAAGATGGCGTATTTTCTTATTTGATTGGTCATAAGTGGGCTAGTGGCGTCGCATAGCAATTGCTACGATTGAGAATCAGGTACTTATATTCAACGTTCTCTATGGTATCGGTTTGAAGTCACGGGTTGGACAATTTGTAGTTAACTAACCAGGTGACTTATAACGAAAGTGCCCCGTAACGAATTAGAATAGTATTATGTTACCTTCGAACGAAAGAGAAGCATAGCGCGTGTGAAAGGAAGGGGAACACCGATTCTGTCGAAGCGTCCACGACGGTTCGTTTTAGGCCCTCTGATTTTTTAGTGTCAGTCAGTCTCTGAAAATTTGCCTTTTCTACTACGCTGGGGTTAAGTTTATTATATTTTATTTTTCAAAAAATTCCAACTATCTACTATGTAATTAGATCATCTTTATCATTAATATTTCACAACATTACGTACTAATACCTACTGTGATTTACGATAGTGATGAATGAATCAGTAAAATATCTACAAGAGTTTGACTAAAGTCTAGACTCTCTAGTTTATAATAAAAGTCACGACTTTATTTGATTGATTAATTGTGGATTCCTATTTACCCTTCCCTAATAAATTATAATTAATATAGGTAAAAGCATATTCAAAAATAGCAAAAAAAGTAAGACAGTAGTTACACCATGAAGTTCGCAAGATGCGTGGTTGCAAAATGGATTACCTAGAAACTTTTCAAAAGGTTTCCAAGGTAAATAAACGCTATTTCTTAAGTAATTTAAAAAAATGCCATTATTTTAAATCGAAGACCGAGAAATGTTTCTTTCGCGCATTATACAAATTGACAAAAGTACTAATTAAATTAATAATTTATAATTATTCACATATAACATCTCATTACATTGACCTGACTCCGTACTAAGTAGCTTAATCACTTGTGTTACAGTATTTAACAAACCTAACAATAACGTAAAATTGTTAAAAAAAACGCTAACGTAATAACAACGGGGTATGTTATAAATTTCTATTTAAGACAAAACAAAATAATTAATTGAAACCTACTATTGTGAGAGTAAATTACTCTGAAATGTTTCAAAGCATTGCGCTTGCGACATACCATTCCTTCCAAAACAGGCATTTTACTTCTCAAACGTCCCAAAACGAGGTACAAGCGACAAAAGAAAACCCTCGGCGCTACCTGCCCAAAAATGTCCGGTCGTTCGTGTCCCATTTTCGACCGTGCCATTTATTATGGCCCGGTTTTTGTGGCAGCCTTTTGTCTATGTCGGTTTATCTTCAGTCCACCGCCAAAGTCGAGGTCGGGTAGCGGTCGAGAGATAACAGGGGTTCGGCTCTCATTATTTTAGTAAGCGGTTTTGCATTGCGTTCCCTTTTAGGGACACCGACGAGGTTTTTTGGAACATGAAGGTTGGACATTATGCCGCTTTTTAGGGTAAGACTTGTCTTTGGATTGGCAGACAAATGCCATCAAAATCTGTGGTGCCTATTGTAGTTAATGTCGATAGACATTAAACAATGATATCGATAGCAACATTAATTAAATTCTTATAACATCACATTCCGAATCACTCGCACTAGTGACTCTACTGGTTTGCAGGTGTCTATGGGCTGCAGCAATCGCTTACCATCAGGTGATCCGTCTGCTCGTTTGCCACCTATCACATAAAAAAATTAAAAAATCCGTCCCAAGTAGCTTAAGCACTTCATCATCAGCAACCCACACTCGTCCACTGCTGGACATAGGTCTCCCCTAATGCACGCCATCGCTCCCGATTTTCGGCCACTTCAGCCTTTGAATATCATCATCTCATCTTAGCTTAAGCACTTATCTTACGGATATCAGGCAACAGAGGAATCACAAAATGAATACTTAAATACATATTTAAGTAAGTACACCTAGACGCAAAAAAACGCAAGTTTGCGTCACATTGATTAACGCATTAGTTGTGCTACGAACATTGCTACGAATTTACCTGTTTACTACAGTATAGATAATAATGAACGAATAACCTACCTAGTCAATTATGATCTAACCTACAGTCAGTCAGCCAAGGTATTCAATTATTGAACCTTATTGCATAAGACATAAGAGTCAACCGACAGTAAGCAGTTAAATGAACAACCCATTACAGATACAAGTCGTTATATTGCTTTGAACAATAAAAAATGAAGTTTGGCAAACAAATATTATCTACAAACGATTATGCATAAGTTACTTAAATGTTATTTTCAAAGAAATTGTGAAAAAAAGCCAAATGTAGCGGAAAGTGAAAATAAATGACGGTTACAATCGGCGGCTCCTTTCAAGTATTCTTACGCTAATGGCCAGGGCTTCACAAAAACAGTTTCGGCAAAATTATGAAGTGTTGTAAAATATAACTGTAAGCCACGTGCTGTTTGAGTTTCGGTACTTTACGTCGGTACAAGTCCAATAAAAACATTACTGCGGTCCTTGCATTTATTTACAATCATTCAATTGTTTTATGGTTATTTTAAAAGTGCGTTTGGTTTGGAAAGGGTCAGTCTGTAAATAATCACCATCAATCGACAAAATTAACTGAGTTAATTAATAAACTATTGAATGTAATAGTTTGAATTTGTCCTATACGTGACTGTACAAACAAGTTTGTAGCAAACAAACAAAGGTCATACCTTGAACAATACGATCGAAATGCTGCTCTACCCACTCGAAAATTCTTTCCCAAAAAACGTCCGCCCAATCACGAAATATTACGAATTCCATCAAAAAACCATGGTTATATGTCATAGAAAAAACGCAGTCCCAGGAACTTTACGCATGCTCGAAACTCGATCGTGCGCACACGTGCTCACGCGTTATGAATGGCAGGGCGAGGGCGCAGGGCGCGGGCGCGGGGCGCGGGGGGCGTGCGCCGGCGCGGGGATCGAAGGCTTTTTTCAGGCAGTGTGTTGCGGTGCGCGGAGCGAGACGCGCGTGCGGTCAGTGTACAAGTTACTAAGTTAAAGTTCGTGTTGAGTTAAACTTCGAGGTAAGTGGACGGTGCACTTTTGTTTTCGTTTGTTTTGGTTCGCGTTTGTAATGCGCTGGTTCAGTGTCTGAGTTATGTTTTCGTGTTTGTACGTGTTTAATTACTTTATTAAAGAGTAATGTTTAAAAACATTGTAAATTATAATATTTCAGTCTTACCTACGAGTTCAAATGAAAACCTATTTTGATTTTGGAGTTTAAAATTATGATGTGCTCAGTTATTTTAGATATAATTACGTATCTGCTCAAAATTATTTCATGAAAGGAACCTGATATTAGGGGCCTTACAGATAGATCTTTTATGACACGTTAACAAAATATAAATTTATTTAGTATCAAAAACATTATAACAATAAGTCGATACTTTTAATTTCTTAAGTAACCAGTCCGTTTCTTTCAACAGAAATACAAAATGTCGGCGGACCCAGCGCCTTTGTCAAAAACGGCAAAGTACAAAAAAATCACAAAACCACTTTTGGAACGAAAGCGGCGCGCGCGCATCAACCGGTGCCTGGACGAACTGAAGGACCTCATGGTCGGCGCTTTGGAGGTGAGTTCAACAAAAACTTCCTTTTTATCAAGTGTCTAAAATCTTAAGTCATTAGCGCATCTCGTCCATTCTCACAACATAGACTCTAATTGAACGAGAAAAAATATAGCCTTCTTTTAGTGATCATCAAAACGCAATCCATCATTCATTCACACGCTATTTATTTTTATCGCGGACCGGTCGTCCTTCTGTTTACTGCACGGCTCATATCTGCCTGCGGCCAAACTGGAATTCAAAAGTAGAAGTTCCAATAATAAACAGTTGGTACCTACGCTACGGGTCTATATCCCTGCGCTGAACAGTTATATTAATGTGACGACCGCCTACCAGTATCGTGAGAAACACTGTTTGCACCTGCTCAATTGTTTTTGTCCTTTTGTCCACAGATCGATGACGACAACTTAAGCAAGTTGGAGAAGGCCGATATTCTTGAGTTAACCGTTAATCATCTCACCAAGCTACACAGCCCGAAAGATCCGGTTTTGGAAGCGAAGAAATTTCAAGCTGGATTCGGACAATGCGCCGCGGAGGCGTGCCAGTTTATCATGTCGGTTCCTGACTTGGACTCGAAAGTGAGCCAGAGCCTGATCAGTCACTTATCGAGATTGATCACCGCTCAACCGCTCACCATTCAAGTGCCAGAGAGGCCACCGTTCTCGCCACCCACATCCCCTTCCTCAGTCGTCTCCGACAGACAGCATTATTACAGCGATCACGAGCGATCCTCCTCCGATGCCGAAGACTCGGTTTATTCTGGAGATAGCGCTTCGAAGCAATGGGCCTATTCTCGATCTAATCCAAGGGTTATCCACAAACCAGCGCAACCAATGACTGGTTTGCTCACAACTGTTGATAAAATGTCCCCTCCTCTTCACATGCCAGAACACATGAACGGACCCAGCGCTCATAGAGCCGGCGCGTACTTCAACAGGGTCCCAGCCGAAGCCAAGGATGTTATACTTCAAAAGATCCGACAACACATAATGGATAAACGTGGCAACGAAACGGTTAACAGTGGAGGTAAACACGAATGCCGTATCGCCCACGGAACCGAAATATTTGTACAAAGACGAAGTATGCAGAAGCGATCTTGTGTATCAGTATTCGCCAGCCAACGTGCCGAGCAACGACACTTTGGACCTGAGGAAATTCAGGTCGCCGTCGAAACCTGTGGAGGGCACATCGCCAAAAAAGCCAGCGCACCAGACCTCGAGCCAATTAGCCACGACGCCTCCGCCGGAGAGCAAAGTTGAGGCCAGTCTTCCGGAACACTGCGAATCGCCGATGGATTACAGCAACCTACCACCAAAAAAGAAAAGGAAATTAATCGAGTACCAGGAGTACAAAAAACAAGAAGAGGCGAAGCGGCAGCTCGAAGCTTTTTACGCAGCGAAAAAAGAGCGCGTCGACGGACCACCGGCCGACGAGGACAGCAAGTGGCGCCCCTGGTGACCGGTGACTGCGACCACCAATGTGATATTAATAGTTTCTTCCATGACAAAGCTTTAATTTGTTTTAACTTATACGTATGTTTAACGCGTTGTTTACACTTGTGCCTTAGTTTTTAAGTTTGTGTTTTGTATAAGTTAGTTTAGATCGATATTGTAATTTCAAATTCTATTTATGTGCCATTTGTTTGATCTCGATGACTTTTTATGGAGATGTTCAATGATCTTAGTCTTCCAAGAATGATTGCATCTGACGATAATTGAAAACTATAAAAAAATTATGTAAGAGGTAATTAAAATGAGAAAATATAAATTAATGAAATAAATTATGTTACTTTTAATTCTAACTATAGTCACTTCCATTTCCCTAGATATTCGTTGAATTCCCTATCAAAAGCATAAATCACTTCTTATTCGTAAATAGGTAAATTAAACACAAGTACCTAGGTAAGTAATCTTATTTACTTTAAAAATGGCAAAAAACACTTGCTTACTACCAAAGGGTTTAACATCACTACGGATATCAGTTATCCTTTTTTTTCAATCTTCAGAATTCTCTGCCTATCATACAGACCAACCTAAAGTACCTACTTAATGCTATGGAAATTACAATAACCACATCTGAAAGGTTACATAATATTCGGTATGATTGGATTAATCTTGTTATAAAAGACTACTTAAGTAAGTAGGTTACGTTAAATCCAGTCAGCCGCACATCAGTTTACGAAAATTTGTTAAATTCCCGCAATTGATATTCAACCTAATGTGGATGTTATTAAGATGAGAATAGATTGAAGAAATTTGACATTTTGTATACTTTGATGTGTACTAACTACTAATACTTACGTAGGCACCTAATCTATAGAGCTAAGCGTTAGCGCTAAACCGCACCTGATAAAAATCGATGAAGTCTAGTATGGCCTTAGCCTAGAAGTTAGCTAATTTAAGATGTAGGTATAAGGACACTATACTTAGATAATTTATTTTCGGCAGTGGACCAAAGTTTCAATTGCTCCACCTTATAAACCACACAGATCCCAGAATCTCAGCCGGGGACCCAAATGACAAAGTCTCTCAATTATTCTGTTTAGGTCACTATAGGTATTTTACAAAAAAGTAAACTCAAAACGATGATGACTTGTTTAATTATTGATGACTTGAATATTTAACTAAGAATACAATTTTTAATTTATTACACAATTACACCTCGTCCAAAAATCTGTTACAGTTTTTGGGGACGATGCACTGTAAGCAGAACCGAGTAACGACATCTATTGTGAACAAAAAACACTTTTCAGCGCCATCTATTAACAAAATTAATTATCAGCACGCACTAAATCTTGCAAGCACATAGTATGCTTTGAAAAGTTTGTGTTAGTTCATTCTACTTTGCACAGATGTCCCTACAGAGCATGCTTTGTGCTTTAATTTTAATTAGAGTAAATGGTACCACTACTCAACCATAGATGTCGCAAAGACGGTAAAAAACAGTAAAAAGTAAAATCACAGCACAGACAGTGATGGGATAATTTGTTTTTAGCATTAATGTCTTTAATAATGGAAATTTAATGTACGGAATAAAAACGTTTTTGCATTAATTACATATTATATTTTATTTATATTAACGTCGTAAGGCCCATAAGCCTTTTAAAAGGCATAAAATAATTGATTTTCCATTGAGTCTGCTGTCTGGGCGTTACGACGTTAAATAAAATACTCATTTTATTAGAGCTATCATAAGCTATCATGATTCAGTATTTTATTTCCATAAAAATAATATTTTAAAATTTATCTAAAATTAACCTTGTTCAGTACTTCCGCTCGTCACTAGATGGCGCTACACGATACAAAATTAAGTTTTACTACGTCAACCAACTGTCCGCCATTGTCTGTTTTGTTTGCGCGCGTAGTAGTAGTATCGTAGTGGGGCAGGCGAGCAAACTACATACAAATCAAATTCATTCATTGCCGCGCCGGCCAATGGGCCAGTCGTTGCTGTTCGAGTTGAAAAGCGTAACGTAATGAGGCGCGCGTGTGTAACGAACTTTTTCGATTTTTAAAAAACGAATTACAATTTGACAGTTTGTCATTTTACGTACGCTTTCACTTGTGAATCAACATTTTAAAAGCTGTGATATTTGTGATCAAACAGAGAATAAAATCACTTTTGTGATGTTTTGTTTGTGGTGTCGTGCGTTCGTTGGTAAAATGTTGTGAGATGCTCGTGGGAGAGCAGTCGCCGGCACCACGAGTGGTGGCCGGATTGAGGAAACTGCACCCTGAGTTGACCCCAGGACCAGTGCCTACGCCTGCCGATCCCAATCTGAGGATATCAGGTCAGTCAGGTCTTTGAACTTTGACAAACTTTATTAAAGGAACATCCCAACTACCTAATTGGGTCAGTAACGCCAACTATTTATCTAAAGAAATAAGATTGATGTCTGCTAACGTAGATCTCGTCTAGTCTAGGCTTCTAG
Organism: Cnaphalocrocis medinalis; assembly: GCA_014851415.1. NCBI lineage: Eukaryota > Metazoa > Arthropoda > Insecta > Lepidoptera > Crambidae > Cnaphalocrocis > Cnaphalocrocis medinalis. Next base: position 4,930,108 of record CM026289.1, on the reverse strand, counting down.
GTAGGTACCTAATTTATTTTATAGATTTTGTTGTTTGTTACTAGAACCACTAGACCGTGTAGACTACCGGGCCGTGATCTCGGGGTCCCGGGTTCGAATCCCGGGTCGAGCAAAATAATATGTTTAGAATTTTACGAACATACCTAGCTCGGGTTTGTGATCATCAATCCGCATTAGGCAAGCGTGGTGATGAAGCCTAATCCCATCATAAGTAGCGATGACTTGATTTCTATGATGGAGGCCTTTGCCCTACAGTGGGACTTATATAGGCTGATACGTTACTTTACTTTTTTGTTGTTTGATGTGCTTGGATTTTGGTCTGCTATTCTCATCCCCTGCTTTATTAATCCCAATAAATTACCTACCTAACTTGTAATTTTACACACACCTTTTACACTTATTCCCTACTGGAAAATAGATAAGTAGGTACTTAAGTCGTTTTTACATTATCACCTCAAATAATCATAATTCAGTTAAGTCGTTTTACAAGAATCCTCTAAGAGACCGGTTCCTATGTCATTTTTTGCACCTGTTATTGTTGTTATTTATCGAAGTAGGGTATGAAGTCGCATAGTGCTTCAAATGTTAATAATACTGGTCTTGTTTACCTATGTTATTACTTAAAGGGAATACGTACTTGTAGACTGAGCATTAAAGAAATTCACACAACATCTCATAGGTAGGTACATTAATATTACCTAGTTCAGGTCAATATCATAATATCCACTAATTAGGTATGATAGAAACTCCAACAAACAGAGAAGAAAGAGTAACCTATCAGACAACATTTTGAAGGCCTAGGTATCTACCTACATTTTAATATATATTTATTTATATCCCGAGTCCCAGATACCTACCTATCATGATCGATGAACAAAGATCAATCAAGACAGTCACCCTAAGGGTTACACCTTGGAATTTGACCTGACCTAGGTTTTTACATCCTAAACCTACAACATAATTAGTATGTACGCACCTGGAACCATGAAAATAATAATCCTCAGGATCAGGTAACATTTCGCTTAGGTACATCTCAGTATTATGGATCTTGCTGCAAGGACTCGAGGGCTGTTACCCTCTTAGAATCCCTACTGACCTTTGAATTTTGGTTTCCTGCAATAAGCAACGATTTAATGCAAAAAACCGCAGCGGAATCGGCGTCCTACTTTCTTGCACGATGGCCCATTACAGAGAGGGTGGGACTTACTTTACATATTGCAATTACCTACTACCGTCTTTTTGCGTCCGGTAAGAAACGTCGCTGTTTTGCAACATAAACATAGACAAGTATTACCGTGGAGCTTAGGAACAATTTAAATATTCCTAAATCTTATCCGTAATAGGTATATCTGAGAAAGGATACACAAGAAATGTACGAAGCAAAGTAGGACTATGGCTTTATTCGCATCTTATGGCATGGATACGTTCATCCATGAAAACGAATTAGGTAGTTACTGTAGTTAAGTACCTACTAGTTGTAACAATTTAACTATATCTAGAAAATTGTCGTAACAATGTGTCCGTAGGTGCCCATGTCCATGATTTATGTTAGCTTATTTACCTATCATTTGGCAGGGAACCTCGTAATACCGTAATTATAATGGGTACTTATTTGCTTTTAAGGAAAATCTAGGTCTGGTAGGATACAAAATGCTCTTAATACCTATTATCCTTGAATCATATTTGTTAACTTCATCCGTATCCACGTTGCCCGTTACTACGGTAGTAGGTACTACATAGGTACTTTGGTAACTAACCGCACTGGAATAGTCCGTGTTGTTTCCCATATTTCTCGGAAAGTTCCATCCTTCCCCTTTCGATAAAGGTCGCGGGAACAACAACAGCCAATGACCGGATGAACTTGACAGTGTAATATTTACTACGATGAATTAAATGCTAATTTACTTCGTTGCACTGCAATCATTGCAGCATTGTGTTTTTCACTTCCGATGTTCTGACAATTATGCTACGTAAAGTACTGGGCACCTAATTATCATGTCAGACTGTTTAACTTCCTCACTTAGGGCATTATAGCACGTGCCACGACAGAGAACATCATCAGTCTTACCGTCCATGATGACCCACACACACCATTGCAACAACTCCACACATTGATGCAAATGCATTATGATTGTACGTACATCAACACACCAAACTATACAAAACTGTCAAATTTGTTCAATTAGCTCTCATCTTACCATCGTACACATTAGGTTGAATATCAATTAAGAAAATTTGACAGGTTGTAATAATAACCTGATGTGTGGCTGTCTGTACAATTTGTCGCTAGGGTTGCACAGGTCTTATAAGCAAAAAGCCGGGTAATCCAACTGGGTAAAAAGGCCGACACACCCCCTATAAAGGTCTGTGTCTTTTCACTGATGGACGTTAGTAAACGTAAGACGTTCTCTGCCAGAGAATCCTTACCGTTTTATTTGGTACCAGAGAATCTCTGGTAACGGCAAAACCAAGTTTTGTTCTTCCAAATTTTCTTCCAAGGCACATTCAAAAGGCAATAAGAATCAAACAAAACAAGAAATATCAAAAATAGTAAAAACTTTTTACTAAAAAGGTATTAAACTCAAATACCTAATACAAAAGAAGGCTGATCGAGCTGTAGATCCTCAACAACGAGGAATGACATCAATGACATCAAAGGAATGACACGAATCAATCCCATTTTTGCAATTCCACTTACATTATACCTACTAGCTTACGGTACATAAGAAACCTTACAAATACCGTACAACAGTAGGTAAAAAAAACGTATTGTAGTAAATTCCGAATTCGTTTGTTTTTCGTCATGCTAATCGCGTTATCCTAATTTCATTACAAACGTGGACAGACCTCCAAATGATAATTATTTTTGTTTAAAACTTTAGTTTCTACATGGGAGCGATACCCCGCTGCGCGCTAAAATTGCAAGTGTCCACCACATGTGCGATTCTGTCAACGATTTGTTTATTTTAATTATAATTTATAATTGATTAAATACAAACATCCACCGAAATTGAACATTATGTCAATGTCCAAAGGTCGCATCTTGTTCAGTTGCATCGTGTTCCTAATGTTATGAGGATGTTTTTTTTCTTTCTTCGTCCTCATGATATACGGATTGAGTGATCAACGTTGAGAGGGTTCTTGTTCGTACGTCTGGTTACATCGATGACTTTTTTTAAATGAAAAGTTTAATTTATTCGCTGTCTCTTCGTTCGTCATGTTTAAACTGATACTTCTACTTAAATAGGCATTAACCTCAACTAACATTTCCGTGACATTAGCCATTTGACTGATCTTAATTGTTAAGATTTCTTTTTTAATGTAACTATCCCCTAGTAGCAATAATTTAACTACAAAATATGCCTGGAAGGTTAAAAACATTAATATATTTTATATTTTTAATCTCTAGCAACCTACCAATGGAAATCAGGACGGATGTCGAGATAATGCGAAATAAATAACAGCTATTATTACTAAGCCGCTGATTTTAATTAATAACTTTGGACGTATAATTAGTATCGTAGTTTGAAGGTTTGATATTATCAATTAGCGGACTGACTCAGCGTCTCTTATGACCTAGTTTATGTTATTCTATAAATAAATTAGGTTGCTTGTTGGACTAGATTATCTCCCAAACATTTGTTTAGATTCGGTCCTAAAACAATTGTTAGTGCGCAACGCTGATTCATCATCATTATCACATACAAAAAGGCAGTATCCGGCAATGTGATGAGAAAATAGTTTTAGTTTTGGCATTGTTTTAGGAATTTGGACGCTAATAAACGATCTAAGCTTTACGATTAAATGCTTACAATTATGCGAAGCCAAAATAAATTTAATTAGAGACTTTAATTAAATGAAAAAGACCAAGTTGGATGGTTTCAGCATTACTAGAACTGCCTCAGTTGTCAATAAAGTTTCTTACTCTTGAAACACCTGAATATGCCAATAAAAATTATTCCTTGTTTCCGGTGACATGTTAACCCTCGATTAGACCTGCCAATTATCACATAAAAATACAAATTGCGTCGAAAATTTGTCATACTTCGAACTAAACCAAGAACACAAATTCAATTTTGACCCAGATCCGCTAACTCTTGCATGCTGTGCGTTGGAATGGGGGACCTAGTCTGATGCTCTTGCCCTTAGGGGATTTGACTGTTTGCAGGAATCCAAACAGTTAATAGGTATTAATACTGAAAATATTGTTCGAAAGTGATATGAATTCTTCTAGGTAACTATCTGAAAACTGCCTACTCTAGTATGGTGCGCGTGACAAATAAATACCTCTAACAATCGCAGATTTAACTTACAACAGGGCAATTTTCCTTATACACTACCTACCGCAAGCATGTGAAACGTTAACTACGTAGTAGATCTTATAGCGATATAACTAAGCTCGTGAACACGTACTATGTGGTAGTAGGTATATGGATGGAGATTTGATATTTTGCCAGCTTTTACCATTTACAGAGTTATTAGAAGCATGACTATGCTTCTTACACTATGTAAGTTTCACATAATCGGGATTAGATCCGAGAAATAAAAACCTCTCGTAAATTCCCAAACTATCCCACCTATCTAAGGTACATATCTTCAGTATTATTATATTTATAAAGATATTACTTTTAATGACAACCACGAAATAATATGTAACACGAAATACGAAACACTGGCGCGATGCAATTGGGACCCGGCGCCATGTATTGGCAAACATCTATTGGGACTATCAAAACTAAGTCCCTAAACGAAGTGAGGGCAGGCCAGTGGCCACCAGTAAATTCATATTTTCCTTTACTTCTGTAACATATTAAAGGTCGAACAGCTTGCTCTTCGGAGGTTATTGAATGATATAGTAAATCCCATTATCATTACACTATCGTTTGAGTGATGATACGTGACTTGAGAAGTTGCTATCGACCTTTACTCACGGCCGTTTTCTACCTACCAGTACTTTCGTGTCCATGGAAACAATATAGGAGGATTTCTCAACTAAAGGGTACGTGATGTTAAGTGAAGGCCAATAACGTATGTATGTTAAAACATTAAAGTAAAAATTGTATGTTTGCATCAATGAAAATGAGGTTTTCATTGATGCAAACATACAATTTTTAGTGGAACGACAAAACGCAATCTCCAATTACGTTTTGTCATTCCACTAAAAATTGAGATTAAGATTTTACAACCGTTTTCGAATTCGAGTCCTATAATATTTACTTTAACTTTAAAATGAATAAAATAAGATAGAACATGGCTCCCGCCAGTTAAAAAATATAGATAGGTAAGTATTCTGTATTGCACAGCACAACAAACAAAATCTTAACACTAGGTACTTGGATACAAACATATTCTCCGTACACTTTAAACCTTAATATTCTTCCCTTTTTTGACCCAATCATGATGATGATGATATATGAAACTTGCAGAAGTAGTAAATAGATATAAAAAGTTTTTGAGAAGAAAAAGTAAAATAAAAGAGTTGGAAAATTGCGTTTTTCCTTATGTACTTTACAAAGAACTATTATATAGGTTTTTTATGTCCTATGGTTAGGACGCTGTAACGCTAGAGGACTATAACCTAACCGAATTATCTTCTTGTCCCCAGGCGTCCTCCGCCAGTATTACAATGACGATGCCGTCTCCTGGGCGTGGGTGCGCGCCGCCGTGCGAGGCGGGTGCCTGCTGGTCTGGCGCGAGGGTACCCTGCCCCGGCGGCCCGCGGCCCGGCTGCCGCTGCGGGGGCTGCATCCTGCGCACCGCCACCTCCCTGCCCAACGCCTTCCAGCTGTCCAGGCTGCGCGACGACACTGCCGTTGCTACGTTTCAGGTGAGGGTTTAAAAGAACCTCGCAAATGACTGTAAACTGCAGGTGTCCATGGGCGGCGGTAATCGCTTACCATCAGGTGATCCGCCTGCTTTTCTGCCACCTATTACATAAATAAAACCTGGGCCATCCGTCCGTATCATCTCGACGGGAGTCTACCGTCTTGCTCTTTACCTTGGATTTTTCTGCCAACACCTCATTTCCAATAAAGCTCGGGTTTGTGATCACCAATCCGCATTAGGCATGCGTGGTGTTATGCTTATTCCCATCATAGTACCAATGACTTGATTTCTGTGATGGAGGCAAAGGGAAAAGGCCCTGCAGTAGGACAGTATAGGTTTTACTTTTTTACTTTACCTCCTCATTGTGGAATCAGCTTCTCGCGGCAGTATTTTCGAACCGGTACGACCATAGATGAGAGAAATTTCTCTTATGGGTAAGACGGTTCGATCTATTAGTCTCGAGCCTGCATTTTTAAAGCCAACGCATCCTACCTACCTTATCGTGTAGTCGATGTCCTTGGGCGGCGGTGGTGAATGCTTACCATTAGAAGACCCGCTTGCTCGTCTTTCGCATAAAAAACTGACGTAATTAGAGCACATCTTATCTTATTTGTTACGGACCATTTTCATAAAGCACGTCGACCCTATTAAAGATCTTTACTGTACCTCTCCTTTCGATTGCACTCTTACAACACCAACTTCAAACGATTCCGTCATTCCACTAAGACAGGGAACGGTAATTACCACGACTTACCTATTCCTTTATGCAAAATAAACGAGACGGGATTTTTAGTTCTAAATGGTGTTTCCCCGTTCTGGTTTCCTCACTCGCCTTTTGCGATGTTTACGAGAAGGTTCGACGTGTTTTGCACTTACTTACTTGATCAACAATGTTGAACTGGATGTCATATCTGGGGGCTATTCTCGCGCTTTCGACATAAGTACGGTGGCCAGCACATCAAGTTACTACAATCTGTCAAAATTCTTCAATCGAACCTCACTTTTATGTCAAACGTGTTTGGTTCAATATCAACTGAGGAAATTTGACAGATTGTAGTAACTTGATGTGCTGGCCACTGTACAATAAAAAATAAATCAAATTATCTATCATGTTCTCAAAAAACGTAGAGAATATGTGTCTCTCTATGTATCATTTTTAACAATATTCGTCTTAGATGGTCAAGCTGTTTTGACGTAATCTTAATTATATGTATTGATCATAGCTTATTTATTACTAGTGGCCGCCCGCAACTTCGTTTGCGTGATCTTTATGACTCTTGACTTAAAGATGATTATTTAAATAGAAATTAAAAAATATATTACTTATTATAAATGTTCGTTTATTGGTTAATAGATTTTAAGGCGGCTCATTGATATTTTATACGAACTGCTAAGGAATGGAACAACTTGCCGGCTTCTGTTTTTCCAGAGAGCTACAATTTGGGTGTCTTTAAGTCGAGAGTGAATAGGCTTCTTCTGGGCACGCTACATCTTAGACCTCATTGTCACTCTATCAGGTGAGATGAGGTCAAGTGCAAACCCATTTAATATTTTAAAAAAATGATATCAACTTCTAATGAAAGTAACCCCCAAATTATTTTTTATTCCATTAGGGGATGTAAGTATTCTATTAAAGTTTTAATCTTATATTTTGTCCATCAATTCTGTCAAAGAATGTGTATGCAAAAGTTGGAGTAGATTGGGCCAAGGAATCACGTAGTCCCATGAACAAACTTGGAACCCCCTTATCGCTCCATTAGGGGTTTAAGTTCGGAATATCCTTCCTTATAGGATCTCATCCAAAAATGCTCATCACATTTGACAATTTTCCATTCCATTTCATTCCATATTTGTTATAGTGTAGCTGGGCTCTTAGAGTTCCACATCAGATGTTCCATGATCTTTGATTTTTTTCATGGCATCATAAAATGCTCATTAATCTAAACAACTTTTGTTAAGGTGCCATTGACCTACCTCTTATAGTTTAGCTGGGCTGTTGTGGTTCTACATCAAGGAGCCTGGTCTTCAAAATATAATATATCCTATAAGTTGCCCTGATATTACAGCTAAACAATAAAAAAAGTTTCATTCGAATTGGTTCAGTAGTTTCCGAGATTAGCGCGAACAAACAGACAAACAGACAAACAGATAAACAGACAAACAGACAAACAGACAAACAGACAAACAGACAAACAGACAAACAGACAGACAAAAATTTTAAAAATCATTGATTCATGTTCTGTTACTGTTTTTTAGTCGTCCTAAGTTATTTTGAGATAAATATCTTCAATGTACAGACACAGCTTTTTTACATTTTTATTATATGTATAGATTACTATTAGTAATAGATAGGTAAATATACATAATTGTTTTTTTTTTCATTCTGGTTAGATTGTGCCTATTTCATGTTATGGTTTGCGAAAACACTATCTTGAGTGACATAAATGATAACACCATTGTGTGTTTAGGCGTTGGTCTCCCAGACCCAATCAGTTTGATAAACATGTTACAGATAGGCTGCGGTATGATGTATTGATAGTTGCGTCGATGTTGTTTGAAAATAAACTTTCTGGACACTTTTCAGAACTGTAGGAAGTTTGGTTCCATCCATATTTATTTAGTTTGTCTTCAATGCATGAACTTCACTTATTCAAAAATTTACCAATCTCTGGCCTTGACAACAATCCATAAATGCTACATCCAGCGTAAACCGTGCGTGAGAATTAAACCATTAAATAACAAAACCTCACACAACCATTATTACATTATCTGTTCACAGTTTTGTTTTCCTCCAAACTCAAATCGGTTCCCTCGGTCGCCCATAATTGATAAGATAACAATTAATAGCTTTGTTATTGGTTACGCCCTTTATTCGATTAGTACGAGTTATAATTACGTCCAATTATTTCCTAGAATTAGAAACTTACGAGTTCCTTCCCTCGAATCGCATGAATGTTACTAATCTAATCTACCTATTGGTATTTTATGTTCGTTACTATTGTACTTATCTAATATAAAACTGTTGAAGTCTTGATAAAGGACTTAAAGTTGATTACACCCTAACCATCGGAAGATGGATCGACCTTAACCATTCTGATACAATTTGGTCGAATTTCACATGACTTGCGTATGTCTACAATCAATACAATGGTTGTCGGAGTTATCCTTCAAGTGGCATCATCATCATCTTAGCAATATTTATTCCCGGTTGCGTCCCAAGCTTTGACTTCAACTCTCTTTTCAGACTTCTCTCCTACTTCACACGGTCTTCGTCGAATTTCTAGTATAAATCTAGAACCTCCATCGTAGGCTTCTTCTCAACTGTAGGGTTTCAGTGTGAAGCCAAGATCAAGTCAATTATGTTTGAAAAGAAACTGGGAATGACACCCTAGGGTGATGATGATTTTAGTACCAACCAGAACACACACATTGTATACAGCCGAATACAAAGAAAGACCGTCTGTGCTCGAAGTTTTCACGAACTGAGGCCCGAATTGTGTCCAATCTGTTCGGTCTGTATTCTTCAATTATTTCCAGTGTTGTGTTGAGAACAAGTGATTGGTGTGGAATGTTTCGGGTATTTATTTCCTAAACAAAGTAACATGCTTGTAATCGGTCTAACACGTTCCGATTACGCGCTTCGTCGACTGTCACGACGTTTCTCTTCATACCTTCATTATACGTTACGCGGTGTGAAATCGCTGCGTTACATGCGATCGCACGATAAGTTTCGCACACGACACGAGAGATAACTAACGAATTTACATATTCATAAGGTTTATCAATGAACTGGAATAGGCCACGGTTGAGGTATAAAATAGGCCCACTGATTTAAATAATGCGATATTAACGGTTTTAAGAAGACGTGTCGGTTTGTTGCAAGGGTGATGTTTTTTATCTCTTTCAACTGATACTAAAAAATCGCTTCACAGGAAAGGGACGTGAATTTTGTCCTTACAGACTCGATTTTATCAGACTTACCCCAGACACCAACAATGGCATTAGTAAAAGCATTTCAAGCCCCATTTTTTATTTGATAGGTAGCAGACGAGCAGGCGGATCACCTGATGGTAAGCAATTGCCGCCGCCCATGGACACCTGCAACACCAGTGGAGTTACAAGTGCGCCGCCAACCTTTTATCCCCCTCCCCCGGGTGGGCCTCTGGTACCCTCACTCACTCCGCCGAGTGAGAGAGGGTACCGGAGCACTGGGGCTGCTTCACGGGGCTGGAACACAGCACTGGGGCTGCTTCACGCCGGTTTTCTGTGAGGCAGTGGTATCACTCCGGTCGAGCCGGCCCATTCATGCCGAAGCGTGGCTCTCCCTCAGTCGGCCTTTTAGAAAATTAGTACGTCTCTTGAAGGTCCCTAAGTCATAATTGTCAGGAAATACTGCTGCAAACACACCGTTTACAAAACCGAGGTAGTTATATAGTTTGCTATTTGAAAAATTCCCAAACAATGCAAGCGAAGTCGGCGTTTATGGTAGTATCGTTATCGAGAAGCAAACACGAGTGCTCGTGACCCCCGGCATAACGGAACGGACTGGACTAGAGAAACGGGTATCTATTTGCTTTCGTTTTCATACGGACGCTTTCACTGAAAGGGGACGCGGTAAAAAACGTTCGTGGAATCTTCCAAGACTTAGATGTACCTTTTTTGAATGTTATTGTGCGACAAGGCTGTTTTGGCCGGTAGCAGAAATTAATTTAAATTAGGAATTCAGCGTTTTGATACTTCTCTGTAGGCTATTTGTTTGCCTAAACAGGCAAATAATCGCCCGAATTTCCGATCACTACTAATTACTTATCTACACAAAAGATTATCACTGTGGGAGAGCCATGCTTCGGCATGAATGGGCCGGCTCGACCGGAGTGATACCACTGCCTCACAGAAAACCGGCGTGAAGCAGCCCCTGTGCTGTGTTTCGCCGAGTGAGTGAGGGTACCGGAGCACTGGGGCTGCTTCACGGGGCTGGAACACAGCACTGGGGCTGCTTCACGCCGGTTTTCTGTGAGGCAGTGGTATCACTCCGGTCGAGCCGGCCCATTCATGCCGAAGCGTGGCTCTCCCTCAGTCGGCCTTTTAGAAAATTAGTACTTGTGCGACAAGGCTGATTTGGCCGGTGACAGAAATTAAATATTTTTTTTTTGTTTTTACTTCTCTGTGCCTATTTGATACTTCTCTGTAGGCTATTTGTTTGCCTAAACAGGCAAATAATCGCCCGAATTTCCGATCACTACTAATTACTTATCTACACAAAAGATTATCACGTTAGTTTAACAAAAAACCATTAAGTAAAATTCGATTCGTCATCTGGTACTCATAGTACAGGGGACGGGGTTGCCCTAGTTTGAGACCAGGTTGATTGGTGTGATTGTCTGGCGCATTATTTATTTATTTGGATGACAGTCAAATCAAAAGTTGGCGATATGCTCAAATTTATTTTAAAAATCGCGCGGCCATGGCCATGGTCTTATCTCATTGTTACTGCTGATATGACGAATTGCTTTGTGACGGAATATTTTGTAACGCTTTGTCAGTTCATCTGTTAAGGTCAACATTGGATGGAATGTACAGATTGTCTACCAACATTAAACCAGTAGTAGCAGCGACCATTCAACAAAACCGCATTATTACTACCGTTACCTTTGTTACATATTCACAGAACGGTAACGTGCAATTAAACTAAAATGTATTTCGAATGAGGTCATTCTAAGGACACATCGAGAATCGTACATTAACACTAAATGCAGCCTAAATTGCTCTTAAGAGCCGTCAATTACAAAATCTATTATCACCTATTGGTTTACTGGCCGTCTATCCAGCGCCCTTGCGTTGCGCACCAAATATCGACGTCAAAGTTTACTGCGTTAAAGCAAATATAGGCATTCGCAGTAAAAACTGTATTACAGCCTCGAGTAACTTTCGTTTCCGCGATAAGAAATGTTTTTATCCGGGAAGTATTCGCGAACCAATCGAAACAGTGGTTGAATGCGTTTTTTGCATGTCCCGCTCCCTATAGCGTGATCGTTCAGTTTTGTAGGAAGCAACAGCGAATTGATGCTTGACCCGGCAGTTTTGCAAGCCATTGCACACTTACTTGGGTGGATTTGCACAAATTATGCTGAACATCCTAGTAATTGGTGGAAACCCGTCGGAACAGGCGTACCACTCTGTAATATTAGACTTTTACGGATATACAACTTTCCGCTTTAAACACTGTATGAGCTAATCGTAAAATGCTGTTGTAAGGAACCGCTGAACGCAAGCTTTTTATTCCTTTCCTTATTCGTTTTTACAGAATAAAAACGATTCGAAAGTTGATGCAATAATTACATGAGACTTCTTACCGGATAACATTCTAGTGTGATTATTTCTAATTATAGTAAAATTTGAGCCGGTTATAGCTCGATAAAGTTTGACTCTTGCAGAAAGTATCACTAAGTAATATTACACATTACGTCACAATATTCATGGAAGGTTTCAAACCGGACATTTTGTCAATATTTCTTAACGAAAACGCTCCCAAAACATTCATCAATTCTCATAGTTTATGTAAGAATCGTGATTCACGAGAATACTATTTAACTTAATACCAAAACGTCCTGTGTAGGATCCGTTAAGTTAGTTGAGAGACGTTTAAAATACCTACATTGCATTACTCAGAATCAACTTACGAAGATGAATTTATCATCGCCATAACTAAAATATTTATCGTCTTCATAAGTTGCGATTGTATTTACTTTCACAATGTGTGTGTGCATGTTGCAATTACATAGTGTCATTATTCAGTTATTTCTATTATTATATTTTCTAAGTTATGACATTACAAGGCAATTTTATAGCAGATGACTTCAATATTGTTAGCCATAGCTATAATTTACGTATTTGTTTTCTGTATATTGCAGATTTTTTTACAGAAAATCACATACGTATTGAGGTGAAAGTTTGAATTTGTTTTACATTTTCACGACTAAGCCACTTACTTAGGCTGACACCCTGGATCAACAAATAGGATACGTTTTAACCGCGGGTAAAGCTTTAATAATTACACTTATGAATGACCCGTATGGATTCCACGCAAGTGACGGAGCATCTCGTCTACGTTTAACGAGTTCAATTGATATCATTATTAAGTTAAGCCTTTGAGCAGACATGCGATCAGCTGTGCGGTCACGTACGCAGCCGTGGTCATTGTCTGGACGACAATGCTTTCATAAATAATCACCAGCATTAGCCGCGGATAACGACGGAGGCGACTCCTTGTCACACTAAACAACGTATGTTAAAATATTTTGAGACACGACTCTCTGGTCGGGCGCGGCGAATGCAGATTAGATCACTGTTTTCAACAGAAAACTTTTATTGCCACATTAGGAAACTGACATCCTGCATTTCAACACGTAAATCTGTTTATTACATTTATAAATCACAAATATTTAATATCTAGTCCTAGACATACATGTTAAGATTTTAAATATAACATCCGCTCGTGTGTCGTGACTCGCTATTTATTGCACCTTCTTGAAAGCTTAAGTAACGTCTTACGAGACCCCTTCAAGACGCGACATTCTCACGATTTGCTCAATTTTATAGGCCTCAATGAAACGAAAGGCCCGTAAATCATCGCCTTTTGTGCGATACGACCTTTTGATGGGACTGTTTACCATAAGAAGGGCTAGATCGCGAAGGTGTTGACACGTAAAGAAATCACGTTTGATGGGTCCCTAGAACTCGATCTCGGGATAAAAAAATGTAACCGGAGCTAGTTTCCTCTTTGAAGTCCATTTCATTATAGTACCCTTGGTAAAAAAGTTAATACGCATTTGAATTCCTTGCCGGTCCTACCATAATACTCGGTCGGATTAAACCTAGTATCATTATTATGTTACTTATAATAAAGCCATAAATTATATGCATTTGGTGTTAACGTAATTCTCTTTCATTGTTGCAGACATGCAATGCGGCGGACTACGCCAAATGGGTGCGCGCGCTTTGTGTCGAAATACTTGGGCAAACGCCTCTACCACAAGTCCGCTTCCTGGACGTCCTGTCCGCCGCGGACACAGCCAAAGAACCAAAGAAGGAACCTTCCCAGCACGAGACGCCCTCATGCCCTCCCATACCGCCTCCGCGAGCTCGCCGGAGGCTGCTCACCTCCGAGACGCTGCTGCCGCGCCGGGACCACTCCCCCGCCGCGACGGATGAGGGCATCGTCGTCGAAGACGACGACTACGACTCATCGTCCGATCGCAGCCTCGACCTGACCCTCTCCCTAGACGCTTTGAAATCCACAGACGTGGTCGACGCGCCTGTGCGGAAAGCTGAGGTCATCAAATGCGACAACTGCAGCAAGCTGAACGCGAAACACCACACGCTGCCGCGCGCAGCGCGATCTGGAGAATCGGAGCAAGGTCGCCATCGTTACCTAAAACGCTGGGAGGGGACAGCGGGGGGCGCGGTGCGGGGTAGACATGCGATGGAGGCGGCGAGACGGAAAACCGCATCGCTCGAGAGCAGAGCGAGGTCTTGCTCGCCCAACGCACACGAGGCTGTGGCAAAGTACGTTCCAGTGAGGGAGCGGAGAGCACTGTTCGAGTCGTTGTCTCGGAGCGGCGGAGGGTTGGCCCGGAGCACGGAGCAGCTGACGCAGCCGATCGCGCCGGAGCCGACGCCGCGGCGGGCGGCGTCGCTGCACGACCTGCAGGCGCCGCCCACGCGCTCCGTGAGCGACCTGCGGCAGTTCTTCGAGGCGGTGGCGCGCGGCGTGGGGAGCTGCTCCGCCGGCCTGCAGCGCCACAGCGCGCCACCGAACCCCGCGCCGCGCGCCTTCCAATCTCTCACCTGCGCTTGACACTGTACATACTGTAGATACCAGGCGTTGATCGCCCTCTATCTCACTAAGTCGTTCGTTTTAAGACTGTTAAAAGTATTGTTATAGAATTACCTAATATAAAATAAATGAAATGTATTATCTATTACGCCTTGTGGTTTTATTCAATTGGTAGGGAAACCAGAATAGCAGAAATTGCAGCAGGAGGTAATCTAGTTTGGGGTGTTTGAACGCAGCGGGCAGCGAACTATGCAAGTAGGTTGCGTAAGTTAATCGAAGCAGATATTAATATTGTTGCCTAAGCTTTGTTTCCAGCCCTGACACGGCGCTGAGTAATAAGTAACATTTTGGCTGCGGCAGCTGGTGAAATGTCGCTGGCGCTCGCAAAGGTCGCCGCTCGCGCCGCGCTGCTGTTTGTACTTGCTCTTACAAAACACTCGCTAAGCACCAAGTTTTACCATTGTGCACATTCTCATTCAGTTTTTGTTTCGTCACGTGAATTGTGCGCTCCCATTCTTATGATTCAATGAGTTAGATAATTTTCTAAAGAAAACCTTTTTTGCTTTGCCTATTATAGTTAGCAAATGATGTTAATTGCTTATTGATTTAATACTCACAATGTCTACTGTAAGAGTACTCACAGAAGATTCTAAAAACCTTGGTTGTATGAGACAATTTTATAAGTCTGATCTTCTCATATTTAGGCTCCTATCTTCCACCACATACAGGGTGTAACTGTGAATCACGTATTCAGTACAGTACAGTCATTCCGAACGACATTTGTTCTGTGATTTGTTATAGTTTCCATAAAAAAAAAACAACTTTTCATACAACCTAGTCGGTGAAGTGATTTTGTATGGGCAGTCAGAAAAAAACTATAAATTTCGTAAATTCGTTGAGCAAATGTTGTTCAGAATATGGTAGGTAGAAAATGCTAAAATTTGCAGATACATCCTGTAGGTAAGTTAGCTCTAAGGTAAGGGGACCACTACAAACTCATTCATCGTCATTGACAGGTAGCAAGCAGAAGTCAACATCCACTACCTAAAGAAAACAAAGCAAAAACGCTCTTCATTCTACTCGAACGTACAACGAATCATTAATGAATAGACAAAACAAAGTAGTGACTATCCAGTTTACTTAACCAGATAGGTACCATTTCTGAAAACAATCTGAGTTAACTCGACGATAAGTAAGTATGCAAACGTACTTCATAATGATTCATTGAGACATTCTCCGAGGCATTTCTCATGTTGATAAGCATCGTCTGGTGAGTAGCCACATCGTTACTACTAATTACACTTACTGATTACATTAAAAGTTTGGACATAGCTTTAAATCTTATCTTATCGCTGTTTTGAGGGAGATAAGTAGTTAATGCGTTTAACAGTAGACAGACGCATAAAACTTAGTGCGGTTATGCTTAATTACTTGTATTTTTAAACGACTTCAAAGGAGGTTCTCAATTCGTCTGTCTGTATAATATTTTTTATGTAAATGTTCACCGATATTTTTGTCAATTTTATTGAAATATAAAAATATTTATTGGATATAATGCATCTGAAATGGTGCCATGCCCATAAGTCGGTACCTATACTCGTTCGTCTGGAGTTATTTTACCTTAGTGTTAACAAGGTTAAAAAACCTTCTAACAATGCTGCTGCATGAAAAAGCCTTGTGTGACGTTTAACCGACGCAAACTAAAGATTGAAGCGATTTTTTACATTATAAAAAGTAATTCAAATAGCTAGTTTTTTGTCGCTGTCGCACGTAGCATTCATTCACAATAACTTTTACATTTTGCTCTTATTTTACCTTCCAACTGGAAACTTGTAGGTACCTATGTTATGGCATTTGATAGAAAGAACTAATGAAGACACCATGATGAATCATATTGATGAAACGTATTAATTGATCCGTTGGGGACAAATTAGATGACGCCTGAATTCTTTGGTTTCTGACGCTTCATTAGAAGCCAGGAGACCAAAGATTTGATGGCAAAAGATTTTTTATCTTGGTTGGATGGCAAATTAAATAAAAACAAAATTAGTTTAGGTTACACCCCTGTTACAATTAACTTATAGCAACTTCTTAAGCATTGTATAGAATGCCTAGGCAAAGTGTAAAATTAATAATATTTTAAACAAAGCCTAGACATTTTAGGCATTGTATCCTTTGATAGAATGCCAGACTTTACAGATTGCCCGTAACAGAACATCAAAGTGTATGGCAACATACGTATAAGTAAGTAGATAATATTGTGTATTGGTGTCATCCACATTCAACAAATGCGTATGATTGAAGCAATTAAATCGAATGCTACAAAAATAATTTAATTTCTGCTTACAATCGCTAATTGCCAGCGTGGTTAGACCAGCCACTTATGTTGTTGGACTAGTTGTTGAATAATTGTACCTCGGTTGATGATTAAATTGGACCATTACTATGATAGCGTCACTTGTACTATCATAATAGTTGGTCAGTAAACATCTGTCTATACATATGTATATGTTGGTAACAAGTTTTTTATATAAACATTTTATTATTTGTCGATGAACAAGATAAAAAGTAACGTAATGTTTATTGAGCTACAGGTAATTAAATTTAAAAGCAAGCCCTATTAAGTCCAAGGTGTAAGTATCGATAACCAGGATCTCTATCTTTCTAACCACTTGGAGTTTATATCGTATGCAATAAAATAAGTATTAAAATCTTTTTTTAAATGGGCTTGCCTTTGGCTTCATATTGAACTTTAGAGTTGAAAAGAAGCCTACAATGGGTTTACATTTTGTTGTGTAGTAGGTTTTTTTGGAAAATTAGGTTACCTTACGAGTATTAGTCAAGAAAATTTTAATATCTTTTTGCGGAACTAACAACTTTGAAAACCAATGGGGTTACTCGTATGTAAACGGCAGTGAGGCTATCATTTATTTTCACGACTTTATTGGCAAATTATAAGTACACAACTGCTTCAACTAAACCGTCAACCCATCTACAACAACAAGGCCAGCAACATATCAGCGACCTGATCTCCTGGTTCATGACGGCGGTGTATGGGTAATTATCCTCAGGTAAGCTTGCTCGTTTGTCTCTTTACGGGATGTTTTCAAGATCCATAGATTAGGAAACGTACAGTTAAAGAATAATTTAGTCCCTAGAAAAACCGCAGGCAGAAGCTCGAACCGTCATAAAAGAAATTTCCCAAACTGCCACGAAGCCGTTTACACCATGCGCATGAGCCGTAAGATATTATATTTATCGGCGCACCCTACTGCGCCGATCCTTTGATAGCCCGCTACCTGTATCATCCCTCGGCGTCTTTTGTAAGTTTTTTTCCTATTCTATCCCGATTTTGGACGGGCTTTTAGGGTTCTGTGACGTAAAAGTGAAGTGGAAGGGAAATGACTCGAGTGAACGACGTCGAGTCGTTCAATCAACTAAAAGACGAGCATATAAATAATGGCCATGTTACGAAAAAAATATTGCAATATTTTTTTTCACTTTTTAATAATATGAAGCCGTGATATGAGCACGTCAATATGAAAACTAGGAAGATGTGTGATTTTTTTGACGCCGTGAGTAGGTAGGTATAGGTACTTATATACCTATTATCACACTGAAGGACGGTACTTAGCTTAGTGAGGAGACGGCACAACTTGAGTCTTTAATATTAAAAAGCAACTTCTTCCAAGTTGCTTCAAAATCATCGTGCTATCTAAAGAAGGAGGAAAACTTCATCGTTCACGGGACACTGTATTCTTCCCACCCATCACAAACTCATAAAACCTGTTCGATTCATTAATGCTGTTTTTACTGATATTTCAATGAAGATGTTGACTTCGAGTATACCTATTACGTTCGTAATGACAAAACACGGTAACCTGTTTGTGCCTACAAATTAATGGTCCTCTATACGAACTCTAGATTAGTAAAAATACCTAGAAATACTATACATATAATAGTATCAAAGTCATTGGAAATTGAAGGAAAACTACTACCTACCTAATAACTTCCCAAAAAATTAAGATTGCTCAACCCACTTGAAAATTCTTTCCACGGAACCATCCACGGCGCATAAAGCACTCTCTTGCTTATTTTTTCTTTTGATTGAATTACGGGTTGTAAGGTTGCAGCCAGGATTCGACACGGCCGCATTCCGGCTGCTAATTTGGTGCTATTAAATGTAACGTAGTGCTGGTGCTAGAAAGGGATAGGAGAAATCACAGTGGCTCTCCTATGGGATGCGGCTCATATTTCATCCTTTTCTATGGGACGCTTTCGGACATGCGTCTAGTTTATTTTTAACCACGGGTGCTTATAGTTTTTTTCTGTCATTTGCACTGATGTGGAAGTAATTCTATAAACAGTAAGTGCGCGTGTTCACTAAACCCTCAAAGAGAATAAAATTTGTTGCTTAATTATGCATAAATAAGAAGAAAATTATTTAATTAGTACCTATGCCTCGTTTTCATTTTGTACCGTACCTACCTGTATTTTTCTGTCATTTCTAATATTTTATTTTCAATGCATGTAGTCGAAGGGACATAGGGGAAAAGGGGAACATAAACTAGGTAGGTATACCATAACTAATAGACGTCGATATGTTCTCTAGGACTAAATAGATTCCAACGGCCAAGCAGGTTGATATTATTAAAAAGCTATACTGGATATTTTTTATCTACACGGGTAATTGCAAACATCCGAAAAACATCGCGAGTCACGTTCAAGGTCGAACAGCTGCTGATTGGACAACGGCTGGACTGCTGTTTTTGTTTGGTAGTACCACAGTATATTTACAAGGGCAGTTAGTGTCATACGTTTGGAGCAGATTGAACTCAGTGTCCGAACGAAAGACTCGGGGCTATCTAGGTCGGTACCGAGATGGCAACCCTACACCTAGGTCGACTAAATACCTCTAATCGCGTGAGAGCGCTTTGAAAAACCACGTTATGAGAAGAGTAGGTTTTTTTGGCGTACCAATTTCTACGCTATAAAATGTAAATAAAATAAAATAAACAAAAGCACATCAAAGTAACTTCGATAAAAATAATCTTTCGGGAGAGCAGTCGCCTGGTTCACTTTTCATGTTCACACGCAGAATTTTCAATGTAGAAAATTGCTTATTTAGTTAAAACATAAAAGAAGTTTAGAGCTCGGAACTTACTTACACATGGAGCAAGCTTATTAACGTTTCATGAAATAAAAGTGTCCTACTTATTGTGCTGTAATGTGATATCATGACACAGAAATCCATTAGCATTGTTTGATTAAGCCGAGTTGCCGGGGCTAAATCTGGTACGTCCTACATATTGACCACTGGCGTCTGTGTTCTTTAGTTATCCTACACAAAATCTAAATACACATCATCGATTACGTACTTACTACTTATCATTAGGTGAGATGATGTTAAATCCCTACTTAAAATAAAGTTTTTGATTTTGATCATCTACTTTTGCTGTTGACTGTACTATGGAAATCTGGATCATCGAATGTAGGTACAACAAACAGCCAGACCCGAAACAAATACCTATTTCATCAATAAACCTTTGTGTTAGTGCGGGAATCGAATCCGCAACCCTGGCGTCTCAACCGATGCTTGAACCACTACCTACTTACTCTAGACAAGTAGTCCAACTTTATTTGAAAACTGGAAATACACAAATTTAGTAGTTCGGTTATTGTGCTTGTTACTTTGGGATTCGCTCGCTGGGTGCCATGTCTATTAAAGCAAGGCTAGTTGGATATTTACACATGTTTAAAGTGATTTCATAGTACCCACGTAGGTACTCGGGGGCAATTAATTTATAAAATGAATGAAAGAGGCAGTTACCGAATTGGGAAAGATATCGAAATGGACGCAGGTGCAAGGTCAGTTATGTCGTGATAGATTGATTTATCGGCGAACGTGCCAAACAGCGCCGCGGTGCAGTATCTACCTACCTTTAGTGTTGGCCGAAATGCACGTTCGAGATATCGATTATGAATATTTTGTAAACAAAGAGATGATCACGCTAAACAATTCAGTCTGCTATTATGACATCCACGCCGCAGAAGATTGGACAAGCTGGCGAAAAATAGTTTAAATAATTATTATAATGTGATTCGTCGGGCATTGTTGGTATCGGTGATGTTCTCGATGGCGAATGCTAGTGTTTGGCGGGTAACCACTATATTCATTTAAGTAAGGGCAAGCACCATGTGCTGCGACAAATATAAGGGAATGTCTTCTTTATTTAAGGGAGACATTTGGGTCATTGTTGAGATTGACATCTAAATCAAATTCATTCGCTAATCAATAAATACTTTTTTGTAGTAGCATTCACATTGAATTTATGAAAGAACACTTACATTCTCTTTTAATGAATTAAATAAATCAAAACATTATTTCATATTGTACAATTATGCACCAGTTTTATTGAATTCGTGGAATAGGGAGGTAACATTGTACTTAATCTCGTGGATCTTAATCAAACCATTACAAATCGCAATTCAGACGTATGATTCATAGCGTAAATACGGCTAATCAATCTACATTACAATGCGTTTCCGGTAATTTATTTATTTTTGGCCTATTTCGACTGTGATCCTAGGTCACCTCTCTCTTTTAGAATGTAATTTAAATAGCTTAATCAGTTAGTTCCACCTGTCAAAGCACCAATAGCACTTTATCGACGTTTAGACCTTTGCACACGTTGTAACTGCCTTAAATCTGTATTTTGAACCTTATCGTTACTGAAATCTGTTCCTCCTAACACTTAATTCAATTTCTATAGCAAGCAGTTATATGAACCATTTTCTTTTCTTCACAGAGGTTGCAAATGCAGAGTCTGCCGGTTTGGAGTGCAATGGGTCGACTACCTAATGCATGCAAGCCAACAGCCAGATGATTACGGGATGTAGGTAGGGCTTTCCACCAGGAAAGCTTCTATGGAAATAAGTGTACCCGGGGGCATACGCTGAACCCCCAAGGGATGTCTCTTACAGTCCATAAGCAGAGAATTATGCAAAATGCCGAAACCTTTGCTCCATGACCATCGAGCAGAAGGCCGCATTGCCCGTCCTATGCAGGCCTTTGACCCACTGGTTTCTGCCTAGGACGTTTTACACAGGGACAAACCAGACCATGATTCAAACTTAGCAAGTCTTGAAACTACAAAAAACACCGTCTGCCCTTCTCTCCCAACCATCAATATCGACACAAACCAACATCACTATCATCAAGACATAGAGCCTAATATCCGATGGCATTTAAACACTTTAAATGTCAGATATTTAATAAAGACAAAGACCATGAACTCGCTTTTAGAAGGGTCCGTAGCTATCGAAGCCCATGCAACTGAGGTCGAGGCGAGATACTAAAGGTAAATAAATAAAGGCGTCAGCCATTATACGCTGACAGATATAAATTATTTATTGCGCTCAATATCAAGTAGTTAACATTATGACAGAAGAAAAGATATGCTGACACAGAAAAAGAACATGGATAACAAGTTTTTATGAGAAAAAATAGTAAGGGCCGTTCTACAGTGCGAGAGCCACGCTTCAGCATTAAAGGGCCGACTCGACCGGAGTGACCACGGCGTCACAGACAAACTGGCATAAAGACTGACTGACATTAAATGATTTTAGGACCTAATAGGCTTTTGTTGACGACTTATTCAGAAAGTATGATACACACGAGTAACATTTTATAGAATGTACTTAACACTTACTTGTATTAAAAGAAGAAAGGGTAGCTTGGCATTAAAGGATTAAATTGGAACAAAATAGGTTTACCTTTTCATCTTTTCCCTCTAAAGGATCCAAGACCACAGTATGAAGATTGCCAGTAGAAAGACAGAAAACTGAAAATGTTTTACCCTTTCGCCCACAGACCGTTTTAATGACTTATCAATAAAATCATTTGCCCTCAGTTTTTTGTTGTTGTGGCGCTTCGCCGGCCGCGGCCGAACATTCAGTAGACTTGGCGAAAAGTTTTATAATTTAAAATGCAATTTGCGGAAATATACGTAATAGGTACGTAAACATTATAGAAATGGGTATAATTACGTAGATAGGTCAGTTGAATAATTATGGAAAATCATTTAAAGGTGCGTATTTCGAACCACTGGCTATATTAACTCTGTGCCAAGACTTTCACACAATAGTCAAAGGTCGTAGAATAAGTACAAATGATAGTTTCTTAACATGAAAGCTACTAGGCGGCTATTGTTGTTTTTTTAAGACGTCCTTCAAACAACCGGTAAAATGGACAGCTGTTTTTGAACTTTGCGGCGTCTAGGATAAGCGAAGTCGTTAGGGTTGTCAACAGATAATGCTACTAGTTTAAAACATTTTTAACCCGATAAAAATTAAAGACGATTTTTTAAAAATTAATTGCACACTCAAAATAAATATCTTCAAATGCTAATGTTTCCGGTTTTAAGATAATTTTAAACGTCTATTGTTAACAATAAGCACATATTTGAATTAAAGTATCATTTCAATATTCTAATTACTAATGCTTGGTTATATACTTAATTGCATAAATAATTAAATTATTTGGTGACCTTAATTACTCCACTACAAAATTAGCATGGGTAAGACAATCAGGTTTGAATAACAGAGCTAAATTAAAAATTACGCTTGAAGTTTTTATAGGCTATCAATTTGCGTAGATTTGTAGGTATTACTTAGTCTTGGATAAATGTATAAAAAGGTATCTAAATTTGCAGTGTAGTCATTATGATGACAATCGAAACTCAAGGACTGTACTACTTCCTAAATTTGGCTCTGGCATAGGTAAGATAATTAATTCTCAGGTGATATTTCGAATGCAATAGTACATAAAATAGAAGAACGAACGTGCGAGAGGGGAGAGAGAAGACACAATTATGCCCAAAGTTACCCGCAACTTTATATATATTTTAGATTTACTTAAGCAATATTGAAATTAAATCAGAACAGAAACTATTGAACTAAACTGTGAACTCGTATTGAGTTAAAAAGTTGAAACGCCAACCCTACAAGCAAAAGGAGATTAAACAGGCCATGAACAATTAAAGAAAAGGGTAAAGGGGCTAGCGTACGACGGAGCAAATAATAATCGAATCATACTTACGTCATTCAGGCCTGGTTCCTCAATAGGCCAGGGGGGCAAGAACAATTAATTTTGTACCAATGGAGTCCACTGTCGGCAATTAGGCGACCCATATTTCGTAATTTTTATTGGGAGTCGGAAGCAATCGATGACTTCTTGTTTATGAGTGACCTAATTTATGATCGTATCGTGCCAACACTAATGTTTGTTGATGAAACAGATATTGGTGTTAGGTCTGTAATTGTGGTTCCTTCGTAATTGTTTCTGGTTTCCATAGCACAAGGGAAAACCTTAGTTTGGGAACAGGACAATGTAGGTTTGTGATGTTGTCTCAATTTATTTATTTACTTAAGTACGGGCCGTATTGTATCGGGGACGGTAATAAAACGGTTTTTTTTTAGTTATAAGCTCTTTGTTTATAATATTCGTTAGTGATGTATTCGAAGGACGCAGTAAAAAAAGGAACTACATGTTTTTCGCACATACCTACTGGTAACCATACAGCAGTGCAGGTACACAAATATGCCATTTTTTCGATCCAATCTCACCCCAAATACAAACACGTTTGGTTCAATATCAATTGAGGAAAATTGACAACTTGTAGCCTAACTTGATGTGTTAAAATTACTTACAGGTTAAACTTATGAAAGCTTATTTGATTATTCAAACAACTAGGTACTTATGTAGCTTGGTATAGTTAGTGTAATTATATGTAAAAGTAGGTGAACTTTGATATTTTAAGCCTGCAATAATAACAAATACAACCAAATTGGCTTTCTCTTTCACCCTGTATTCGCCTTACTCCTTCATTAGAAATCGCCTTAAAATCGAGTTCATACAATAAATTATACTTTTGTTGTCTTTGTTATACTTAACTGTACTTGAGATGGTATAATGTTCGGCTACCGACTTTCTGATGCTGCTATGTATGATGGCAGGGTTGCCAACAACTGATCTGGAAACTTTCTTAAATTAACTAAACTAACTACATTTGTAAATTACTATTAGCATTAAGTTCTGTAATGTGTTGTGCAATAAAGAGTATCTATCTATCTAAGTACCTATAGGTACCTACATAGTTGACATCTGCCAATTTTATCTGTCCAAAATAATTAAAAAATAAATTAGACTTACCAATTAGTTGAATGAATGCTCTCAAATCGACCGAAATGTAAGGGATGGTTCTTTTTTTACCAATAAATGTGGCATCGTTAAATCCGTTGATGTTGCGATCAACAATGTTGTATTTTTTACTTTACAGGTGAAAATAACAAATAGGATTTGAACCCAAGACCCTGAGATGACGGCCCGGTCCTTAAACCACTAGAACCAATGCGACTGTAAAAACACTAAAATAAAAAAGAAGAACTTTGCTGCAAAAGCTGCAATTAAAAATTGTACGGTTTTAAAAAACAAATACCTACTCCTACATTATTGGTTGGCTATCTTTATTGTTCATCTTATCTACAGGCCCAAGCTCACCTTTTTCGAATGCAGGGCCTTATAATTAATATAATTATACAGGCAGGCTGATTAGGTTACTGACAACCGTTTCTTATCGTTATTTGATATTTGCGAATGTTATTGACCTGACGGACAGCCCTGTCTTTATCTCTAAGTTTCTCAAACTTTATTTTGAACGGCGCAATATTTCCTATCGGAAGAGTATTTTTTAAATAATAAGCATAGAATTCGCGATTGCGACCAAAGTTATTGCACAGATACTATAATGAAACTGCTCCCACCGAATCTACAATTGAGTGCATAGTATGTCATCAAAATGTCCGTAGAAATTCCAAAATGTTTTGGTTGGTGGAAAGTTGTGAATTTCCTTAAAACTACATGGGACCCGGAACATTATCGTAATCAGTATATCGTGAGGGCACATGTCACGTTACGTTATGGAAGATACGAGAATCTTTCGAAACTTACGTGCAATGTGTCTTCTCGATGGTTTCCCAGTTTCCCTCACCGCTGACCAGTGGTAAAAAATACGCACATCGATTTTGCAAAAACCAGATAAGAATTATATCCATGCGCCTGAGTGCGATAGAGTAGTATAGTGTACCTACCTAGCCAAACTATTATTCCATTCATACCATCTATCATAGATTTTTTTGCGATAGAAGGCTACACCTTCATAAAATGCCGGCAACTCATCTGATATAGCTCCTTCTGATATATAGCTGCTGTCTATGGGCGATGATAACTTACCATCAAGTGACGGCGCATTATGTACTGGTTTGGCTTCCCATCCCATCTCCTATAAAACAAAAAAAGGCAGCGTTCATTTCTAATGACTGGTCGCATACTTTGGCAACCTCTGGTCTATTAGCTGTAGGAGGCCCCGTTATGGAATTAGCAAAAAAAGTAGGTAGTACCTCGCGCTAAGATGATAAGTTTTGACAGTGTACAGATGACCTGAGTAACGGGACCGACGCCAAAGCGAAGTAGCAGAATGCTTGATTGATTCGGATCAGTGTTGGTACAGTCGGCGAGAGAGGGCAAATATTTAAGCACGAACGTGGGTGAGTGTTAGGTAAATAATGTGTGATGACATGTGTGATAGAATTCAGACCGTTTGTAGTGTTGCTGTCAATAGAATTTACTTGAAGAATTCACTTTAACATTTTACCGTTAGGTCAATCAAATTACGTAATAAGTAGGTAAGCATGGGCGGAAGACCTTGGTAGGTTGTCTTTTCATGCAATACTTTGTGGTACTACGATTATAAAAGCTAACACTGATACTGATAAGGATTGGTATGAGCGTTTTCGTTATTATTTAAACATAAAATGACATTTTCCAAATGTATAAATTAGCAACAGGCATATTGTTTGTTCTTCTCTAGAAGTTCTCCATACAAGAAAATTTCAGAGATTCATATTGCTGAAGCAAACAATTAAAGGCTTGTATGTTTTGGCAGTTTCGGTTATCCCTCATGGTTTGCGAACATTATTTATATATGTTTAGGTATATTTACTTTTTGTTAAGAGTGATGAATTAACAAAACTCAGGCGCCGAAAATAACGAACTCGGGACGATGCTCTGGCTGGAGCGACGACCTCTGCAAATACTCCTTGTGGATGGATGATCCCGCAGATGTGTGTAATTAAATAAGGTATTCTTTTTACGAAACAATTTATTAGCATTCTTGGATTCATTTGTATTGGTATCTTTAAAAAAATGTAGTGTAATTATGTTGACTGTCCCGATAGCGCATTTGGTAATGCTAATGACCCTGCCATAGCTAGGATCCCAGAATTGTATGTTCGATTTCCACCCTAGACAAACATGTACATAATTATTAATATTTGTGTTTATTTAATGTCAAACATAGATACTATTAAATATTCTGCTGTCTAGATATTATAACATCCATTGATGCATATAGTGGGTTTCGTTGATTCTGATAATTGGATGTGTGACTTCAACCTGCCTGATATTTAGATTTCAAATTTAGAAATGCATTAATTTTATCAGCATTTAATGATGCAATCGCCCGCATTACAGTTCTGAAAACTTTCGCTATGCTGAAACTTGCTGTAAATCTCCCAAACATGTCGTAACACTTAGGTTAGTATTGTAAGTATAACAACGAAAATATATCCTTCGTTATGTCATACAGAAAAGTGTAAAATTAAATTACCCATTCCCGATTTCCAATTTACATATTCTATCCAATGTTGTAAACTTATTATGCTTTTCGATTTTTTCTAAAATCGCGCGTTGAAGAAAAATAAATCCGAATAGACACTTTTCCACAGGTCTGTAAAGTAATCTTCGCAGCTTAGCGCGCAACAACTGGACTGGCAGAAACAAAACCATGTGTTTTTGTGACCGCTGGCACTTCTATGAGTACTGTAGGTAGTTACCACAGATGGTACTACCTACAGTTGGTACTTGGCGTTTTTTTCTAAGAACCTATTATCTCAGCGGCATCTTGCTAACGAGCTTGTGTGACTCAACGTAGAACTGATTAATTTATGTATGTGTACAGTTGCGGACGGGTTATTCTCGTCGAGATGTCATTGTCATGACAGTCTTTAAATCCGTGTTCCACCGTAAGTAATCGACATCAGAATCTTTAAAATACAACATGAAATAAGTTTAAAGGTTCTATATACGAGTAATCGGTAAATTTTAAGATCATTTTCGAGGATTGAAATTTGCATGGTAATGACATTTTTATGAGAATGACCCGAATAGTCTTCAGGTTACCTACCTAGTAGTTTGCCGTTAAGCCTTTACCTACGGCTTATGATGGAGTATTGCGTTTGGTTCGCATAAAAAATCACACAACATCGTCTAATTAGACATGTTTGGAAGGCGAAAAACACCTACCATGTAATTATTTCTTTAATTAGTATGTCATTAGTAGGCGTTTTACGCCTTTCGAAATAAGACGCGATCATACTTGTAACATACCTACAACAGGTACATACCTATAATTAAATATGTGTAAGACTTAGGTATATCGCTTCCCGGCAAGAAAAGTGTAACACCACTTAGGTACGCATTCAATTTTGTTAGGTACCACAACAACATTGCATGCGTACCTAACATGTGTTGTGACACTTTTCTTGCTGAGAAGCGCTTCCAGTATGTCTTTATGGGATCTTTATGCTTTTCGAATGCCGATACGGAGGCATAAAACCGCCAACTTGTAGAGTCCACCACTGAAAATATTGTGGTCTAAAACTAAATACAACCTCACGCACGCAGAAATTAAACGTAAAAAAGCGTTAACAACAATTTTGTTGTGTATATCAAATATAATAAACACCCATATGCACACGTATATAATTCTGGTAAGAATACAGGAAAATATTAGACTTCACATTTTAAATAATTTTCATAAGTGCGTTTGAAAATATATTTTTCAACAAACACGATCGCCTAATGTGGTTGACATCACGCAATACCGTGCTTCACTGGTTGGCATACATTTTGCACCAGTTTAACCTAGAGCAACTGTTAAACTGTTTCACCTCCCGTTACTTACCTACTTGTAAATTATTTGCACCATTTGGTAACCCAGGCCACAAAATAAATAGTGCACGCACAGTGAAGAATCGGTTACAGTAAAGTAGCCTACATACCTACAGCGCGCGTTTACACGAAGTCTTGCATACCGGCAAATTAGTGCGGAATATTTGAGAAGTTCTAGCGCAGAACAGCTACATAATTGCGTAGATTTGATGATGAAAAATTGCGCGTATTAAATTAGGTAAGTGATTAACATACCGCGCGGCAAATTTGTATTCCATAGTAAACGCTCATCAAAATATTTACCTCTTAATTATTGGATCTTATACTATCTCTTTGGATTGATGTAGACCGATTGACGCAAAGTTTAAACTATTACTACGAAAACCACTATTACGAAACAAACTAGTTAGGTGATGTGAATCTTGTCCAGGTGGAGTAAATGACGTGTTCCCGTAAGAACACATGTTAATAGAAAAGCATATCCTATGTTACCACACGTTTGTTTGAGATTAAAAACTAGTGAAAGCTGTAATTTCAGCATTCTTATGAAAAATGGAAGTTTATTCCTCTTTATAGTATCAGGCACCCCTAGCTATGGCAGGTTTTGTCATTATTAATACTACATATTTTGTTATCCAATTATTTTTATTTAAAAAAGTATGAAATGTGGGCACCAATTTCGATGGTCAACTTCTTTCCATTTTTTTGGCACAAGAATTTCTATTCAGGTCGAAGATGCATTACTGTAATTTGCGCCATTGTAGTACTGGTCCGATGTCCATTGTCGTCGGGCGCCATCTTCTCATTGTAGTCCAAGGGACACGTTCCGGTCGACCTCCCCCATTCACACGACGGCGAGTTCCTTACCCGTCTGCTTTTTTGGGGGCGGGCACCCATCCGTTGAATGAGCTAATGTTACAAAAACTGCAAGGAAATGACTGGAAGTTTGGGTTTGGCACGTCTAATTACCAGTTTTATGAACAACATCCGTTAATTTGGTGTCAATGTTCTGAATACATTCTATTCTTCATCATGACCTGGGCTTGAGGACAAGTTTACCTAGTTATTATTAAACTTAAACTTTGTACCAAAATGTTTTTGTTCAATGTAGATTTCCAAAATATAAACGGTAGATCGTTAATTTTTTGGAAAAAAAAGCAAAATTAAAATTTGAATTTGAAAAAAAAAAAATATTGTTTTTACTTTTGATAATTTCTTTCATATGCTCTGTAGGTACTTACGAATATATTTCCTATATTCGAATTTATACACTTAGTTGCCGCCTCGTGTTACCACAAATAGCCTTTAGTCATACTTTGAAATAACCGTTGATTAACGAGCTACAACCAAAGGGGGCTGCGGCTATTTCGGTGCAGCTTTGGTAAACAAAACGAGACTTCAAATTTATTAATCGCAGCTCATTTTTAAGACCAAATTTTAATCATGTGTTGGTTAAAAGACGGTTATTGATTATGCAGCTTCCTTTTTAGAACTTTACTTAAGACAAATGAATTCGTTACTCTTTGCTCTAGGAATGAGGCATTAGAAAGTCTTCAGGATAACTACTTTCTAGCTACATTTCGTAATTAATTAACTGCTTGTTAACTTTATTTTGATACTGTGGGTTTTGAAACGACGACTTTGACATTATGATTGTATGAATAGATGTTTTTTAAACTTCTTTAACTGTGGTTATTTATGTGATGAGTGGAAAACGAGCGGACATATCACCTGATGGTAAACGATTGCCTCCACCCGTAGACACTCGCAACACCAGCGGAGTCACCAGTGCGCTGCCAACTTTATACCCTCTTGTTCCAGGACCGATACACAGTGGCAATGTTTCACGCCGGTTTTCCGGTCGTTTACTGGTCAAAGTATAAAAGAAAGAAACACCGTCTTCGAAAAATATAGAAATTTCATCACGATAACCTAATCACAGTCTCTTAACTATTGTCAAAATGTGTTTCTCGAAATATAGATAACTTCAAGTTTACCAGGAAACTTTGGTATCACACATGTGAAGTTTTAGTGGAATTCCACTTCTACTCATTTCCATGTAATCCAACCATCCATCTCTCGCATATATTTTTAGGCAGCAGATTAGATAGATAATCGCATCCGATCCGCATTACTTCAGTTTGATAAAGTGAATGTCATTCATAATGCAAATTTCGGTAGATACTGTATCACGTCCATATCTGTCTGATAACTCTGTCAATGGAAAATTACCCTACAAGCAAGTGACGAGCTGTAACAAACAAAATGGAAAAGTGTAATCCAAGAACAAAAGCGTTGGTGTTACAGGCCACCCTCTGGACCAGAGTGGCTATACTGCACTACATGGAAACCCGGGGTAGTCGCTGGGAATTCTGCAATAACGGAAAGGAGCTGGCGAGATTAGGAGAACTCTTTCAACTTTAACGTAATTGGTTGCTTAGTGATATTTTTAAATCGCTCATCAAAAATAACCATGTAGATGGACTTAGTTCTACATTACGTCATCTAGCGGATTCTTCACTTGATAGCCCCGTGATATCCAGCCTCTTTTTAGCCTGCCAGTACTAGGTGTCTGTTATTGGAGACCGCCTATTTTGGAAGAAGAAAAGCGCTAAAGAAAATACTACCTTCCTAACATTTACTGCAATGCAAAGCGATATGTCTAAGCATTCGCCTGTAAAGGACAAATGTAACCTCACCTCTCACGTATTCGTACAAAAAGATGTCTACCAATTTACCAAAACTGTGTCATGGATGAGTAACTCTGGCGCCGGCGACATCTATGCTCCAGCATTAATTTATCTGCGTTAACCTCCTGACTCACTGCCTTGAATCGTTCTTCGAACCAAGCTTTATTTGGACTTGCGCACTTTCTGAGTCAAGTAGCTACAGTTAGTGCGTAGGCACTTGCTTGTTCAAAAAGGATATGTTTGATTTCATTAATCTGCATGTTTATTAACTTATGCACTAGAGTAGCATTTTACCTATTACATAAGTTTTTTACCTATTACCTGCCTCCAGGCGGCTGCGACGTTTGTCTTATTACCAACAGGATATTGGTTTGGTACAAGTTACAGTCGACTGTCTCCAAATTGTGGTTATAAGAAGAAGGTTACGCAAGATTTTAAGAGGAAGTCTAGACTTTATCTCGGAACTACCAAACCACGTATTGTGAATGGTACCGTAGTTTCTAAAGTTAGGCTTGTAAAATTAGGCCTATTTCTCATTAGGAGACCAGAGAAAAGCTGTACGTACATACATTATAACCCGTCCGCCCCTCGAATTCCGCCCCTCGAAATTCTTCTGTTTGCAATGGGTCGACTAGGAACTCAATGCATTCGCATTGGGTTCCTAGTCGACCCATTGCAAACAGAAGAATTTTCCCTGCGAGTTTAAAAATGGTAGGAATAAGGCAGTCTTGCTACTTCTCTAACTCTACTTACGCGCTTTTTCTATTTGTTTTCGTTTTGTTCGAAATTGCATATAAAATGGTTTTAGTGGGTCACAAAATTCACAGAAACACAAAACGTGGTGTAGACAGTCTTGGTTTTAAAACTGATGTTGTTACCTTTATTTGCAACGTTTATTTTTATAAACGTGACAGGATCATTTATAAACCATGCTTGGTTTGAGTTAGTGAGTAATTTATTAAAATATCGAAGCACCGACTAGACAGAAATGACTCACCAATAAAAGTTCTGCAAAGTTATGTAGTTAATTGGAATCTATTTTAGAGACAACTTGTCTTGAGCCCTGCATTAACTTTTAGAAAGTGATGCGTGATTAAAAGGAGGAAATAGCCAATAATAAGGAAGTGAGCATTTGTGACTGACGTAAAAGCTTTCTGCCATTAATCTGTCAACAGCTTATTATGTAATAATAATAAACCCGAGTACTAACCATCGTTATGTTATTTTAGGACGCGGATGTTGAGTTCTTTTGTTTGGTTGAACCCGTCGGATCCGGGGTTAAAAGACTCGTTAATTAATAATTACTAAATCCTTTTGTAATTATCTCAGATATTATATATCGAGCTTTAAGCTAACGTGCCGTAAGTCACTACGTGCGTGAGGAAACCCGCACGTTTCGGATAATCTCTGAAATGTGTTGATTCAGTTGGTTTGGTTCCCATATCTTAGGCCTGACAGCAACTAACGGTACTCCCCAAATCCAGTCTAATCATGGTCTAATCCAGGGCCCTGACAGCTTTAGTTCACTTTTATGCATTTTGTCGCCACTTTTTAAACACATTTTAACTGTGTTTGGGAGCATAATCTGTAATTGGCACAGGTTTAAAAAAATATTTTAATATATCACAAATTTTCACATTTATGTTTATTAATGTTATCTTGAGAGTTTTGAGATTCAAACAGACAATACACAGTTATCAGTATTCATAGTTTGTACTTAAAATAACCAGTATACATCTGAGGGCCGTAGGTTACGAATGCGACACTCGGTCTTGGGAGAAAGTCTCATTAATAAGACAGATAACAGCTTTGTTTATATGCATATTAATAAATTTAACTTTGATTACTTCCAGTTGAAAGTACACGAGATACGGCAGTATACATTTGAATGGATAGGTAAAATAAGTAAGTATAAATACATAATATAAGTGCCATTGACAATATTATGAATCGCAGGCTTCAATGGTAAATTTTCGTTTAGGCTAATTTGAGAGGATTTTTCAAAAAAATTATAAATACGAATACTTACTCTATTAGAAATCCAAAATTCATAATATTTCTAAATATGTCAGGGTTGCTACCATGTAAGTACCTAATTATTTTCCGATTATTGATTTTCCGATATTTCGGCTATTTTGCAAGCGCTATGGTACCTACCTAACTGAATATCGGAAACTCAAATTATCAGGTACATAGTAGCAATCCCGTATATTACTATTCTAATGTTAGTGGCCATAATGCATTCTTTATTCGAGTGTCAGGGATTTCAATTTTTAATCGGATTAATTACTCCTCTTTTAAGACTAAATCCCAGCGGAAACTTAGATTTATTGCTTTGCGCAATAGTGCGCGAGTCACCGAGACAATTTCTCTTGAGTGACTTTTGAACAATACTTATGTCGAGAGGTCCTAATTTATTTGTTGGTAACATCCAATCAATGGAACGTAGGTGGAGGAGTAAAGTGCAGCTGAGTCACGGCTTGTGTGTGCATATTCAACAAGTGCTCCGAACCACACCTACACGTGCGTACATGTTTACATTACATTAGGTACTCTCTATAAATTATTAAAACGGGAATTAACGCGACGTTTATTTTTTAAGTACATTGTATGTACTTACTGCTTGACGTTTTGGCTACGTGGCAGCAGCCGTGGTCACAAGCGAAGCGAGCGAGCGTGGTGAGCGCGTTATAATGCATATAGTTATAATGCAACGCGAAAATCTAAAAAGCTATTAAGTACACACTGTGCGGTCGCTCCATCCTCATGACTGAGGATCATGGACATCAACGAATGTGGATGGGGCTTGTTTGTGTTATCAGCCTCCACCGATGTCTATCCATCGCGTCTCTGACAACAGAGCAAAGCTTATTTGCGGTCCATACTCTTCTCACTTGATTGGTTCATTTGATTGGGGATCGTCCTCGGGCTCGTTTACCATACGTGCTCCCGACAATGATCAGTTTTTCAAGTGTCTCTTCTAAATATGTGGCCAAAATAGGTAGCTGAAATATGGGTTGCTGACAGTTCGTGGAGTGGTTTAATACGAAGCTGCGAAAGAATCGACACATTTGTGCGCATGGCGGTCCAGGGCAGGTACATTAGGTACTATTAAGAGTAAGTCATTACACAGACACGATACGATATACTGCCTAGTGCGTGGGTCAATGAACTCTTAAATGTCAATGACAGTTATAGAAAACTATGGGCAATCTCACCGAAGGGTGGAGACAGAATAGCGAAGTGTCGTTAACAACAAGTAGGTAATAATTATAATCAATGAAGTATAAAATAGCTCAGTCATTTTCACATTCACTTAATAAATCCATTGTTACAAATTACTATAATAGCTTGATTGTCTCTCGCTCGGGGAGTGATTAAAGAATATGTTGTCATAGATCTTTACTGAATAGATGTGCTTCGAATTTTTTTTCTAATCAATAATTTTCGCATCGGTTGAATGACCTTAGAACGGTTTTATCAAAATAACCGTTTTGAGAACAAGCCCTGACTGCTGTTTTTATAGTAGGCTATTCATAATTGATTAAAGAAAGCTGTTCATAGGATTAATTTATTGAGTTTTCCATTCCTCATTTCTATGGATACCATGGACTCACATCCATCAAACGATTGTATTATCAAACACGGAGGAACATAGGAAGTACTTTTATGTAACCTTTATCGATGTTAATGTTCCTGCGAACATCGTCGAAACGCGCGTTTCGTCGAGTGAGTGAGGATACCGGAGGCCCAATTGGGGGAAAGGGGGTTCAATGTTGGCAGCGCATTTGTGGTTCTACTAGTTTAGCAGGTGTCTACGGGCGGCGGCAATCGCTTACCATTAGGTGATTCGTCTGCTCGTCTGCTCACCTATCACATAAAAAATTAGGAAAATAAAAGTATGATCGTGATAATCTTACAGTTAATTGGCATGTGTTACGGTCTATTATCAAGACATTTTTTAAGGGAAATAAAAAATGCTTAATAACATTAGCTGTGTAACAGTAGGGTCGTCAACAGTGGCACCTGTTCGAGACAAGTACGAGTATGACCTTAACTACTTACCTGACCTTACTACTCAACCATATCAAAGGGAGTTTAACGACCTGACAGTTTCGCAAGCAAATTGTACGCATCCGAAAGTAAAACCTCAGGCCAACCTAATATACCAGTAATTGCTTTTTAAGAAACCTCGTCTAAAACATTTTTACAATAGTAATATGAATCTTACGAGTTATGATGACACCAAAACATTTTTGTTCCTTGGGAAAAAGCAATTTTACCGTGAAACTAATCTCGGGTTGGATATTTTTATTCAGTGAAAAAATTTAGTTTAATATGAAACGAATTAGTGTTTTAAAAAATATTGGTAGGCATGTACTAGGCAAGAAATAGAAAACTAATTTTCGAATTAGAAGCACAAAATCTAAACATACCTACTTACCCTTTTCTATTAGATAAAAAAAAACCATTATGTAAAATAATATCCAAATAAAAATTTCAAAAAGTTCTTTTATATTTTAAATCAAATACGGGATTTCTGGTACTATAATATCTACAATGTCGTAATGTAAATTCGGTCTAACACTGTAAGTTTAAGATTGCACATGCGCACATTGCATACCTGCGGGTGACGTTTATTTCTCGTCACGCGCGCGCCATGTTTGTTTATGCGCGTGCGCCGCTTCTGAGGACAATTCGGCTGATTCTGAGGACAAGCGTAGTGACGTGATAGTGAGAGTACGATTTCAATGACGTCGACCCTATCTACGCAGGTGAAGATACGTTTAACGAAGTGGCTGAAACGTCAAGGTGTCAGGTTTGATACCAACAACCAGAATGTTAGTTGATGAAACAGATATGCCCTGGATCAACACTAAGCCAGGACATCTGATTCATTAACTACCTCTTTAAACTCTTTTCTAATTATTGAACTGCCTACGGATATAACTAATATAAACTTACTGGTTCGAAGTGACATTGTTGACTGGCCACGTGTGACATGGCGCGTTTCGTACCTTTGACATACCTACATTCTTGTGATAAAGACTCATACGATGTACGAGTATGTTTGGTATTTATTAATGTATTAGTTGTAAGTATTTTTGGACTTCGCACCTACCAATAACTTACCTAACTGCTTTATGACTAACTTTGGAATCATTGTGATGTTGTCTGATATTAGAGATAATATTTCTCAGCGTGTCTTTTCCAGACGCCATCACGGAGGCACGCCTGTCGTGAGGTTGCGCAAAAACGGAACAATAACGAAAACATCTCGAGACAAGACGACAATTAGCTGAGAGACGAGAAAGTGAGCTTTAGCACAAAACAAGGTAACGAGACAAATTATGAAGCAGTTAAACCCACTCAGTAGTGAACTGAGGAAGTTGTTGATGAAATAACAGACTGAAATGTAGTGGAGACAGAGCGTCATCCAAGATATTCACCTCACGAAAATGATGTGGATCTTAAATAATTTTCTCGAGGTGAGTGTAAATTGGAAGCATAAAGGCTAGAAATTTACGAAGAGACTTTTATCCGCACCCGCAGTTATTAAATGGTGGATTGAGTACCTAGTTATAGGGATATTATAGGTACTAGGAATCTGCGGTACCTATCTAGTAGTACAGGGAAATGCAATAGCAGATTTTTAACGACGTTGTTTGTGGCTCTGAAAAGCAGTTTCCATTTCTCTTAACCGCGGCAGCTGCGTCAAAAACCGTAAGGAACAAGATATACCAGTCTCATCTAAAAAGGGACGCATAGCATGTGTAAAAGGGACACGGGGAAAATATTGGGTCGTAAACATCGTTTTAAAAATAAATGAATATGAAGAGTTATCGTTGATAAGTACTTAAATACTATCATCACAGTCAAAAAATTTTTGAAGTTTAAGTGTTTCTCCTTGTACACCTGGAATGAAGTGACTTTAGCTGCTAACTGTACAAACTTGTTAAGTTCTAACTGTTTAGATACACGAGTCCTAGTGTTTTTAGAGCTGGCGTGTTTCTTGTGTCTCTCCTTCCGTTCCAAACCTGTACTAGGCAGGTCCTCCAATTTGCGTATTGACAGGTATCGTAGCCTACTTGCGAAATCGTGTTCCGTAAAAATAGTCTGTTCTTCTTTACCATTAATATGTTTGTAATGTTTATTTTAAGACAAAAAACCGCGTTACTGATATTTTCTCCATTGTGCTAGCACTAAGACACGACTGGCGACAAAAGCGAACCGCAAGAAACGATGATCGTGCCATGTTCTCACAGACGGACGAACCAATAGAAATGACTAATAAATAAAATAAATGAGAGATACTCATACATTACATTACTTGTGTTATCTAGAGGAAAGATTAATTTGTGAATATTCGTTGCGAAGAAACTTTGTAAAGCATTTAACTAAGGTAAAATCGAATCTCCATGTCGAAGAACGCCCTTCAGAACTGAATTTGCAGCCATTGCAAACAAGTAGCTTATAGCGTAGTCGTCCCGTAACGAATGAGAATATACTTGTCACATTCCAACAAAAAAGACACTTAACGCGTGTGAAAAGGAGGGGCACTCCGATTCGGTTGTAACGTCCGGTTCTTTAGGTCCTCATCATTCATAGGACCGCCTCGTTAGGTTTGAGGTTTTTGTTTATGAGGTTCGATTTTGTTCTTTATCCCATTTTGCATTGTTTATTTCCTTCGATTTATGACAACAGTCAATACATTGCGTAAGCCAACTAAGATGTGGATGTTCATAGGGGATGACGATCTTTCCCTCTCAATTTGTTCCGGGACTTAGTTTTGGTATTAGTTCCAATCTTTACCAAGACGGCGGTGGGTGTCGGTTTTTTTGCACGTAAGTAGGTAAGTAGGAGTAGTAGTAGTATTACTACATTATTTTGATGATGATGACCACAGCATGAACTGAATATGACCACAAAAGATAACTCAATCGTGTCATTTTCGTGCAGAGCAATAAACGGATAGAATCGGCGTCATATTTTTAAAAGATGCAAATTGTGCTTTATCTATTTTTAATTTCGCAGTATTTTTCCTCTACCCATATTTTAGTCTGACATAGCGATAAAACCGTCGATATTGTATTTGACCTAACATTAAGTTCTGGAACCTTTTGTGCAATAGTACCTACCTACTTACTATTGTGATCAGAATATGGAAACGAAAGGTGTTTGCCACTTTTGCGGTTCAATTAAAAATTTTAAATAAATAAACCGGTTACCTGCTTTGGAGAATTTTCGAATAATAAAACCGCTATTCAAATGTTCCCTATGATATTATTATCTATCTGTTTACAATAGATAAAATGAATAAATGGAGAACCCTTGAAATCATATTTTTTATTATTACTTTGGTAATTTCGCTAAGAAATTATCTTATAAAAGCAACTAGATTGAAATTCGCATCACTAGTTCATCAGACTTTTAGAAGCACTTAAAGCAAAATTACTGGTACCTTAGTTTAAAAGCGATTGCTGACTTTATAATATTTATTACCCATAAACAGAGGAACCAGACCAACTATTGTAACTATTGTATAGAATATTTTGTTGAGAAACTATCCAAAACATGCGGGTTTCCGCTCGATGTTTTACCCCTTTGCCGGGGTATTGGTACTCAAAATGCTGATTGGTCAAAAATTGCGTGTGACAGTTAGGCAAAAACAGAAGTATGCTATGAAGGTCCAGGCTTTTAATTTTATAAAACCTTAAAAAAAGCACTAAGTAATTCTAAGTATTCTAGTCCTGTCTATCAGAGTCAAAGGCGGCGTTGAAAGCGAAAGCAATGGGATGCGCGCGCGTCGCTTTGTGGCTCATGAATGGCGCGATTTAATTAACAACCGCGAACGAGTAAACATTAGCCATGGGGTTTTATAAAAAGGCTTTCTACTTGGTAAACAGATTTATTTATTTTTTTCTTTACAGAACAGAACAAATATTATCCAGTGACTAGAACGCCTACAAGTGAGAGGTCAAACATACATATGTTAGAAATGCTAACGAAACTCTACGTAGCTTCCGTTTTTACTCGTGGAATTGAATACATCTTTGCAACTGTCGTTTTGCCTGTGTTACTCAGAAGCTATCGGAATTATTGTTTTGTTGATCTGATAGCCTGGCGAAACCTACTCTCGCTGGACTCAAAATCACACTTTAGCTGTCAAGTCTAATGAAGGGGACAATCGTGTGATTTGATAGATTGTAGTTAGTATCTTATCTAAATGCCCAAAATGTGCAGTGCCAACTCTGCAGGAAAGAGGCAAGGAGATATGTTCTTACAAACTTGATAGAATCGGTGAATATTTACCACACTTAAAGTAAGATTAAATCTGCAACCCTCAATGATAATAATAAAACGATATTTGTGTAAAGCTGCTGGCCTTTTAAGTTCAGCAACCGTTTGGCCTACAAAACTCGCAGCTATTTGAATTTCGGGCACCACATTGCACCATCAGAACGCCTAAATATTAGCACAGTATAAACACGGTCAGTAAGAATGATGTTCGTCGCCGGAGGAACAGAAGACGGCCGAAAAGATGAATGGATTGTGAGAAGGCTAAAAAAGAAGTGGATAATTCGACGAACTTAATTTTTACCTCAGTGCTGAACCTTGAGAGTAAGATAAGTATAATAAATAAGATCTAAGACTTACTAGGTAGGAGGTACGTTCAGCGAATGTAGCAGTGTTCCAGTTAGCCGGAAAAGAGCTTGCACTGCGCTATTCGTGATGCGATAGGGATGAGCTGCAGTCACGCCACTCCTTGTGCAAGGGATTATTGTAGGTACACTGGAAAATTCAACTGTACCCTTATGTCAGTTACTGGCTTTTTTTACATTGTAAAAACTGCTGCAATTTATGAACGCTATTCCAGCCCAAGTAAAACAATAGAGATGTAGCAATTTTCATAAAATTACGATTCACATGGGTCGTTTAACTGTAACATGCCCGGTTATGAAACGACATTGTCAAAACCGTACGTTTTGTTATTATTATTTCATTGCTTTATAATTGCATTTGTTGTTTTAGTTAATTATTATTCATTGTATTTGCTTCGCTGAGCTCTAATTGGAGCGGCCGTGTTTTTGAGATGTTCGATTCATGAAAGTGATGCTATTTAATATTTATGAGTTTTGACTATTGATACTTACCTTACTTTACTGTCCAATCCAATTATGAAATTTAATGATCCAGAATGATTAAATTTCATAATTGGAGAAATTAAATTTTATAATTGAAGAAATATGTAGGTATGTATGTACCAACAATTTTGATTGATTTGTGTGGATAGGTGTTTGTGGCACTTTCGTTGTTCCCGGTTTCAAGGGAAACCCTTAGTTTGGAACCAGGATAATAAAACCTAATTACGATGTTGTCTCAATGTATTTGTTTTATCTCAATACGGAACCGCTATCTGTCAATAAAGTTTACTTTAAAACGGAAAACTTTTTCAATACCATATCATTTAGGTTTCCGATAGTTTCCGTTAGCTGTAAGAAAGACTCCATCTGCTTGGTCTGTCTGTTACCAGGCTGTATCTCTTGGAACAAGCTACTCGTCTGATATTTTGATTTCTGTTGCCACTACAATTCAAAACAGAATGAAATGTAAATATCAAAGCTTCTGCAGAAGCCGTCTCGCGAAATCACTTACTTCCACTTGATTTCTACCTCCCTTGTACTTTAAACAAACAGTAACTAATTAACTACCAATCTTATTCATACCTATTTTTGACGTTGACGTTGACGACAGAAAAATTAATAAATCGGAAAGTACCGACTCGACCCACGCGAGTTTTACGCTCGCCAGTTTGATGTCAATTTCTGAGGAATATGGGATTTAAGGACTATCAGGTAAATGATATCACATGACCCATCAAGATTCCTGGATATGGTACAGATGGCGGACACCCAGAGTGCGGATACAAACGGTGTCTAGTTACGTCACAAGCCCACATCATCGGCCCCTGCAGTTTTATTGCAACAACATTGCAGTCCCCAAATCCGCACGCCCATTCGGCGCACACACATGGTCATAACGACCGATTGTATGGCGGACATAATAGTTGCGCAGTGACAGATGGATAATAATTTAACGGCTAGTAGTAAATAATATTGTCAACCTCCTACACGTTCACCTGTAGGGAGGGGTAAGTGATAGGTAAATCAATAACGGTAGCTTTTTTTAGTGACTGTTGTTTTCAATAATTTGGCAACAAAATTAAAACTCTTTTAACTTTGTTTTTTTTTTCTTAATACTTACCTACTAAAGTAAAAACCTACTATTATTATTTCACTGACTTAATTATTATTTATTTTCTTAAAAGGCTAGATTAATCACATTATTGTGATGACTCGAAACGATTGGAATTGAAACTATATACTGCGAATTAGGTTAGTTACTTTAATGAGACTGGTTAAAATAAGTACAGGTTTTTTTTCTGAGTATTTTGATTTTTTTATTAAATAAAGACTACCAATTGATAATGCTTTACAACTACTAAGCTACCTATTGTGGATCCACAGTAAATCTCATAGATCAAGTATTTCGCGCCCGGGTACCGGTTGGCATTCCGGTAATCTCGTTTCTACCGAAAGCTGATCGCGACCCTACTAAGTTTATTGTATGAATAAATGAGACAGCTGATACTTTCACCTTGTATGGCCATGGGCGCATGCGCTCGGAACTACTGTTTCGGTATTCACTGATTTATAATGTGATTTATGCATTTACGTCGTTCTTGTCCGTTCACTGCAAAATTAGTTTTCTTTTAAGAGTGAGGTCATTTG
Organism: Cnaphalocrocis medinalis; assembly: GCA_014851415.1. Taxonomy (NCBI): domain Eukaryota; kingdom Metazoa; phylum Arthropoda; class Insecta; order Lepidoptera; family Crambidae; genus Cnaphalocrocis; species Cnaphalocrocis medinalis. The sequence continues at coordinate 4,887,892 of CM026289.1, read as the reverse complement.
ACTACAATTTGTCGTTGACGTCAGTATAAAAAGAGTAAGGCCGTTACGTGTAGTAAGCTCCTGTTCTTTAACAACTATAAGTTTTTATAGAAAGGAAATCATAAATAAAACAAAATGTAATCGAAGTAAGAAATTTACAATTTACTCTCAAATACTTTATGCTTCACCCGTCTTATCTGATTAAAATCGTCCGTTACTTTTAATCACACATTTCTAGCAAACGTCATTTAACCAAAAGGTATAATCAAGTATTCCCGACTAACCCCTAACCGCCTTTGAAGCCATTCATACGGTGGCCCAGCTGATGTAATACATATTCATAAAACCATTTAGAAACCGGTTCACTCTCGAACACCATAAAATACTGCTAACAATGCAACAATGCCAATATTTCCGACTCATTACCGACTTCTAACTGCGGCCACTGCACTATTACTTTCATTCATTGAACCGACGTTTTACCATTGGCATAGTGCAGTTGGAGAATGCAGCAACTCGTTTGACGCTTGGAGAAAATGTGTAAGCAACGCCCTTTTGAGTAAGTTGCTGTCTGCAGTCTGCTGTTCTATTCAAAATTAAACGCCCACGCTTCAATAATATTATAGAACAACATTTTTTTGCTTATACTTACGAGTAAAATTGTTGTATTAATTTTCACGAAAATTTGCATATTAGGAGCAGCTTGACATCAAAACATTGACAATTTATGTGTGTTGTTAAAATATTTGATCAGTCATAGTCAATAGGTAACTTTCAGATAGGTATACCTACTGTCTATTTTTGACTTGACGCCAGAACATGAGCTTTACTTTTTGAAATATTTATAATTTTATAACACTTGCATTTAATTTTAGAATTTCTATTCTGTAAATGACCACAATCTGGAATATAAATGGCTAAAAAGTTAGATTATGGTATACGTACCTATATGTCAACGCAGTAATCTCCTTTTCATTTTAATATTTCCTTAACTTGCCGCATTTGCTCCCAACATGAGCTACTGACATCCCCATACAATGTGCTAGACGTCGGTAGATGCAAATCTACTATCGGGAGCCGAATTCCCACGACGCCAATAATAGGGGATCCTTCAGGCCGGCCCCTCAGACTCCGTTTTTTACCGAGTCGCTTTAATGACACCACCTTTACTTTACTTGTTTATTCTGTACCTTTATCTATGTCTTTGTATGTCCCCAGGGGAGGTGCCTTTGGACAACAGATGAATAATGTTTTTTCTATAATTGAACCTAGCTGCTCCTTTACCGTTACTCGTTATTTACGAGTGAGATAGTGAGGAGATTGGACGCTTGATAATTTGCTTTACACGTTTTTTCTTAAGTTTGTTTTACGTAAAATCGATGTCTTTTGACATTTGTTGGAATTGTTGGATCGTGCAAAGTTGACTTGGGGTCTTATTTGTTCGTTTATTTGTAAGACAGCGTTTTTAACAATTAGTTTACCAAGCCATAACAGAACGGACGTCGCTTGTACAAATAACTTAACATATTTGGTTTGGACCGCCTCAGGAATTTCAAAATAATTTATAAATATTTATAGGTAGGTACAATATATTAGTTGAAGACCGTCAAACAATGATAAATAAATAAAATAAGTTTCTTATTACGCAAATCCTTTTATAGTTACATGAATATTATTGTGCAGTAATTATAGATTTACGTGACGCAATTACACAGGATGTGGTAACAAACAACTTAAGCTCAAGTACTGAAGAGAAATTTAATTAATATGATGGCTTTAATTAAAAGCGGTTTTAAAGGATAATGACCTCTGCCTGCGATAAGCTTGTAAGCACTACGTTAGAATGTTTGGTTTACTGTATTTTGTAAGTACTTTCAGTATCGACATACATGTGTTCGTTTCCTAACTAATATTACCACAGTAGGTACTACTCAATCGGATACCGCTACCACTCTCAGGAAGGACTTCACTAAGTTAACTTTTAAATTGATTTAACATCAATAAAAATAAGTGCTGTAAAATTTACTTAATTTTTGGTGATAGAATGCAAGCTAATTTTATTTACCAAACTCCGAGGCTGGAAATCGCAGCCCGGGATGGACGGCATTCCAGCGTCACCAAAGAAAAGGTCAAAACTTTTACCTTGAAATCAAAATTGAGCCTGTGTGTAACGGTTTTTAAAACCGACTTCAAAAAAAGGAGGAGGTTCATAATTCGTCTGTATGTAATACTTTTATTAAGTCAAAAAGTATCTTAGTCTTGTTTTAAAATCACAATGATGTTTTCGCAAACATGGAATTTTACCCAATATTATGACAATTAGATCCTACTACCATAAATGAGATTCCCAAGAAACACAATTCTTTACTTATTAAACTCCTGTAATGATGGGTAACTGACCGCACACAAAGAGGACGTGGGTTCATGACACATTCGGTCTGATTTACAGCTTATTATACCATAACTCCGCCATAAGGTCAGCGGGATTAGAGATGTATAACCCTAAACTAAGATAACTCTAAGCATGAGCCAACTCCGAATCATGAGTCATGATTCGAGTTAATGTCCTGGCAATGGCTAATTTAAACATCGAAAATTTGAAAATCCAAAATCAGCCCTGATCTCCGTATGAGTCAATCAGATAATTTAATAATGGCCTTGAGAACACATTATTTGAAGAATTGTGGATTAATCTTCCACTCTAATCAAACATTCGTACTTAAAACTTGTGTTTGCTCAGTGTCTGGACGGTATAATTTAAGTTAATTATAATAATATGTTCGTATGTTTTTGTGTTACCTTCGTTGATTCATAACATTGTGGTATAAATAACTATTCACCCTGGAGACAGGTCGATGAAGGATATCTTACCATATTGTATTTATTAACTTGAGGCAGAGTCAACTCAGATAACTCGAATTATCTGGCTCGACACATCACTATGTGGTATTACGTCGGTAATGCGTTTTAAATTAGTGTGTACTTCTGAAGATGGTAAGGATTATTCTGAGCTGTGTCAAAAGTCACGGATATACATCTTCATTGAAAGATTTCTAATAATAAGATATCTCCGTTTTAGCCCTGACCTAGGCTAATAGAAAGGTTATCTTCGGTAAGTCAGACCCCCTACGCCAAGTTGTAGGTAACAATAGAATTTAGAGGTAACAATTGAATGTCAATTGTGTTTTCATGGCCAGAGATTTGGCCGATTCATTGATCGATAGAATCTAATACTTTCCATTTTTGGGCAGATAGTTTAATAATTGCCTGGTCATACTATAATTATAATGGATATTCTTGCAGAGGCATTCGTCATTGAAAAGTACCTATTTACTAACCATATTATTTTTGGTAGAACGACTCACGAATCGCGTTTTAAAGCGATGGATGGGGTCTTGGATTTCTCCGTCGGTCTTAAATGTCTGGGTGGGTAAGTCCTGTATTTTTCTTTTCAAAATATTCTCGTTGTCAGAGTCTGGAAATTACTATATAAATTTTCGGTGACAAATGTCCGATAACACTATTGTCACCATTGTCATAATAATTATTTGTTCAAATTATCGGATTGACATACTTATTTATTGATTTACACTCGTAAATACCATACCTAAAATAAGAAAAAAATGTCGAATCACTTTTTCAGTTTAGGTATTTTTTTCAGATTGTCAACTTTTTTCTAAAGGGGCTAGATCACACTCCGCGCTTGATACATGTCCTTCTAGGCAGTGCTGTCAGTAAAAAGATATTATTACTGACTTAACTACTTTTAACACTTGAAAATCTTAGTTAGAAAAGCAATTTTCTTGAACACCTGTGCCGATGACATGATGATTCTTCCTCCAGTCATCGGTCATCATTAAGCACTTGCAAATTGAACAGCGCGGTCGAATGGCGACGCGAATCCATTTACATTGATTTCTGTTTTTCTGAGAAATCAAGTCTTTAAAAGTTACTTGGGTTGCTGAACTATCTTTGTAGGTAGAAATCACAAAGTTTCCTTCTTCATTTTGAGAAGATATTTCATTTCGTATTAATACAAGGTTTCTTAAAAATAAAAATATCAGACAACCACTCGTACAATTAATACCTACAAGACATCGACCGGACCCCGAAAAGTTAGTAGTGTTATGGGTATTAAAATAAAATTAAACTATGCGCTATTTACCAATAAGTACATAAGGATTTTCAACTTGAAATTCTTTATATAAATACAAATATTGCAGAAACATTAAAAAAACAAAGGTTTTTAAAAAAAAATATCATCATCATCATTTCAGCCAATAGACGTCCACTGCTGGACATAGGCCTCCCCCTAAGTTCTCCACACAGATCGGTCCTGTGCCACCCAAAAAAAATCCATACTAATATTATAAATGCGAAAGTAACTCTGTCTGTCTGTCTTTACGGATTTAAATGAAATTTGGTATACAGATTATCTAGACCCTGAGAAAGGACATAGGCTACTTTTTATTGCGAAAAGGGGGTTGTAAGGGGTTGAAAGGGGGGTAAAAAGTTACTTTTCCGCGGGCGGCCGCAAGTAATCTATAAAGTAAGTATTTATCTAAAAAGGCCACTGTAGCAGAAAGAAGCACCTAAGAAGAAGCACGTATATAAGAAAAAAATGCTCATAACTATAATCTATTATTTTTTTGTTATTTCTGGGCTTCAAAAAGAAAATATCTCAGAACGTCCGCTTCATTGTATCGCTTCGTTTTATCAATATTCAGATGAGCCTTTCTATCCTTAATAAGATCCGTCAAAGGACATCAGTCAGCCTATGTCAGTCACGCCTCCTGCGTGCCATGGGGCTCGTCTATGGCGGATGAAGGAGTAGGGTACCGTATGGTAACTACAGATGAGAAAATATGGTAAAATACGATGAGATGGCATGGCAGTATAAAGCGTGTTATTACGGCAAGCAAGTAATACTAAAATTATTACATGAATGTTATGTATACGGAACAGGCTACTTGTTCCGTTCGTACGTGAACCTTGCCCCTTCGCCGGAAAAGGCTGAGGTTTACTTCAGAAATTATTGTAAGCGATAAATTTAGGACATTAAGTGATATTTTCGGTTGAGCTTTCCAGTGAGCTCCAATCTCAAAATCATCATCAGCATCCTCTTGCCCTGTTCCCAGGTTGTCGAGGGTCAGCTATTAAAATATAGAATGCAAAATCTTTGAGATGATGATTTTTATTTATATACCTCAACGTATCCAAACGTCATTTCATAATTTAATCTCATATGGGTTATGGGGGCATCTTGATATTAAAGTATGAAACTTGTCGGAATTCTTTATCATGAACACAGAAACTCATAAAAGAGTATAAATCTATTATAATAATATCAAAAGAATGTCCTCAAAATGCTGGTACCTCATGAGTAGATGTGGCTATCACCCCGCTGAACCACAAAATCCCTATTCAAAGCGGCTGTTTAGATTTCCCGTAACTTCAACTAAAAAATCTGCCAATTTATTATCTCCACTCACGTTTGACGTCTTCCACAATCCCACACTACATCTAATAAATCATTGCTAACCAAAACTTTACTACCACAAGTACATCATATGACGTTGACGGCTAATACCGAGCCGTTACTTATCCTGATACGTCACAGGACATCAGTCACTCCCCCTCTAATCCTGGGCGTTTGATCGGCCATTATGAGCGGGCCCGTAACCCGAACCGCATTAGGATAATGCGACTTTGTTCCCGTAAAGGCGTACTCACATGGACTGGTAATAACTCATATTTGGAAGAAATTATGGTTACGAATAGCAGAAGCTACTAGGGTGAATATCACATTTAATTCCTTACTATTGCTTTTACATGTGTGAACTTTTTAATCTCCTAAAATTTGCATTATTTGTAACGAAATGATTGCCTACTATGAGTTCTATAAAAACCGTGGAAAAGTCACGCCATGGCCTCACAGAAGACTGGCACCGTGAAACAGCGCCTTCGCTTTTTGCCGAATTAGTGGGGGTATCAAAAGCCTAGCCTAGGTACTTAGTATAAAGTAGGTATAGACAATCAAAATATTTTGCGTATATACTTAACTAATCTTTAGGATCAAACGATAAAAGACAAAAATCTTTCCTATTGGCAATATTATCAACGTGTCGGCGACTTTGAAGAGGAAAATACCTATAGATGTATTACTAGATATGTCTTCTCAATTCTTACATCTGCCGTCATAAAACTGTGCAATGTTATGTTATAAAGATTTTACGACTTTAGGATTTGTGTGACGTCACCCTAGCCTCCTCATTCCCATTGTCCCAGCCTACAGCTGTCAATCCTGCGCATACCCGTGAAATCTCAACACTAGGACCTACCGCAGAGGTTTATCTGGCTCTAATGGAATTTGTTATTACGAGCCATGATATTCTATTGACAAGGACCTTGCTTGGCGTATAAAATTTACAATAAAAACCAAACGTGGTTAAGAGTGCTATGGTAGTAATGCGTGCCTTGGTTAGTATCGCAACATCTAACTTTTTGTGTTCTTCCGCCTAGTGCCAATGTCGGTTTTATACGGGGTGCGTAATGTGTATAGACCATGCGTCATGATAGCAAGTCTGGTATAGCCATCCAAACCCTTTTGAAAAAAATATCCGTAACATAGATTTCCTACTGATAAAACTGTCTGTTTTTGCTTGCCTTAATTACAAAGCTTTACGTAATAAGCAGGGTGTATCACATCAGATAAATCAAATAATCAATTGTAGTCAAATGGTTATTATGGTGGACAAAGCCTGAAACCATTTATTTTCTCATCCGTGTAACTTAAGTGTATACAAGATCAGCTTTAAGGAGACGGGTAGGGCACACTAGCGATGCCAATTTGATTGAAATTGTTAGCTACTAAACAATTCCAAAGCTTCAGCCATACTTTTTATTGCATTGAATGCAATACATTTTTTTCTGTTTTTGCATATAAATTCTTATTAACCCCAAAAGCGGCCACTTTTGGCGTAAATCCTAATTTCGAGCTTAATCTATGAGATCGATTGCCCAGTAAAGTGTTTACCAAGAGGCTGTAGCTAGAGCCTCTCGGTAAACACTTTTGCCAAGAAGTTAAACAGTTTACCTATTTAAATCAATTGGCGTCGCTAGTGTGCCCTAACCGTAGCCTTAAGACTCATTTGTCTTTGCAAAAGTCTTTGTCATGTAAAATGTTCATTTATCAAATTAAATTATTGCGGTATTCGCTCCCTCGCTTTATATTGAGGGTACAAAGTAATTTTTATCAATTCTAAACATCTCAAAACGTTTGCAAGAGAGGACAATGCCTGTCGTTTACCCACAAAAGATTTGTTAAGATCTTGCAAAAGATACGCAGCTTAGAAATCTTTTGAAAAAATGATTGTGACATAAATTGAAAGGATTTTAATGTTTGGCTTAGAATTTGGAAAGTGTTCAAATAAATTGCGCCATTGAAAAAATACTTAGTATTGGGGTCACTGACCCGTGCCTAGGTTTAATCTACATTTGTATCTTAAGCTACAGTAAGTACTATAAGGACCATTAGGTAGTACTGTCGCCTGTAATAAAATCTAAACACCTGAATTAACCACCTTATGCCAGGACTATAAGGTTCATATTTTAATGAGGTTATAGTGTACGTGACTGTACATCTATTATGAGAAATTAGAAAATCAAAGGGATGTAAAGTGAATTATATGTTCGGTATAACTCATATCATAAATAATAGCTCTTAACTAAATATGCTTTAGGGACACCAACAGGATTTGATGTGCCTATGTCACTAGATGTCGCAGTCTAACTATACATACTTTGTATAAGTAAGTCATCAAATTCCAAGTTATTACGTATAAAACAAATCATGACAATCGTACATTTATTATATAGTAGGTAATGCTACCCCTGTATTATTTACAAATTGAAAGAAAGCTACGTCCAGGAGGTACCTAGTTTCTAATGAGCATCATTTCGTAACCGTCCGTGTCGCCGATAACAGCTGACAGCCCATAAATCAACGCGTTGGCTCCACCAATAAACTCTGAAACAATAGACGACCAGTTATTTGATATAACGAAGTTAATGAGGCGATTTCATACTTTCTTCAACAGGAGAAAGTTTATTAAGTTGGGTAATTGGTGGACGTGACAATGTTTGTCGAACGTTGTTAGAATCACGTACGAGAGTGCCAGTGTCACAGTGTGAAGATTACTAGTGGAACAACCTGTATCAGACGTAGTGCGAAATCTCTCTAGTTTAGTAGGTACTACGTATGATTCGTATTCCATCCGAACCATGCCTCACCTCATCCATTCTATCAATTTAAGGATTCAACGTTCTTGACTAAGAACTTGTCTTTGAGGCTTCAAAGATAACGCTAATCTTGCAGATCGGGGCGGAGGACGCCCAATGAATACGGTTTGCACTTTAGTTTTTTTTATTTAGTTAAGTACTGTACAAACCTTAGACTCTGTGTTCCTAATACCTAATAATAATTAGTAGATACGATGAAATTGCTAGTAGAGGTGTAAAGACATCAGTATGAACTTTTTTTGTACGTTTTACAAGGTCACAAACACGACGCTCTTCCAATTTTTATACTATGGCGTAGTGCCTACATATGAACAGTCAGACAAATATTGAATAATACACCCTTGAACCCGTTAGTCATTCAGTTTTTACTCGCTGTTTTGTTCTGAATGAGTGAGGAGCTGATAACAACAGGATATAAATGCCGCAAACCAGAAGTTTTTGTAAGTACTTACTGTTTTATGTTCTTGGCAAAAAAAATATGAAAAATATATTGCTCTGGTTGTGCGTAGCTGTGAGACAACAACTAAAGCAATTTGTTAAGTAGGTAGATTGGATTTCATAAGATACGCTACTCGTAGGCTTACAAGAACATATAACAGTGAAAACATTTTAGCTCATATACTTAGTTTCCTTCTTCTATAAGCTAGATTTCTCCTACATAAATAAGGAGTATTTCTAAAAAATTACCTAGTATGCGTTTAGGTTCCTCTCAGTATGGCTATTAAGTTGCATAGAGCATATGCCTAACAATCACTCATGAAGTCCTACCTAATCGTAACTTGACTAAGATAAAACAGCCCTGCATATGATAAATCGTCTTCTAAATATTCATAAATACCATTCGTTCTAAAAATACAAAATGAAACCTTCTTAGCTCTAACGAGCATGCAACTAAGTCACTCCAAATGAGACCTAGATTCTGTGGTGCAAGTTCTGAGAGTCATGTGAAACAGAAGCGAGCGCATTTCGTCGTCGCCTTAGTACTTATTGCTTAGTCCATTATTATGATTATGAAATGTGAAGCAGAACAAAGCGTCTATAAAATTGCACCCAATGATTAAATTATTTTCTTTCGTCAAAGTGTGTTTGCGAAAGGCGCAGTTCACTGCGTAACACACAACAATGCGATTATCGTGAGTGGCATCGTGCAAGCCGCTTCCATCTTGCGAAATGCCACCAAAGCGTGGTATGTGCATTCTTCCATGATTTAGTATAAGTACGCTAGCTAGAAGGTCTGATCGGAGCCAAACTGGCGGAGTGGTGTTGTTAAATACTTACCCAGCCAGACTAGATAAGCATGAAGGCATGTAGATTAGTGCGAATTCTTGAACTGACAACAGTGCAAAGCCAGGAATTTGCCCTCATACCTATATAAATATAAGTACCGCTAGTTATTATACCTGTGGTTACCTGTGGTAGCTGTGAAAAACCGCTTGAGCAATTTTTATGAAAATATCTATACAATTAATAATACTTTTAATTTGCGTATGTAATTATTTCTCGACAATCTTAATGTTGAATCGTCTCGAAGGATAAAATATGCGTAGGCTCAGAATCCCTACAGATTGAAGTCCTCATTATCCCACTGCAGGGCAAAGGCCTCCATCATAAAAATCAAGTAATTGCTATTAGCTGGGATTAGGCTTAATTACCACACTAGCCTAATGCGGATTGGGGATCGGCAAACCCGAGTTATTTTTGCAAAATTGGAAACATACTTGAACGACCCGGGAATCGAACACAGGACCCTGAGATCACGGCGTGGTACTTAAACCATTAGAACAACAGGGCGTTACAAATTAGTTTGTTAAAATCCTATAGTAAAATTGAGATGGATCATTCTTACAGACAGAGTGCTTTGTCCTTAGCTATTTTAAATACGTTGGACTTCGTAAATACTTCATAATATAAATTATTGACTTTTTTAGGTTTTCTGGTATTGCCTTCTCGATTCCACGCAAACAAAATGTTTCACGAGTAAGTCGGAATTTGCGGCTTTCAAAACTTTCTTTCTTTTTTTAAAAAAGGGAACAGCGGGAGTCCACCGAATCTTTCACACGTATAAATAACTAAGTGTCGGCTCTTTTAAGTCGATGTAATAAGGTTTATAGTCCCATATTTAGTTTTTGGGACATTTGTACACGCTAATGATCGATTACGTCCCGTCACGTGGGAAAGGCAAATTTGAAAGTCACGCATGTTATCCATAAATGCGTGATGTACTTTGCCCAATTGTCCATTGAGAGTTCTATTCTTTGTTCGTTTTGGCAAATCATTCCTATTCCAAAAATTTTGCATACTTATAATATGTTCAATGGGTATTGTTTGTTTGATATCGGAAGGTGAATATGAAAAGTGTGACAAAGCTTTTATTTCACTAGTTTCACCCTAATTTTATTTGCATTTAGATTTATTTTTAACGTCTCTATCCCATCTAATAGAACTTGTTCTCAGTCGTTTTCTCCAATATTTATAATAAAGGAGACATAAATTTATATTGGTCACAGAGTGTAATTTTTTTTCTCTCTGATCCCTTCACCAATTTCATGAAAATGGAGCCTCTAAAAACCAGGGTCGTGGTGGGACTATGAGCACCGAATATTGCAGGAATATTTTTTTTTGCTTTTATCGGCATTACCTATGTCATGTCTGTCTAGGTATATTAAATAGATGCACATATATTTTTGTTTTGTGTTTTGCGAAATAAAGTTCTTTTTCATTTATTCATAATTTGTCTGTTTACCTGGCTAACAGTTCTATGTCCTTCGTTACATGCTTGATTTTGTCATCGATAAGAATATCGTGTGGGCTGCTGTAAAGCCTTGATGCCAGACACCGCTCTACGGATCTAAGACGTTATTTGATAACGACCTAAAAGCACGCTTTGACTAAAACGATGGAGGTATGTGATTCCTTTATGTAAACTCCAAGCAAATTATAATAAATGCGCCAGACAAAACTGATTAGCTTGTCTCAAACTAGGCCATTCCCTGTATTATGAGTGCTAAATAACGATAGCCAGAAATCGATAGGAGGTGTGTCCAAGATTATTAAGAAATATCGTTTTTTAAATTAACCTGACCTATTAATCGCACCTAGGACCGTCATCAATCATCTTTCTAACGGACAATCAGGTGTTGTAATGATAATTATAAGTTTGGTATAATTATGATATTACTATAGCCCCAGGTCTATTGTTTCGCATAACCGTATGAAATTATAGTGCAGACAACTGGTTGACGCGGCTGAACGAGATCTGTCAGAGGCTCTTATCCCGGGTGTTATCAGCTGCATCTCTGTTGTCACCGCAGGTAACTGTTATGCCAACATTTTTAGCGTAACGCCACAATGCGCTAGATTGCATTGTGCAAATGTAGTCCTAGAGATATGGAGCACATAAGTGACGTAATTAAATTTTTAAATATTTTTGTATTACAATGTACATAATTATATTATTTCTAATCTATCTCCTTCCAAAACAGAATCCGTTATTCAGAGCTAACTTTAAACTTTCGATACAGATACCTGTTTTTAAAAGTTGGATATGACGGTTTGAAAATCTGACAGACCAACCACAAAGTACGAGTATAACTGCCCACACGGTAAGAAAAAGATTTCAAAGTTCATAGACCACCAGTATTATTACGTGCCTGCTATATCCGCTTGCATGTGTATTTTTTTATGATTAGTAAAAAGTGAATATATATAACTACGAGTAATTTCCTTTCACTAATATTAACTTGGTATTTTCTTACCTCCTAGCTCTAGAACTACGAGGCGCGATATTATCTGTAAGTACACTCGCTAAGATCGGCTGATAAATTGTCTGCCGTGTTTCGAATACCAGACATTTAGATCAGTTTATTTTAGAACCCTGGAGTAACAATTGCATCATGCCTATTGCACGTTTAAGAGTTTCGAATGCATGCACAAATGCTATAAACTTTACTGTAGAGGCAACTCGTTAGTGGAAACTTGTGTTTTGAATTCCAAGAGACGCTTGACTAGATACTAGCACAAAATAATTTTGTGATACTAGTAAGTATAGCTGTTTGTCGAGGACAAAAACTTCGATGCATGAATCTCCTATGATAACTTTTAATGGCGCAAAATACATCAACGTTCATTTTAAATTTTGAATTTCGCGATTCTTTTGTTTTTACGTCAATAATTTCTCACCTTATCAGTAGTATTGGCGACCTTAAATCCATATAATAATAAGATCTTCATAAACATTCACCTACTACAGTTTACAAACTTTTTGTTAGTAATCATGCTTCATTCAGCCTTCCGCCCAGGTCTGAACATCAGCAGTAGGTCAATCTTTTGTCTTCATTTAACATCGAGTTCCTAGTCTGTATTGTAATTAATTTGTTTTTATACGCCCAAGTAATACCGCCCAAAGGTTATCGATTGTACTGAGTACAATATCTCGAATAAGGAAGTAATGTCTACAAAAACGTGAATAATAAAACTAGTAAAGAATAGTCTAATCTCGAAATTGAAATGTTCCGTACACCAATATTGTTATAATGGCTAATATTATTATGTAGGTACTTAGATTGATGCTCTCACGTTTAGTCCACACTTTAATAAAAGTGACAGCATTTACACTGTTTTTAAACCATGACTTATCTTCGTTATATAAATAAGAGGGATTTGTTTAATTACAAGCCATAAATGCTGCCTCTGCATTATAAGCTGGTAAGCATACTACTTAATAGTCGAATGTTCTCAAGTCTAATAGACTTTTTTTATTCATTTAGAAAAAGGAAATAGTCAAGAGGCCAAAATAAGCTAACAGGACATTATCTGTCTGAACCACAGTGCATGATTTGTCATCGAAGTTCAAGGAAGAATAACAAAACAATACAGTTTAATCAGGCGGTACACTTTTGATAAGGGTTCATTGTGCACTGGACCCTAATAGACGGTGGCTTATCCACTTATAGAGTAGTTATGGAAGTTATAGGACCACCCGCAGAGTAATTATTTGCCACGTCATGTCCCAAGTGACGTGGGAACCACGGCCCCGCGACTATAGTTTAATATGTATGGGCACTGAATAAATGTACGGGTTGTTAATGCATGCTTAGAGGAATTAACGCAGTGTGTGTCCATGCGAATTGTGATATGAGTACCTGGGAAATGTTGTGATAGAAATTTTAAAGTGTTGTTTAAAGCTTTTAATGGAGTTGGTTCGTTATTTAAATAAATTCGCGACAATTTCATAGAAGTATCATTTTACATAGATAGGCATACGAAGTTATCGAATAAGCTTTCAGAATAAATATCCAAAGAAAACCAGACTTAATAAGTTTTTGGAGTTAGGTATACTTATGTCCGAAAAAACAAGAGCAATATTACGATTACCTATGAGTGACCTAAAAAATGTACTACGGTAAATTTCCATCAAACTTCAAAGAAAGTGCGGTCGCTTATACCGAAAGGTGATACAAACTTGTATATTTACGGCATAGATAAACCTAGCTCAACAAATTAGCGAAAATTTTCATACCGGAATTCGTACGCTTCACTGAAAATATTTCCCCGAATTTATGTACATATTCAAGGTTTCGTAACGTCGATAACTTTACGCAAACGCTTGCATGTGTCGATTAATAAACCAATATTCCAAACCAGTTAGCCATTTGATATGTAACTGTGTGGTAATGTGTGTACCTACCTGCTCGATTTGTATAAATTAAATTAATAAAAATTTCAAATCTTATGTCGTAACGTCTAATTTATTAGACGTTTTAAATTGAGTAGGCCAGGCAATTAAAAAAAATTAGATAAGTACAAGATTAACGAGTGTCTTTAATTATCATGTCTACTTCATAAAGTTTTACTTGAAATATTTATAAACAAGCGACACCCAAAACTTTTGCTTTTGCTGCTAAAAAGACATTCAATATTTTTTTTTAATTTGGCTTTTTTTAAAAAACCTAGAGATAAATAGAAAAAAGGAACGATTCAATCTCATGACCACATGATGAGAGACTTGGTTCGAATGTAGGATTTAAACCATTCGACATTTATGCGTCAAATTAACCTACCTATATGCGACAATTTACACCACTGCCTATTTATAAGTTGTTTGAGAAAAAAGAAAAGGTAAATAATTTACGCTAGATTTTATTTAAAATAAAGTACTTAAGTAGGTACTACCTATAGTTAGCTTGACACATACTTATACCTACACTTTCAATCACATTGATTGTTTTGGTTGGTCGCGTGTCTTTTTTAATTATTACAAAAAACGCATGATTGTTCTATTTTTGATTTAAGTGGCATTTATTGATCTTTACTGCATTAATTACTTTTTAATCGAAGTTAATTGGCTTTTAGATTTCGATGTAGAATTGTTAGTTAATGCTTTGAAGCAAAAAGTCGATACGAACAGTGATATTGGAACTATAGAGTAATATGTGTTTTGTGATATTTTACGTCAGTCACTAGACATCAGTCGTCGAGAAAGCGTTACGTGATGAAGTGCGACCTTTGCGACTGTCGCCCACTTCAAATAAACCTTGGTACTCAAACATTTGGTAAAAACAATCCATACCAAATTATATTTTATCCCTAAACCAGGCAACTAGACATCTTTTTTAATAGGTTTTCAACCTTATCATAACTGCATAAAGTTCGAAATCTGGTGGTCCCGAATGGTAGATATACACATAGGCTGGTTAAACATGCGTCAAGAAAGTCTTTTAAACGGATTTTTGAGGAACAAACGGATTTTCTATGTTTAGTAACCAATGGGGTTACTACTTACCATATCCTATGACATAAAAGGCAGTGGCGGCATCAATTTTATTAATTACACGACTTATTGACACATTATAACTAACGCGTGTTCTTGTGGTAGACTGTGTCATTTGCTTGTCAACGTTTTTCACCACGAGTCTTTTCAAGTTTAATGGAACTTAACATTCAATTTATTTTTTTGTTGATTACTAAATTAACTTAGTACCGTAAAGATCTCCATCGTCCAATTTACTTTTGGTGACGCGCTCGCTAGCTTGCCTCCCTTTCCCAAAAAGGAAAACTATGTCTTACCTTTTCTTACGCACCCTTCCTTATTTTTGTTACGAAGGGGGAGAGGTCAAAAAGTATTAAAACCGCTTTACGTAATAATGAATGACCCTCTATACCAACATTGTAGTTCTGTTCAGTTGGTACAGCTACAGTTTGGGAAACACTGTGAAAAAGACTATAGTTTAAAGTGTGCTGACATCGCCACTTCAGCCCACTTTTCCCGTCAATCTATACAAAGAACTCCGACTTGTCAAATATCGTCTTTAATGCATTTACTTAAAAGCCAACATTACGTAACCTTCTTTGTAGTTTTGTGCTTATGTAAGCTCATTGTTCGAGAACATTGCTAATGCTTTTTAAATTCACTTAAATTATTGTTAAAGAGTAGTTATTAGTCATCTTATCATCAATTTAGATTTTATTGTTGAGTAACAAATTATTTTAATGGAGGAAATCAATCAACAATGAAATTATAAGTATTTAAAATGCCGTAGTACCTAGATACCTACCTACATTTTCAAAATTGCATAGACACAACAGATGCATAAATGAATGAGTTCATATTTATATAGGTCAACTATTACTGATAAGTGTTAACACATGTGTCTATCACTTAGAAACTAATTAGCTGATGAAGAACTTTATAAATAGATGCAAAGTAATTAGGTGTGACCTTTAGTTGACATATTGACCACATGTTCATCATGTATAAGGCCATTACGTGGCCGGCACTTTATTATGTAAATGTTATTAAGTTAGCTCACTTAGACGACGCTAAGGGACTCTCCGTACTAGGTTGTCTACAAATATTTGCCCATTATGGACAACTTAAATATTATATGCGTATTTTACATCACTAGCACGTGGGTAAGTAAAAACATTGTGGGAAAACCTGCGCGTCTCGGAAAGTTTCTCAAAACTGGGAATGGAATAGAATACCTACATATTTCTATATCTAAGAATGTGGTACATAATAATTGAATAATTAGTAATTTTGCCAAAAACCGTAATACTTGAGCAGCCTCTTAGTCACAAAAATATTAAATAACTATTATATTAATAAACAGAACTATTGAGAAAAATAAAAGTACATATCAGTTTGTTTGCCCACATTCATCGATATTTAAAAATTCCTGCACTTGAGTAAACATACAGTTACAATACGGAGGGGAAAATGTAGACATTTAAGATTTAAAATAGGTAGGTGCCTATAATAATCAGTCTGGAACTATTGAACTATTGGTTTGGGTCAATTAACGGCCATATACCTAAAACAGTACTAGCGTCTATAGGATATTAAAGCTACTGAATTTCATCATACCTAAGTTTGCGGATATTGAAAAAATATATAATGGTGCTAGTGCAAAACATATAACAAAAGTAAACAATCCTTTATGCTGCGCTAGATTTCGCTCATCCAGTCACAGTCACCAATCGTTCTGAGGTAAGCAGCCCAAAAAGTAGCAATGAATAATAATGAAATCTCTCTCCACTGCTGAAGGCAGGCCTCTCTCAGCAGCGTCAACCATCCCAGTCTAGTCTGCTTCTAGACACGTACCTACTAGCGCGCCAAATTAACTTAACCAGCTATCTTTCACAAATCATCAGTCAATCGTGCTACAAGGCGTCCTATATTACGTTTCTTAACGAAGCAAGGCAATCCACCCTAATAGGTGTCGAGTCGATTCTCCATTAGTTTAGCGTCCTGAAATACGCATACCTAATGGCCTCACTCCAAGACCTAATAATGAGAGCCTGTTGCGGCCGCGGCCTCAGCACCCTGTTTACTAATGAGTTAGGTACCTACTTACCCGCTGGTACATCACTATGAATGCATTAAAGTCTTTGCATAGCTGAAAGGATAGGATAATCGTTGTGACAACAAATGTATATTAAGTTAAATAGACTCAATTATCTATTGGTTCGGCGATGTTATCAGAATTATCAGAATGTAACCTCGGATGCGTCAATTTCCCTTATCTTAAGTCCAAGAATCCTGCAGTTGGGTAAACACCCTTACGTGGTCGATCACTGCACAAGCACGCTCTAATGGTCGGTACACACGGGCTAATGCATCGACGCGATATGCCCGATATTTCGCATGCTATCTAATATCCCGTGCATGGGTTCGCTTAAAATGGCTTTATAATGTGCAAGTGCAGTTTTGTGGACCTCTAATACAAAGTTTGTATGTGTCATATTTACATTTCTGTTATCGTTGCATCATGTACCTATTCATTCTGACTACATTATTATCAGAAAGTGTACCTAGGTACTTATGTTGATTAGTACTTAATTTTTCTCCTCATTGTATAGGTACTCTTGATAGAGACCTAATGGGTGTTCTATGATCACGTCATCTTCCAATAGAATACTTGGATATTTGAATTTCAGTATGCGAATTCTCTGAGCAAATTGTAATATACCGACGATAAAAAAAGCGGAATCCATAATCAGAATTCTATAATTAACCTCGACATTATTTTATTTCAGTATTCCCAGCAAACCTTGCCTCCGCGGTAAAAACCGCTGACTACTTACTTCCAATTTTTCAAACATACCTAAATATCCTGTCTGAGTGACTTTTGATGTTAGGACTGTTAATATAGATTGGCAGTTAATCCGATTGTTGAAATTGTTTGTCGGTAAAATCTCTGTTACTATTTTATGAAAATATTAGATTAGTACTAGAGAGCTCGCATTTCCTCGAAAATGAAGTCCTTTCATATAGTCCACTCCTACGCATGGCAGCACTATTCTCTTCAATTCTGCTTCAAAAGAGTTCTGCTTACATGGTACGCATGCTTGTGCTCAGACATTTTAGATGTCCATGAGCATGGCAGTTTCCATTTACGATCAGGAGAGCAGCATGCTCGTCTGCCCATTTCAGCAATGAACATAAAATATGCTGTTGAATTTACCTAACCAAGTCGTCAATACACCAAGTAGCTAATAAAAACTTAAATGTCTTACTGTGCAACATCAAGATCCTGTCAAACGAAATACACGCTCAATTACAATTTATCCGTCATCTGAACATGTGCGTGGTCGGCGCAGACGCCGGTGTTGCCATATGGCGAAACATAAAGTTGCTATTTAAAAGTTACAAAGGCCATTTTACCAAAACTTCTGTTCGACTTCACATTTTATAAAATACTTAATTTAGTGAAATATATAGCTTAACTATACGTGTTGGTCTTTTTTTGCACAAAAAGGTACAACATTTGCTGTTTATAGTCATATGGCCGCTCCATGTCGTAGTCTTATCGCTACAACCCATCTTTTATGCGCCACCTGTCGTGGACAAATTAATTATTAAATTTACAAAAGAGTTTTGAGAAGACAGAGCACCGAATTATTTATTAATTGAAAAATTACATGTAAGTAGTTAAAAAATATACGTGTACGTACCTACATTCAAAACCACTGGAAATCAATCAGTAATGTTTCTTTACATTACAGCTAGCTGCAAAATCTGGTAGTTCTCACCACACCACCATGAAAATCTGTAAGTCACATAGGAGGAAAGCACTGTGCTTGGTTGTTATTCCTAGATAGATAGATATTTTATATTGCACAGAAATATATTATGACATTACTGAAATAACAGCTATAGACAGTACAGTAAGGCGGCCTTATCGCTTGTAGCGATTTCATCCAGATAATAATAATAATCTTCCTGTACATGCACTCTCAATCTTAATTAGATAAGGTAATATTTTTAGAATACCTATTCTAAAAATATCGCCTGAAGTAATCAATTTGTACAGATCAAAAAGAAGAAGAGGGGTTTATGTGTGGCGGCAATCGCTTAACATCAGGTGATCCGTCTGTTCGTCTGCCACCTATCACATAAGAAATAAGAAAAAAATCTGTCAAAATTTTCAAAAATAAATATTTTGCGTTGGAATCCTCAAGCTGACCACCCTGCGCAGGCGCAGCTGATGCGTCGACTAATTATAGCGTCGCATTGACCCGCGATAACCCGCGCCTGCGAACTGCGGCTGCTACATGCGTTGGCGCAAGCAAAACATTTGCACTGCTAATCGCCCTTTTATTGGCGCAATCGAATGAACACTCGGTCTCACGGACAAAGCGATCTATCTCGTAATTTTT
Organism: Cnaphalocrocis medinalis; assembly: GCA_014851415.1. Classification (NCBI taxonomy): domain Eukaryota; kingdom Metazoa; phylum Arthropoda; class Insecta; order Lepidoptera; family Crambidae; genus Cnaphalocrocis; species Cnaphalocrocis medinalis. The sequence continues at coordinate 4,868,452 of CM026289.1, read as the reverse complement.
GATATTATTAACTCTACGCTGGCTTAACTATGCAAAGTGGTCCAAAGGGATTCAATGCTTTGCAACCCAGTGGCGTAGCATAGGTATCAGCTGCCCAGGGCGGAAGATAATTATACCTACTCATAAACCAAATGTAGGGATTTCCCAAAGTTTTTATACAAACACTTTTGGCCAGGGCCCTTGAAATTAAATAATGACAATTCAGAAGAGTTCGTTTCTTCAATTGACCGAAAATCATAGCAGTTTAATGCAACGCTTTTTAAAATTGCATTCTTTGCTGGATTTCATCTCATTATTTTTTGCCAGGGACATAAAAGTGTTTGACATTACGACGTTAAACACGTAATTCCCAGACAGCACACACATTGGAAATTCAATTGTGTCATGCCTTTTAAAAGACTTTTGGGTCTTACGACGATAAACCAATTTTAATTTCTTGACCTGGCTAATATAATTTAATTGATACTATTGTAATAGTCCTTAGTCCTTACAATTAGTTAATCTGCGTATATGCTACAATCTGGATAGTCGCCAGGATATTTGATATCATCAGGACTTTGGCAAAGTTCCTAGACGAGCTAGAATAGCAAACATCTTTCGATACTATTGTACCTAGCTGCTGGAAGACAAATAAAGATAACTAAACAGGCTAGTACCTAAGTAAAATTTTTCGTTCTATGGAATGCTCTGCGATGACTTTTTTGGCATTTATGCCCTAGCCAAAAACACTTACTCTACCTACTCTACTTACTTGCCTGCGACAAGATGGTATGATGACATTAGAAGGCTGGCAGGTGTGGGCTGTATGAGAGTGGCCGAAAATCGGGAGCAGTGGCGTGCATTACGGGAGACCTGATGATGATGATGATGAAAAACACTTTCCTACTATTATTTTTCGTAACCGACATAAATTTGCTAAAACGGTGTTTGTAGTATAAAACTAAATAAATCAATTTGGGTGGGCTGTCGGTAACATAAGGGCTTGTTTATCTGCATCTATTTCCTTATTATTGAATAATACTACCAACTCGTAACATGCGGTAGCTGTCATGTTTCATAATATTTAGAAGTAAAACTCCATCTGTTCGCCGAAATTACTTGACGCATCCAGTCCCTCTTAGCTACCTTTTGGTAGTTACATTATTACGTTACCAAAATGACATGACAATTAGTCCAGTTTCTTGGTGTTACCAAAGGAAAACCATATCCTATTTCCTGTCAATAGTTATTCCTTAGCGACTGCACATCTAATAATATAATAGAACCTACAGACATTCGAATTCAATTATCGATTAACCGCATGAGTGTATAACAATACGAAGGTTAGGAAGCTCTGTGGGATGATTGAGAGGTCATTGAGCGAGGAACTGACTCGCTGAAAGTATCATCTGCTTGGATTCAATAATAAAATAACAGTAAGCTATCTTATTCGTGAGGTCTTAAAATCTGAAAGTATGTTTCATCTTCAAAATATTTTTCCTATACTAAATGCAAAGACACGTGGCAATAATAATTAAATTATCCAAAATAGTCAGTAGGTGCAAAGGAAAGTAACTATTATACTCGAGCCTAGAATCAGGGTAGTCGGTATCATCTTTCATTGAAGCATTATCAAGGTATTTAGTGTCATCAGCTAATTCCTTCTTACCGCCCAATTTAGAATCGAGCATGAGTTGAAATTAATCCATTTGATCCGTTTCAAATGGATATATTCGTCCAAGTCCAGAGTGTATTATAATAAGTAAGTAATTACGTTCGGATTAAGTGCTGAATTGATTTTGACAGTTATCAAACACATATGGTTGTGTCAAGAAGCGTTTTAGTACGGTGATTATTTATCTAGAATATACCTATAGACCAATGTCTGAGCCTAAAAATATCTTCCATCCAATAGAATGATTGCTTGTATGGACTAGATGAGCTTAGAAAACGTTAGTATATTATTATCGTACTGTATACTATGGCTAAATTGTTACTCATGCATCAAAGTCTGAGTCACTCTTAGTCTTTGACCTTAGTAATTAGTTAGAAACAAAAACAAGACTTCAATGATTTGTTAACAGAACTAAATGTTCGTTAATTATTTAATTGAAGCACTTAGTTACTGTAACATGCAAAGGAGACAAGAATGGATACATTGTAAATGTATTGAGTGTTCTGTTGTCGTGTTTAAATAAATTAACATAACTACATAAGTCATTAAAATATTTTAAGTGTATGTTTAAACGCTAATTGTTTTCTAATAACAATTCATAACATACTGAAATTACAATGTAGCTTTCAAACAGATTAAAGATAAATATTTTCTAGTATTTGTGAATGTCCTCAGAGCGGTCTGTTATCCTGTTCAAATAAATTAATACATATGTAACTAGATAGTTTTTGACGTTATGAAATGTAGTAGTAAGTGGACAGATACAAAGCTGCTTTTGAATAAATTGATTCAATGATACATGGGATACAGTGTTAACACTTGGTGATTTTAATTAGAGTTCATTTTTTGGATGCCTAGTTATCTTGGATTAATGCTCTAAGCTAGTCATTGACTAGTAATTCAATAAAATGATAAAAGATTCATTTTTGAGGTGATTTCATCCATTTATTATTTATGGCGTGCTAAGCTGGTGAAGAAGGTACAGTGTTCTTAACTTTAAGTAACACGGGTCTTGTTCCTAATTTTAAGGCCTGGGTATACCAATTACGAGCGCGCATTGACACCCCTGGCGACTGGAACACTGGATCTGGATGCGGTGTCCCGCGATAATCTATCTTTACTTACATATTTTGTCGACCCACTAGACACACTGTATTAAGTAGCGCTTGGATAATAACTAATAATAATAGTTAAAACACCGCAAATGATTCAGGTGTCTGCAATGCAGTTGAGTAAGTCCCAGTGCCTTTGCGTTGTCTCTCGCATTTATGCAGATATAAGTTGCGTTATAGTAACCTAACAGATCCATTGCAATTTGCTGAAATATTTAATACTCTCTCTCACTTTTCAATCCGATCTAGGTGCAATTTCAGACGAAACCTTAACATTGATATAATTACACCGCTTACAAATGGATTAAAATGTTGATAAATCTAGTTCGTACTTATTATAATGTTCTAACGGAAGAACCAAATTGTTTTCTTTTTTAATTTCTAATAAGTAAGAGAAAATGGTTTTTACACGGGTAATATTTCCGAAAATTCTAAATTCCGCGGTCGTATTCATAGTAATATAATATTTGAGGACGTTGACCCTAATTGCACTACTTAATCTGATCTGACTGGGTATTATTATTCATTATTATGAAAACTATTCCTATTAACAAGTCAGACAAGCGGAGAATTGCAGAAATCTAGAACTTCTGCGCGCGAAGTTGCAAGTTGTTAAGCTCTAGATTGTCAAGCTTGTCAATTAGGCGGGATATTTTGAGCTCGCCTTGGGCGAGGCTCGCCGGCTGTGGCCAGCCAAGGCCTAGTTGCGTAACATTATGGTTAATTCATGTGTTGGACTACGCTTAGGAATGTAGTGTACCTAACTGATTGTATTACATAGTGCAGGGGATTCGGTGCGCCGAATAAAAGTTTTATTTTTCATTGTTTTTACCATTTTTATCTCTCAGGTCTTTTGCATTTTTTTAATATTACTGTTTTGTGCTGCAACTGAACAAGCGCGTTATCAGGTTGTAAGTTATCACTGCCGTCAATAAATAAATAAATTAATCAAATAAATTTGCGAGATTCAGAGGAGACGCTGATGACATGCTGACCAGTAAAAAAAGGGAGTGCACTCGTTTCTTGAGGGACCCTTAGTCATCATTACTATTGCCTGTTTCGCAATTGCACATCTCATCATCACAATCTCATTCATAATTTTTCATATTATCTCTTATTTAGTGAGAGAAGGATCTTCAAAATTAGTTCTATTAAGTAACTCACTCAGTTGTATTCGATTAACATCACACCGAACATAACCCCTAGGTAGTCACCCGATTAGGTTCTGTAGTACCCCTCATCAGTGTTTGGACTGTATGGTAATAATAGTAAACAGTACAGTATCACTTTTCATCCCGCTGCTGAGTCTTGATCAAAGAATTCGTTAAAATTAACAGGTTCCTTAGTTGCTAGTCTCATTGAGGTATTTTTATGTAATGTAATAAAATATGATTACAATTATTATGTTTATAGTATTTTCCACTACTCTGATTCGGACTTAACGCCAAGATACGGCCAGCATGGTGTTTTAAGGCTAAAAATCTTCGCAGTTAACTAATAGAAATTAATGTGTGTAGCCTAGCTCTTGGAGTACCCCTGGCAAAGCGTCGCCCTATGAATACTATTATCTTGTTGACAGACGCCGGACGTACGTTATTTGCCATAGCATACGTATCTCAGATTGTTTATTGAGCCCATATTATAATGAAGGATACGTTACCACCTCAGGCTAAATGCCATCGTATAATTGCTATTCCGATGATGTTTGCACCGAGGTATTGTGGCCGTTTATCGTTATGCGTATTTCATGCTGTCGTGGCTTGTGGTACTTGTACATCAGTATGTTAAGCTTTGTGTGTAATTTGCTTAGGTATACTTTTGTACAATTATCGCAACATAATTTATAATGAAGGTGACAAATGACAAACAAGATTATTATCCGCTACTTGATAAAAAATGTAGGCGAGGCGGTCTTTAGATGTTTTTTTTGTTTTTCTGTTCGTACACGAGTAGGTTGCGTAGTTTAAATTCATGGCGTAGAATATAAATTCGTGCTATGGTAAGCGGTTGCTGCCGTCCGACACCTGCAACACCAGTCGAGTCAGTGCGCTGCCAAACTTTTGCGTTTCCTTCGATATAGGCTACCGGGACTCTCTCTCCCTGAGCAAATCAAAGCTGCTACACATAATTTTTCTGTGCGGCGATGGTATCACTCTGTTAAAACCGGCCCAGTCATACCAAAGCGTGGTAAGTCTAAGTGCTCCCCGGGCTCAGAAGCGACAGTAAGCCTTGAACCGTTTGCAAAAATAGGGACAATGTACTATTTTGAAATAAACAAAAATTTTGTGTTTAACTTGGGAATTACAGGGAGATAAAACATTCAACAAATCAAAACAAACCGTCACACATCTCGTGGCACATATTATTTAACTGTCGTAATTCCCCGACTATTAGGCCTATATTCGGTGCATTTTCAGTGCTTTATTTTTTCCTCATGTGTGGTCGCACTGACCACAACTTGCACCCGTTTTAACGGATAATAAGATGGTATTAGTCTAAACAATAGCCAATGAAGACGACTCAGCTTTTATCAAGTGTCACTTGTTGTTTGATGATCATAGTCATAGGGTTTTTGTTTGCCTACCTATCCTGTTAAATTAGATACCTAAAGGTTGTACTAAGTCTATACGGGGAGTACCTATCTCTACCAAGCAAACATTATGAATTAAAAACTCAGGACGTATTGTTTGTTTATTGCCGTAAGTAAAAAATAATAATTAAATGACTCGTAATTTAAGGACATTGACCATAGATTGATGGCATCCATACATTTTTCCCCACATTCTCTATGGGCAGCATGAACTGCAACAATAGTGGAGTCACAGAGTGCGCTATCAACCTTCGTACTCCTCCCCGCTTGGGCCGTCGGTAATCTCACTCAATCGGCGAAACATAGGATAGCCGCTCTGCTTTTCATCGGTTTTCGGTGTAAGTCTCGGTAGAGCCGGCCTTTTCATGCCTGAAGCGTGGCTCTCCCTCTGTTATAATTTAATACAGTTCCTACGTAAATATGACTGTATGTGAGTGGGCACATAAGTACATCGTTAAATATTTTAGTCTTTAACGGTATACCTATAATTTTTGGACAAAAATCCTTATAAACAACAAACTGTACATACTGCATCTCTGGTTGACATTTAACCTCTAAGGAATTAACGTTCTACGGTTACATCCCTACGGTTAATTGTGAACATCTGTTGTATTACTCATTAGTAATTATACAGGCACTCACCTCACTTGGTTCATTCACTGCATTATGTGTGAGTAAATCTATACACATAACCCAGTTATCTTACAAATGCCTGTATATTTGCACATCGTATTATTGAAATCGAATTGAGACAAGGTGAGCACATTGCAAATATTTTGTCCTTGCGCCAATGAGATATAATTAATTTGTTTGGGTGAAATAAAAATAAATACACGTTCGTGTCGGTTTTGAAAATAACTCTGGTTCTGTAGGTAAAGTTACCTACTATGTCTGTAGGTAAAATGAGTTTACATACAAACAGCTGATACCTACTTTGCTTGCATTGCGCTCTCTCATATCTAAATGCTTGCTTAAATGTTACTTTATTGATCTAAAATAAAAAATTAAACTAAACTATTTTTCTAATTGCCAGCAATACTCAAAGAACGAAGTGCTGGTCCTGGTATAAGAGTAGCAAATTTCTGCAAAATCTTGGATTATCTAGATATCTGCCGAGTGTTCACCATTACAAATGGTTGGTAAGTGTAAAGCGCTAGAATAAACATTACAAATAACGAGATGATTAATCTAAAAATAGCCTCAAAGAAAACTTTCTAAGAGCATAAACAAAGTCTCTTTAGCCCAAAAGCGGAATTTTATCGGAGCCAAAAATTAAAATTGTCTTATATCTAATGCTTAAGCTACTTCGTATGGAGTCAGGTCAATATATGAGATGTTGTTTGAACGGAACCCTAAACCTAATTGACATTGAAATAATAACCTTATTACGGATATGGTACGGAAGCGACCCGTTGCACCGGTTGTACGACACGATTCCATCGGTATCACTCGTAAACATCCTGTGTTATCAGTACGATGCTTTCTATACAAGGACCATTGAAGGTAATCAATATTTAGAGGGATTAGACCATATCCTCATTCGATTCAAGGGCAATGACAGCTCAGCAGATAAGAGCCTTCCGAATGAAAAGTTTGAACCTGAGCACCTCCAGATTTTTACCCGACTAGCATAGCAAAAAGGAAGGGTTATGATTTTAGCAGTCTATGTATGTAAGTAGTTTTGTTTGTATGTTACACGATTGCACCTAAAATATTTAATCTAGACTTTGGAACCCAGGGTTCGCTGAGTCCATGGCTCAGGATTTGGGGAGTTTGCTAATTACAACGAAGCGATTGCCGTCTGACCTTCGGATCCCTTTGGCAGGGGAACCCGACCAACTAAATCATGTTTACACTTTCAGAAACTATCCGAAACGAGTAGGTTTCCTAAAATTAAGCATAGATTACAGACATGAACGCATAGATTTATTTATGGATAAGCATAGATTTGAAAAATCCAGATGTGCATGTTCGGATTCGAACCACGACCCCTCGTATGGAAGGCGCGTTCTTATCCACTTAGCTTCCATCACTCCTAATGATTATGAGTACAAAAAAAAACAATTTCCAAAGACAAGTTTCATACTTGTTTGGTTCGATGGTTCGTTTATATGTAGATGTTACACAATCTTTATGCTCATATTTACAAGGTTTGATGAACACCCAATCAGTTCTCACTTCACACCCAGCGCATCTGCGCCCGCGTCGGCAATAAAACAATGAACGCATACGTTTTCATTATCAGCACTTTATCTGGACAGGAGACCTCAATACGTCATGTCTTCATTTATCGCGAGTGTGAGCCGACCTTTAGGACCTAAACATTTTTGAATCAATACAAAATGTAAACAATGGCTTTGGACACAACCGGGAACGAGAAGCAAGCAGACGGATCACCTGTGACGGTAGTCGATTGACTAGGTACCCGCAAGGTCAACGGAGTCACAAGAGTGTTGTCAACCTTGTGAGTTCTGATTGACCCGGAACCCTCACTCAAAGCGCAGGTGCTGCTTCATGCCTTCTGTTTAACTGTGCTACGGCTCCAGTCAAGCTGGCCCATTTATGCTAAAGCGTGGCTTTCCCACGGAAGGTACGACACCAACGATTATATATTTAGCTATAGAATTCGAAATTGTTTGAGCATTGGCAAAAGGGTATCATCTTATTTGCTCTTACATGCATTTTCTCTTACACTTACATACACGGGATATAGAAGAACCTTGTAGTTAGAGAAGACGAGCTAAGTAAATAGTAATTTTCTTTCGATAGTCAAAAAAAGGATTTTTAACTTTGTTAATATATATAACTTCTAGAACAAACATCGTGATCTGCAAATTTTTAGAACTGTTAACGTTATCTACACATATTTTGACATCTAAGCGTGGTAAATGTACTATCACGCAGCTGTATGTACACGTAAACGTGATAATTATGTCCTGGTCCTAAAATCGCTACAATCTGATTAGTACATACTTGATAGCACGTCTAGACGGGCATCGTGACAAACATATTAATGTACCTAATGCTTAGACACAACATCTTATTAAAATAAAAATCATAGTAGGTAAGTAATGTACAGCTGAAAGAGAGTTAAAGAGCTCCCAATAAATAACACATCTTTAGGTTAAAACTTTTTTTTTATGTGATAGGTAGCAAACGAGCAGGCGGATCACCTGATGGTAAGCAATTGCCGCCGCCCATAGACACTTGCAACACCAGTGGAGTTACACGTGCGCTGCCAACTTTTAATCCCCTTCCCCTCCCCGGGTAGGCCTCCGGTACCCTCACTTCACTCGGCGAAACACAGCACAGGGGCTGCTTCACGCCGGTTTTATGTGAGGCAGTGGTATCACTCCGGTCGAGCCAGCCCATTCATGCCGAAGCGTGGCTCTCCCACGTTTGTTAAGTAGAACTCTGGTTGAAGTATACTGTTGACCGCAAAGATATTTTATGGTATTGTGATACCTCAGTCGTTTCTGGTTTATTTTTCAGATTTTCAGTTTCGAACTAGAACAATCACCTAACATGCATATCAGGATTTGGTTTTATCACAATATCGAAGGTATGCGGTAAGTCACATAAGAGTAAGAATATCTTTTGAGTAATTGATGGTAGCAGTTAGATATGTCAACTCTCGTTATAAATAACTATGATAAATGCCATGTCAACTTCAACTGTCACAATTTTAATTTACCTTGAACTTCTGTCTAATCCTAACAAAGCTGAAAGGTATCGTTCACTAAGTAGGAATGTGGTTTGATAAGAACTAGCCGGTTCCTTTGATCCGTAGTTTACTAATGCCAATGCCGATTGCGTAGTTGCTTCAAGTTTCAAAGTGCTGATGATGCTTAAAACTGCCATAGCTTTGACGTACGAAGGTCTTAAACTGAGCTCATTGTTCATATTATTATCATGTGAAATATTTGCCTTAATAAGTATCAGTTATCAAAGCGACCAGCAGGGGTCCTATCGGACGTGTTTATGCAACAACGAATTCCTGAAGCTTATGAGACCGACAGTTGATATCTCATTTGAATAAGCTTACCTGAGTTTCGACCACTGCTGATTTGATTAAAATGATGTCATGGCAAGCAAAAACTCATCAGATGGATTGGATAGAAGTAATATACCTAAAAAATTAGGTATAATAAACTATGTTTATTTACTTATATCAATTTCTACTTGTAATTTTGAACAGAATAGACAATCGACAATCGTTGAAGCAGATGTCTCTAGTGTGCAGGCCGCGGCTTGGCAAACGCAGTGTAGGACTCTTTGCCACATGATGGGCTCCTGACTGACCTTAGGAGGACAGCTGGCAGTGACTAAATGAGGAAAACCTGGAAGAAGACCTATGATGCATCGCGTGGGAAGTTTACGTGCAAGAAAAAGCATAGACTTTTGATGCATGAAGCAACATCAGACTGACTGACAGTGCAAGTACCATATAAAAATAAAGAAAAAACAGACAAATACTTATCTGAGGAGCCCAGCCAAGATACAAATCGATAAGCGTGATCGATGTCTTCTTATTCCGTCTGTCGTCTGTCGAATCCTGACCGTGAACTTAGAGCAATGATCGATCGTGTGCGTAAGCGCACAGTTGATTAAATAACAATGTTCGTTAATGGCGATCAATTCAAGGGCATTTTGCAATTTTTTTCCTTTGCAACTAATTTTCATGGCCATTTTTCAATAATAAAACATTACCCACATAAAAAAGCACTTTAGTTTTATATAAATTGGTAGTAATTTTACATTCTTCATATAATTATGTCAGAATAATGTAGACGATATTTTCTGTTTGAAAAATGGTCATAGAAAATAGCTGGAAGGTTACGAAATACCCCTAATACCTCACACATCAAACAACACTTATTTGGACAAATAAATCACAAATCCTTTTAAGTAATATAGGAGAACGGCTTGTAGTTTTAACTATGTAGTTACCTTCAAGAATAGTAAGTAAGCCTAGGAAGTTGGATAACATTCAGAAAATTACTAATTGCAGTTAAATGAAAGAAAGAACTGATAATCTCATATCGGCTGATCACCAGTTCTAAGCAAATCTTACGTTATTTTAGAAAATTAAATTTAAATCGTTTACAATTTTCTGGAATTTGATCAACTTACTATCCGGACTATTTTACGGTGACATACATATCACTCCGGCCGTCTATATGTCTAGTCAAATTTCGTATTTAGTACATATGTTATCTTGACCTTAATAGATATAGGGGAGTGGTTTGCCCGTTGCTTCGCGGTTGGGCAAGCGAACCGGTCGACTGGCCCACTTGCGCAGGTGTGGCCGGCGCCGCGCCGTCTGAGCAGCGCGTGCGCACCCAACAGCTGATGCAATTCTCTAATTGACGCATCAGTAGTACCTTCTTGTTTTTTACCTAATCGAAGGTAATACGATTTGTGTAGGCGCCTAACAAAGGCAAAAGCTAGGTAGGTATTTACAGACGATATGAATCACTTGTATAGGTAGTAGGGTAGGTACATTTAAAAGACAGCTAGTCTATTAAAATGAATAAGTACTCTATCTATTATAGGTGAAGATACCGTCCTGTAATTTTGCAATAGGATAGACAAGGACACCGAACGTAGTGAAGTAAGTATTTATGCAGTTTGATTACGCTTTCTGCAACTCATAGTGAAACGAGAAAGAATGATGACCTCGTGCTTCTGTGCGCAAAGAACTGTGTTGTTTTGTTGATTCAAAGCACTCACTTAATTTTCAAAACAGCCTCTGATTTTAAATTTTAAATCAAAATAGATTATTTACTGCTACAACTTACAAAACTTCTTACTTACAAACTACTTACTTACAAAATTGATATTACAAATTTGAAAAGATTAAGTTTTACTGAGTTTCTTGCTGATTCTTCTGGGTAGAAATTAACCTTCCGAATCAGGCAGGAGTAGATTATAAAATTTGACATTCATAAATGTTCTGTAAAGAACTTAAATTGAATAAAGAGATTTGGATTTTATTTGATTTGATTTACTACCGACAAAAACAGAAGAAACCGTTATTTTCGTTTCGTCTAATTTAATTCAGTCTCTTAATACCTAACTAATTACCTAAATAAACAAGGGACAACATGCATGCTGAACTCAAAAGACGGATAAATTCTATAGGTAATCAAGAAAGAAAAAGTACGAGTGAAACGTCTATCTAATTGTAGGTGCTTCACCCTCTCTAAGTGGAGGAGCCATAGACCAGCCTCGGCGTTTACAAGACCTGGCAACCTTTAATACCACAACTGCTGTATCCCAGCCGACAGTGAAGTAAAAGAAGCAGCTTCAATGCAACTGCCATCTCAATTAAAAGGCGTGTCTATTGCAGTCAAGGTTCCGACGTCGCATCACGTTAGACAGCTTCCACATTATTAATGGTGAGTACCTATGTGATGTAAAGGAATGTGAGTACACCACCGCGGAGATTATGCCAAGCAATTAATATGCGTATGTATAGAGTTATCATCCATCACTCACTCGCACCCACGTCGTTGCTTCATGCATTCGAACAATAGCCAATAAGTCTTTCCCGCAAGATTGAAGCAAAACAATTGAGACGTAGGCCACGACAATTATCTGCGCTTGCGGTAATAAACGTGCTTAAGAACATCATTATTTTGGGTGCCTATGTGTTTGGACATCATTAAGAAAAAGTGCAACTAAATTGACGGCGCAATAACTCATACTATTGTAAAGTTTGGGAGATTTCTGCGCTAATTTAGAATCTAGCAATCAACGGCATAACGTTTGCAATTATTGCCAATGTCATTTGGATGGAAGAATAATTATTGAACCGTCAAACTTTTCTGTTTTTTTGTGTTGGAAGCAGCAATCACGTTTAATGTTGGTCGAATCGGCGGGAGGCGGTTGTACGAATTTATAAGAATGGGGAAAAAAAATCCTACTAGTATGTATTATACGATGGCGAATTTAGTTTTAAAATTACATATAGAGTGGATCGGTAAACATTGACAAACCCTTGAACACTTGTTCCACCAACCACCATTCAGAACAAATTTTGTGTTGAGTTTAAGAAATTCAATACATGAAAATGCATAAAAAAGCCAACTTTTCATACACGTTCGGTCACGCGACTTGGTGGTTTTGTATGGGGAGTCGAAAAAAAAATCGGTTGTTACATGACTTGATTTACGGGATGTAAATGTTTACTGATATATCCTGTATGTATAGGTGTGATGTTCGGCTCATATCTCGGATAAGATAGTAATTAATCAATACTATATTATAAAGAAAGGTACAATGTACTGACAGCGATCGAGGCTTTTAAATTGAAAAGACGACATCCTTGCGTGATGTAATCGACGTTAGTATTAAAAATTTGCTCCCAGTGTTTCGTAAAGTACCTACTTATTCGATGATGATTAGGCATTACTCTCTATATTAGTAGGAAGAAAGAACATTTTATTCTAAAGTAACTTATGATCTTCCATCGCATGTACTCAGCAACTAAATAAATGAGATAGACGTATCGATGATACAGCATTGAATAACATAGGTTCAACGCCCGTGTCGGTAGTCATGCGCATGTCATATCGATTAAATTGGTTATCATTTGTGATCTACTACCTACATGCCAATGGACAATACAATAAATATGCATGTATTTAAATCGGGTACTTTGTATCTACGACTTACGAGTAATATGATTTTATCACGTAGAAATATTTGTAACATAGTTCAATGTTTAGTACCTTGCACTTAGCACACAGTGACGCTTTATTCTTCTCAGAAGAATAATATAATGTACCCTCAACACAACTCACATTATAGTATTTGAGAGGATCCCAGGCATAGTACCAAACCAATGCTATTGATAGAGCTGTCTCACAAACGCGCAGGTCGTGACTTCGTGTACAACTTTCCGTAGGTTTCAATTTATTTTACATCTAAATTTAATTTTAAACAAGTAAGGAATACTTTAATGGTAATATAAAAGGAATGAAAGCAAAATAATCACAGTTTCGTGTTTTAGAGATTTAGTTAAACTATTGGTCCCATTAAAAAAATATGGTCCTTTTAAAACCGTGACAAAGAATTATGGACAGGGACGTCGTTATAGAGACAGTTACGTGATCTGTCTTGCAGCTCTCTCTTCTTCCCTTCATATCAGCGTATTATTCCCGGTTGCGTTCAAGTCTGCTGGATAAAAGTAAGTGAAGTATCAGCCCTAATCTGTCCCACTGCAGAGCAAAGGCCTCCATCATAAAAATCAAGTCCTCGCTACTATAATAGAACTAGGCTTAATCACCACGCTTGCCTAATGTGGAAAGGTGATCACAAAGCCGAGATATATTTGATTTTGAGATTCCCGCATCAACACAAAGGTTTGTTGATGAAACGATCTGTTGTTGGGTTGGATTGTGTTCAATTCTATTCTATTTGAAAAATACAGTATATTTCTGTTCGACTCGGGACCCTTATCGCGGCGCCGGTACTTAAGCCACTAGACCAACGGAGCTTTAAAATACCTGCAATTTAATGTATGTACTTAGTCCAATACTATGCATAACGTCGATGTTATTCAAATGTGGCCTTTGCATCCCGCTTTGGAATATTATTTTAATGAGGTATTTATCGAGTGGGTCTGTGGGCCGACTTCTAAATAAGATTCACCGTCAACCAATGCTGATTTATCATCTTGTTATCGCGAAATACCTTAAAAGGCTCGGCCATGGGTGTGCAACGTTAAATTAAGACACCAATGATTACTTTAATTTATGATAAACAGTAGTAGCATAGTAATGCTTTACAGTAGTGATTTCAAAATAATTTATCTTCGGATTTTGTTTTCCTGGTCTAAGGGCCAATAATACGGAATTCATGACTGGATCGCTATCCCCTTCCTTTTCACACGCACTATTTGTATATTTTCCAAACACGACAATCATAAGTATCTTCACATTTGTTATCGGACAGTACAGTTATGGGTACACTGCTTTTAGTTTATATTACTCATAGTAAGGTGGTAAAGTGGGTACTCACCAAGCCATGTAGCATGTAACGTATCTGATACTGTATCAAGTACGTTGGCATAAACTCATGGTACGTAGGCACTACGGGTGATACAGTATCTTACACGTTACATGGTTAGGTGAGTACCCAGCTGTATAGCGAACACTTTCTTAGCACACGCTACTCATGAGTCTGACAAAATCACTGTATTTATCTGTATTAAAAATGACTTTATTTGAACATGAAATACGTCGTTTAGAATTCAACATCGCTTTAAAGAGTTAATTACTTATTTATTCCCCGCGCGCACTCACCGTAAAATTTGCGAATAATTGTGACCATTCTGCGAAGTCACATAAACAAGAGCAAAAAACCTCTACACGGACCTATCAACATGGGTTCCCGACAAAAAAATTAAATGCAAGTTAATAACGTGTAAAAAGTTAATACTTACCTAGCTCAATGTTAAGCAAAATTGTAAGAAAAAAATAATCGATACTTTTAATTTACATTCTTGATTATTTACATTTGCTAATACTATACCTACTACTACTATTTAATATAAGTATACGTATAGATGGACATCTAGATCAACTCAGCTAAATAGGCGTAGCCAGGTTTTAGTTTCGAGGGGGGTTCATGAAAACAAAACTACATAAGCCTTAATTCATGAGAAAAGAACAATAATGTAATAACCAGATTCATAGTCTAAGCAGGGTCAGGGGATGAATATAGGCCAAATAGAAATACACCTACAGCTAGTTGTTAATATAACCAGTTACTAGCTTGTTAAATTTTATTTAAACTTATGGGGAGAAGGGCTTGGTAAAACCCTGGTGAAATCTTGGGGAAGGTAGCTCAGGGGCGGCACATCTTCAAATCTCGTCATATATCCTATCATAGGCATCGTCATCAGTCTTTACTAACAGGTTTTTTATGATATAGGGGGTAGACAAACAGACAGATCAGGACTCACAAGTGCGCCGCCAGCCTTTTAAGGAATCTCTCTTTTTTAAGGTTTGCAGGTCGTATCGGACCGATTTTGATGGACATAAGCCCAATGAGAGCTAGGGCAGACATTTTACGAGTACAATTAGTTTGCTTAATTAGGTACTGTCCTCACTCCGAGATAGATGTATCCCAATGTTCTCCAAGGATAGTCGGTTCGACAGCAGACATGGAAAGCCTCGGTATGTTGTATCATCGCGTGCGTATGTTTACTACACATTACATTTCATAAATCCAATATCGATGCATGTTTAATTTTTTCATTTAAGAATTATAGTTTTTTACATGTCTGAACATATTACTGTTTTGCCCATATATGCGCGGAGCCTTAACAACATTTTAATATTTCTGCGATGCTTCCGCCTCTGTGATATTCCCTTGACCTTCGCTTGACGCAGCGAATGGTGGATTGAATTATTTGGTTAAGACAAAGAATGAAGCTGCGCAGCGTTGGTGGTAGCTGCAACGAGGAGCCTCTCCAATTGTGACGACATACAAACATTTTTCCTTCACATGCAGCAATAAAGTTATACAACAATTTTCTTCTCGTAAAGTGATATTGTTAATCGGCATTCTGGTATGTGTTCGTTCTTGTGAATTTTTATAAACATGTTTACGCGTGTATGGTAATTTTGGAAGAGGTCATAAATCGCAAGTTTTTACCTAATTCAGTCTTTTTAGAATTTGAAGTTTCCATCTTTGCAGATAGGAGTTTAATGGACGCCTTATCACCCAGTAAAAAATCTGTTGGGGTCAAAATCAGAAAATCAGCTTGTAGGAGGCCTAGGCTTAGATGGCTAATAAACTGTACACATGGGTTAGGTAGTGTCAATTGTTTGTTCTCCGTTGAATCGAATCTTTGAAATAAGACCCTAAAGAGAATGTGTCGACTGCAATGGAGAAGACGCCAAGTACCTACGAGTGAGTAGCTGCCTATTTAATGTTTAACTTACATAAGTATGAGTGGTATGTGCGGATCGCGTGAGAACCCACATAAGCACACCAAGGTTCCACTTCGGATTTACTCTACCAGATTATGTTTAATCTTGTGCTACAATAATTACATTTTAAACTTTAAATTGGGATATAGATACCAATTTACCTAATGGTGGTAGTTTACGTAGACTAAGTTACAATACCGAATCAGGAGACTCAATTCAATTAAATTGTTTATTGTATCATGGGTTTTTTCATTGTAGATGTTTCAAATTAATAAGTTTCACCATGAACCCTATTAGCGACTCACTCATGAACTGATCGTTTGCAGATCTGATCAGGCTCAGGCTTAGTTATGTAGTACTTATTAATACCCTATGCATAGGTAAAAAGGTATGAAAAACAAGGGAAAGGAAAATAAATGAAGGTTGCGAATTCTCCTATCGATTAATACACGACACGATCAATACTTGTGTATCAACTCTACTTTTTTTCTCCAACCTGTATGTTTACATAGGAATAATGTCATAGTTGATTAAGAAATCCATAAAAGCCCACTGAAAATGATCATTCACAGCTTAGACCCAAGACCCATACGGAGAAAATAAGCTTTATAAGAAAGTAGAACCTTAGTTAAATTGTATTAATTTAATTTCGCCTGATTTGCCGCTCCGCGCACCCATGGTACACAATACAGAGAGGTTACAAATCGAATTCTAGGATACTCCTAAGTATCAGACATGTAGCATCTCCAATGTGTAGTCTGTGCCAAGGCCAAGTGAACTAGGACTTTGATTTACGTACTGCTACTTCATTGTTTAGCATACACGGCCATAAACATAATCGGTATAGTTTATTTGTCACGGCCACGCGACATCGGAGTGGCTGCCGCGCACAAGGCTGCGGTAACTAAATATCTAGGTGGACATAATACAAATAAAGCAACAGCAATACAGCTCAGGAGTTCAGGAGAGGAGCGGAGCCGACCGAGGCAACAGAAGATTCTAACGCCATAGATCAATTATAAACATTTACAATCCACTCACCACGTCTTCTACGAACCATTTCAATAAAATGTTTTCTACGAGTTTTGGAAATTCAGCGAATAAATTTTCGACTCCATACAAATCCATACAAAATGGCCAAGTCCCGTGACCACCTTTATGGTATGAAAAAAAAACTTTTGAATTTATCTAAATTTCCAAAAGTGAACATATATCGTTCAGAATTGTTGCTAGAAGGCGTCGTTAACGAGATGTAAATTTCTTGATTTCAAAGGTTCTACGCTTCCATTTGTAGTAGAGTCTACGTGTCTGTAAGTTGTTGCTTCGTGGGCACTGTCGAAGCTAGCTTTTGTGATATCAGGGCATGCTCTTTGTAGATACCCTTTAGGTTCCACTACACACTTTTGTGATCGTGTGTCACCCGTTTCGGAGTAAATGCTGTAAACCATTCAGTAACCCGAAATGAAATGTAGCGACTTCACAGAAAACCGCTGCTAAGTCTTAAATTAGGTTTTTCATATGTAACTAACTATGACATTAATTTGTAACAAGATAAGATCCCGACGAATTGACAACTTTATCTTTTCTTGAACGCGGTTAAATATTGTACAACTCCTTCTCACTTAGTTGAGTTACTGCTTTATTCGCACTGTAACATGGATCATTGGTGTTAGATTTCAAGTGATCAGCGACGGATGTATCTAAACGTTATTTTGCTTCATTAATAACGCCTTTTATTCTGCGACGTTTCTTTTAAATAAAATTCTAGGTAGGCGAGTAGTTATAGCTATATTTCAAAAGAAATATAAAATATGGTGTTGTTATTTAGCTTTAGTAACTGTCATCTTGCTTTATTTATTTTATGTTACCAGCTTACCAAATAATATTTATACCCTAATTACAGACACATGTAGGTACACCTATTACCTACAAAGAGTACAGTGAACACAAAATCTCGTTGAAAAATGAAGAACAAACGAAACTAGTATTTTCCGCTGTTGAGTTATTTGTTCTTAGTTAAGGGGAACTAGACCAAGTGGATCATGGTTGCATGTACCTAATATACTTCGGTCTGTTTCAATCAACGAAAACAAACAAACAAGTACAAACACGACTGCTCTCTCTATCCCCTTAGTCTCATATTTCGATGGGTCATATCAATGATAATTATCTACCAGAATGGCCAATTCTTGTATCATAGTCCCTGTAGGTACACAGCCTTAGGTAAAGCACTAGTAAGTAGTGGGTGAAGGTTGTTTACTGTTCCGTTAGTCATTGTATACGAAATTATTATGACTGAATCTGCGCTACCTACATCAAGACAAAAATTTGTCCGGAATTCGGCATTAGGTACCGTTAAAATTGCGTTACCAATTGCTTCTTACTAAGTTATTACTGAATATGAGAAATCTGGCACGACCCAAAGAATTATTTCCGAATGAAGAGCGATAATTACAAAAAGTAGGGAGATGCTCTTAGTTACTGTTAGATATATGTATATACTTGAATACCTTCATTTCAAAAATAATATAGACGGGGAGATTCATACGGTATTGCACAAAATAAAGTAAGTATGTACTACAAATGGGTACAATAACAAATGATGGTTAAAACGATAAATGGTATGTAAATACATAGATATATTTTGTATACATAATAATGTGTAGATAATCAGTTTTTTATTTTATTTCATTAAACAAATCCTTAACCAGTAATTAAAGACTAACAATAAAACGATGTGCAAATATTTTGAGACAGTAAATATATGAAATTATATAGGAAATACATAGATGAAAGGATTAAAATTAATATTTAGGTATTCTAAATATTATACTTGTGCTGAGGATGATTCTTGGATTGACGACTAATTTAGAAAATTCTTTCTCTAAATGTAAACAAAAGTTTTTTTAAGTTCTTGCGCAAATTCATGGCGGATGTATAAAAAACAACGATACAATTATTTAAGGATTGATTTATGGTTAGTATAATAAACAAATTCTTTGCAGAAAAATGTATTAAGTAAACATAAGTACAATGTGGCGCCAACAGATAACAATAAAATGCAAAATGTCACAAAAGATGATGCAAAAATGATAAAGAACATTTGGCATTTTCAAAATGTCTCATATTTCTACTGTAGTAAAGTTCAAAATACGATTGTAAATGAAAACAAAACGTTTGTACAATTCCTTGAGCACGTGAAAGCAATTTTTACAATAGACGCAATGTGTATTGTACGAAATGACCCTGCGGCATTTGGCAAAAAAAAACATTGACAAGAACGAAAGAACCGCAAAAAATAGGTTCCGTCTATTAATTTCAAGTCTGTTTATCAACACATATAAATCGACTGATATGATAACTTAAGATAGAAGAAAGGTGAGAAAGGTGAAAGGAGAGAAAGGAGAGAAGCAGGGATGACTGATACAATGAATGGAAATAGTCCTAATAAATTGAAACATTAATGAAATAAAGGAGAAAAATCACACATCATCATACATTGATCTGACTCCGTACTCAGTAGCTTAAAGCATTCGTGCTACAAAAGTTATCATACAGCAGATAAATTACGAATAAATTATATACTTACTCACTATAGATAAAAGTCTCTTACAGTAACCCTACCACATACGCCCATGCTACCTAAGTAACGCAAGAGGAGAAGAAGCAGATATAGGTATGTTATCGAAAAGTTAAAATTAAGTTCTGTGTTTTATTAAGCCAATAATTGCATTACTCTATTTGTAGCGGTAGTTCGCCAATTTGCATCTGGGGGAGGCCTTTGCTCGGCAGTGGATCAACGTAGCAGGCTAAATAAAAAATATCGCACCCCAGAATGTAGCGCAGAACCCTAAAAAATGGGCGCCGTCGCGCCTTTTAGATATGTTGCTAATTTGTGCAAGCGCCACCGTCCGTCGCGTCTGAGACCCTGAGTGACGCATTGACATATCAGGGTCCATTAGGATCCATTTGGCCGCTCTAAAACAAAAGGGGTGTTTATCTAAGGTTTTCGAGGCCCCGGCGCGCCATCAGTCGCGTCGTCGCGACCCTATGTGGAAGATAAACTTGTCGATCATGGTGGGCTGGAGGAAGAAGAAATTGAAAAGGTTTGCTTATGCAAGGCATATGTTTGAAGTTAATGAAGAAGTAACCTGCTGTTTTGTCATCTACTCGCAAAGACAAGAACTGAGATACAGACATCACGAGGTAAGAGAAACTTTATTCGATAAAACCGTTAACTTGCTTCGGGGTCCAAAATGACCCCTGATGACCTAGTAATTCTCATATATGTCTGCAGCCTGAGCTTACACTAATTATGTGCATGAAAATGGGGCGATAGGCATTGAGATGATTTTTACAAGATTTTTAGCCCTAAACCATCAAGACTCCTTACGGATGTAGGTTACGTTCAACCATGAAAATGATGACAAAAAACTTGGTGATAAACTTGTGTTATGGAAAGGCGAGTTGTCCTGAAGTTAGATTATTCTTTTATTCAGTGAAGAGAGATCGATTTTATTATTTTATCGTTTTGTTGATAGGTAGGTTACTCTTAATTCCTATGAGGTTTACCTATGTCCATTTACAATGGTCCACTTAATTTATCATTGTCGCGCAAAACAATTTGAAGAATCCCATCGTCTAGCCAGTCTGCTTAGTCAGCTTAAGTGGTCTGGCCAGCCTAAAACCATAAATCGTCGTTGTTTACGATGTCACCATAAAACTTTCCATTTCCTAGCAAAGTAACGATTTCTATGTAAAAAGTCAATACATTTTGTTTGCAGTCACGTTTAAAGGGAACATTAAGACATGGCCACATTCCACAAACGCGATTTAATGCCTTTATTATGGGACAAAAGACCATGATATAGACTTTTCTATTTGGATAATGTCGGATGTATTAACTATGGAACAAAAGACCAAGCATTGTACACGTGGGTTATGTAAATTAATATGGAAGAAAATACCATGATATTTGGATAATGTCGAAACATTTTATTTTAGTTGTACTTAAAACTGTCTGAGCATTACACATAGGTACATTAAATAAATCTCCACTAGCGAAGAAACCCTATTGAAATTATGATACATTTTGAATATAACTATTTGAATAACTATACATAAAATTAATATTGTGATATCCTGTCAGCGACTCTTAAATATGTACCATGTTTATATTTTTGTGGAATACAATATCGGTATACTAATATTGGCTTTTGAAATTGTTCTCCGCATACTGCATACCGTAATAGCCTGGGAAATATGGCGATGATCACCTGTCACCACGATAAAGAACGAAAATGCTGCAAATTCTCACCACCAGCTTCATAATGATTCCAGTCACCACATAGCTAAACTCCTAGTTGTAATTTAAGTACTCTTTTAACGCCCAGTTTAAATTTGAAGTTGTAAAGTTTTACGTCGACAATGAAAATGTTTACGACCGTTCATAAATTATCCTATTATGATGTTCGGACCAGCTTATTGACGAAATTTATTTACAGAAAAGTTAAATACAGCTCCGTTAAGTTGCGCAAGCTACCGTTAAACCGGTAACGTACCTTATGGTGGGTCAGGCCACTAGTCACCGCGACATATTATATGGCTACGAAGTACTAAGGGTTTTATTTCTCAATCCTACATTTGGGAGATGATTTTATTACCATATTTATTTGGTATATGTCATTCGATAAATTAACCTTATTATTTACATTTATATGTTAAAACCATGTTTCTATCCACTATGAAGTTCTAATTTGTGTTAAATTTAGTATCTTACTTATCTTTCAATATAAGTAATTCTTCTGATTCGCACCTTGATGTCAAACACATTCATTCTGGTAATTATAAATTAAGGATCTCTAACAAATTGTAGGTATGTACATCCAACTTATGGTAAGTTAAGATGGAAGTTAAAAAACCTAATTTATCTTTCTTCAAGTCAGCCAATGACTTGGCTTAACTCATTAATCTAAATCACTAATACAGTCATTGAGTAATACATTTAAGTCTGTGGTAGGTTAAAGCCATCAGTCAGAAGTTTTTGCACCAATGTTTTTGAGGCCCAAAACGCATGTGCTTACCAAGTTTTTGCTAGCTTATGTAAACACGATTGTTGACACAGAAACTGACTACCATCCCAACCCCCAACTAAGGAAAAAAAGAAAACAGTCGTAAATCATCCATAGATTAAAAAATCTATAAAAACTCTTTGAATCTTGGGCCGATGCGTTCGGGAGCTACCTGCTTTTATCGCTGAGATGATCAAATTTTCGTGTGATTATAATAAATGTTATACTGGTATACTATAGCCGGTAGCTAAACGTCCACAGGGAGCAAAGCGGTAGTGCGACGAGTTTGTTCCTATTTGTGTCTATAAATAAATAGGACTTCTTACTCTCACTCCTTGTGAATGACTTAAAATAGACCTTGGCAAAAAATACACTTAAGCACTCAAAATATGAAGAAATTCAAAAAGTTAGACAAACCCTTCATTGAAATGCTCTCACTTAAACTTCTCTTAACTTTAACATCATGCTGTTTTTTGCGAGCGGTCTCAAAGTTAAGTAACATTTGATAGTAGATAAAGTTCAAGTGTAGGTAACAATTGTAAACAGATGTCCCTTGATTTGTAACCATAAGTATTAGGTTGATCTGACTTTTACAGCTAGGAAAAACACTAACCACAGATTGCTCAATGCTCAAACTGAAATTGGTAACAATTTTATCGAAAGTGCCATCACACATGTTCTACAAAATTGTTTGATGTAGCGATCCAATGTCATTAATTTCAATAATTAACACTTCTTAGAAACGACGTTAAGCACCAGCTCCGGACCACTTCACACCTTCACTAACATTAATCTTACTTTTTATAAGACAAATAATCTTTTCGGATGATTTCCAAGAAGATTTGCTGTCACCGACAATTTGATGGGATGATAAGCTCGTGTCCCAAAGTGAGTTCTATGCTGGCTATTTATAACGATGAAAATAGTTTGGCTTGAATTTTAAAGGTACATATAGAAATACGTGATCTGTCACCCTTGGAGCGACGAGATCCACGCAACATAAATACAAAATTATGTCCCTGGGAACCGGGACCCTTCTATTGAAGTCGCGTTAAACACAATAAATAAGTTTTAAAAAATCTTTAGAATGCGGTTTTTTCCAATGCAATAAAGTTTACGTGCTATTATACGAAAGCAGTTTCACCGGATTTACATTAGGTTTTATAGGCAATAAAACTAATCGTGACCTATACTAAATTAACAGGGATCTTAAAGTCGTAAACTAGGTTGATTTGAAGAAAAAATTGGAGCCCTCCCTAAAAGTAGAAAGAAATGGGTAAATACCCCACATGCAAAGACAGTCTCTATTGTGTGGTTACGTATTCCATCCTGTCATAACTCCATGTAAGAGTTATGACGAATTGTATGTCGTTTGAATGGTTTTGCTTCTGGAAATAACCTTCAGAAGCAACATTATTTTCAGAACTTTACTTCCACTACCTCGGTAAAGTAATTTGAGGTTCACTCTTTAGCAATAAACGGATTAGCGATCTTACAACTTACATTAAAGCCATCGACAGTTTAAAAGCACTTGGCTTATGTATATCAGAAACAATGAAGGGACCAGAAATATAATTAGAATGCATGAATGAAATATGATTGAATGAATTTATAATATCCAGATCTAATACAAGCGATCAACGTTTGTCCAATGTAGGACTTTGAATCATAACCCCTATTATGTGAATCAAGTTCACAACCAATACGCCACAAGGTCGTTATTCCAGAATGATATAGCCAGATTGTTCTTCATACCGAAGGATCCTTGCACGAAATCTCAATAGGTAGGTATAGGTAATATATTTCAGGCAGATAAACAACAAGTAGATATATAAGAACAATAAATCAGAACAAAGCATGGAATTGCAGCTGTTCCATTTCAAAGACATTACAGGCGTTTTATAATTCAACGAAGCTATATTGTTAATGGTCCTATTATATAAAAGAGAATATTCCAGCCAGATTTCTTCAAAAGTAGCACGATTGAGGTAGACGATGAATAGAAAACGTGATTTTCAAAACAATGGACCTATTCAATTCAATATAGATATAACTTAAACTTGCAATCTGAAACATGAAAGGTCAGCAGCAGGCGTTACCTTAACACCCAAGAAGAGAAATTAAATTATTGCCTATTCTTCTGAGGCGACGAAAGCTCGGGAAACCCAATTGGATTTCATAAAGGTCGAGCTTTAATTTAATTGAACTCAATGCTGGCATTTATTGACACTGCAGTTTACGAGTATATTTGTGAAAGAATATGAGAATACATAACTTTTCAATATTCTGCTTCAATACCCATATTGGTTAATAATTTTATGTGAATGTTTTTCTGCATTCATCAGATAAGTAGAGTTCAGCGGTGGGGGAAAACGTCGTGAGGAAACCTGCACTTTTACCTAACCATGATTTAGTTGGTCTTGTTTGCCTGAAGTTGCGAAGGTCATGCTCCCAAAATCTTGAATCATGGTTCAACAAGCCCAGGCAGTGATAATGTGGATGCAATAACCGAAATTGAGATGGTGTTTAATAACTCAATTTACCTCAGGGGATATTATTGGTGCGTATTATCGCACCTTTTCATTGCACAAGGGGGTATTGTATTTTTAAGTTTACGTTAGTACTTAGGTTCATAAGCTCTATAAAAACATACATAAATGCTGAAGTCGCTAAAGTATACTGAGTAAATATAGGACTTGTTCTAAATTAGTGTGACTAATTAGAGATTGTCTAAAAATGAACGTATGCGTTGGTCTCCATGTCCCCTACTGTGCTGGATTGTGTGCGTTGGCGCCATCGTGTTGAAATCATTCAAGAGTATCCATCGCTTCTCGAATGAACTGAAAGTTGAAATAATTTATAACAAAACGAGCAATGTAAAGTGAATACTTCTACTGTACACGGGGTCGATTTTGCCGTGGGGTGGACCATATCGGCGCCCTGGATGTGTCACTTCGTTGAGTCAGGCTGGGAATGAAGTGGGAATTTTATTTTAATTAAATATTTGATAATATAATGTTTTGTGGGAACTACAAAATATAGATAGATAATACTCTTCATTGCACAAAGTTTAAATTACAATGTAGGCGGTCTTATCGCTAATAACGATAACTTTCAGAATTCTTGGAGTAGAGAAAAAGTATGGTATAAATTAGGTAATAAGAAGAGCTTTCTTCTAAAATTTTACAACTGAAATACAATCTGTAAAATCATTCCTAAATATTTTGTGATTGTTACTTAATTTTAGCTGTCACCTGAGTTATCCCTGTCTATATCTAGGTACCAAAAGCTACGCCAATGGACACTATTCAGATCTGCTGTATTGAAACAAAAGTCCCTACGAAAGAAAATATGATTGCCAAATTGGGACAGCGGATAATGGCACCTTAAGAAGAGAAAGAGGTAAGGTAAGTGGGTACATAATTAAGAACGCCAAGCCTAGATTCCCATATGGACTAGACGGCCCTTGGCGGCAGAATTTAGTGGTAGCAAATTTTGGTAAAAAAAACCTACACTTTACCTACGGTTGGAGGGGGAAAAATTGTTGATAGCCCGAATCCGCCTCTGGATAGGTAGCTTATTTTTAACAATAAACCTGTCTACTTACCTATCGTATTCTTTTTTAGTAAGTTTACACAATTGATAGCCTGTGCCCATTTGATAAAAGTTATTTCTCATGTTCGTATTGGGCAATAAACAAAAGACGATAATACAGAAACAAACGAAACCCACTGTCACGCCAGCAGAAATGAATAGCTTCCGTAAATTCCGTGGGTTTATGGGAATTCAATACACGAGGAATGCCGCCCAGACGCGTTATGGTGTAACCATTTCATCATGCGAAGGGTCTACGACCTTACAGTCAACTGGTACCTATAGGTATAATAATTAAACGGTTGCAACAGAAATACATTTCATGCTAATTCTCTTGATGCAATATCCACGAGAGAAGATGCCAACTTTTGTGGTAAATTGTGGCTTGCGTGTCTTCAATAATTATTACAAAAAATTAAACTACATACCATTACAGTCTCATAATTATTCTTTTAAAGATTTTTCTTTTAAGTTTCTTATTAAATTACTGTTATTTAACGAAAATGAAAAGTGGTTGCTTGAGTGCATTTTTTCAACCAGATTGCGCAAATTCTTTTACTGACGAGTGATATTTACAGTGCGTGTTATTGTCTTCGAAGATAGAGATACTAGGTATTTATTGCACAAAAGGTCTCTCCCATCTCAACATGTAATTCCCAGTTGCGTTCTAAAGCTGTCGCCTTGCACGCTTAGACCATGAATCAACCGTTTGGTTAATCTGTAATTAAGTACAATGAAGCGATTGCCGTCTGTAACTTTTTAAATGGGAACCAGACGAGTGCTTAAGCTCAAAGTACGGAAGCAGGTCAATGTATAAGATAGTGTATGAATGTATTTATAACTATGCATGTCTCGGTCCTAAGCCACACCTGTAAGGCAACGTGACGAGTTGCGGTTGACATAGTACCCCAATATTATGTACCGCGATATGCGGTTGTCAGACCGCACGCAACTTGACGACCCGGAGAGGGATGAGAGAGTTGCACGCAAGGGGCACAGAGGCCCCACCCTGAGGAAACGAAAGTCACTACCGAATCTTTATCCCCGTCCGTTTCACACATGCTGTACTGTATGTACTTGGATTGGTTGCGACAAGTAAATACATTTATCTTCATTTTACTGGAACGTTTCTTTGTAGGCCCTCAGATTTGGTGCTCGCACCCAGATTAACTAGATGACATTTTATGGGAGAGGGATGCAAACGAACAAGTGGCCTTCAGTTGGCCTGAAGTACGAGTAAGGCATTTTAGTAGGATTATCTTTCTTTTTCTAACCTGACTTTCCACTTGGTGGAAGCACACACGAATGACTCGGTGCACTTCTTTTAAAGCTTAGGGCAGTATGGGCATAGATTATATCATAGTGCAACATAATAATACTAATAATTATTGTGGTTTGGGTTCCTACCGTTTGGTTCTCCACTTAGTTTTTGGAGCCAAGACTATGCTGGGATTCCTTCAACCTACAATACGAAAGACGAATAAGTTTTTGCTGTAGATAAACTAACAGGTTACCTATTTGACTAAATATTATAGATTCCTAGCTGTATAAAGGTACCTACATAAATTAGCGTAGAATCTACAACAACAATAGGTAATATTTAAATTATGATGTCGTCGTAGTTTATGTCCATAATGCCCATGCATAATGTTTATTAGGTAGGTATATCATAAAACAACTTAGAGCTAAAATCTGTTTGAATTCAAAGGCGGCTCAGCAATCTATCTACCTGAAAAGTTAACTAGACCCACATCGCTGGTGGTGACGGTGTAACGGTGCCCTAATGATATAATAATAGAGCATGTATTACCGGGCCATCGCGTGTGTAATTGCCTTAAGTCGGGCACTCGGCTCAGACCACGATGATGTAAAGATCACTGGATATAACATGATTTTTATGTATTTGCTGGCAGATGAGCAGACGGATCACCTGATGGTCCCTAAAACAATTACCGCCGCCCATTGACACCCGCAATCCAGTGCACTGCTAACTTGTAGACTCCCGTTCTCCACCTATTGGACCTCCGGTACTCTCACTCACTCGGCGAAATACATCATGTTGACGTCCCTACTAATTTAACTTTGATTACTTTTATCGATAAAAATGAAAAAAAAAAACCCTTTGGGGGGAAAGGGGTCATAGGTCGAGAGCGCACTTGTACTCTACTGGTGTTGCGGTGTCGATCGCTTACCATCCGTCTGCTCATCCACCACCTGTCACAAAAAGATCTAGGTAGTTAAAAAAATATAGGTATAAAAACATAGGTACCAATTTTAATTTAAGTTTTTTTATTCTCTACTATCTGATCCGGCGAACTCCATATCGCATTTATTTTTCATCTTTCAAACCTTCCCTGGACTTCTACAAATATTTCAAGACCAAAATTAGCTAAATCGGTTCAGCCGATCTCGAGTTTTAGGCAGACTAACGAACAGCAACTCATTTATATTTATATAGTAGATAAGCACCTACCTAGCTTGTAAGAAGACTGATTTGCCCCCCTCTTGCCCAGAACCTAGGTACGCCCATTTTATGAAATGTTGTCACATCCAGAGGTCTCAGTCCCTGTTGTTGGTGGACAGCATTCGCGTGTTGATTTGGGTCCACAGAGGCTAGCGGAGGTGCCGCGCCGTAATTTGGACTAATTCCACGAGGAGTCGGTTACCTGCCCAACAAGTCGGCCAGTTGTTAGAGTGACCTCTTTTATTTCCGTTGTTAAGTATATCAAAATTGCTCCGCGAAATAGTCTTTTTTCTACTGACCTCACATAAAACCAAAAATTACCGCAGTTAATCTGGAGTAACAAAAACATTTGGTTTTCATCACCTGATTGAATGAAACAAATAATAAATCAATTTGTTACATAATGTAAGTAGGTAGGTAATGACAAATTGATTTATTATGTCTTTATTTCATTCCAGATTTCATCCCCGAATAAGAGAAGGAGGTTCTACATACTTAAAATACTCGAAAAAAGCAACAAAACACATAATGGTGGATTAGTAAAGTTCACACCTATTTCTATTATGAATATTATGCAATGCCCATTATTAGATGTCACCCATTCGTTTATATGCAAGAGTCATGTGGACTGAGCGGTATTTCGGAAAATTACCTTTGTAATTGGCAGAACTATCATCTCTCCTGTGATCATGCCACATGTGGCCAAACTTTTTGTGGGTGTTTTTACTTCGCATTCCGTCCAACGGTTTTTTTTACTGCGACTCTGATAGACTTTGTAAATGAGATCACGTACGTGGTGGGCGCAGCTTCAAGGACGATGGGGACGTGTCTCCACCATGAATGTATTGCGAATAAATAATGCAGAGACGATAAAACATTTTAAGTTGGAGTCAATGCTTTTGCCGCTGGCCCTGCTTTGAAGCCGGGCGGACCGCTAATAAATGTATATTTTTTTGAGAACAAATTCGTTTATAAATGCGATAATTATCAATTATTATTTGTTTATAAGCAATTTATTTTTACAAAAAAAAATATTTATCGCAATCTAAATTACCTATTATCATTTTATAAGTCTAAAAACTACTACAAAATAATAAAACCTATAAACCAAAACAACCATATAGGTATATTATTTTAATGAATAAAATAACAAAACATTGTCAACGGTAACGATATTTTATACCATTTTTCAGTTCTGTTATACCTACTTACTTATAAGTTATTGCGTTTTTACATACCTACTAGTAGGTAGGTATGCTGACGGTACCGGCTACTCAACGCGCCGCCATTTCTAATCCCAATGTTTATCCGCACGGGCAGTATTGTATTTCACATCTAAAAAGTGTTTGGTCATTGGAATAAAAAGATATGTTTTATATATTTACGGTTTTTGTAAACCCTTATTAATATTAATAAATGGTCGACCACAACAAACAATTTCACATATTATTTAAAAAAAAAGGTACTTAATTACCTATTAATTATTCTCATACCTGTATCAAAATAAATGAAAAATAATACAAGAAATTAGTGGTAAAAACCAGCAAAATTACCCCGTACCGTGCGTCGTGCCCGACTTCGTAAAGAACTATCCCCCTGTTGGTTGAACATAATAATTTATTAAATAGCACACCAGCGCCACAGTTGTGCAATAACAAAACCTTTTTTATCCACTGACCGCTAGATGTCACTATAATAATCTCTACAGCGCCATCTAACGTTGAGTAGAAATATTTTAACGTAATGTGAAATCAGCGACATCTAGTTTGTTATATGCTAAACAAATAAAAGTTATCTTCTTATAACATGCTAGAGGGCGCTGTTTTTCCATATCAGCTATAATCATAACTTCATGGCTATAATGTATTTTAATTATTTTTTTTAGTAAAAATAACATTAATCACTACAAAAATAAAATGAGTATAGGATTTATTTAAAACTATACGGCGAGGTTACAGTGTTTTATGTCTTTAGCTTGACTATACTTTAGATTTCAGTTGGCACGTATTTATTGCATAAAATCACCGGTCTTACGCATCGATAATGATAGCCAGCCATTTATAAAAGTAAAATGAATTTATCAAACGGGAATCATGTAAGCAGCATGATCAATTCAGAATGTTACCGGTAATTTCGGCCCTTTCTGATAAGCTGCGGTGTCCGAGTGGTTAAGGAGATGGACTTGAAATCCATTGGGTTCTACCCGCACAGGTTCGAATCCTGTCCGCAGCGACTTCGTTTTGTTATTTAAAAGAGGCTTTAATTCGGACTTGTCATCTTGCCTACTGATTTATTTCCACCAAAACGTGTCAAATCGAGGGAGGCTTTGTTCCTAACCATTTTAAAATGGGCGTAAGTTGATTTTTACCTTTATTTTTGGTTGTCAGTACTAATAAAATAAAACATTACCTTTTGAGTTTTTTTTTATTTATGTGAAGAAAATAAAAGTTATAATTAACTTAAGAAAAAAACATCTTATTTAAAATACATTTCAAAATATTTTTAACAATACTTTTAGTAAAAAAAGTCAATTCATACAATTTTCTACGGTATCGAAGCAAAATCCTTCGAGCCGGATTTGAACCAGCGACCTATGGATGTCTACAGCTTTCTTTCCCACTACAGTCCACCGCTCTACCAACTGAGCTATCGAAGGTGACACTGAGTGGTTCGAAAATGTCGACCCTGTATTTAAGCATGTAGATGCGTTTGCGTCATCGACTTACATTTCTCAAATCGGTGTCCGTGACTCTGTAGGAAAGCGTCTGGCTTTCGGCAACATGACGTCTGCAGGCAGTTCAGTAGTTCAGTTTTATCTCATTCTTATGATTTTTCAACTTTAGTGTAGTAAGTAACTTTAATTAGCTCTTATAGCTATTCTATTATATACCTTTGTTTGTTTATAGTGTCGGAGGCCCAATGCAGGGAAAGGGGGGTTAAAAGGTAAGCAGCGCACTTTGTGACACCATTGGTGTTGCAGGTGTCTGTGGGTGGCGATAATCGCTTACCAATCAGGTGATCCTTCGGCTCGTCTGCAAGCAAAAACAAGCAAAAAAATTTAGAACTGGCTCAAAGTTTTGTGAAGTCAATCTCACTTCATCTCAGTGGAGTTACATTGAAAAAAAAACCCTAAAATAAATTATTTAATTATATCACTCAACATAATTGAATATTACAGTGAAACATTAGACTTTCTAAAAATACGTATGCAGATAGTATTTTTACGTTGAACCATAATCTCTATCCGACTATTGACTACCTATATCTCTATACTTATAATGAATCCGCCGATATGAAACTACCTGTGTTGGATCCGGCAACCGGTGCGGAAGGTAACAAAAAGTAAGCCGATAATAACTTCTGTACTAGGTTACTCAGACATCGTTTAGGTAGGTGTCCGGTCAACAACATAGGTATCCACTCAAGCGATGCCTCCGCGCAAAAAAAATAGCGTATGGCGCAGGACCTAGGAAGGTCGTTAAATTCGTACTTATCCTATTACCTACCTAATTGGTTGCTTAGGCACAGAATACTTAATAGTACAAGGTACAGAAGACCCACTTCTAAAAACCGTTTATGGAAATAAAGACTCAGACTACTAATAATCTAACGTCGAAATTCCGACCGCCCAGCGTTCAATGCCTACCATTATTCATACCTAGAAGTGCGTTCTCTTTCTATCGCAAGCAACTGTCGCGCGTGCGTCGCCGCTCGTTCGTGATTTTCTACTAATTTGGCCCTCCGGAGGGGACGCCGCATGTACTTGCAAGTTCGATACCTACACGCGGAGTGGGACAGGCCTGGCTTAGGTAACAACACTAACTTGTAAATAGCCATATGTATATCTAAGTAGGTATGTTATTTATGGTATGGTAACCCCATTGCTTATAAAACATGGGAACTCGTCTAATTCCCCAAACACCGTTATCAAGACTTTCTTGACGCATTCTAAGAGAAATATGAAAAAAAATTAAAAATGAGAGGAAACGAAAACATCTAACAAACTTCATTCACTGCAGATTTATCTTTTATTTGCTAATACTTATCTCCAGTCAGCTATTTCGGGTGTTGCCGACAGGCTGCATGCACTGGGAGCTATGAACTCTGACGTATGGAAATAGGAGGCTATATTCCGCCCAATTTGAATGGCAATCGAAGATGAAAGTGGCTGAAAGTGAAAGGATGAGTTAAGTTTTGCAAGCTGCAGTTTGTTTTTAGATTTTGTGATCAACCCATAATAAAAAACAAATTATAGGTAAAGAATTGTCACAGAGGTAGGTATAGCTTGTTGCTTGACGCATTTTTAGATGATCCTGCCTCATGCTCGAAAGATTGAAGGTTCTATTTTGCCATTCGTGTGATGACTATTTTGGTTTGTTCAGCGTCTCAGTTTAAAGCTGATGCTGAAAGTTAATCTTAGACAGCATCATTTTTAAGCTTTAGTCTTCGTTTTATTAGGTATATGGTGGAATTGGTTTTAGGTAAATTATCTATTTAAGTAAGAACCTACATTCTCTTCATTTATTAAAATACCCATAAGTAATCTTTAAGCTAATATCTAACTTTTATGTCAGTTCATAAAATGCCAGGTAACTATGTGAATAGATTCCCATTGCATCAATCCACAATGCATTTTTTTTATTATTACCTATACTAAGTATTTTAGTTCATCGTCAATATAATTGACCTTCGCCTATTCTCCCATGCGGATATTACGCAATCCAGACTCTGCCTCCGAACAATCTAAGCATCCCAAAGTCTGCAAACTGTATTGACTTTATTCGTCGTCCATATTGTGTAGGTTAACTTTTTTCTTGAGTAGTTGCAAGTGAACTAAAATTTGTACATAAAATGTGATCAGGTGTTGTGCAACTAACTACCAATATTAGGTATAATAATATCCTTCAAAATGGAATCTAACCATATTTTGTATTCCTAATTGTGTCGACTTCCGTCTTGATTAAACTGTTAAATTACTTTGAAACGTTTTTCATGCGAGCGCTCATCTCCGGTTGGCACATTGACGTCATCAGGAGAGCACAGCCTCCGGTATTGTCAAACATATATTTAATTACCATCGTGTGCAGTGCGGCACACGCAATCTAACCCTGGAAACGCGACAATCGCCCGTTAACCGAAGAGGAAACTAGTTCTTCCTAGTTTGGAATAAGGTTGGTTCTCATTGGGTCTGGGGGAGGTATTTAGGCTGTGTTGCAGTCGGGGACGGGACGAGTTTCGGCCGATCCTGGTGCCCACAACGCATGCGCAAATCCGTTTGGCAAACGGTCCCGTTCAGTCAAATCGAGGCGGCGCGCCGGCTTGCGCGCTCGCCCGCCACCGACCCTCAGCCCAAAACGGTCGCGGAAAACTGTTTTCATCAATAAAACGCTTCGCAGAATGTCGTGAAAAGCCGCGCGGAGTCGCAACATGTCAATTTAGTCCGATTACCTTTGTCCTTTGTAGTGTGTGAAAGAACACGTGAAATTAGCTGCCCGTAGTGTCTTCCTTTAGTATACCGTAACGTGACTTGGGAGTGCAGTTGTTTTGAGGTGAGTTAGGTCGCAGCAGATGGAAGGTCGAGGGCTGCCCTTGGCGTATGCCAGTATGGCCTGAGCTTGGTATGTGTGGACTCGATGTGGCGAATTGTGGATCGCGTGACGAGCCGCGGACGCGGGGAAATCATTTAGCAAATTGCCTTACGTTAGCCGAATCATTAAACCTGTGGGTACGGCGATTTTCTTTGTTGAAGGTCGTTGTGTAATGGGACGCGCGGGTCCTTGGCAGAGCTGTGACGAGACAATGCCCTCGGCTCTATGGTACACAAACTGCGAAGTTTCCCGCCGCAGCGTCGACATTTTGTTTTTTTTGTGAACCCCTTTATATTATTTGTTTTTTTTTGTTGCGTCATATTCAATAAGAGCAACCAGTTGTAATTTGGCGATTTATTTATTAGAATCTGGTCGAAAAAAATTGAAGACTTCAAACTTGTAAACAACGAAAACAAAGGACGAAAAAATCAGAAGTCGTGTAAATAGTAAACTTAAAACCTAATACAGAATAATGGTGTAAGATCAGATAGATACATCTCATTAGCTAGTTACCTAACATCAGCAAACGTTATAAAAATAAATAGTAATTACCTACATTACTATTTTATTTTTGTATGTAACATTGATAGAAATTATCTGATTATTAAGTAAAAACAATGCAAGTACCTAGCTTCCTCTAAAGGGTGATGTAACAGCTTTTAAATCAATGAACCCGACGCTGAATACAATCCAATGTTTAATTTTAATTTTTCAATTAAGTAATTAAAAGGTTTTGATAAATCCACCACAGATGATCTACAATGATCTATAATATTCTAGATCAAAAACGTGACATATTGTTGACTTTACCATGTCTTTGATTAAAACCTTTAGGTAATTTTTACCCCATACCGTAATAACCGTGATTATAATACCATTAGACCACAGACGGGTATCGAACACCTACTCCACACAGAACGGTCGTAAAACACTGTTACGCACTTAATTTTACGACCAATAAATAACACGGGTGTTATTGTTTAATTTGTTTGCTCAAATAAAACAAATATCTTAGATAAGGTCTTGGCTCACTCTTGCTAGAATTTGCCAGCGATATCGAATTAAGCAAACACACATCAGCTTTGATCAGAAGTTTAAACAAACGACTTGCTTTCTTTTTACCCGAAAAGAGACTGAAACTATTTCCCAAGGTATCCTAGATCTGACCTTAATTGAAGATAGGTTTTTCTCAGTAACAATTTGGATTGCATATCCCTCGCTGTTCAGATTTGATACGACCTAAGAAGAGTAGGTTTTCCTGAATGCTCAATAACTGATATGGCTCGAACATCCAAATAACCAGCTGATGTACCCTACCTACTTCAAATTTTAGCGGATAAAGGCCTAGACGCTTTATTTAGGTAGGTAGGTATCTTTCGTTTCGCAATATGAGTTATTGCGTGTAAGAGTCTGATTGTCTTAAATATAATTCCTAGAGTCCTAAAACCTATTTGTCATCATACCCTCATAAACTGGACCTACAGTCTAAACTATAATAAATTGGACATAATGAGGATAAAGGTGATTTTTGCCCCCAATTACAGTGGACACCTTTAACCTGTCTTTCTAACATGTGCGACTGTGCGTGTACTTTTCTCGTAAGTTTGTATCACGTGAAACGCGCTTCCTTTTTCTAAAACGTTAACTGCGGCTATTTGGTAAAGACAGAGATAGCGAGCGAAGTTTTACATAACAAAGTTCGTCGCATCATGTGATTGTCTTTCGATCACTTTAAAGGGTGGATGTTAAAAGGATTTGCCTGTGATTAATGCCCCGCAAACAGCTGTTTTGTCATCGCGCCCGCCATTACGAAGCGCTGGTAATGGATTCATTTTCGACGTCCCTTTTCGTATCTGTTGTTTCGGTTAACGCTGCTAACTGTTTTAAAGTCTGCGTTTGAATGGAAACGATTAGTGATTCAGTACCTAAATAAATACGTTTAAAAACCTTTGGCCCTTTTTGGTGAACCAGGGAAACCATCATGGCCGGTACCTTATCATTTAACGAGATCAAGGCAGTGCGTGGAATTTCAAACTTTTACCAAAACCCTCTGTTGGCATTTTATGAACATTTACTATGGCTGACCACCCAATTTACAATATACTGTCAACCCGAAATTGGCTCTATTTTGGCATTCATGTCCTAGAGTGTGCACCGTGCATTAAGTACCTACCTCACAACTTTATGGAGGAAAAAAATTCCTTTAAAAACTGGAACCCGACTTACTAGAACACGCTCTAAAAAGTACGACGCAAGGAAATACCTATGTAGTCTCCGATGAAAATACACTCTACATAAGTGTATTTTATATCTAAAATATAAAAGTATATTGTTGTATTTTATATCTAAAGTATAAAGTATTATATCTAAAATATTTTTATACATCATACTGATAGAGATACGTACCTAATATATGTTTAAAGAATAGCCATGGTCGTGTGCCACTTTGAGTTTATTTAACGAATTGAATCTGTTTTGCTATGTAAGTAGGTGGCATACCTACGACCACGGCTATCTTTTAAACAAAGCGTGATGTCATAAAAGGATGAGAATTAGTCTATTTAGGTATTCATGATTTTTGTTTCTAAAGTTAGGTATCCAGTTAAGATAACATGTAAGTTATCTTAACAGGATACTTATAGGTTAAATTAGCTTGTAAGCTTATGCCTAGAAATTTGTGCCTACTGCCTTTATTTAAAGTGACAAGGTACAGAACTGGTGTAACTACGTGAAATATTTCTTAGAAGAGGAATATGAAAAGGAAACTGGACATGGCTAACAAGAAATAAAATTGTAAGGCATGTTATTTTTTTTTGTAATATCAGGTTTACCGATCTTTGCTATCTTAGAGGGGTGTGTACATTGGGCAGTAACTTTTACTTCTTCATTTAAGACCTAGCAGATATTTGCAACGATTGAAAGACGTTTTATCTTGAATGTTGTGACATTCCAGACAAAAAGCAACCTTATTTTATTAGCAAGTAAACCAAACCAGCAGCGGCAAATAGACAATTGTATTGTAATAATTAGGTCATACGTCAGTCAGAAGCGTAACTTAGTTGTAGGAACTCTGGCTGCTGTGACACTCGCTAATTACCTTTGTGCCCGTTCATATCCAGCTTCCGCCGAACGGGAAACAGTCCACTTATTGTGTTTCATTTCATTCGCGTTTACCTAGTATCATTTATTTATTAACGTAATAGCTAGCAGGCAAGTAGCCGGAAACAGCATCATCAGCCTGTTGCAGTTTTCAGCTGGGCATAGGCCTTTCCTAATGTCACAGAATACTTAATAGTACATGTACAGAAAGCCCACTCCTAAAAACCGTTTATGGAAATGAAGACTCAGGCTACCATAACATAACGTTGAAATTTCGACCGCCCAGCGTTCAATGCCTACCATTATTCATACCTAGAAGTGCATTCTCTTTCTATCGCAAGCAACTGTCGCGCGTGCGTCGCCGCTCGTTCGTGATTTTCTACTAATTTGCCCCTCCGGAGGGGACGCAGCATGTACTTGCAAGTTCGATACCTACACGCGGAGTGGGACAGGCATGCTAATGTTTACCACTCCGAGCTATTTTTCACTACTCGCATCCAGTTCTTGTCTTGTGAAGATCGTCACTCTGTCTGCTGTCAGTTTGGCGCCTAATAAGATGGCCAGCCCACTGCCACTGCAGCTGCAGCACTGCTAATTCTGTGAGCTATGTCGATGACGTTGGTTCTCCTTGATGGTTAGCTATTGCCAACCCACGCACACTTACAACGTCAGTGGAAAACTATTTAACGTCAGTGGAGTTACAAGTTACAAGGGTGTCAATGGGCGACGGCAATTTCTTACCATCAGGTGATACATCTGTTAGTCTGCCACCTATCCCTTAAAAAGTACCTATTTCTTAATTTGAATATTTATAAGTAATTGATTAAATTTGCATATCAAATGGTTTTAAATGTTTTACATAGGTACACCATAGCACACTTGCTACCACCCAAAATGTATCATGGCAAATACATTCTCAGAGGCTTACCCCATGATCAAATCCGATTCTGGCTACAAAGGAAATATACCTACCTACCTATCCTTACAGAATGTTCACAGGCCATTGCAACTTTTCATACCTTACACGCGTGAGTTTTACTGTACTATTATGTATTCTGTGGTTTTACCAAGAAACCTACTTAGTATTCCTATTAAAACCAGCCTTTCGCTGTACAGCAAACACCGACATCATCTCGGGCCATTACAACTTTCTTTTACACGCGTGAGTTCTATAGCAATAAGTATTTAAGTACTTGTTTTCTTAGCAAAACCAACCCTTCACTAGTTGAGCCGTCCCGGGTCTGACTGACACCCGCCTAATTACTTTTTGTGCGGTTCTGCTCGGTTTCCGCGCGTTTCTATTCAGTTTCCGATCCCCCCGGTACATTATTTGCGATTCCATTGAGCCGCGTTTAGTTCTGCCAGTGCTATTAACTACACAATAGTGAAAGCTATCAGACTATACTAGTTTCCTTGCAGTTATTCCCCGTGCTGTATACCCTTGCTAGGGATGTCACAGGTATGACATAAAGATAAAAATAATATGTATCTATTCACACACGACTCAACATTACAACACATACCTACTTATGGGCTTAAAATTCCCAAAAAATACAATAACATAACAACAGGCAACAGCGTAGGGTAAACATAAAACGTGTGACAGCACAGACATATATGAGTAACATTAAAGAATTAAAAAACAAGATACAGAATGTACTTTTAATAAGTGTTAAAGATATGTACTTACTTCACATTTCTTTTTTGGATACATGGAATGTAATTAGGTATCATAATTCGGTTTCTGATGTTTATAAATTATTCGGATATTATTTATCTTTGGAAAATTTCCATAACTTTTGATTATTTCGCTGTTTGAAAATTATCTGCACATTGATCGCAGACAGAAAAAAAACGTACCTATAAATAAGTTAT
Source organism: Cnaphalocrocis medinalis (assembly GCA_014851415.1). NCBI lineage: Eukaryota > Metazoa > Arthropoda > Insecta > Lepidoptera > Crambidae > Cnaphalocrocis > Cnaphalocrocis medinalis. Next base: position 4,829,459 of record CM026289.1, on the reverse strand, counting down.
AAACTCTATTTCCTCTAAATAAATATTCCAGTGTACACTGTCAGAACAAAATTACAATAGATACAGAGAGCCAACAAGAACAACTGTAGAGTTACAAAGTCCGAACAAAGTTTGGGCTTTGATTAAACCGACCGCCGGGATCGGTTGTGGACACTGGTACACTTTTTAGAGATGTGCCAACTCGGGAAAAACACGACAGAGTAAACTCTAAAACAATTTTATTAAAGGAATCAAAAACATACATACGCCGTGCTTTTTGGTTAATTTTACTTTAATTGAAAAAAAATCTGATTAAAAGTCCTCAATCAATCTCATATTTTAATTTTCATATTTATAATCACTGGATTATTAAATATGAAAATTGCTTGCAAGTGTCAGCAGTTATATCCAGCTTTTTGAATTCTAGATCAGATTTTTTTGGGACTAATCACGATATTTTGTTCTTTTACCCTCATTATCTCCGTCACCATCAATATATTGCAGGCAATATGGTCGAAGTATTTGAAAATGTGTTTGATTATCATACCAAAATACGAATGATTAGTGCGTCGGTTTATTTCTCGAGTAAGAAAGAATCAAACTGAGTTAACTCGATACATCATTAAAAGCTTGTACTTATACAGTACCGAACTGTACTACTGACTGTATATACATTTATACAGCTGTCAGCAGACGAGCCTATCAGAGCAGGAGATATGAGTTTTCTCTAACCGACTCTGACGAAACAAACTTGGGAAGAAAGGCACCCGCTGTTGATGAACTCTTTAAGAGAACGTACAAAAGCGGGTAGCTGTGCATATCTTATTCGCTACGACCGAATCAAAGGTCTCCTTCCTTTTACACCCGTTGTGTGCGCTTTTGTTTGAATGAGACAGATATATTCTTATTCGTTACAGGACGGCTTGATTATAAAACACCAGTATCACCACCACCAGTTTGATGAGTTACGATATCTGTCACTATCGTTCTGATTCGTAGGGAAACATAAGTTAGGTATCCTAACCTACATTTAACATTTCTTCCAATACCTGGGAACCTCAAACTTATTGTTCATGGGTAGACAATTTTTTATTCGAAAATTGTGTGCTCTTATTTTCGGTTTTCCCATTAAAGCTTTCTACTACATAGGTTCATTTAAAAATGTCTTTAAATATTTTTTGCTGACCGCAAGAAAAAAATGCTACTTATAGGTCGTTGTTTATTATAAAACATGGACTTAGTCGTGTCGGTGCATACACATGAACATATGAAGCCAGACAAGGGTGCACTAGAAAAGCTCTAGAAAACATACTTTGCATAAAATGGTAAGCAGATACGCGTACAAACTGCGGTGTAGTTATTTTAATAAAAATGTTGGACTAAACATTTTTGCTGAGTCAGTTAGTTTTAAGAATTTTGTGTAGAGAAAATTAGTTACTGGGTTAAACAAAAAATGCTTAACTAAACGTGTTATACTTGATCTCAACGGTCGGCTACATACGCGAGAAATAGGTAATAATGTACAAGGGTGTCCGCAGACACAAGTGCACTCTCTATTCCTTTACCTGAATATTCGATGAGACACCAAGTGTGACACGACAGGAAAGGACAGCCAATTCTACTCTGGGATGACAAGAATTTCTTACCAAATAACTTTCATACACTTTTGACCCAGGGGTCGAACCATTCGGGGCATGACACTGCTCCACCTGTCTAACAAGTAGTCACGGCAATATTATCTATAACATGTTATAAAAGGGTTACTCGATACTCATCTTTATCTCCCTTTCATACACCCTGCAAAACCTTTCAAAGCCTTACATTAACAAAGGAATACTTACAAACACTAATAGTACGTGTAACTCTAGAGGGGTATGTCCAATAGCATTAACGAACACAAAGCCTAGAATATAAGACCTGCTTTAGACAAAGCGGACATTCTTTCCGACGAGACAAAGAGACTACGTCGCTTCAGTCTGGCCATAGGGCTGCCAAGATTGTAACACAACTTATAATAAACAAAAGCAATATACTTTTGACAATTATTAACTTTTATGTCTGAGGTTGATGACCTCAGATATTGGCAAAAAAACACATTTAGCTGCTAATTTTTATATAGCCTTTTTTATGTTGCTAATCCGTAGACGGCGATGCTATATGCAAACTAAATATTGTAAAGAGTAATAATAGCAAATACCTACTTCTGTGTGCAATTGTTCGATGTCTCAAATAAAAAAGTAGAGTCATAGACGAAAACCATCAGTTCAAATCAGGCTATTTCATACAAATTAAAAGACCTGCTCGACATTTTATTAAGGAATTATTTTGATCATTTTGTTGATACTAAATATTATTTTCTCTACTCTCTCAATATTGATTAAAGGTAAGACGCATATAGAGAGAGCTTTGGATCAAAACTATTGAAAGTCCTCGAAGTAGGTACAAGTGCACCCATGTAGGTATTTGTTTTCGTATGCTGTATCAAAAGGTGACATCCCTAAACAAGGATAAACTATATTGGAAAAAGAAAGAAAGGTGTTAGTAGGTATTATCTAACGAATAATGGAAGAGGTTCGCCCACTGGTTGCCATTAGCTGTTGACACTTTGACACCTTCGCCAAGGTTGTTTACAACTTTTGTTGTGCATTGTCGTGCTCGTGGTGAGATGCGAGACTAGCCAAGAATAGGTAGGCGGAAAGAAGGCAGCAAAATTAAAACATACTCTAGCGGCCGCCCGCGACTTCGTACGCGTGGAGTTAATTATTGACACTTACCGTCATATTTTGGACAATCCACTCAATATATTTTTATAAATTGTAGCCTATGTGTTATTCTGATGTATAAGCTATATTGTGGTAAAGTTTCATTCAAATCCATTCAGTAGTTTTTACGTGAAAGAGTAACAAACATCCATACATCCTTACAAACTTTCGCCTTTTTAATAGTAGTAGGATAATAATATATTTAAAAAAATAAAAGGAGAACATTGAACGCTGGAGGAAATGTCTTTAAAAATGTACTTACATTTCCTCCAGCGCCCAATGTTTTTACCCACCTTGTACCAATATTTTAACACACACATCAAGTATCAAGATACACATGTGTGGTGATATTATGCCAAATTTAAATTAAATCAAAAATCTAAGCTTCACATACTTCATACGTACTCTTTCAGTATCTCTTTTCTTTGGACATACTCTACTTCTTTTCCAGTGACCATTCAAATCCCTTGAACACATAGCGCAGTACAGTCGTTACATAAACTTATGTCATTTGGCGCTCATTCAAATCCGAAGTCAAAGGCGAGCTTTTACTTGATTAGCCTTTGAGGTGGCACTTTGTGTACTCAGGGTTCCCGGCTCTCTCATTACAACGAAATGCATGGAAATACAAGTCTAAAGTCACAGTTGATTTTGCTGGCTTGGAATATTTGGATAGCAAGAGAGTCGGTGGTTTGAGAAAATATTACAAAGAAGTTTGCTAGGAATTTTGATAGTGACTACCTTCATTTATAGGCATACATAACATAATAGTACATGTACTGAGTTAAAACAGAAAAAACATGAGGGTGGAAGACTTTTAAAAAAAATCTGAAACTATGTATTTGAGATTGTGGTTCCTCAACCAGTTAGAGTTGCGAAGGTCAGACAGACGGCTTTTGTGTTATTGTAATTATGTATGAGACTTCCATAATTCTGGATAAGATGTAAGCGTACACCGGACTCTGCAAAACGACTTCAAACCGTATGATGTACCTTAATGTTAGCTTTTACTTAGTAGACCATTTAAGTAAGCAACGATTTATACATGCTCCCTGATTATTTATTTCCCCCGTCTCCCGCTTCTTCCTCTCCCAAAATGAAGAATTTTTATGAAAATTCATACCCGAGTTTGAAGTTCGTTTGAACTCCGTCATTTGTTTCGTAACAAGCTACCGTGATTTATCAAGAAACGTGGCGATTAAAAAACGGGCCCTCAGCCCCTCAGCTCAGCTATCGCGGTCGAATCAGCTCGCGAAGCCGATAACATGGGTCAGGTATGCCAATAACCGCCGCCCCACATAACCTACATTCGATGAATAACTAAGTAATGTTATGGATTATTTTACATGCATACCTAAGTCTTACTACCAATAGATAAGAAAAGTAGTATTATCTAAATGCAAGAAATCGTGCGATGGTACCTTACTTCTTGACAAATGACAAGCTTTACTTCATGGATTTGGTAAGTCATTCACGGAAAACCTTGACTCAAAAGTAACTATAACGGCTGGCACACATTACATACAGAGACTGTTACTCTAAGCTGTTACTATAATACAAATAATATAAAATCCGTAAGTTCTCGTGTTTTGCAAAAACGGTTGATACACACAAGTTTATCAAATAGACGAACAAAAAAGAAGAAAAACATTGATCTATTTTAATTTGTTAGTTTTTCAGATAATCACTAAATGCATTTGTCTAAAGTCTAAGTAGAAAGACTAACTTCTTCAAATTCCTTCATAGAACCCTTAATTAATTAAATTCCTCCTAGCTCTTCGGCAATAATGCTACTTTTTGCTGACAATTAGCATTTTTCTCCATCCACCTAGCATCCTATTAGCACCTACCTATATGAAGTCCTAAGCAGTATGCAGTCTGTATGTATCATATCTTTTTTTTGCAATTTCATCCAAATAAATATTATTGGTGAGTAACTTGGTACTACTTATGCATTAAACATGTGGATATTATTGGAAAAAAATATGAAAAATACACACACAATAGAATCGTATGAAGGTATGCTCAACTTCAACTATTCTAAGGTTGTCAAGCAAATCAAAATAATTTGGCAATAATATCTTCAGTAAACCGCTTATAAACGGTAGGATGTAGCTTGTAACACTCCTATACGACTATAGGCTTATACTTGATTATGAAAGAACTGTGAAATGCCGCTCACCCGGACTGGGCCCGGCGTAGTCTTGTGCTCCTTATACTCTCTTCGGAGTCGGAGGCGTTCCGTATAAATTCCCACTGACGACGTTCCCTCATCACCAGAGTGGAGGAGGAGACATGGGTACGGTTCATTACTTAAATTGTCCTCTTTGCACAAAACCATGCCATTTTTCTTTCGAACAAGGTGATTTAAGCCTGCAATATCTTAAAGCCTATAGCCACGTCAGTAAAACAAAATTGTAATGTGGGATATGAATGTACGAGCATTAACAACGGACATGGCGCCTGTTTTATGTGAGTTCCATATTGCAACCACTACTCGAGTATCAGCCCTACAGCCACCCCGTGTAACCCCGTGCCAGCACGGCTGGGTGACCCGATGCTATCGACTTACGACGTCTCGTTTGATCGACAACCATGACTTTTTGCGATCACTTGGAATCACAGGGGAGACTAAATATAACCCTGGCTAGCACGGATGTTTGTTCAATTTGTTTTTATTGCAGTTCGGATGGGGCGATTCCAATTTTGGGAGAAAAATACGATCGTAGCCATATACGAGTACCTATCTAGTGTAGGTACTTACTCGGCTTACCAAAGGTCACTTAGAGGACATTAATCAAAATTCTATATTTTTTTGGTTTAATGTGAACATCGTGTAGAAATCTGCCAATCAATACGACACGGTATAATATTGTTTCCATGTATGTCGTAGTAATTCTGAACGTGTAATTTTGATCCGGTAGGTCTGGTGTTTACCACGCTTCCAAATCTCGAATCATGGTCCATGCGTATTTCGGGCACTGAAGCAACGGCTTTGGATGCAATCGGGAATAACACGTGCACGATTTTATCCTATCCGTAGTGAGCTGCAATCCCTCATTGCTTTTTTTACCAAACCTTACATCTATGACACGCATTTTTAATCACCTATGTTTAGTTATGAAGGTCCCACGAGTTTTTTCAATAGAAACGTTGATGTTTTCAAATTGGCACAAAATAGGTTTTGACACGCTTCAGGTCCTACAGTCGTTTCCCTCTCCTGATATAACTCAGTTATTGGAAAATCTTGCGGAATTATCGCCAATAAACCGAGGTAATCAAACAAAAACTCCATTGGAGCATGATTAAACGCGCTGCCATTACATTCCGATCTAAAAGGAACGAGGAAAATAGTGACGTGACGAGTCACTTCAATTGACTTGAGTGGTCAAGTGACGAGTCACTTGTGTTCACGAGGAAATATTGAGTGACTGGCCAAGGAGATTTAGTCTGTGATGGACGTAAGTTGTAACAAGTATGTTTCCTTTCAAAAGGAGTTGCAGAATATTTCTGTAACTCCGGCTTGTTTGACTGGCCCGATGGACCCTTTACCTTACCTAAAGCCTAGTACTATTATTATAATTATGTGCTTATTATAACATGGCCAAGGTCCTATTTCCCTCCGTCGAAAAACATTCGTGTGATGAACACACTTTTATATTCTTCTGGGTACGATAGGGGGTTGGGGTGGTTGACATTTAAGTGATTTGTGATTCTTTCATTGATTCTCAACAGTCATGTAGGTTAGATGACATCAAAACAATAAACTCTGGTACCATCATGACTCTCAACTTAAATTGAAACTAGCTGCCGCCACGGACAAATTTATGTTTCAAAAGCTACGCTGAACCATATCTTAGAACGTATCTTAGAGGGAGACCTTCCTCGTGTTGCTCTAAGGGGGAACTGTAATCTTGACGTCACTCAAGCCAAAATGAATGTCGAGTGACATCCCTAGAGGAAACTAACCTATTAAGCCGTGTCCACACGCTCCCGAAGGAAGCCATCAATCATCACAAAGGCGTTCTACACTTATTAGCTCTATTTTGGGCTGGCGAAATTGCTTGGCGATAGGGCTGCTTCCCAGCGATAAATGTCAGTGAGATCTGAAAGAGACGGGGTTCTACCTAAAGGAAAATGTTATGAATCTGATTTCAAAAGAAGATTATTTCATAGTCTGTTCAAATATGATACTTACGATAATCTGTTTTATGCGGATGATGGATGGATGGATGATAACAACGAATGACGTGATCTTCTACATACTTAATATTATGTGTACTTGTAGGTACTGGTTAAAAAACTAAGATACAGATTTAAACTTACAATTAAAGAAAATATCTTTTGTTCCAGGTCGGGTGCGATGGAAGAGAGCTGAAATAGCGCTGCTACTTCATGATAATTAGGTCTATTACAAAAGCAATAATCCAATTATTAAACTTAGAAACCCCGTAGCATAGTGACTAAACATAAGTGCTAAAACTAAATAATAAAAACGAAATCTTCCAAAATAAAGTGTTAAGTGCCGTGAGAAAGTTGTTGCAAAATGGACTCTAAGTGTTGTCGGGTGTATGGTTCGCAACTAAGGGGTTTGAATTGAGGATGATATGATGTTGATAAGAAAATGCCTCAGCGTAGCGGGTCGTCTGTGTCGTTGATGCGGCCGTTCGTGGTGCTGGCGCTGCCCGGCATGTACCTGCTGTACAAGTACAACCAGTACCGGCAGCAGCAGATGGAGACCGCGCGGCGCCGCGTCACCGAGCGCGAGCTTATGCACCTTAACACCAAGATCGTGAGTACATTATACTATTTGCTCTCAACACTTTGATGGCGGAGGTGTACGCCGGCCTCTTACCATAAACTAGGCTGGCGCAGCGACCCGAAGTGAGCCTAGGCCTCCGATAAGTACGAGCTTCCATTTCGGATGGTCCTGCGCCGCCTTCTTGCCAGTCATCAGCCTGGAGACCACGCAAATCTTTATCAACTTTATCCCTTCAGCGGTACCTCACCTGGACTTCCCTACAAGACTTATATATAACCCGAAAAGACAAAACACTAGCACGATGTAACCGACACCCAGCGCCAGATCTATTAGCAAAGATTGATATCAATTAGTTTCCTATAACGAAGTGGGGGGCTGATTGAAGGCGGGCCACTACTTTAAGTAGATATACACACACACCATAAATGTTAGAACACAAATGTTTCTTGATGAAACAGATATTAGTGTTGGGTCTGAATGTTGTTTTTGACCAAGTTGAGATCAAGAAGAAGTACGTCATGTTGTCTCAATCCTAGTACTATAAAAACAAATGCTTCTAAAACGGGACGGTCGCTTTGAAAAACTCGTTGTTATCAAAGAAGGCGAAGAGCCAACGGAATACATTAGCTGCTACCCCACCTGCCCCGGGTCCGACTGCTCAGCCTTTGGGTCAAGGCTGTATTGGCTCTGGTCTGCTTTCATACTTTTCGCTACATTTCGATCCACTCGTATTTTAAAAGTGAACAGCATTATCAATAAAAATTACAAGAGATAAGACCGCCTTGTTGTACTGATCTTTTTGTGTGCAAAAGAGAAAGCATGGAGCGTTTCCCAATGCTAGATTCTATATTACTCAGATGAAGGATTTCGACCCTTTTCAAGGACAAGATTGAGAAATATGCAATTGGGATTTACATTACATTTATGTTACCAAATCAAATATTAAAAATTACTTACAAGTCATTGTGGCCATTTTCAGAATTCAACATAACTAATGTATTCCAATAGTGCATGACGTCAGCGACGGACAAAACAAAAACGGTTGAACTTGAAACGAAAAAATATAATAAAGATCCCATACATGGTGTTTTTGGTTAAAACAGAATGAATTGCTTAATGTTCCTCGCACCAATGGGGTCGTGCTAATAGGCGTAGCTGCGTGAAAAATGTTTTCCAACAAGATTGATGATATTTTCTAATACACTCGACCTTCGACAGCCGCAGCCGCGAGCTACAAAATGAAATCAGCGGACGAAAATTATCTTTGAAACGAAATGTTATACGAGACCGAACAAGGAATATTATATTGTTGGCACTCGATAGGCAGATATTGCTTAGTGCTAAGACCGCTCAGATTGTATCTACTTATTACGGTAGTCTGTCCGGTAATCTTATCCTCTCTAAGGAAGAGACAGATTCTCTCTCCTCAGAGTGTTTCGTACGTGTATAATTAACAAATAACATTTTTTTATGATAAAGGAAGGCAAACGATTAGGCGGGTCATCTGATGGTAAGTGATCATCGCATGTAAAGCAGCTGCTTTTAGAATCCGTAAAAGGACGTTGTTTGGCCCTTCGCAAGTAGAGTAGTATACATTATTTCCAAAATGTCTGTATTAGAGAGTTTTTCTATTAATGTATGTACGATACTACACATTAAGTACTACAATTTCTTGATAAAAAAGCTGTTATATTTTAGAGCAGATCAAATCCAATATACATATGTATATAAACACCTAGTAGCACCCACCTAGTAGCATGAAATGAACATTGTGACCTCCTATGATCTGAGATCGTGACAATATAGAGATTAGATAGTCCAGATGATCAAAATGACTTGTCTACTGCAATTTTGTACAACTTATTTGCCTACATGATAGAGCAGATCAAGATTTTGAACCACAAAAACGATTACTGGCCACTACTGCCAATCACAGCCTGTGCGTGTACTCCTCAAAGGTTAATGAGGTATTTCCAGTCAGCCTGGGGCTGCCACAGCGATTCCGTGTACCCGCTGGGTGTGTCACGGCTTCACGCGATCCTCCATAGCAGCGTAAAGGTGGGCACACCCATGAGTCACTAAACTTGCCAGGAACACAGGCGCCAAGGTTGAAAGCCCTGAAAAGGGGCTGGCAACCTGCGGGATTTTTTAAAATGTGTATTACATATGGAAATGTAACTAAGGTATTGATGATGTTATTAGTTATGCAGGTGAAGCAGAATGATGGCCAAAAAAGCGTTTTTTAGGCGTAAAGAAAAAATAATTGTTACTAGCATCTCGAGGATCCTAGGTCCTTACCTTAGAGGAAAATAATTAAAGTAAAGTGAAGTTAAAGTACCTGATTTATTATTCCACGTATAATCCTGTATTTACTCAAGGGTAGTTAGTTACTCTTTACCGACTTACTGATTCGTGAATCAGCTGATACCAGTGTCAATTCAATCACCTTCATCAAAATCTGTGCACTTTCAACTAACAGCTAAGTACGCAATCAAACATAATTAGTTCATGTTTACCACACTGCATCACTGTTGTTTGAGTAGCTGAGAATATTAACATGAGGCCAAAGTATAAAGAACTTCTTGTTCAAAATGGTTTCCCACATTTCCCAATATTTCTAGTTGTAGCAGTGATCAACCAAAAACTACGAGAGCATGTGCTACGAACGCTGCGACTACGGCTCGTAGTCGTAGCTCATCGTAGCACGTAAACTTCACACTATTTTAGAAGGTTCACAATAAAAAAGTTTTTCATCACTCTGGTCATCAGAATGCTACAAAGCTAACCGTGGTATGTATTTATTGTATAAATGCCTAGGTCGTTATTTTTTTACTAATGAAACAATTTCCAAATTTATCTTTATAATGTCTTTCAATACGATTTTCTTTGCATGAGATCCATTTTTATTAGGTATAGGTTTATTTCTATAGGTTTTTCTTAAAAGACTTCTAAGAAAAATAATTAGTATTGAAAACGCGAAGGCATACGAAGGCTATACTCGCTTATGAGTTATGACTTGTAATTCACGGTTTTACTTAATTACAGGGTGGTCATAACATTCATTTACTGAGTAAACTAGTTGAAGCACGTCATTGCTAAGATTCCAGGTTTTGTCGGTGATTCGTCATGATGTCTATGGCAGGAAATCGCGTGTGGGACGGCGGCAGACTTGGGCGCGTAGCGACCAAAGTACAAATTGGAATAGTAGTCCACAAACGCGCGAAACCATAGTAGTAAAAGCAAAGCAAATAACTCGACATTCAGACAAGACATAGGGCTCTCCAGCTCCTGTCAGCCATCCTGCACCAATCATCACTCTATATGGCCTTAGAGCATCTTACACTACGTCTACTAAGACGCGGTCTTACCAAAATATCAAGTGCACGATTTAAATAGCAACTAGACTACATCTATGGTTTTTTTTATACTAGAGGCGGCAAACGAACAAGCCTGCTGGTAAGTAATCACCGCTGCCCATGAACATCTGCGAGATCAGAGAAGTCGCTGATGCGTTGCCGGCCTTTTAAGAAGGAGTACGCTCGTTTCTTGAAGGTCCCTAAGTCATAGCAGTAAGGAAATACTACCGCAGCTAAACTATTCCACAAGACTGAGGTTCGCGGAAGAAAATTTCTCGAAAAACGCACAGTGCTAGATCGCCAACCATCAAGATGATGAGGATGGAATGACAGCCGCTTGCGTGTGGTTCGATGTAAGAATTCAGCCGCAGGAACACAGTACATTTACATCGAAACACCTATATATGTATTTCTACCAGCTATCTTTTACACTGCGACAGAATACTTGGACAAAGAGCGGCATTGTTCTCGCGATTTATGCTCGCCCGAGGCGAAAACAAAAACTGGCGACCGCAGCACCGTGGTCGGCGACCAGAAACAAAACTGTGCCTACTAGAAAAGTTTTTCGATGTCGGTGAAAGAAGAGTGCAGCCTACTGCGTGCGATTTCATCTATTCTTATTTTGTTTGCGTGTTGGTGCGGTTACCTGTACTGCCTATACTTTGGTACGTTTCGAACTATAGGTGATTGGTCTACTGTTAGTACCTGCATGTACTTTATTGCGGACCTTCCGGGCTGACCTTTGTCATACAAATAGTCACGGTATGCTTGTTAAAAAATATGCACGGACGCGAACGCTTAGCCGGTTTCAATGTTATTACCTTCTAATGAAATCGATTTTTATACTTTTTCAAGGGTGATTCATGCAAAGCTTTTGTTATCCTTCAAACATTGTGTGTATTTTTAACGTGATTGTAAAATTATGTTTCCGACTTAACAGTAATATTTAAAGTAGAACCGATGTCATGATTTGTGAATCAGATAGTCCGGTGCAATGAGATCACCACAGTACAGAGACGTAGTATTTAATGCGCATGCATAGAAAATAAAAAAGCAGCCGCATAAAATAAAATAAAAATACAACTACAAATTTGCTCTAGGTAATCGACAGTCATCTGTATCAGGTAGCCACTGATGAATATGTGACTATATCTAATTTGAATAAAACCGTTTGATACCTACCAGAAAAGCCACGCATGGTGGACCCTATTTCACATTCTAGGCCCCTGAGGCATCTTATATTATGTTCAACACTGTAGTGACTCTCACAATTGATGTAGAGAGATTTCTAGGAATACATTGCGATGAAATGAGGCTAATTGTAATTACCACTCATGAAATCCTTGATTACGGTCCAAACGTACATGCGGGCTTTGACACGACGGATTTGGACGCAGCCGGCAATGACATTATGAGAATGGTGATGCAATTCAAAGCTGATTGCACCTTGAGCTCAAAACTAAACGACACCATTATAGCCTAAGATCCACTGCTCAAGTCTGCATGTATCTTTTTTCTGATGAAATTTTAATCTTAAATTAATGTTGAGCAGGTTACCTTAACGTCGTAAGGAAGGCCCAGACAGCAGACTTATTTATGCCTTTTAAAAGGCTTTTGGATCTTACGACGTTAAGCTATTAGCCTGACCACTAAATCATCATCGTCTCAAGTTTTAACGTGTCATTGACCCATCGTCGCTTCGAAGCCCAAAGTTGCGTGATTGAAATATCAGTCTTCAACAAATTCCTCACTGCTATACGCTCTTTTGTGCCGGAGGAGGTCGGGGTGACGCCGACTCGGCTAAACTCCGTAATTGCCTCTCTCGTTACCCGCTATAAATGAAAACTGTGCCCTTTGCGAGAGGTCAGCTCAAATCGCTACCCTCCACTTTGGTACCATCGTTTTTTACGACGAAAATAATCTTTCCGGGCCCGCTGTCTTTTAATTGGTTTTGAAATTGGCCCCTTATCTCGAGTGATCTGAAATTATCAGCGTGAAATAACACTTTGTCATTTCAGTCGCCCTTCCACTTAAACGGTGTACTGTGAACAAATTTTGTAAAACAAAATTGAACTTTTTCTAGGTCAAGTGTTTCAGTCAGTTTCTCGTAACCGTAAACGGCATTTTCTCGGTCAAAATCTTTATCGCACTTCCCATGAGACTTAAATTTTTAGGTCAAAAAATATTCCGTGTATTTGACCCAGAAGTCTAAGATAAGAGGCTCGGAACAAGTATTCAATCACACACTCAACTACAATATTAACGACAAGAAAAAAATATATTAATGGCTGTAAATCCAAATTAAGTATGTATAACGCACGGGTTCTTATTCTGCTAGGAGAATTCAAAAAGGCATATACATAATAATCTTTCTACAATGACAAGTTTAGGTAAATAAGCGCCTAAATATTATTAAATCACTAGTTACAAATCAACTAGTGAAGACGACAAGAGCAGTTCCAAAATTAACTTAGAGATACCATATGATATTTAAGATAAAAGGATATTAGGTACATAAGAAGAATACAGTACTAGATATAATGTAACGGCCGGCCCACAAATGTAGGCCAAACCGTTTACATATCTCACTTCAACGAACCAAACACGGGTACTCGAAGCACTGATCTAGCAAATTAATAAAAGATTCAACAGTCGGTCGCTTCCGCCCCAATAGGCTTCCTCAGCGACATGCAGTCGTTAATTGAGCCGGCTCGTCCGGGCCGGACCTGCATATTTATAGCCCGCTCCCAACTAGTGTTGCTAGCTTTTTCAATTTATGCAGGAACCTTTTACCTCGAATTTCCGACGAATCAAGCATATGTGTCGTTCTCTGTGTGAGGTTTTCGGTTTTTAAAGTGATGTTGGTGCTCCTTGATAGGATTTTAACCACTGCGACTGTATCTTCATTGAATAGCCCCCACCTATCGTGCGCTCTCTTAAGACTGCAATAGCAGATCTTATTTTGATATGCGCGGGCACACATTAGGTTGTCTTTAAATCGTCTCGCTTGGCTTCAAGATCTTCGTACGTTATCGAAGTATTGGGCCTTCTTATGGTGGTTAAAAAAAATATTGGTTTAGTACGAGGACTAACTGACAAACTAGAGTAATTATGATTATAAAACGAGGTTTAACGTTAGTTCGAGGATAGGGTGCTAAAGATAAACGACCTGGGTTGTACTTAGTAGTACTATCTACAAAATGTCAATGTTCAAAGACGATCATCATTATTTTGTTAGCTCGTTGGTCCCACGCATGAATTAGGCATTGCAACGTATTTTGGGCACCTTAGGTTTATAGCCGACACTTATAAAAACGTACAGTGATAAAATAAAAAGTAACGCGATCCTAGACATACCCCGAGAGGTAACAACGAAACGGAATTCACAATCAAATCCTTTCACACGCGCTGTGTCTCTTTGTCTTGATGCGACAGGTCAAGACAGCGACACCAACATTCGTTATGGACGGTTCCACTTAGGCCCTCTGAAACCACGAGACTGCGTTTTTTCTTTTTTTATTATGTAACATGCAGTTACCGAAAACCAATAAACTTTTACGTCGTCTACTACAGAATGAACCGATCAGAGAATAGATCGAAGAGAGCGAAAGCGGAGGCAACGTATCGCCTTGACACTGCGGTATTTATAGACCACTCTCCTCTGTTATTGGCCTATTTCCGCTCGCTCGCCGGAACCCGCTCCAATCATAGCTTGTCGGTTACTTTTAAACTAATTCTGCGAAAGAGTTAATTATTCCTAGGACTATATTTTTAATTTGTGTCACGAAAACACTATTTTTTACAAATTAAGACTGGTATTTCAGAGTTACGTAGCATTATCGTAGCCTACTATACCGACCCCAAAGATTTAACCGACCAGGACCGACCGGACCCCTCATTCAACAAAACGCTGCACAAGTTCAATTTTAGATTTAAGACGTCCTTCTTTCACAAATCCATAAACAGTTTTCCTCAAATTAAAAAGCAAACCCAAAGTAAATCAACACAAATGTCAAAATTCTAATCACAACAGCAACAAGATTCACCATTTATTCAATTTTAATTAAAATTTTATAAAAACAAACAAAAATAATCATCATCATAAAAATGGTTTCGAGAACGCGTTGCATATGGTGCAATTTTTTTAACCCGGTGAAGACTATTAACGCCTTGAGCCAGACAGTGTTCTGTCGCTGGTACGCCAAGAAGTCGGGCGATGACTGCCGGCAGGCCATCGTGGACATGCCTCCAGAGGTCGACTCCGACTGCCCTGAACCCTGCGTGAGGAGGACAAAAAAGAAGGAGAGCATACTCACAAGATAAAAATGAGGCTGGTCGATGGAGGCACCAACTTCGGAAGTTAGTCCTTTATTCATGATCCGTAAAGTTTTCTCATAATACTGTGAACTTTTATTCAATTCGTTTTTGTCTTGGAAAGTTCCTTCTTATCTTGTTAGATTGGAAGGTACGAGATAATGACACGGGAAGTTCAGTTCAGCCCATTTGATCTTCTTTTGTTTTAGTCCATTCTTTTCCACGTTATAACCTCCTTTAAGTCGCACTCTTATGTTGAAATAGACTTTTGAGAACATCCCTCGCGGGGTATGTTTTCAACTTTGTACAAGTAAGAGTCGAACTTTTATTTACAAATGAGGAGTCACTAAGTGGCGTCTCGTGACAAATTACGATTGCACGATTTGCTCGGGCTCATACTTACATTATTTTGAGAGGATCTGAGTGATCAAACCTCTTCTGACTATTATACAATGCGCGGGCGCCGCCACTAGTACGGGCACGGGGCTGCTACTTAGACCACGCATGCGCTGCGTACGTGATCACTCGGATACCTATAACGACAAGTAATGTTCCATATTTTGTGCCAATATCACGCCTAGGAGTCAAAGTATTGAGTACCACTGCCAAATAGCCTACAATGACCTGCATCTTATGACTTCAGCGCCCTTTCGCTGGGTGCAGTGCAAGCCCAAGCCATGCAAAGAGGAGGAGGTGCCGGAGCCTAAGGCGCTGCCGGCGCCGAAGAGGAAGGTGCCTCCGATGCCGGCGCCTCGCCCCGGCTGCCAGGTATCGATACTTGGCGCAGACACCGCTATAGGCCAGTACGTGGCGCTGTTGCTCAAGCAATGTCCGTGTATCAAAAAGTAAGAGGCTTTTGCATATTTTAATGCGTTTATAATTTACTTACCTACTCCCAACGATATTTTGGCGCGAAGATAGTGCTCTCTATTACCTACTTATCTGTGGAAGTGTTTTGGCAGTAGCAATCTTTACACGGTGTTGTGATTGCATGACATATTCGGTTTCATGGCATATCCGTTCAATGAGGTAGGTACTTAGAACGGCGTGACACCACGGTGTCACAGAAAACTGGCGTGGCTCTTGTTTTTTTGTGAGTGAGTTTGGGTATCGGAGACCCAATCGGGGGACGTAGATGTTCATGGGCGGCGACAGTTCCTTACTTTCTGGTGATCAATTAGTTCGTCTGCCAACTTTTTGTTTCGCTTTCGTTTTTAATGATTTTCTCTATTTCAATTTATAAACTGAAGAATTAGATTCGGCTTAGTGCACGGGCAGCCTAAGCTGAGCGTGTGATTATAAAACATTTGACCATTATTAGGACTCACCTAGACCACGCCCCTTAGTAACAAAAACTGTATTATATTTACGCAAGTTTTACAAAGTAGTGCGTACATTTGATATACTTGTGTAAGTATGTATAGGTACTATCATGACAGGTACATGTTTACTAGACCCGCGAGATTGTATTTATCTATTCAATGGCCATAGCATTAATCATATCATACGATAGTAGGTAGGTATACCGTTTGTGCAATAATGTTTAATCATGTTTGTTTAATCAATTTATGTTTTACGAATCGTTTCTGTTAACTACATGTATCAATCAGCCTATATACTGTCTCACTGCAGGGCAAAGATCTCCATCGTCATTGCTACTATGATGGGATTAGATAGTAGCATCGCGATGGAAAAATCTCTTCGCAGAGTCCTTTCTAATAACTCCTCAAAACTCGAAATACAGCGGCAGGTAGGTAATCTACGCAGATTGCACATGTCCGATTTAGGCAGCAAACGTGATACTAATCGCATCGCATCCTAATTTTGCACCCACACCGTATATCTGCCACCAGTTAGCGAAAATGCAACCCGCCTACGTGGATTTCGCTCATTGATTTATCGAAATTCCGAGCAGAAATCGGTAAACATTTTACTCCCACGGGTCTCGCTAAGCGTCGGCTCGTGTGTTCACATACGGTCAGCTGCGAGGGTTTTAGCCATAATTGGCCTTGTGCGTATAGGGAAAGGGTTCAGAGTTGTCCAGCGACGAATGCTTGCGTAAAGCTGGGTAGCGATCCGATTCGATATACGCCTCATGAAGTCGCCCATCTGGCTGACCCAAGGGAATCTTTCGTCTCTCTAATGTCGACACATGAGTTTAGCACAACTCCTAACAAAGAGATTTGGTTTTATTATGTTTATCATTCAGATCAGTTATGATCACTAAATCGTTCGATCAACGCGAGGTATTTATAATCTGTGAGTACGCTGGAAGATGCATATCTTTATCAATCAATCAAACGTTGGCCTGCCCCCCAAAAAGCACTAACCAACATAGACCTGAAGACTACGACGAAGCCGTCTCGTCGAGAACATACCTGTCGCATCCAAGAGCGCTAAACCGTTTTTGAGAAGGACGGACATTTAAGATTAGGTAGTGAATTCCGTTTTGTTTTAGGTCCTATAATCACCACCTTATGCAGACGGGTCGGTAATAGCAGTAGACGACGTATAAATTACCTCCTCTCTCGTCTCTTCAACACACGACTACTTCATTTTAGTACACTATCAATACTACTCAATAATCATATCAGAACACGTCGTGCTGATAGTGCAGTCCAAGACACCTTATAAGCATTTTCTCCCGAACCGCGATACATTTGGACAGTTGCCAGACTTACCTAGTTTAGATTATTACAGATTACAGTGTCTGTTTCGTGTTATGTCACTCGGCCCTCACGCCTCATGGAACCGTCTGGCCGTCCCTCAGGGACGGTGAGGTATTTGCCGACGTCACTGCGTGAATAAGCACGTTGTAGGTATAAGCTATCTCAGCTGTTCTGTTATATCATCGAGTCATGGCCGAAAAAGATTTTATGGATGAATAATAAATAGTTAGATGAAAAATAGGTTACCTACGTTTTAGTTTTTAAGCATTCAAATGTGACAAGGTTTTCCAAGGGTTATCATTATCTTACTATGCGTAAATAACAGTTCCTTCGCTTTTCCCATAAGCTTTTGTCATTGGTCAAGAAAAATAGCCAGAGATTTTTGTGAGTACCTATCACAATTGTGGTCAAATTCACGTTTGCCCAATAGTATACAATAATCTTTTTTTTCACTCTGCTAGCTATTGGATTTGTCTACCAATTCAATGATAAATCTAATCTTGCAATATTTCTCTGTTGCCCACAGACAAACATTAGGCGTAGAACGATCTTTTTGTAAGCAGCACTAAAATTGATCGTGCAAACGTCAGATAGGATAGGTAATTCGCAATTCGCAACCTTAACGCCCGTCCACAGATATACAACTTACGTATCCAATGCAAAAATGCATTGCATACGTAAGAAGGAAATGGTTCGATGTGATACGTCATCGAAGGTGCTTCGTGCTGAGTACTAGCGTAATCCTAGCGTGGGCTCGATACGTTAACGTTACAATTTCTTAAAAAGTTCGTGCTAGGCCTATTATAGGTGGAACAAAGTAAAAGCTTGTAACTATTAAGTCGCAAAGACGACGAACCAAAAAACAAATTGTTTATTAAAAGGCTCGTAAAAATAGTATTTCCGTCGGAGCCTTCCCCGGGGAGCCGAATCATGGGCCGTGACTTACGGTGGGACAGAAACACGCCTCGTTCACGTATTAAATGCCACTACGGAAATGTCACAGGGAATGGCTCAACCTTTGCGAATTTATAGGTGATAGTTCAATGAGAGGGACCAAAATAGAACACCTACTTTTTTGGGTTAGTAAAAAAATCTGATGAACCGTGGCAGTAGCCATTAGATATTTTGGGCTGTGAACTTATAGCTATGCTGAATGAAGGTTTTTGTGATCAAAATTGGTTGTCTAAATAATGTTGGCAAATCAAATTTCAATGATATTTCATTGTCTTGGACTAGAATTGTATCTGAGGCAGAATTTTAGCCTATACTAGTATCCAGATCAGTATGAGTAACTGCTGTTGTTGTTATTACTAATAGGTGTTTAAAAAAATATTTAACATTATTTCTACAGATTTCAAATAGAGCAGGATGTTTTGCAATTTGGCTATTCTGCTATTTCATATATTTTTTTTTATGTGCAAAACTAACTAACCATTCACTTTGAAGTTGGGCCTTACGTCTAAATTAAGCCATCTAATAAATTATCCATTCGCGCATATCATCATTAGAGTCAAAGTTTCATAATTACGATCCTTGGCTCATTAATTAAAGCAAAGCAGATACATACCTTCTTTTACCGTACAAGAACTCCAAAAGCCTGAGACCATTAATCATTGAACTCAATGAAGTAAATCATGTTTAATTTAGAAGTAGAGCCATTATGTCAACACGTCGGGTTACAAGTTGCCACACCATTCAAGCGTGCCATTATTAAAACCTCCAGCGAAACTTGGTAAATGGAATAGGACGTATTATATTGCTGTTTAGCACGTAAGGAGCTCGTAGCGTTCATTCACACCGCATAAGGCCAGCATCTGGCGTTCGGGAGGTACACATCACCGTTTTAGTGGCACCTTATACATGCTATTATATGGATCATTCAAGCAAACGTAATAAAAGAAGGCAGGATTTTACGAGCGGCCCGTGACTGCCGGCCGTGCTGTTTATCACTAGATTTTTATTGCCAGAAAACTGAGTATGCCTCGCGGGCCTCTACTTATTCCCGGCAAAATAATAGTCTACGTTTTGATTTACGCGAGCGAGACTGCTTTTATGTCTGCACTCCAACAATTTTTGCTCTCGTATGAAATATTTATTTACTTCATCTGGTTTCAGTAGCCGTTGCACAGACGAGTATAACTATTGATTTTTCGGCTGTCCAATATGTATACAGATAGGGTAAATTACCGCAATGCTCAAATTCCCAGAAAGACCGCATGCACACTCTTGTATTTTTATCAGCTAAAATATTGCTGCACATTGGAAAATTTTCTCTCTCTATTATGTCTTTCAGCCGATATTTCAGCCTTTCGGAAGCCAATAAATATTAGCGAAGTACGTAAGACAAGTGTGTATGTAAAAACTGGGCTTACACTCATCATCTTTTTCTTATACTGTCTCATATTTAGCGTGTAATTCTCGGTTGCATCTAAAGCTGTCCCTTTGGAGCCCGGGATACGCTTAGACCATGATTCAGAGGGCCTAATTTGAAGTGGACGTTACGACCGAATCGAAGTTCCCCTCTCTTTCTCACGCGCTGTGTCCGCTTTAGTTTGAATGTGACAGTATATTCTCATTCGTTACGGGACGTCTTCGTTATAAGCCACCAGGATTCAGGGAGTCAAAAAATTACAACGAAGCGGTTGCCTTCTGACCTTCACAACCCTTTAACATGAAACCAGACCAACTGAATCATTTCAGGTTTGTGAAACTATCCGAAACGTGCAAGTTTCCTCACGATGTTTTCTAGCTAATGGTAGAAATATGCACATGGTCTATATTTGAACAATCCAGGCTTGGATTCGAACCAAGAGCACCCACGTACGGAAGGCGCGATCTTATGTTCTAGGTACCCATCACATCTCAACTAACTCATCATATTGCAATTTTTTGGATGCAATCAAAATAACCTAATGTTGGACCATGGTTAAAGTACCCCCGGGCTGCAAAATAACGATGCCTTTCGAGTTTTCGACGCAACCGAGAATGATACGCTAGGGATGACGATGAAGATATTAAATTACTTGTCCCGTGCTTCGTAATTTGTCTGGGAGTATTGACAAAAGCTCATTTGTCTTAAAGAGCCTCAGGATCTGAATATTGGGCGGACAATTCCCAGGCGAGTGTGATTAATGACACTAATAAAGATACGGTATTTGCACCAGGGAGTGGATCCAATAAAATATCCATAAGTCCAAATTAGAATACGGCAATCGGATTTCGGGCTTTTCTTTTCTTAGACCGTTTCAATTTATCTTCGCTAAAAGCCACCTTTTTTACTGGATGTTTCTTATTATCAACTTTAACGGGATTTAATGCTTCTGTACGGTTCTAAAGAAGGTGTAACGATCTACACCGTTAAACTGTCACTGTGAACTCATCATTTCAGATTCAGTAGGTAGGTACTAAGGACGCTTAAACGTAATGCTTAGTCATCAAAGATTTTAGTACATATAGATAAACTTATACACATATACAGAAAAAGCAGATAACATCTTAATTAAGTATAGCAATCCACTAAAAATGGAACCTTAACCATTATTAACAAATCTTTATTTTTTTTCTTAGCAATTTTTTTTGGTTTTGATAAGATCACCTATTCCAGATTACGATTATATGAAGCAAAAGAGACTTGTGGTTCCGAATGCAGCCGAGACCTGTGCAAGGTGGTGCAAGACCTGCAACACATAGACACCAACTGCTTAGTCCAGGCGTTCAGCTGTGCTTGCTTTGAGCTGGAGCGATGCTTGCAGGTCTGTGGAGGCAACTTGACTACCTACATCCTTTACTTCTATTTATAACTTGACTCTATGTACTAACGAACTTACAATATGGGTAGCAACGCGATTTTCTCGAACGCGAACCTGCCAAAAACACACAATATTAACATGTTTTTCGGCTACGGCGGCCGCAGGATATATTATAGTGCTCAAGTGTGCGCGCAAACACAGGTGCACTCCTTATTCCCTTACCCTCTTCGATGAGACACTATGTGACACGACAAAGAGAGAATGAGCGTAGGACTAACGGCTTATCTTCCTTCCCGAGGCACAGAGGTACAAGACAGCTAACTTCTAAACTTCGGGCTTACATAATGACACTGAGAACTTCTGAACAGAAAAACTCAGGGACAAATTTTTGGACTCGAACCCGGGACGCGTAGCCGTCGCTTTAAAGTGCGACCCACTACACACTGCGCCACCGAGGCAGTCAGCTGTCTGTAAATAGACTCACTAAATACATGACCTGCTTTTAAATTAAGACAAATAACATTTTTGATTGATTGAACAACTAGCGGTCGGCGTAAGTACCTAGCGGGGCACTCAAAATTGTCGTTAGGTATTCGTGCCAGAGCTTGTAGGTACTTAGGCTTTTGGAACACGTAAAATGTAACTAGTATTTTATAGAATCGCGATGTCCTCTCCAGTGTTTGAAAGTGGAAAATATTCATTATGCAATTCGTGTACGGTCTTAAAAGTTAATTAGTGCATTTAAAATGCATTTAGTACCTCGAAGCATCTCCTGAGCATCTGGGGTACTAATTACCGTGTACCTTTAACGAAGCGACTGCATCGCGTGGTTCTGTGTGAGTGTACTTACGTAAACATACCGCATCTACATAGTTATTAAAAGACTTAAATGTCAAATAAGTCTTAAAAATTTGTGGCATTTTTATCTCAACTAAAGAGTCTACAATGCCCTGAGTATTATTTGCATTTACGTCCTTTAAGAACCAGATGTGACATCCAAACATGTCTTATGCCCAAGTTACCCGCTTGGGCATAAGACATGTTTGAGTAGGTAATAGTTTGACTAACATGCACGTGTGACACATTGTGTACGTGTGTGCACATTTGAATATTGTTCGAGGATTTTGCAGGCTTGAGTTGCAATATGGTTAGTATTTATTGTTTGTCTTGTCGTCTTCCATTTAAATGTAATTGATTCATTGATTAGGTCACCTGCAAGGCTTACTTACAATGATTGAAAATGAGACATCTAAATTAATCCAAATTATCGCGTGTGAAAAATCCGTTAGATGGCGTCCTGTAGAACTGAGGTCCATGTATGGACCTTCTAGTGAATAAAACTAAGCAATTTCCTAGGAAAACTAGATGCTAGCTCGAGTAAAATGCGCATTTACTGCGTCTCATTGACTTTTCTAGCTCTACAAACACATAGTAACAGTTCAGTTAGAAGGTTAGTAAACTCGGTTTTACAGCTCTTTTACGGGGCGGGCAAAGATCGATAAATAATAGGGAGGGTCAAGTACTGTTATGTGATCAGCTGATTCCTATTCCGGGGCCAGCCGCTGAGGTGTCGGCCCCTAGAATCTTAATGCGACTGCTTACACGAAACTTTTACGAATGGTGAACGTTGGCTATTTCTTTTTTTCGTTTGTAGTACACGTAACTGCCTCTATATGTAGATTTTCTTTTCAGGATAAGGAGTAGATCTCATTTCTATTTATGGCTACCAATTTTGTTATTCTGATATTACTTTCAGCTGGTCATCAAAATTTGTTTAAGGTAAAAATAGGAATGTAAGAATAAATTGTTGCGTATTTGAAGAAGATTAGAAAATTCTCCACTATTTATTCGCAGCCAACGGCAATCCATTTCATTTATTATATTTTGTAAACACCTCTGTTATCTGTTACGTACTTACTCCTAACACAAGTTATTCCGTTATACTAAATCAGACCAATATTATTGTTTTGTAAAAAATATATATTTTTTAATGCTTCTTTGGTGAAATCACTTGACAGGCTATATTAATTAGTCCACCCAATTACCGAAGCAACTCCTTATATCGGCAAATTAAAGCGACCTTACCATTAGTCAGGTACAACATTCTCTTTAGAACACTAATTATTTAGAGATTAAAGTCGTCATTAGGTAAGCCTTACAAAACGTTTCTGCAAATGAGCTTCAAAGCCCTACCTACTAAAAAGATAAGTACTGTATTAAGGCTTCTCTCGTCGTCCTTCTCTCTGTTAGAATTCGTTGAAAATTGCATGTATCTCAGTTTGCAGAGCACTTCGCTTGCACTCGGAGAAGCAGTGTCGAACTGAGAACTTGTTCAAAGACCTCTCCGCTTTTGAGTGCGGCCAAAAGCTCGCTTTGATAGCACAAGCGCATTAACAATAATTACTATTTTGACCTAGTTGCCAAACGAGTTGCTTCATAATCATTTTAACAACATACTCGGCGATGAAGGAAAACTGTCCAGGAAATCAGTAACATTTAGGATAATTTCTAAATTATGGATACTTAGTTACTTACCTTACATAATATTGATTGTATGAGTATAAGAAGTGATGGGTACCTCAGTGAATATGAACGAGACTGTTTTTGCGAGGGTTCGTGGTTTCTAATCCGAGTACCTATGTGTGTATTTAGAATAGAATAGAATAGAAAAAGATTTATTCAGTGTAATCACAGACAACTAACATTCGTTCAGCGATGAGGGAAAATGTGCACGTTTCGGATAGTGTCTGAAACGTATTTAACCTTTATTCAGTTAGCCTGGTTCCCCTGTTAAAGGGTGATGGTTAGACGGCAGTGGCTTCATTACCAGTCTCTTGTGGGAAGACGGCGGGTTAGGCGGGTAGCACACTGCCAGAGTCGAGGCGGAGTCGAGGCACAGTCGAGGCGGTGGTGTGATATAAGAGTCGAGGCGGAGGTGCAGCGCATCGTTTACACCCATTTAATATGGAAATGGATCGAATGGATGAAAAAATGGCGGCGGGGTCGGGGCGGCGGCGTGCCGTGCGCCCGCGCCGCGTCGCCGACTCGACTCTGCATCTCCGCCGCCTCGACTGCGCCTCGACTGCGCCGCGACTCTGGCAGTATGCGTTGACATATTTGATTGTACAGAAAAGTCAGAGGCGGTGCGCCTCTTGAACGCTTCCGCCTCGACTCTTGGGTGTGTGTGCGACATGCCTTACGCTTAGACCGTGATCTAGGAGATCATGGCTCCAAAGTGACAGCTTTCCACGCAACCGCAAATTACTTACACGCTAAGATGAGAGAGTGAGATGAAAAAGAATACAGTGCGTCTGAAAGGGAGGGGAACTCCGATTCGAATCGTAACGCCCGCTTCAATTTAGGCCCTCTGAACCTGTAATACTGATCCACCAATCTAGTTCCCCTTTCCAAGGGTTGAGAGAAGTCGCGAAGTTACAAAAATTTGTTCCGACGAGACTTAAACACCAAGTAATTGTATTTTTCAATCAAAGTTATTTTAATATACCTAAACACGAGTAGCCCGCTAGAAATAGAGGTCAGAAATAATAAATGAACGTATAAATAAATATAGTAATTTTAGTCTACAAAGACAAACGATGATATCCATTGAAATATTGGAAAATCGATGAATCATTAACAAAAGGGGTGTAGTAGTGTTAAGTAATAGATGGAATCAATGGGTGTTCATTTTTTATTCAATTTCTTTCATCGGCCCTGCACGCCGGCCGCCAGAGTGCGGGGCAATCGATACAACTCGTCTAACCGCAAAAATGTGTCAACACGATGTTTCACATTGTAATATACAAAGGTATTGCTTTTCAAATACGAGTTTTTAAAGCATTGATAGCATGAGAAGGAGGACAGCCTCGTGGCGCAGTGGGTTGCTTTTAGCGACGGCTGCACTTGGGGTCCCGGGTTCGGTCTACGGGCCGGGACATAATTCTTAAACCCAGATATTTTCTGTTAACAAATTTCCAGTAGAAGTCTATAAGTTAGCGAGTCTTGTAACCCCAGTGCATTGTTGAGCCGATGATCCTGCCTGCGCCCATCCCTCTTCGGACATGTCACACTGGTGTCCCATTAAAATATGAGAGTAAGGGAATAGAGAGTGCTACGCTGAGGTCCAAATTCTACAACATTGGTTTCGTTCGTCAAATTGACATTTTGACATGGGCATAGGCCTCCCGTAATGTTCTCTACACAAATAGGTCCTGTGCCACCCGCATCAAAGGAATTCCCGCGAGCCTCACTAGATCGTCGATTTGACATATCACGTCTAAAAATACCAATCACCTTGTAGACGGACCTCAGTCCTAATAGTAGGTACGCCATCTAACGGATTATTCACACGCGATAGTTTCCATTGACTGCCTCGCATATTTTATGGTGGTAACTCATAATAGTCTACTGCCTTTCATCTTTCATGTTTGAATTTTCAAAGGGCGACTTGTACCGCTTGATCTTTAAAATAGATTTCATTTGATTATATTCTACGTTTTAGTATCTATCTACTTAGGTACTAAAAGCGTATTCAGCACTTTAGTCTAGCTTTATTTATTCTCAAAGTATTTTTTAAAATACCAAATTAAAATGTAGATTTATGTTTACCACCTAAATCTGTAAATCGCCCCAGTAATAACACTGATCTAAGTTAGCCTTAGCACTACTTAGAGTATAATCTATAGTAATTATAAAGAGGTAACTTTTATACATAATGACAAGGCTTATAGGTAGGTACCTAATCCGAAAACACTTGAGCTAAGCAATCTACGTCTAGCGCCTTCAATTGGTACAGAGTGGAACTAATGTCCTAGATCCAAGTGATTTATGAAGAAGTAAATTATAAAGACAACGACAAGGCTTATAGCTAAACCGAAAAGGCATACACTTGCGCGAAATAATCAACGCCCAGCGCCATCTATTGGTTCAATGTGGAACTTAAGTCCCGAAACAAAGTGAGAGCGGGCCACTAGTGTTTAACAAATCTAATAACCATTAACATGTTTAATAAGAGTCATATAAATGGTGCCGTAACCCGCAGTACGAGGCGTTCTGCAAGGGGCGCCAATCTGTCTGGCGGGTGACAATAAATTTCGCTCAGCGCTTAGATGTCAGAGTAGTACGTGTGAGGCTATGGGCACGCTCGCATCATATAAGTTTACACAAGCCCCAACCCTAACTCCGTGTACTCATGTAGAACGGGAATAGTTTTGGAAGAGTTACGACATGATAGTTCTGTTTTTATGTTGGCCGCATGCTTTTTGGATTATTCATTGGTAAATACCACTTATATTAGTCGAACTTTGATAACTATATTAAAGTGTCAGCTTTTATACTGTTCCATTGCAGGGCTAAGGCCTCCATTATAATACTTAAACCAAGTCATTGCTACTATGATGAGATTAGGCTTAAACACCACGCTACAAACATAAAATTTTCTTTTGCAATCCAAAATACTTACTCGTCATTAATAATTTTAAATATGTTGGAATTTCTTTATAGATTGCATTTTAGTAGACTAGATATACAACAATCAATCAATCAACAAGGTTTTTTTTTATGACACACGAAATGTAACTGAAGTATTTTTGGGTAAATAAAGAAAACTTCGTTAACCGGCCATTACAAAATATAATCACAACAGAGTAACCCTGACAACCGCCATAGACATCTTACCACAGACACTACATTCCTCCACACTAAAACAATACATACTAAATAATAAATAAAAAACAAACGAATTAAAAACCTTAAACTAAAACATAAATTAAACATTATTTCAAGTTTTGTAGTTAGGCTGGTTCCTAACTCGGCACTGCCTTAGAGGCCGTGGCGTTCGGCTCTGGGGCGGCGGCGCGGCAGGCAAGGCGAGCGGGCACTCCGGCGCGGGTGGCGCCCCCGTGCTCGTGCAGCTACCCGCGCGCGGCTGGCACGCTTCCGCTCGCGACGACATCCCCGAAGCCGACGGCCCCTCCGACCGGTCTCCACCGCGGATAACCTCCGCAACTCGACTGCTTCCTTGCGTATCAGTGCCGACGACAAGCGAACTCGTGGCAGGCGTGGTCGCCGCCAGCGACAAACCACCTCTGCCGACCCGTTTGCGTAATTGATCAACATGCCTGTGATTGACCGATCCATCCCCGCCTAAAACCCTAAAATCACTGGTACCGTGACTATCTTCTACGTGCCCCGGAGCCCATTTAGCCGCCCCCGAAAACTGTCTATACCAGACTTGCTCCCCTTTATCAAATGCCCTGTTGGCGCCTCCTGCAGCTCCCGCCTGCCGCTGCTGCGCTCTGGAAACTTGTGTTTCCCTATCCGGCTTAAGCACATCTAGCCTTGTGCGTATCCGCCTACCTAACAAAAGCATAGCCGGGCTTTGGCCCGTGGTAGAGTGCTCTACATTCCTGTAGTGCATTAAAAATGTTAATAGGGCTCTGTCTACCCTTTCTCTGGAAAGAACTGCCTTCTTCACGACCTGTTTTAAAGTGCGGACAGCGTTCTCGGCTAAACCATTTGAAGAAGGATGGTATGGCGCCGTAAAGATGTGTTCAATCCCATTATTTTTGTTAAAATTACTAAACTCCTGTGATATAAACTGAGGACCATTATCGCTCACTATTTGCTTTGGGAACCCGAACCTACTGAATAATTCACATAACCTATCAATCAACCACGCGGTTGTAGTACTAGTGGCGTTGAAAACTTCAATCCACTTAGACATTGCATCAACAACGACCAAGTAAGTTTTCCCGCCGATTGGCCCCATGAAATCTAGGTGCAGCCTCGTCCAGGGACGCGAGGGCCACGGCCACATGCGCGGCGCCTGCCGCGGCGGCGCGTCCGCCTGCGCCGCGCACACGCCGCACTCGCGGCACATGCGCTCCACCGCCTCGTCCACTCCGGCCCACCACACGTAGCTCCTAGCTAAAGCCTTAGACTTCACTATCCCCATGTGGGGTTCATGAATCATTTTGAGAACTCTTTCTCTACAATTTCCTGGCACTACTAATCTATGCCCCCACATAACGCAACCCATCTCCTCATAGAGTTCGTTTTTCCTATTGAAATAGGGTTTCAGAGTAGTTTCCTCGCAATGAGTGGGCCAACCGTCCCTTATAAAGCTTAAAATCTTCGACAAACCTGGATCTCGACTGGTCTCCCTCTTAACTTCCGTATGATTTAATAACAGAGATTCTTCTACGAAATGTAAATACGTCTGTTCTGGCAAAACATTGCCTACATGATTGCTTTTACAAATTGGAAGGCGCGAAAAACCGTCCGCACCATTGTCAGTAGTGTGAACATACTCTATGTCGAACGTATAAGCTGACAAAATAATCGCCCACCTTTGCATGCGGCTCGCAACCATGGTCGGGATACCCGTGTTGGGCCCAAAGATTGATACCAATGGTTTATGATCTGTGCGTAAGGTAAAATGACGTCCGTATAAATACTGATGAAACTTATGCACCGAAAAAATAATAGCTAACGCTTCCCTGTGAATCTGTGAGTAGTTTTTCTCCGCTTCGCTCAAAGTGCGCGACGCGTAAGCCACCGGCCGCTCCCCGCGCCCGTCCTCGCCGCGCTGCGACAGCACGCCGCCCTAACCCGCGCCCGCTCGCGTCACATGTAAGAAACAACGGTTTCTTCGGATCGTAATGAGCTAAAACCTCCGCGCTTGACAGCGACGACTTAATCTCATTAAATGCCTTTTCACATCCCGGTGACCAATAAAAGATTTTGTCTTTCTTTAGCAGTTCATACAACGGAACTAACTTATCACTCATGTTCCTCACAAATTTCCCATAAAAGTTAATAATGCCTAAAAACGAACGTACCTCTGTAACATTAGTCGGCCTAGGTATCTTTGTAATAGCCTCTACTTTAGCTGGATCAGTCTTTAAGCCATGTTTACTCAACACGTAACCTAAATAGTGGACTTCGTCCACTAGAAAAACGCACTTGCTAGCCTTCAACTTTAAACCGTGCTCCTGCAGCCTACTAAAAACTGCATCTAAAGCCTGTAAATGGATTTCTTTAGTCTTTCCCCCTATTATAACGTCATCAAGAAACACCTCCACGTTAGGAATACCTTTTAAAAGATTACACATGATACGCTGAAATATCCCGGGGCTTGAAGACAGACCGAAAACCAATCTATTGTACCTATACAGGCCGCGATGTGTGTTCACTACTGTGTAACTCTTGGTATCGTCCAACTCAATTTGGTTATAAGCCTGGGAGAGATCAATTTTAGAAAAATACCGTGCCCCATTAAAATTAACCATCAGATCGTCAATACGAGGTAAAGGATATCGATCAATTAGCAATACAGGGTTAAGAGTCGCTTTATAATCCGCACAAATCCGCAACGAACCATCGGCCTTGTTGACGGGCACCAGCGGCGAAGCCCAGTCGGAGCAGTCGACGGGCTCGATGATGCCGTCCCGCAGCATGGCGTCCAGCTCCTGGTCGATGCGCTCCCGCAGCGCGTACGGCACCGGCCGCGCGCGCTGGAACACCGGCGTCGCGCCCGCGCGCACCCGCAGCGTCGCCTTGCCTCCCGTGTACCGCCCCAGGCCTCCGCTGAACAAATCCTTATACCTGCGCAATAAATCCTCGATGTCAAAAGAAACCTGGTTTTTACCGCCAGCAATATTATGACACTTAGAAAAAATTGGAATTTTAATATTTAACTCAGCTAACCACTGTCTCCCTAGTAACGAAGTAGTACCTCCTCCTACAACAAAAAGTTCTAATGGTTTTGAAACATTTTCATAGGTTACCGTTGGCTTGATAATACCAACCGGCCTAATTTTCGAACCATCATAAAAATGTAATGTCAAGTTGCTGTTTTCCATGGCCAGATGCTTGAAATACATGTTATAAGTCTCCGTACTTATGCAGGAAATGGCTGTGCCTGTATCAACTTCCATTTTTATTATATGTTTTTCGACCATAATAGGTAAACTCACCGCACGGTAATCATTTAGGCTCAAGAGGTGAAAATCTTCCTGGGCCTCGAGTGTCTCGTCCTCATTCCCGCTGTTTCCCGCAGTCGTGCCGTCGAAGCGAACTCTTGGTTGCCGTCTAGGACACACTCGTCTCAGATGGCCCACCTGTCTGCACCTACTACACTCGTAAGACCTGTAACGATATTCATTACCGCGTAACCCGCCACCTGCTTGTGGAGAGTCGCACTCGGAATTTCCGCGGCCAGCAGATACTGCCATCACCGCCGCTGTCTCCTCGTCAACCACGTCGTGAACTTTTTTTTGATCGACCACGGCCGCGTCCTTTTCCGCCGCTTCTAAAGATGTGGCAATTTGTACAGCTTGGTTGAAATTTACAGAGTCATTTCCGACAAAAAGTCTCTGGCGGATGAGGTCACTCCTCAAACCGCATACGAACTGATCCCTTAAATTTTCGTTCAAGTTCGTTCCAAATTTGCAGTGTTGTGACAGTTTCTTCAGTTCAGCAACATAATCTCCGATAGATTCAGCCTTGTTTTGGTTTTTATGCCTGAACCTGAATCGTTCCGCAAGAACTGAGGGCGTAGGTTGTAGGTGTTGCCGCATCAGTTCCACCGCGTCAGCGAACAGTAAATCCGCCGGCTTCTCAGGGCTCGCTAGGTTTAGAAGAATTTCGTAAGCTTCGTCACCCATAGAAGCAATTAAAGTCGGCATTTTAAATTCTTCTTTAATGTTATTGACAATAAAATACATATCTACCCTGTCAATGTATGTAGACCAACTCCCACTTTTCACGTTGAACTCCGCGATTTTTCCGACTGACATTTTGTATAGTCTTTTTCCGCTGTATTTTCCGCAATAATTGTGTTTTATCTCGTCGCCATTGAAGTATTTTTGGGTAAATAAAGAAAACTTCGTTAACCGGCCATTACAAAATATAATCACAACAGAGTAACCCTGACAACCGCCATAGACATCTTACCACAGACACTACAGTAACAATATGTTAGTGTGTAGGTATAGTAAAAATAAATAAACAGAAACCATTACAATGATCTAAGTAATTATGTAGTTATAATAGCCTATTTAAATTACCTATACTTCATAGGCAACAAAGAGAACATACCCCAAAATACAAAACAAATCGTAAAGTTGGTTACGTTTTAATTGAACAATTCAATTAATTCCTTTCTTGGAACTCGAGCAACAAATTTGCCTGTGCCACAATAAATCGGGGCTTCAATTTAAACTTTAAACTTACACCGATAAGTTCAATTCTCTTCTCTTAGACAGAACAGTGACGTTTCAATTCTCCGGTCTCTCCCTACATAAAACAGACGACATAGTTCGGATCCTCGAAGTGGCTACATAACAGTGGACATGCCGGTTCGACAAGCGGTTCTGGCTACCAGGCGGCCCCATAGTTAAGAAGTACGTCGATGCCATACACCACCACTAATGCCTAAAGCGTTTATCGTTTGTGTGAGCGACGCCCTATCGACTGCATGGGTCCCCCTGTTTCCGTAGGTACACTACACCATAACTATTAAGTAGCCTGGTGCCCTTTTTCCATCATAGCCTAAGTTATTTCTTTTATGTGGAAAGCGAGTTGCTGACGCATTAAACAGGAAATCTTTGTCCTGCGTGGAAATCGTATCGTAACTTCGCACGCAGGCCGGATTCCCGCATCACGGAAAAAATACTCTGGAGTCGCTTAATGTCTAAGTAATATATCTTTATGTCAAATTATATTTAACAGAAGTGTTTAGCAGCAATCATGGCCAGCCACGGCAAGTTTTGCTAACGAAATATCCTCATTTGCAAATTCCAAAACAATACGCAAATAGGGTATTTGACAAAAAAAAATTATGTGTTTAATCAAAAGACCTCTCAATTTAAGAAACATTATTGAAAGAATTGCTCGATCTGATTTAAATCACCTGAGATATCATAACTTTAAGAGCAACATAGTTTTGGGCAAGACCAAAAACGCTCTATACAAATGGCTTCAGGCAAGTGACGTCACACGCCCCGTGTCTTGTATTGCGCGTCTAGTAAATTTTGTTTGGTAGCTATATCAAATGTTTCGTTTAAGTAAATGGTTTCATTATAAAAGTTGGTGAAAAATGTACTGGTAGTTCAATGATATAATATTTTTTTTTAATTTCATACTTTAAAAATGGACCTTGCCCATGAAACTTTGAATGCTCATAAAACCAGCTAGACGTTAGTTTTTAACTGAAAATGTTGGCCATTGGGTTCTCATTTACCAGTATTTTGGAAAAGTATAAACATTTTTTACTATATCGAGATTAGTCAAATACCCTATTTAAGTACTTTATTAATAGATATATAGTACTACCTCTCTTCCGATAACTTACTCCTTTACGTGCAATCAAGCGTGCTACTCTGTAACCTCGTGTTTGGAACCATCTGGTTGTGTCGTTAATCGTTAATGTTTTACGACCACATTATATCAAGCACATCAACCTTTGTTAGCTTGGATATAGTTGCCATTTAGTATCCTTTCTTGCAAATTTAATTATAACTCAGCTACTTGCTTTAATCTTAAATTCGGTATTGAATTTACAACAATAGATACTTATTTGGAGGACTCCTTCTCGTATCACAACGGTATAAAGTTACACTATCAGGCTTCCATCATGTATCAAGTCATCGGTTTTAACATTGTTGATAGTACTATCTTTACGTAGTATGAACCAAGTCGCTTCCCCTGTATGCCCCTATGTAACAATGGATCTTTAAAACTATATTATGCAATTTTGGTGCAGAACTTTTAAGTAATAGATGGAAGTAATTAGAAAAGGTTTGTGTGTCATAACATGCATATATGTATTGCACCCGTGCGAAACCGGGGTGGGTTGATAGTTAGATACCTATAGGTACCTAAGTAAAAAAATCTTTCAAAAGATAAATCGCAAACCCACGTTGCATTATTACTTGGTATAAAATCATGGCAAGTTTATCTTAGTAGACAGTATCTGCAATGTAGTTAGGCTATCTATTCTGACCCTATTCCAGCAGAAACATGGACAGTTACTCAGTTCGAATTCCCGCGTGTGGCGATAAATATTGTACATCCTCCTCCCGGGAGCGGGGTTGCAATCTCGCCAAAATTACGTTATTCCGTCGGCGCGGCGTTTGTGCCTACTCGACGATTTGTGAGAAACGTTCGAATCTCGTGATCTGTAATAGGCCACTTGCTATCTCCAGCAGTATGGCTTTGCGTGAAATTAGTTTAAAATCTGTGTGTACGGAAGGATACTGCAAATCGGGTTGAATCAAATCATTCATCATTGATAGGAGTGGCTTGTTATATATACTATTAGTCAATACGATTGGAAATGCTTATCTATACATATAATAAAAATGTAAAAACGCTGTGTCTGTACTTGAGATATTTATCTCAATAACTTAGAACGACTAAAAACAGTAACAGAACATTATCAATGATTTTTAAAATTTTTGTCTGTCTGTTTGTCTGTTTGTCTGTTTGTTCGCGCTAATCTCGGAAACTACTGAACCTCCGAATGAAACTTTTTTTATTGTTTAGCTGTAATATCAGGGCAACTTATAGGATATTTATTTTTCTATACATATAAAAAATGTAAAAAGCTGTGTCTGTACATTGAGATATTTATCTCAAATAACTTAGAACGACTAAAAAACAGTAACAGAACAGAATCAATGATTTTTAAAATTTTTGTCTGTCTGTTTGTCTGTTTGTCTGTTTGTTCGCGCTAATCTCGGAAACTACTGAACCAATCCGAATGAAACTTTTTTATTGTTTAGCTGTAATATCAGGGCACTTATAGGATATATTATATTTTGAAGACCAGGCTCCTTGATGTACCACAACAGCCTAGCTAAACTATAGAGGTAGGTCAATGGCACCTTAACAAAAGTTGTTCATATTGAGAGCATTTTATGATGGCATGAAAAAAATCCAAGATCATGGAACAGCTGGTGTGGAACTCCAAGAGCCCAGCTGCACTATAACAAATAAGGAATGAAATGGAATGGAAATTGTCAAATGTGATGAGCATTTTGGATGAGATCCTATAAGGAAGGATATTCCGAACTTAAACCCCTAATGGAGCGAAAAGGGGGTTCCAAGTTTTTCATGGGACTACGAGATCCTTGGCCAATCTACTCCTTTTTTGCATACACATTCTTTGACAGAATTGATGGATAAATATAGATTCAAACTTTAATAGAATCTTACATCCCCTAATGGAATAAAAATAATTTGGGGGTTACTTTCATTAGAGTTGATGTAATTTTTTTTTAAATATGACATGGATTTGCACTTGACCTTCTCACCTGACAATGAGGTCTAAGATGTAGCGTGCTTTCCCAGAAAAAGCCTATTCACTCTCGACTTATAGACACCCAAATTGTAACCCTCTGGAAACACAGAAGCCAGCAAGTTGTTCCATTCCTTAGCAGTTCGTATAAAAATATCAATGAGCCCCTTAAAATCTATTAACCTATAAACGAACATTTATAATAAGTAATCATTTTTTTTCATTTCTATTTAAAAAATCATCTTTAAGTCAAGAGTCACAAAGTTCACGCAAACGAAGTTGCGGGCGGCCACTAGTTACAAAATAGTAATGCTTTATAGAATGTGTATACGGACCCACCACAGCACGTCAATCAAAATATATCTTAGCCGACTTAAGATTTTAACCGACAATTTGACAGACTAAGCTACGTAAGGCTATCAGTCCTTAGTTAATAAGATTAAGAAAAAGTAGCATTTCCTATTTTCTTCTTTGATTTATGAAACCAAAATTAGATGAAAATTTTTTCGCCATAAAATAGCACCTAGGAAATCTGGGACTATTGAATCTTTTGTTCCTTTCATATCCTTGGCTTTGTGATTAGATATTAAGATGATATTTTTATATGAACAGAATTGGGTCAATCACAATAACAAGCCGTGGCCTGATTGGGTCTAACGTAGGCGTAATTTGGGGTCTGTTTATCTCCGCCGGTAATTCGCTCGGTCAATTCCTCTGCCGTCGTAATGGGGTGTGCAAATACTTGTCCGAGTTTATAGTCATAGTGTAGTATACATTCATACATATTAGGCTATACATCTGTTATTTGTTTCAAGCATCATCACGCGGTGTGACATTACACGTCATGTGCTCTTGGTTGAAAATTTAGTGTATTTTCTATGCTTTACTGGCATGGGAAAACTTACGTTTGTTAATACTTTCTACTTCATCCTTGTGCCGCATTCATTCCATAAACATAAAATTACTTGTTTCCCAATGTTTGCTGTTTACACAACATTTAGGTCGACCGGACATTTCTAAAACTTAGCGCAACTTTTCCTACGCAATTAATGCGAATACCTATACATTTTGTGAAACCTCCTTTTGCATTAACTTTCTTTACTGTTGAGTAACCGTGACAGAAATAT